>CM052548.1:77712510-77753907 GCA_028533065.1 Trachops cirrhosus | reverse complement strand
ACCTGCCCGAGCTGGCTGGCTGGCACAGCCGTCCCCTTGCAAAGGCTGAGGATGGAGAATCTGTAGCTCTTCTCTCTTCTAGGGGCTGGATCTTGACTGCTGGCCTTCCTGAGCCAAGTTCACGTTCAGAATTTAAAGATACAGCACCCCTTTTTAAAAGAAACCTCTCTGCTCACCCTTTGCTGGAAAATCAGGAGACCCACTCCTTCGGAGAAGCTGGGTCCCCAAACAGCCCTGAATGAACACCAGGGGAGAAAGAGCAACCTGATTATTTTGGGGTGAATGTTCTAGAAATATAGGCACCCACAGAGAGGGGGAACTTTAGAAGATGACAGAGGTCAACACTAACTGCAGTTGGGCTCACCCAAGGGAGGAGCCAAGGAGAAGGGCAATCTTTCAAATTGCTGTTATCCCACGTCGTCGCTGAACTAAACTCTCTGGCTGACTTCCACTGACGATTCGGGAATGCAAACCTCTCGGCTCAGGATAGAAACGCAAGACAATAAAATCCAGTGGGCAGTCACAAACGAAGTGCTTGTCTCTCTCCCCGCCACTTATTTGTCACATGCAGCTATAGACAGGATTGACTGCCTTGTTTTTCCAGTTGCTGGCGTCCAAAACCATCGGGAGGGCGGGGGGGTCCTCAGCAGAGCTATAGAGCCAGAGAGAAAGTTCCAGAGAGAGACAACAGGGGTCGTTATATTATAGGCAGACTTCTGAGGCAGCATTGCCCCAGGCAGGCAGTGAGATGAAGAGCTGGAGGATGAGCATTTGCAGGGGAATAGCAGAGCCGGAAAGTTTTTGGGCTTGGGCTTCGGGCTTCGCCCCCAGAGGGACCAGGCAGGAGAGTCAGAGGCCGAGCAGGAGAAGAGCGGAGTCAGCAAGGCTGGGTGGGTGAGGAGGCTGAGCCCCAAGTCCCAGTGCTCGGGGTTCCCTACAGCAGGTCTTTCATTTGGCAGAAAATTAAAAAGGCTACAAAATGTGCACGGCCCCCAGCCAGTGCTTCACGAGTGCTGTGGTTAGCACTGCAATGGTGCTCGGAGCCTGTTGAAACCTGCCAGGCTCAGGGAAAAGCCTCACGGAGACCCAAGGCCGTCGGAGGACACCAGCCACGGGACCGCGGCCAGTTCTAAACCGCCCCTCCCCCTGCCCCGGGCCTGCGCCTTCTCCTCTCCTGTTCTCTCGGGTTTAGAGTCCAGCCCTCACACGAGACCGCAGGTCACTTTCTAAATTGGGCTGTAAAAAACAGAAACACACAAAAAACCCCAGCCAAGTGACCATCCCGTCTCAGTGGACTTACCCAGGATTCACACTCCATTTTCTAAGGCAGATATGCTTTTTACAATGAACAAATAAGAAAAAGAGGAGAGCTTATCGTAATGTTTGTTAGTTTGGAAACACAATGTAATTCCTATTTCTTTGAGTTGTGGGCTATTGTGGTTACTCTAAACAGAAAAAAATAAACAGGGAGGAAGAGGGAGGAGGGAGGGAGAAGGGGGGAGGCGCTGAGGGCTGCGGGGCTGCCTGCCAGCACCACACACGCCGAGGAAGAGCTTCTCCAGGAGTGAGCGCGGGTCCGAGGAGGCAGCTGACGAATGTGCGCGGTCAGGTCCTGAGCGGTCCAAAGTTTCTGGACTGTGAGGACACTAGTGCCAGGCCACTTGGTCTGCTCTGCGGGGGGCTCACCAGGGAGAGGCTAAGGACTCCAATCTCGAAGATAAATATAAAAGGGGCATCGCTTTCCTCTGCGGCTGGGGAGGCACAACCGGAAATATGGCCCCCTGAGCACCTTGCCCAGCGGTGGAGGCGGGCAGCCCTTCACCACCTCGCTCTCCTCGGCGTGCCCACAGATCTCCGAGGTTCCCGGGGCCCCACAGGTAATGCTGTGACGTGATGGGCAGAGGCATTGCCGGTGCGGCCTCTATCGGTTTACGATGATCCTATATCGTCTTAGGATAATGTTCAGACAGTTCCTCTAAAGTCTGGGGCCAAAACTACTGTAAATAAACACCTTCATCATACACACCAACATGTGAAGAAAGCAAGAAACATATGAGATGGGATTTAAACCAAGGAAATCCCAGCATTGCCTAGTCACACCCCTGGTCTTGTACACTGTGACCTGGAAAAGGCTGGAGATAAGAGCTGAACAGCAGTAAGGAAAGGCACGTGATCAGAAAACGTGGTTAGTGTTAGGTGTCCAAAGTCTGTGGTCCAAGACCTCGTTTGCCTGTTTTCTGGAGTCGTCCGCTGGGGATGGGTCTCAGCACCTACTGTGTAAAGTGCTTCTTGCCACTTGTTTTCCAAGGGTTGGCAAGGCTACAAGGCCCAGGGGGGTTTAACCTAGATAACTAAGAAAAAGGAGAAACTTCCTTTAGACCTGGGAGCCACCTTTGCCCTGGAAGCGGTTCGAGGTCTTGCTGGGGACACGCACGCGCTCTCAGGAAGGCGCTGCCCGGCCCGGCAGCACCTGGGGCCCGGCCTCCGTGCACAGACGGGAGGAAGGGTCCTAGGGGAGAGAAGACACGACTGCAGAGCCTGGAGCTCTGGCATTATGCACTTGTGTGATTCCGAGAAAGCTGCCTGTCCACGCTTCAGTTCTTACCTCTGAAAAGTGACGGACGCGTTAAGGCCCTTTCCAGCTATAGAACTGACGAGATTCAAAAGTTGCGACCCAAGTCAGCCCGTGCTGGCCGACATCCACCCTCACTGGTCCTGTCCCGCTGCCTCAGTTTTGGCAGCCACATCGGCCCTGTCGGCCAGGCCAACACTCCCCTGTCCCAGAAATCAGCAGTTTGAGCTCAGCTCCTCAGAGTTCTTACCCCAACCCCTGACCAGGCAGGTGTCCCATCGACCCCCTCTCTGCTAAGGCATTGGAATTAGAGTCTTAGTACATTTTAAAGGACTGAAACCCTACAGAACACGTTCTAGATCCAGGAAAATATTCTTCTAAAATTAAGATGAAGTAAAGACATTTTTAGAAAAATGAAAGCTGAGAGAATTAGTCACCAACAGACTTGTACTACAAGAAATCCTAAAGAATGTCCTTCAGGTTGAAGGGAAATTACTACAAAATAAAAATTAACATCAACAGGAAGAGAAAAAGTTATCAGAAGTGGTAAGTGTGTAGGTAAATATAAAAGACTATATTTTCTTCTCTTAATGTCCTTTAAAAATAACACTTTATAGTAAAAATAGTAACACTATGATGGGTTCTATAATTTATAACGTATGAAGACTTAAAAGATAAAAAAACAGTAGCTTAAAATACAGGGGTAGGATGTTTACATGGAATTAAACTGTTGTGACATTTTTCTTTTATTTACAAAATGGGAAAAGTCGGGTATAAAGAATAAAGTGCAAAGTGATCAAATATTCATTTTAAGTAGATTATAATAAGGATGCATATGGTAATGCCAAGAGCAACCACTAAAAAATAACAAAAGGGCATAACTAAAAAGTCCATAGAAAATTAAGCTATATCAATATGATAAAGGCCATACCTGACAAACCCACAGCTACCATCATACCCAGTGGGGAAAGGTTAACATCTCTCCACTAAGACCAGGAACCAGACAAGCATGCGCACTCTCACCACTCCTGTTCCACACAGTGCTGGAGTTCTTCCCCAGAGCAAACAGTCAAGGGGGGAAAAGGCATCCAAATCAGTACGGAAATGTTCAATTTCCTCTGTTTGCAGATGACATAATCATATATATATATATATATATATACACACACACACACACACACACAAAACCCTAAAGGCTCAAAAAGAGTTTTAAAAAACTTTTTAGAATGAGTAACAAGTGAATTCAGTAAAGTTGAAGGAAAAAACATACAAAAACCAGTTGTATTTATATATGCTAAAAATGGGTTATCTGAAAAATAAATAAATAAAACAATCTCATTTACAATACCATCAAAAATAATCAAATATTTAGGAATAATTTAGCTAAAGAGGTGAAAGATCTGTAAACTAGTAAAAGAAATTGAAGAAGACACAAATAAATGGAAAGATATTCCAACGTCATAGTTAGAATTAATATTGTTAAAAGGCCCATACCACCCAAAGCCATCTGTAGACTCAATTCAGTCCTTATCAAAATTCCAGTGACATTTTTCTCCGAAATAAAATAAATCCTAAAATTCATACGGACCTGTAAAAGACCCCGAATAGCTAAAGCAATCCTGAAAGAAAAAAAAAAGAACGAAGCTGGAGGCATTACACTTCCTGTTTAAAATGTTATTTCAAAGCTGTAGTGATCTAAACAATGCAGTATCAGCATAAAACAAAAATGTAGACCAGAGGAACTGAACTAGGAGCCCACACAAATACCGTCAACTAATATTTAACAAGGGAGCCAAGGACACTCAACAGGGAGAGGACAGTCATTTTAATTAATGGTGTCGGGAAACCAGATAACCACATGCAGAAGAATGACCCTGAACCCCTGTCTTACACCACTCACAACAATGAACTTGAAATGCAATGCATTAAAGACCTAAATTTAAGACTCAAAAACATAAAACTCCAAGAAAAAAAAAACAAGAACAAACCTCCTTGACACTGGTCTTGGTGATGATTTTTTTTGGATATGACTCCAAAAGTACAAACAACAAAAATAAACGAGTGGACTCAAACAGACTAAAAAGCTTCTGCCCAGCAAAATGAACAGTCAACAAAATGAAAAAGGCAGCCTGCGGGACAGGAGAAAATATTCGCCAATCATCTATCTGATATGAGATTGGCATCCCAGACATACAAGGAACTCAACAACTCAATCACAAGAAAAATAACATCTTTAAAAAGATGGCAAAGGACACGAGCAGACATTTTTTTCGAAGAAGATCTACGAATGGCCAACAGGTGATTGGCTGGACATGTGGGTGGTAAGAAAGAGGGAAGGGCCTCACACGGTCCCCATGGTTCCGGCTTGGATGGCAGAGGGACACCATGTGTCCAGGTCCGTCGTACTAGAGAACTGCCATCTGTAAGCAATCGCCTCATCACATACATCAGAAGAAAAAAAAGAGGCAAGATCACTGAATTTAATTCACGATCCAAGGTAACAAAGGAACATTATCTTCAAGCTAGAACTAGAGAAGTGACCCCAGCCCGCCCACCAAGGAGCAACTCAGAGTCCTGGCTCAAATAAGGTTGTAAGAATGACCTGACGTTCCCTCTTCACGGCTCTGCTGGGTAGGCAGAAATCATCACGTAGGCAGGCGGATGTGAGGTGGATTATGTCATAATTATACAAGAGTGGAATGTGAAACTCCTGCGATGGCCTCAGAGGGCTCCGTGAGCAGGGCTCAGAGATTCCCTCCTCTGAGAACTGGCGCTTGGCTCGCGGTCGGAGACTGTGGAAGCCGAAGCCACAGAGACCAGAAACCACAGACAGGCAGAGGCATCGAGGTGGCAGAGAGGGGTACGTGGGGCGAGACAAGCAGAGGTCTAGGTGGGGGGCTGTTTTCCTCTGAGAGAGAGAAAGCGGGAGTAGCCCACCTTCCTTCTGCCCTGGACCCTTGGCAGGCGCCATGTCCAGTCCACAGTGTCCCCTTAATGAACCCCCTTTTTCATAAGGGGGTCTGAGTCTTTGTAAGGTCCCACTGCTGGGTGTCAGAAAACAGTCTCCAGTTTCATTCCCTGAGAAATTTTGCATTATGCTGACCACAGAACTGGTTCAAGTGGAGACAGAAGTGGCCCGGATCACCAGAAACACACTCCCTAGACCCTCGTTTGTCCAATCAGGAGAGTTTGGTCTTGGTTTGGCCCCAGCCCTCCTCTGATTGCTAGAGGCCGACCCACAATTCCAGTTATTGGGAGCGCGTGCTCTGGAGAGACCCATGGATTGAAGCAGTCTGCAACCATAAATGTATTCCAGCAGCAGTTTATCTTACTGACAACAGCAACTACATTTAAACAGCGAATGATGCCATTATGCCAATTTGAGCAGCACTTTCTGATCTTATGTTACAAAGGAGCTCGGTAGACCTGTTGCCAATGTGTTCCATCCAGTGCGTGCTGCTTGCCACTAAGGTTTGATTTTAAATGTGGTTGTAGATGTGTAGCAAACCCAACCTTTGAAGAGCTTGATGGGGATGCCACTTCGAGGAATCTGACGAGCTAAATCCCCGAGACTGGCCTGCTTGCGGCAGACAGCCAAAATACCAAGTGGTTTCCTTCATATACTTACAAAATGCATGAATAGTTGCTCAAGAAAGAAAATCACCGCGAGAGCCCCAGACAAGAAGAAGCCGCACTGGTCAGAGCACTGACGTCAGCTGTGACCGTGAGCCCATCTGTGGGGGTCTGGACTTCTGTTTGTTCGAGTTCCATTCCTGGCCAGAAACCAGAGACCGGTCCTAGGCAGACAGAGATGAGGAGTGAGGAGCCTACAAGAATCATGAAGACAGGACCCTACATAATTGGTGTAAGACCATCACTTTTTAAAAAAGACCCCCGCCAGCCCTGTGGTGAGTGTGAGCCCCATCTACGTCCTCACTTAGCCCAAGCAAATGTGGAATATCCGTGTAAAATGGGCCATAAAGTACTAAACAAACTTCCGAATTTGGTGCCAATCCACCCGTATTCTCTGGCCACAATCTAATTAAATTTTAAGTCAACAGTAAAGAAGACATCTTTTTAATATTTTTCTAATGATAACTTTCTGTATCATGTATGTTTGGCAATTATGAAAACACTGAATAAGTCATGGATAAAGAGGAAATCATAATGAGAATTAGGAAATATTTAGAGCCAAATGGTAAGATGAATACTACACGATAAAATTTGTGGGATGCAGCTACAACTGAATTTGGAGGGAAAGGGGTCACTTTAAATATTTACATTCTAAAATAAGCAAGCTGAAAAGTAATGAGCTAAGTATCCAACTTGAGAAATTTGCACTAGTACCACAGAACAAACCCAACAAAAGTAAAAGTAAATGAAAATAAGAGCCAAAATGAAAGTAGAAAATAGAGGAAAAAAATAGAGAAGATCAACAAAACCAGAAGTTGGCAAGTTAATAAAAAAGAGAAAGTGAGAGTGTGCACACAAATAATAATAGAAATGAAAAGAGAGACTTAAGCACAGATCCTGTAGTGATCAAAAATTAAATAAGATACACTGGGTAAGTTAATGCCAATGAAATCAAAGACAGAGGAAATTGCCAAATGTCTAGAAAGCCGAAACCTACCAAAACTGACTCAAGAATATTAAGTGCTAATAGTACTAGAAATTAAATAATAGAAGACATCAAGAAAAGAGATTCTATAAAACAAGCAAAGATACTAAGTAACAATCCATGCCATATAAAAATTGAGAAGAAAATGCCAATAAAAATCCTTATATATTATTTAAAAAAAAACTGATAGCTCTGTTCACCAGCAAGGCCTAGAAGCGATGTTACCTTAGCAGGAACAGGCTTTCAGTGGGAAAGCCAGTGTCGGGGGGCAGGGGGGTGCTGTCTCCCCCCTCCAGCTCATCGTTTTGACGGTGTTGCGATAAGTGCCATCTGGGAGCCGGAGAGAGAAATGCGCTGAGCTCTGAGGACAACAATTAGGAGACCACACAACCTGCAGGTATAATAATTACATGGCCCGAGAGATCCTTGGGTGGGTACTGGCTCCTGAAACAGAATAAAATCGATTGACACCTTTTTGTGTGTTCAAGAGAATTACATCACCCAAGGAACCACACACCTGGCCTGCAAAAGCCTGGGCTGGTTCAAGCCCACACACCGTTCCCCAGGCCCTTGAAGCAGCGTGGGTAGGAAGCGGGTGGTGAGCACCACACGGCCCGAGGAAGGGCAGACACCACACTTGCCTCCAGTGGGGCCACAGGGGAACTGGGCAAGAGGAAGAGTCGGGGGCCAGAGAGGACGCCGGACAAGGGAGTTCCCGCCAGGGGACACGTGGAGAGGCCGGGTGGGCTGCTCACAGAACGCACAGCGCAGCACTGCTCTGTGCCACGGCCAGGCTGCCAGGTGCTCCCCTTCTCTGTGTCCCGAACGGGAGTTTGTGCTGTAGCCATCCCGTTCCTGCTCCACCGCGGTGTAATGCAGGGAAGCAGCCGGACAGCTCGCTTTTTGGTATAGGGGTTGTTGGACCACAAAGACCCTGTTCGAAGGGCTCTCCATTGCCCGGAGTTCCTGCACGATGAGCCGGATGGGACTCGGTCTTGTGTCCCTTGGGGACAGGTGCATTTATTCTCCGTGTGAAGAAGGGTGTGCGTGAGTAAGCTTGTGCAGGGAGGTTGGCTGTGGCAGGAGCTACTAATCTGTCCCCTGTTATCTAGCCCCCTGTCCTTCTGAGTTGTCACTGGGCATAGTGCCCCCTACTAGAGACCCTATTTCCCAGTCTGCTATGCAGGCAAGTGAGGCCGTGTGACTAGATTTGGGATCTGAATGGAAGCTACATCCGTTTGAACGCACAACCGTTCCCTCGGCACTCCTCTTTCCCCCTTCCCATGGGTGAGGAGGGGGGTGGGGGGCCCCACCTTGGGTCCAGGACAGGAGCTCTATCGCCAAGGGTCCCCCACCAGCCTGAATTCCCAAATGATCTGGTGGAGCAAGGCCAGCCTGCCATCCCAAACCACCTTTGGACGCGTCCATGAGAAAAATAAAACTAAATTCCTATTTCATCCAAGCCATTCTCTTCGGGCATCTCTTCGCCCAGTACTTGGAGACGTTTCCCTTGGTCCCTCCATATTTGTAAGAACAGAGATTCCATGTGCCATGGCTTCGATCCCCACGGATTTTTTACAGTACTTGTCCTGTTTTCTCTTCCTAGTCATAGCTAAAATATAGCAGGGCTGGTTTTCCCAAGGCGGATTGTACGTCAGAGTCAGACCCCTTTACGTTCTCACAACGCGCAAGCGACAGCAGGCACGTCACCCCGTGAGTGTGCGGTGACACCCCCAGGGAGGACTCGGAATCCCCACGTCAGTGTGAGGGAGGGAGGGAGGGAGGGAGGACGCGAGAGCGTGTGTTATCTAGCTAAGCCTTCTGCGCGTGGGCTGTGTCCTGCGGAGCGCTGGGCGGACGTCACGTGACGTCATTCCTACGGGGCCCTGTCTGTACTCGTCCTCCTGCCTTGGCTGTTGGGTATCTGTGGGGCCTCCTTAGACACGCAGGGTGACCACAGTAGACGCCGTCCCTCGTGGCAAGCGACCCCTTGACTACAGAAGTTGCATTTTTTTAAACTATGAGGTGTCAGGAGCAAGTCTGTATCCAGGAACCCAGAACTCTCCAACAGAAACAAACGCACCTGATTTCCCACGTCAGAGCAGTGTTATCAGACGACGCAGGGTTACAGCAGGGCGCGTCTGGGCGAGCGGTGGCCGCTGTTTCGGACCCTCCACCACTGCACTTGCGGATTGGAAATCCTTGGGATTCTACATTTTTACACAGTACCAGTTCTGACCGTGCACTGGGCGATCTTTCCACAAAGAACTTTGTTTTTCATGTTAAGAGGGCCCTGGCTCGGAATGACCTGGGTGACCACGGCAGAGGGAGCCGTAGGGAGACAGGGACCGCTGTTCGCCGAGGTGGGCAATAGGGAGGAGAGCGGGAACGACCCCCTGCGTTGTCCACCTGTTAGGGCAGCCCTGGGACCCTTTTTAAACACTAACAGAGCATTTTGGGTTTTTTTAATTTTATTTTAATCGTTCCAATACAGTTTTCTGTCCTTTACTCCCATCCCTCCCCACCTCCCTCCCATTTCCACCCCGCCCCCGTTTTTGTCCATGTGTCCTTTATATTTGATCCTGTAAACCCTTCCCTTCTCCCCTGAAATTTCCCTGAAATTCCCTCCCCTCTCCCCTCTGGTCACTGTTCTCTATTTCAGTGTCTTTGGTTACATTTTGCTTGTTTGTTTGTTTTGTTGTTTAGGTTCCTGTTAAAGGTGAGATCATATGGTATTTGTCTTTCACTGCCTGACTTATTTCACTCAGCATAATGCTTTCCAGCTCCATTTATGCTGTTGCAAAGGGTAGGAGCTCCTTCTTTCTTTCTGCTGCATAGAATTCCATTGTGTAAATGCACCATAGCTCTTTGATCCATTCATTTACTGATGGGCACCCAGGTTGCTTCCAGCACTTGGCTATTGTAAATTGTGCTAACAGCATTTTCATCTGCCTGGACCCACAGCCCAAAGAAATGGCCTCAGTTCTTTAGAGAGTTGTCTCCCTCTAGTGGCCAAAGATTATTTTTTACAATTTAAGCCTCCTTTCTATTTTTGTGGGGGAAATCCGTACTGAATGCTCGAATTTGAAAATGTAACGACAGCAGGTAATTTTATGCTTCCTCACCATTAATCCTGGAATGATAATATCAACTGCAAAGGACTCTGTGAGAACCTGAAGCTGGTCAAGTTCTCACAAAGTTGGTCAGAACCTGAGCGTCATTGTGGGGGTCGACCAGGCAGTGGCGCCCCGCTGTGGCGGGAGGCAGGCTCGCTCCCCGGGAGGGTGCTGGCTCGGGCAGCGCAGCACAGAAGGAAAATGGCAGGCAGTGGTATGTCATGGGTTGCCGTTCCCAAGTTGCTGGCACCCAGGAGCCGTCAACCTTCAAAGGTCGAGACTGTGGATGTCCACGCGAGGCTGCGGGGCCTCCCTCTGGGAACGCCCTGTGGAAGGGGGAGGGATGCATCTGCCCGGAGGCCTCCTCCTGATTCCTGGCACCTGGGGACAAGAGCGCTCACACAGCGAAGGCGAACTAACGCAGCAGATGGGTCAAAGTCGGTAGGGAGAGTATCAGCCTGCACCCAGTGAAGCTGCAGGGGTCCTGCAAGGCGGAAGAGGAGGTCCGGGGATGCGTTGTAAGAATGAGGCGAACTTGAACCAGTGTTGGTAGATTCGAAGAGAGAGGAAGAGGGCGGTGAGCTAAGGGCTGTGCGCAGCCCCCAGACACGGGAAGGGTCAAGGCTCAGATTCTCCCAAGAGTCTCCGAAAATGAACGCAGCCCTGCCAGCCCCTTGGTTTCAGCCCCTTGAGACCTACTGTGCGTTTCCGACATCCAGAACTGTAAGACAATAAATGTGTGTTGTTTTAAGCCCCTAACTTGGTAGTGATTTGTTGCAGCAGAAATAGGAAACTAATACACTGTCTAATTGCTCTCCCGGAGGAAATGTGAGATCCTGTCAGACCTTAAGTTCACCTACTACCCAGAAATGACCTGCCAGTAAGCTTTGCACCATGGGCTCAGAGGACTCCGATCTGACCGAGAGAGATTCACATTGAAGACACCTGTGGCCACTGCTCACCCACAGGGTAGTTACTCTGTTCCTTCCCACACCAGAGGGGACCGCCCGGCTGTTCTCCCGAGGGCTGGCCGCGCAGTGAGCACATCAGCATGCCAAACAGGATTCTTCTCTTCCAGAATGCGAAGGTTGGACCCAAAATAATCTCATTGGTCCCCTCCGTCTCTACAAATTCTATGAATCTGTGAGTTTTAGCCTCCCAAGCAGCTGGCAAAGTAACAATGATACTTTTGCTTCTACAATTCTATCTGTTCCATGACAGGCTATGTCAAAGCAAGACCCGGGGCCTCTGGCTTCTAGAAGGCTTTTCCAGCCATATAGCCAGATGGATGTTCTTCTAAACAATCCCCAGCTCCCTGCAAGACTGCCCTTTCTTTCAGCTTCTCCCGCTCCGGCTGGAAGGCAGCCACCCCGGGCTCACAAGTTTGCCCGTGTGCCGGGGGAAAGTGTGAGACGCCCCTCCCCTCCACCAGGGACAGGCTGCTGGAGCACAGAACAAAGGCCCTAATTCAGGGGCTGCAGCTCCACGGTTACCGCTCACAGAAGGCGTCAGGCGGAACCTTCCCACTGGAACAGCATCACATCCCCGGCTTGCTTGCCTAGTCCCCAGTAACCTGGAGGCTTTAGTCCTGAAAAGTGTGGCACTGCATTTCATTAAGGCTCAAGACCCCAGATTGCTGCCACGGTGCTGATTAAGGGTTTCTTAAGGCCATGTATTTCCGGAATGAATTATGAGAACTTTCTTTCCCCAAGCTGACTGCTGTGCCTACGCGCCACGCTGGTGGTACACGAGGCCGTGGCTGGGGTTCCGGCCCAGTTTTTGTGGGGGGCCGCTCCTCTGGCGCTGGCTGAGGCTTTGCATGGGCCATAAGTTCCCCTTTCCAGCTTCATTCCAGGCTTAAAACCAGTGTGGGGAAGTTTCCTCGGGGCTTTGATCTGACAGCTTCTTGTTTCTTTGGAAACCCAGCCTGTTCCATTAGCCCCCATTCTACATTCCTGCCTCCCCACCCACCTTTCACTAGCAACATTAAAGTAGATTTTCACCTTCCCTGAGTATGAACCTTTGATTTTAGAGGCTGGAGAGCTTTGCAGAATGCACGGTATCCATACGCAAAGAACTCAACGAAGACCCATATCCCAATCAGCCCGCTCAACCGTGAAGACTGAACTTGGTGAATCCTCCAAGAAGGACCAAACACACCCTCAGCCATCGGGGCCACGAGGCTGCACTCGAGCTTGACCGAGGCGCACTGTGATTGGCGGGCGCTGCCTGCCATAGTCTGGGTGAGGCCGCTGAGGCGCATGGCCCCCTGAATTGAACACCGTGTGTCCACTTCAGAGCAATTCTGTATGTCCAGTCTGTATCCGCATGGGCTCCTAGGAGCTCACATCCAGAGGTCAGGCATCAAGATCACAGGCACCGCTTCTGATCCACCTAGCCCACCTAGCGCACAACGGCCCTCGAGACTCGGGTTCCTTGGGGCCTGGGCACTGGTGCCCCGCTCCTTTGATCTGGGTCCAGCTCTGTGGGCAACATAAGCCTGTCCCTTCATCCTTCTCTCCGGTCACACATGAGGAAGGCTCTGTCTTCATCGTCCAGACGGAGAACAACAGGCCCAGGGAGCGAGTGGAAGCTGAAATCCAGCTCAAGTACGGGAGCAGAAAATAAAAGCAGAAAAAGCAAATTGGGAGATGCTCCTGGGAAATGGGGCGAGCTCAGCGTTAGACGTCAGCACATGAATGGCCACTAGGCGGAGCTCTGCTTTCAAAATAAAGTGGCAATCCCTTAGTTCTGAACTGGTGTTTATATTGTTTGGCTCAATGGTCTTATCTTGAAAACATCAAAGCTTTATCGCAAGGATTTGCTCAGCAAGTCCACTGGCTCCGGTGCAGATTTTATGCCAATCTAAAGTCTACAGTCTGTGTCGTAGACTCAGAGCTAAATCTTTCCATTTTGGTCCCTAGATAATTGTGTTAAATACAGTGCCGGTGTGCGTTCCTGCGAATGTATGTTTTTAAAATTAAGCCAGAGAAATTGAAAAACATGTATTTACCTCAGTAACAAAGTATTTAAAGTATATGCTTAAAATATATTCTGACTTATAAACTATATATTTCATGTATATAATTTATATAATAAAATGTAAAATATACTTAATATACTATGTATAATTATAACATATATGATACTTAAATTTTTAAAACATAAAATATATTTATTATGTTTTATATACAATTGTGTATTTAAAATTCCTTCTGTTTTTGAGTGATAAGTACATGCTTTGTAAATACCATTATATATAAATTCCCATTAAATATGTTCTATATTATATTTATATGTAACATAGTGGACATATTTTTATATGTAAAATATTATTAAATACATATTTAAAATCTTCTCTGTTGCTGAGCAATAAATACATTTTCTAATTATTCTAGTTGTTTTCCTATAATAATCACCTAAACCCCTGAAAGAATAGAATAACGTTTTCATTAACCTATTCAAAGTATTTAATTCTATGTTTCTCTAGCCCACGTATAGTTGGAAATAGAAAAGAAATGGAGAAAGGATAAAATTTAAGGAGAAATGGGCATTTACGGTTGTTCCTCACTTGATTAAAATAGAAAGTACTGAAGAAAATAAGAGTCCGCTGTGGCGAAGAGGAAGACAGGCTTTCAGTAGCCTCGCCAAACGTGAAAACACGGAAGTCCTCTTCTGATTTCCATCGGCCCTAGTCCCTGATGCACAGCCGATTGGGGGGAAAGGCACCTATTTACTAGTCAGTATTTGTGCTGCTTTGAGGGAAATCGTGTCAGTGTCCAACATCAAAAAATATACATGTTTGGTTTTTAATGAGATCTGGTCAGCACCCCCGAAACGTAACTTCTCAGCCTTCCAGGGAAAAACAGAAACGAAAGTTTACACCATCACCAGAACGAGGCTCGATGGATAACCTATTGGAAAATAGACACGGCCTCCATTAACAACGTCGCAGATAACACTGGGTGGGAGGGGCACCTCTCAACAGACTCCCCTCAAGCACAGCCAGGTTTCACTTCAGGAAACCGAGACCACCTGGAAAAGCTTGGGAGTACCCCACCTCCCTGCAGCGGGCCCCTCGTTCCAGGACCCAGGGCCCGGAACGCTGTGTCAGCCAGAAGGTCACCCGGGAGTTCCTCTTTGTCACATCTAGTTTCCCTTCTTTTTGTGACAGCCACCTCATTCCATTCCCCTTTCAATCTCTGTTCATTCAGAGATCAGGACTTTTCAAAATGAAAGCAAATAAATGCGCAGGAAATAGAAGGAACTGGCAGAAGCTCATCACAGTGCAGCTCTCTAAGTAATGGGAGAGTAGGCAAGAAACCTGGTCGGCAGCGTATTTATTGGAAGCCTAAGTTTTTGTGTATTTCTTGGACTCGGGACTCAGTATCAGAGAACCAATTAGATAAAGTAGGAGAAGTTGGCCGATTGGTAAGATAGAGCTTCTACAGGTGAGTGACGGCCAGAAGCTGGGGACAAGAACTTGTATTGTCACCTACCCTCCCCCTTGTTCTGAGAATAGGATTCCACACAAGCGGACATGACCATGGACAAGCTGTTCGCCCTCTCCCTTATGAAATATGAGCTCTGTATAGATGCCACTCCATTTAAGGACGAGTCAGTGAGGGGGGAAGCCCTATGGGGGAGCCAATTAGAAAAAGCTACAGAAAAACAGGGAAGGGAGTTTCATCTTGAAGACCCAGAAGAATGGTATCTTTAAAAGCAGGATCTAGAAGATTCAACAAACTGGCATCTTTTGTAGGATATAAAAAGATACAGCCTCTAATAAACAAAAGCAAAAAAAAACATAAAGAATGAGTGGAGATAAAAATTGAGTAACACGAGAGAAACTAATGCTTCCAACAAATATTTGTTCAGACCCCATTGTGAGCCAAGCCCTGTGCTAGAAGGAGAACACAGAGCTGAGTGAAACGGACCCAATGCCCTACGGCTGATGTGGCTGAACCTTTGGTGGGCTCACCAACGATGCACACGTAAACAAAACGCCTGGCGTGGTCATTGCTATTAACAGGGTGCTGACTTAGAGAACACAGGGCGGGGCATCTGACTCAGACAACGCCATTGGCCAAAGCTTCTGAAGGGGGATGGTCCTCCTGAGCCGGGGCTGAAAAAAGCAAGTGCAGATACCACTTCGGGGGAGGGATACCGCGCTTGCCGAGCCCGCAAAGCCCAGGGCGCCTGCCGAGTGGTCCGGTTGAATTTGGAAACACCAGCATGTCCTCTCCAGCAGGACTCAGAGCCACGGAAGGCACTTTGGCCTTTAAGGAAGTCACTGAGTGTGGATGTATGTGGGTGTGTATTTATATGTATCTATTTGTATATGTACCTACACAGAGTCATGCTTATATACATATATTAATTACTACTGTATAGAGAATGCACTAGAAGAAAAGATGGAGGAAGCAAAGACAGACGGCCTTAGTTGGGAGGGCGGTGCTTTGAAGTGGGGGCAGTAAAAATGGAGACAAAGTGACGGTGTAGAGAAGTATTTTGGGAGGAGGAAACAAGTATTACTGTCGATGGAAGACACAGGGACAGCAAGGTTTTGAGCGGGACGCAGGTTTCTGTGTTGACCACGTGGCGGATGGACATCAAAGCATAGTAAGAAAGAGAGAACACTCAATAGCAAAACTAAACCATGTTGGAGTAGCAGGAACTAGAAGTTCCGATGCTGGGGGGCTTGGTGTGGGGGGGTCACACTCCAGAGACTCCCAGCGTGCAGAGAGAAAGGGGGCCGAGGTTGAAGAGATGAAAAAGATGCTGGAGAAGGCGGGAATATTTTCTAGGTGAAAAGAAGAAACCAGAGCAATTGAATAAAAACAACAGAGATAAAACAACAGCTTTCTGAAGCAAACATTAGAAATGGGAAAACTCATCCTTTACCAAGGAACATTAGAGTCCAACACCTGGCTAGTTCTTTGAGAAATGCTCAATTTTACAAAAGTAATAATCAGACCTTTAAAAAGTTACCGCAGAGAAAAATGTGAAACCAGTGTGGATTTAGTGGCTCCGGAACAGTAATTACTGGAAGGCAATGGGACTGTATCTAGAGGTTTGAAACATAACAAGTATGACTCAAGAACTCTACAGCAAGTGAATATTATCACCCATGTGAGAAAACAAAGGGATATTATCACACCTGCAAGAGATAAGAAAGTATCCTATCTACATGTTCTTACCCACAAAAAATGACTCAACTCCTAAGAGGTGACTCAAGAATGGAGAAGTTATGATGTAAGAGTGAATAGAAATGTTTTAACTTAATTATAAAAACAAGTCTAAAAAGTTGTGTTAAATATACTTTCAAAATAGAGAGCAAATGAAATGTACATTATACTTGAAAGATAAGCTACACAATGAAAAAATACATCACACTAATAAAAATTGTGTATAAAATCCCAGATATCTACAAAATTTGGGAAATGGCTGAAAATTTTGACAGCAGGTGAAAATACTCTATCTGACTTGTTTTTCATAATTGCATAATTGCTCTGGAGAAAATGAATGGCGTAATGGCTTAGAGAATGACAGGGGGAACTACTTAACAGGCAGGGACTCTCTCTGAAGACCTCACTTCCTGATTCCTCGGGGGATGGAGCAAAGATGCTTTGAAAGGACAGCATATTTGTATGTCACTCCCACAGCACTTCATGAGGTCCAGAACCCACCCAAATGGATATGACATGACTGGAACTCACCACCAATTCAAAATTGGGAATTAAAAGTTCTTTGTTTCTTAATTCAGCCTTAGCTGATATACAGGTAGTGGAAGAAGATAGAGCAGGCAGCTTATCCTTCACCTTGTAATTAAAACTGGGTAACATTCAGTCCTAGATTTACAAAACTGTTAGCGTATCATTTAGGTTAAATCAGTACTTATTCAGTACCCTGTCATTAGGAGGCTGAACAATATCCGTACACAAAGAAGGACAAAGAGCTTCTCTGTAACATTGAAAAGTTTGTTTACATAGTTCCAGGGTAACTGGCTTATGACCATTACACCGTGAGTACTTATAGAAAGCTACATTGCTTTCAACTTTTTGGTCGTTGAACATTGCTTTTCACGTAAAATGGTAAGCGATAGTGAGCTCAATATCCACTCCGACCAGGGGTGGGCAGACTTCCTTTGTAAAGGGCTGGGTAGTAAATATTTTTGGCTTTCAAAGCAGCTGCTGACAATAAAGAAGTCAATGGGCGTGGCTGTGTTCCCACAACACTTCATTTACAAAGCTGGGGGCAGGCTGGATTTGCCCAGGGATGGTGATTTGATGCTTCCCACTCTGTCCTCTCCGCCTGTGGAGCTCCCCGCCCCAGTGACCACCTCCCTGCCTTGCCTCAGTCACCTTGGGGAACACACCCCGAGTCACCGTGGCTCCGTGACTGCTGCCTGTGCCCCTCCGTGACCTGCTCATCTGCCCCACTCACGGACCAGCACTGCATTCTTTCCCACTCACTCCCCCTAGAACCCCGACTCATAAAATCCTTTGACCCCATCAGGCCCTCCAACCCGCTGACCCCGCCGTCTCTGCACTGTCCTCCATCCACCTGATGTCCTTCCATCCTCCTTCCAGAGCCCGGAGTCCAAGGGAAGTCACCAGAGTCCCTCCTTGGTATAAACCTTTGACTCCCTGGCCCCTCCTTGCTTTGTCACTCCCTGGAGCAGGTGCGGCTGAAGGGCCCCCGAGAAACCCGAAAGCCATACTGCCCGCCCACTTTAATTCAGGACCATAAATCTCAAGCCAGCAGTTCTGGGCCAGTTCCCCAACCCAGTCAATCTCCTCTGACCTCACAACGTCTCTCTACAGCAACCACCAGCACCTCCCTCACCACCATCACTCCCAGCCCAGGACCAGGCTTATCATTTTCCTATAAAATGACAAGCTGATAACAGTTCTGCAAACACCTGCAGACCAGCTTCGCACTTCCTCCTTCCCTGGGCATACCTGAGGCTGCCGCCTCACCTGTGCACTAGATCCTATGACCTCTTTCCTACCGAAGGACACCATTCCAGCCATTCCCCACCCCCTCCCCCATCTCCAGGGTCTCACTGAGTCATTACTCTGTGTATTCAAACAGCCGCTGTTTCTCCTATCATCTGTCTATCTACCTACCTGCCAATCATTCTGAGTAGGGAGGGGTGGGGGACTTGGCGGAAATCTGAGCTGGGGTTGGGGGGAGGGGAGGAAAAGCTGAGCAGGTAGAGCAAGGCTCTCTCATCCAATGGGCAGAACCAGGGCAGAGGGAGATCAAAGCAATAGCGTGGCCCCAAGACTGCCCGCCCCCATTCCTCCAACTTTCCGCCCGGTTCTGGAAGGACAAGAAGTCCGACTGGTATGGCTAAATTTACTTCAAAAGGCAGAGAGTTTGTCTGGTTTCCAAGAGCCTGGGCCTGTGCCCTGAGCCCAAGTGGGCCCGTGAAGAGAATTTAGATGCTTGTCAGAGAGCCCTGCGCTCACTCACTCCTAAGCTTTGAATCGTTGCCCTTTTCCTTCTTGTGCTGTTGAGCAATCTTCATAAAAATTTCTTGACCCTCTTGACTAAAATCGGTGGAGGAGGATGCTTTTCTTCTCCAACGTTGGCACTTTGACGGTTCAGATGAGCCATCCCGGGAGCAAGTGCTGCGTGACACCAGGCGTGGTGGCTGCAGCAGCTGGCAGAGTGTAGGGCGCGCCCAGGTGGGGAGTGGGACGGCGGGGCGCGGAGGACAGGGGAGGGCGGAAGCTTGGCTCTCCCCTGCTGGAAAAGGGAGGGCCTCTCCACCCCCCGCCAGAATTCCAGGAGTCGACTTGCTTGTTGGAAGGGATGAGGTGCAAGTTCACTGGATGGATTGGCTTGAGAGTCCTCTGGGGTGCTGGGAGGGGACAGCTGGGCCCTGGGGAGACAGCAGAGTGGGCCAGTGGTCCTGCCCAGGAACTTCGAGCATCCGGAGCCCACAGACTCAGGGCGTCTTACTTCCGCACGCCCCTAGGCTTGCCTTAGCAATGCCCGTGTTTCAGATTCTCCTAGACCCTGAGCCCCCCTCCACCTTGGGTTCCCCACTTTCTGTGTATACAGGCCCTGCTTTCGAGATTGGCAGCCATATTCTGATACACTCACAGCAGGGTCAGATGAAGTCCCTGCCACCCTTTGTGTGAAATATTTGAATTTTTCGTAGATAGGCCTAGTTTCGAGCAGAAAACTGAATGTGGAGAATTTCTGGGTCATTCCCTCAACATTAGATGTTCACTAGTGGGTTGTCGCCAACCCACACAGGGGCTTTGTGACTGTCACACATGAAGGTCACAAAAATAACAGAAAAGTACTTTCAGTTTCAGGGGTGGCCATCAGGAGCCAGTAACCATGGTAACAATCAGAGGTACCCTGAAAAAGTGCGGTGGATTCCTCCTGGCCCTGACGTGGGCTTCTTCTCTTGCTCCCCCCTCTTGCTTTTTTCTAGTCTTTCCCCTTTGCTCTATCCCTTCCTGCCCCCACGTGCTGGAATGTCAGCCCCGAGCAGGCGGGCAGAGTTTCTCTGCTTTGTTCCCTGTGCCCACAGTACCCAGAACACTACCTAGCACACAGTGGGAGCACTGTTTGGTGAGTGAATGAATGAATAAGGAAGCTAACGGCCTGGCACACTGTCTCTGTCATCACATGTCTAATAAGCATTCATTGATACGAAATAAAAACTTCCTTGTGAGTGCCAACCGGTGTGGCTCAGTTGGTCGGGGGTCATCCCATAAAGGGAAAGGTCGCCAGTTTGATTCCCAGGCAGGGCACCTGCCTGGGTTGTGTGTTCGGCCCCTGGACAGGGCGCCTACAAGAGGCAACCGATTGATGTTGCTCTCTCACATGGATGAGTCTCTCCCTTTTCCTCTCTCCCTTCCCCGGTCTCTAAAAATAAATAAATAAAATCTTTTAAAAAAATGTCCTTGTTAATCTATATTTTCAGGTTCCACTCACTTCTCGGTCACCACTAGCCAAGACGAGAAAGCTTTGACCCTTGGGACACCAGAGCTTGGAGGCCTTGGGGCCTGAGTGGCTTCCTGCGTGTCTTCCCACTGAGAACCTGCAGCGTGCTGGGAGCACCACGATGTTCTCTCGACTTCCGCTTCCTCCAGCTCCACCCCTAGGGGGCGCTGTAAAAATGGCTCAGCAGAGAGCCCGCGACCTGCGCCTCTCTGTCAAGTCAAGTGCGACTGGGTCAGGGGCAGTTGTAAAATGCAGTTGTCACAAACTGTGTCTGTATAAATAACGCACAGAAGTCCTCTATGGGCCGGCTGAGCCCCTGTCCCCTCCCTCAACTGCAGATCACTGCTCCAAACAGTCCCTTGACGCCGGCCGTGAACAAGCTCGGGCAGCCCAGGTTGCCACCGCGAGGGGCGCCTGCTCTGCTAACGGTCCGTCTACAGAGCCCACTGAGCACTGCCCGTGTGCTTTCCCATCGGCGCCCCATCAGAACCGTCTGGGACACGCACTGTGTTAGCCCATCTCGCAGGTGAGGGCAGTGAGGCTCCTGTGAGTTAGAGGACCACAGAACCGGGAAGTAGAGGAGTCAGGATGGGAACTCAAGCCTGGCACCAAAATCTGTTCTTCGCTTCCGGCGAAAATTCCAGGGGAGGCCGACAAGCGTGAAGTAAGGTCAGGTGCTCGGTTTCGCTCTATCAGAGGCTTCGCCTGGCCGCCCTCGGAGAGCAGGTGCCTCACCTGGAAACACCGTGTGCATGGACACGGCCAGCACTAACGTCGGTTTTTGCTTCTCCACTCTCGGTGTAAGCACCTGGGAACCCTCTATATTTAGCAGAGATAAGTATTCCTGAGTGGGCTTGGGAATCTAAATGTACTTTATCTTGTTTCTAAGTTCCAAACAACTGGCTGAGCAGGGCAGGTTTTGGCCTTAGCCTGCGCATTAAATCGGGCACTTTCTGAACTTCTAGGAGAGGAGAAAGGAATGAGCGTTATCTAATTCTCTAGCGCTCCGCAGAGGCTACCCCCTGGACAGGATCATTCCCTCCAATCCACCAGCCCACGGGAGGCCCCGCCCTGGTTTGATCCTGAGGGAGTGGAGCTTAGGATCCAGGGGTGGCTGATGCCATTTGGATCAAGTTCTGCCACCAAAACCTGATTGTTTCCATGGCTCCTCTGAGACCGCTGGTGATGTACCCCCAGGGGGCATCCTGGGGCAGGGCCGAAAGTGGGCCGTCACCCTCCCCAACGCTCCCCAAGCAAGGGTACCGGTGTGGTCAGCGTGCCCAGCGCAGCCCTGGCCACCAGCTCTCATGTGTTTGGTGACACTGCCCGCAGGCCCAAAGGGAACATCGCTTGAAAAACCACTGTTGAAGATGTTCCCCAGGAAGGGGACTGCCTCCGGCCAGTGACGAAGATCCTCAGATTGACCCAACTCCGGCCTGGCTCCCTCCCCGGAGCCCTCTTCTCCACTAAAGCCTCCACCTGGGCCAGGGATGGCTTGAACGTAGTTTTCTAACAGCTCAAGGCCGCATCCCTAGGATGACCGTAAGCTCCGCTTAAAGGGCCCGAGAAAACACAGGCCTGCCAGGAGAACTGGCTGTTTGGTCCAGCCTACACCTGGAGAGAGGGCCTTCATCTCCCCGCCTCTGGGGGCAGGAAGGAGCCACCTAACATACCCTCCGTGGGTTCACATGGACCACTCTCATTTTTTGCAACTTTTCTCTTCCCTCACTCCACTGAGCCCCGACTCACCCCTCCCCAGTCCCTCGTGCACCCTTAAAATGCTCTGTTACTTCTTGTGTGTGAGAGGCAACCCATCGGTATTTCCCTCTCCCATCGATCTTTCTCTCTCTCTCTCTAAAAATAAATAAATAAAATCTTTCTTAAAAAATCGAAGTAGCCTGAGTTGGGCTGTGGCACGAAATAGTCAAGCACTGGGCTGGATGGGCGTTCGGGCCACTGCAAGAGCCCACGGGAGCCCACCCCGTCAAACCTCACAGAGCAGTTTGCCGAGGGCGGCAGCAGAAGGCAGCGCACTGCTCGGAGCCCCAGAGCAGGGCGCTGCAGACAGAGACGCGGCTGGGTGCTCTGGCTGCCCTGCCTCCCAGCTGTGGGCACCTCCACAGGGTCAGCGCCCACCGCTGGGGAGGAGGGGGCTCTGTGGGGCGGGAAGCCCCGACCCCAGGCTCTCGGCCACCTTGCGGGGGAGGTGGGGGCGGTGTTCTTCAGGGCTGGCTTCATCATTTCAGTCGTAGAGTCCTCATTCATCTTCAAAACCACTTCATGTATCAGTATCTGCAGACCGGGTGTCAGCTGGGAGTTTCCATGGCAGTCGGGTGATTTCCAGATAGCTCAGTGTTTCCTCCCCAGCTGTGCACGAGGCCTGATGCACCTGCTGCTTTCAAGTGTCAGAGGAGGAGTCAGGTGTCTCAGGCGGTGTTACGGCATCAGGTTGTGATGAGCGTTGAGGGCCCAGCGCCGCACCTGAGCCGGGCTCTTCCTCCTTGCGAATTCGGGCAAGTACTTTCAGTCTCTAGACTTTCAGTCTCTAGAATGAAAGCCCCACATTCATCTGGAATGTGAGGCTATTTGAGTGATGACATCTTTAACACAATACCTGATCATTCACATTTTTACATTTTTATGTTTTCCTAGTACCGTGCTGGGTAAACAGCAGAAGCATGAGGAGTTGAATTATAGGGAGATGACATAGGAGTCCCGGAGAATTCTGGGACTCTTTCTCCGACTTCCTGGCCCATGTCCATGCGGTATCACATCCAGAAGAAACATAAATTCATCTCCAAAAGCAGCGAGGGCGAAGTCATTGCCCGTCTCAGAAAAGCTTCATTAAGTTCCCCTAATCCCTGAAGTTGCTTCTACTGAAAATTCTCCTCTGACTCTCCCCCTTCCCACCACCCAAGTTTGTGAGCTTCCTTTTCCACCCCAGGGAACCTCCTGTCTTTCTCTTTGCCTGCATGAAGCTTTTCATTTCTGCAGCTCTGGACACAGTGCCAGAAAAGGCAGGAGGGAGAGGGGAAAGTCTTCGTATTCTTGTTTCTGTCATATGTGAACCTAAAAGCACGTGTAACCGTATCTTCCCAGGAGACAGTTTTACTCGAAACGCTAGCAATATAAATCCTTGACCTTTCAACACAGGTCCTGTAACTTTTCCAGGCATTTTTGAGCAGTGCTTTTCAAACATTCAGGTGCCCTGGGAATCTCCTGCAGGCCCTGTTAAAATGCAGGCTCTGACTCGGGAGTCCGGGGCTGGGGCCTGGGATTCTGCATCTAAGAAGCTCCCCGATGATGGCCAAGCCTCGGACCTCCCTGCAACCCTCACTGCCGATGCTCAGACCTCACTTTGAGTGGCAGGGTGTAGGTGACCTCATTTCCTCCCCCCTACCCCCCACATAATGCACCTGGAAATGCTACAGTGGAGTTATTGAACTTATTTTCATTGCTGCATTTCTCATTGTCCCATGAGGCAACCTAAGGAGCCTGGTTGGCCTGTGATTTCACCTCCTCACAGCTTTGAAGGCAGAGGTTCTCTGGCCGGTGGACAGTCTATTTGGGACAGTGCCATGGCAGGGGGAGGGGTGCTGTCTAAGACAGAAACGTGTTGACAGGGGGCATGGGCATTTCTGTGGATCTTTAAGGAATCAAGGACTTGACTCATATTGAAAATAATGTCTCAAATGGGCTAATGGTCCTGTCTAGGACCCTTCTCAAATGTCACTGCAGTGTGAGACAGGAGTTGCGTGGATGACTTCCCAGTAGAAGAGAAGAGGCAAGAGCCTTGCAATAATGGGGAGCCACTGGGCTCACCATCCCTCTGAATCTGCCCCGCTGCCTGTCACCCGCCCATCCTTCCCTATCCTCCCCTATAGCTGTGAATTCGAAAGCGAGGTTGGAGAATCCCGCCCATGGAAGAGACCAGGGGTCCCGGGGGCCGAGGGCTGGGCACACTGGGAGTCTGGCGGCCTCCCAGTGAAGAACAAGACCCAGGAGTTGGCGGCGGAGCTGCCGGCCGGATAACACCAGGAAGGGTTTTCCATCAGCCAGCTGCATTTTTAACGTTGCTGGAAATCAAAGCAGGTCGCACCTGACGGGGCCTCGGAGACCCTCTGGCTCTAACCTTCGGCGTGCAGAAAAAGGAGCTAAATCCAGGAAGCTGGGGCCCTTGTTTGAGGTCTTAATATTCACTGGGGCTTTCAGCTGGCTCTGAACTCACGGTGCTGGGTGCTTTGCAGGTGAACATGCTGTTTCTCACATTCATTCACTCTGACACATGAAATTACATATGAAAATGCTTCCCAGGATTTCATTTCTGCTGCGTTTCTGGAACTCCACTGTGACCAGGAAAAAAATCAGCAGAAAGGGCCATCGGCATGTCCCCTGGGCTCAGCTGTGCACCTGTGGGCGGCTGCAGTTTGGGGCATGCTGAGATGGCTGCGTCAATGAGCGTATCCCACAGGAAGGAGGTAGCATTTTCCCCATTTTACAGATGGGGCAACTGAGTCTGAGCTTAGGTAGATTGCTGTGAGTCATATCTCCGCTGAACTGGGATTCGAACCAAGCACTGCCTTCTCCCAAATTCTGTGCTCCTCCCCACCTCTGCCCTGCCCCTCACCCTGGACGGTGCCAGAGCATTGTCCAGAGGCTCTGGGACCGGAAATCAGTTTTCACGAACTGGGTGGAGGAGGAGGATCCAGGGAAGTGGGACCCGAGCCTCGGCTAGTGCGAGAAGCAGGGAACAGGGAGGAGGACTAAGGGGGACCATCAATGGGAGAACGTTCGGTTATTGGTGCCAAAAAATTCGTTGTACAGTTCTACCTCCCTGCTCCCGTTTCTAGGAAGGGATTGTTCAGGGTACTTTCCAGCATCTGTTTGATACTCTTGTTTTGATGAGTTGGAAACAGAGTGGTTATGTGGTTGGTGGGAGCCCCCCTTTCTCACTCTTCTTTCCTTTTTTCCTGTCCTGACCCCGGGGGGTCGCAGTAAGTCCCCCTGGCCCAGAGCACAGCCCACAAGTACAGAGGTGTGGGCCACACCCAGGCTCCTGCTCCCACCACCCAGGGCTGGCTGCCCTCTCCCAACATGATGGAGTGCCTCAGGGGACAGGCAGAGAGCTACCCTGATGTGCACTGTCTTTGCTCAGCATTGACCATGACATCCGGCTTTTCTTTGAGTCCACAGTGAGGTAGTCAGTTTCAAAGCAGACTTCCAGTGGGAGAGACACTTTTCTCAATTGTTTCAAGAGGTTGGAACCACATTAGACGACCCAGATCATAGACCCACATCGTTTTTCCACACCAATGGAGAAAATCCAGCCCCCACACACTCTCCTCCCCTCCACCCCATACCCCCAGGTCCTTCCATGGTCGCTAAGCCGGTCAGGCTGTTGTCCTTACACGGAAGGGTGGGCGACCCGGGGGGAAATGGCAAGCCCAGGCAAGGCCTGTGTCTCCCGGAACTGAGGGGCTGCAGGGAGAAGGGAGAGAGAAAGATTACCTGCGACTCCGGACCCAAGCAGGAAGAGCAGAGCCTGAACATGGGCGACAGGCACCTGGAGGCTCGGGACTGGTGGGCAGAGGAGGGGGCGCTCCAGGGCCTCCGAGAATGCCGGCCTGCATCTCAGCGTCACCTCTAAAATGGCACAAGGCAATGACGAGTGGGAGACAGGGCTTCTGGGTGTCCCGGGCCTGTGTGCGGCCCACAAGGGAACCACAGCCGTGCTGAGGACGCCACCGGCCAGCAGAGATCTCGGGCGGCTTCAGAAAAGCCGCAGTAAATGCAGACGTCGAGATCCGAGGAAACAGCCAGGGCCCCGGACTCCAGCGGAGGCCGCAGCGCATCACCCCGAAGGGCCGGGTGAGGTGCGGCCAGCAGCCCCTCCGAGGGA
Source organism: Trachops cirrhosus (assembly GCA_028533065.1). Taxonomy (NCBI): domain Eukaryota; kingdom Metazoa; phylum Chordata; class Mammalia; order Chiroptera; family Phyllostomidae; genus Trachops; species Trachops cirrhosus. Next base: position 77,727,730 of record CM052548.1, on the reverse strand, counting down.
CCGGAGCAGCAGGCGACCCGACCCCCTGGCTGTGCTGCATAGGCTGACCCAATCAACTCCAGTGCGGAGAGGTCGAGAGGTCGTAGGGCCTCACCCCTCTGCCGCGCCCAGAACATGCGCCTGCTGTCCCAACTTAATTAGTAGTAAGTAGCGCTCCCTTTGTTTCTCAAACGAGTCCTGGATGGATCCGACCTGAGTGACTATAAAATAAATGTTATAGAATAAGGCACAGATTGTGGTTCTATTCATTAATGAGAACAAAATCACCCGCCTAAGGTGTCCTACGCCTGCCGAGGACACGTTTGCAGGCTGCTGCTAGCAGAGCTTACCCGAGGATGGGGCGGAGACGTGAGAGCTTTGCACTATTTTTATCTGCACGGCTTGTTGTTTTTCAAAATTGAAAAACAAGTGTCCGGTTCTCGATCCAGAGCGCAGGTGTCACCAGGAGGGGGCGCCAGGGAGGACGACGGAAACCGAGCATTTCTGCTGAAGGGACTGAGCGTTTTTCTTAAACTGGGACAGCTTCTATTACTGCACACAAACCGAGTTTGGCAGATCATTCTCAGCAAAGCCGAGTTTGTTTTTCCTGTTGCCCAGAGGGTGTGGGCTCATGAGGAAAATCAGATCAACCAGAGAGACAAAAGCATTTTCTCTGTCCAGCTGAGCGTGTCATCCTTACACGGAAGGATGGGTGAGCCCGGAGGGGGAAATGGCAAGCCCAGGGCCTGTCCCTTCTGGAACCGGGGGGGCTGCAGGGAGAAGGGAGAAAGATTACCTGCGACTCCTGATCAAAGCAGGAAGAGCAGAGTTTAGTGACCATACGGTCGCTGGGCCCTGACTACTAATCTTGAAAGATTGGTTACTCACGTCCTCCCATGGACAGAAATTATTCTGTTCTTTTGCGAGAGCCTGGCCTGCTGTATTTCTCATTTTAAGGTTCCGCCCTTGGTCCACACTCAGGCGGATAGCCAGCGCCAGATCCCTCGGTGCCGCCGCCCACGGGCTATAGGATGCGGCCACTGTCCCCACAGCCTTGGGTGGTCAGGCGGGGTGGGGCAGCTACAGCCCCTGGGTGGTCACTTCTGGTCTGGAGAGGCCTCTGCACTGCCCCAGTGGCCGGATAAATGTTTGCATTTGCTCTGTGCCTCGACCTGACAGAGACAGGAGAGCCCTCCCAAGCACCGCTGTGCAGCCAGCGAGACCTTGTGAAGTGCCGTGGTGTCAACAGAATGTCATCGCAACAAAACCTGAGACCGCCACGATGCAGGTTGCCCTGTTTATGGGCTCAAAGGACATTGTCACGGTCCCTTGGGAGCAGGTGGACCACAAACCTTCCTCCTGCCCTCCGAGCTCGCGATGAAGGGAGAGCCAGGTCTGTAGCAGTTGGCCATGGGGGAACCCCCTACAAGAACAAACTGTTCCCGGGAGCACTGCACCCCTCATTGCAACAGAAAGAGGTACTTAGATGAGTCACTGGATTTTAGTATTGGCAGAGGGGAAGGAAAACTACCATTTGTGGAGTCGCGGACAACCAAAAATATACAGTACGTTCCGTGTACCCTATATACTAGACTAGCCTCTCAATTGACTCTTCCAGCTGCTCTGTGACACGCTCTGTTTCATCATTTCTACGACAGGTGTTTCCCCCCCACACTCTGACCTCTCTCAAAGGGAGGGCGCCTTCAAACCAACAGCCTCTGGCAATCTTTGGTTGTCAGGTAGTGGTCATGATACAGTTATCATTGCTTAAAACTGCTAGAATATAAAGCGTCAGCAGCAAAATTTAGAGTGGCTTGAAGGAAGGTTCTAGAAATAACAGTGTAACACATTTTCACCCACAGGCTTCAAGTGAGTGTGAGGAGGCAGGGGGGAGGGGGGAGCCGATGTGCTCAGCAACAGGCCTGCAGGAGGGGGCAGACGTTGGCCGAAGCTGCTTAATCCCGAATCCAGCGTACGAGCCAGACCAGTGGTTTCGGTTCCTCCACGGGTTGTTTTAAGAAATGCTGCATCTCCAATGTTTCCTGTTATAAATATTAAGGGAAATTACCCAAAACTTTGGACTAAGGGAGAATGGCATGTCCTTTAATGTGTCACAGGTCACATAATGGTGGAACCTTGATGGGGTTCCGTGTCGTGGAACCCCAACATGGGCTGTTCTTCTGTTTTATTGGGATCTCGTCTTCAGGAAAGGTTTACAGTTGGTGAAGTTACATGTCCACTTAGAAGTTTTTGTCTGGGTGAAATAGAAATGATCTTTGTCTAACGGAAAAGTAACTACAAAGATATGTTTTACTGCCTTGTGGGACACACACCAGGGATAAACCGGTTTTGTTTTTAACCAAGCAATCTCCTTCCAACACATTTTTTAAATGCCCACATAACGCCTTTTCTGCAATCTTCCTTGGAATCAGGTGTACCACCCTGTGACAGGGTGCAGCCAAGGGGAGGGGCAAATAGGGATTTGTAATGGGGTCCAGAACTCAGGGTATTCAGGAAATATTAGAGAAAAATATATCTGATGTCCTCACCCCCACCAGTCTGAGCTGGGGGAAGGGACACATGGAGCAGAACATGCAGGGCTGTTTTGTACAGCAACAGCTTTGCAGCTAGCCTCTGGCATGATCATTTAACATATCTGTAATCTTTAACTGGTTGCATGGATATGTTAAACAGCCGTGGCCATGCTTTGAGCCAGGGTGTTGGGAGTGACTTCCACCCATGATGTAACTGGGAAGCAGCTCCCCCTGGTTACAGCTCCTGCATGAGAGCTTCGAGATGATTGGCTCCACACCATGGGCCACACCTGCCCAGACTCACTATGGCAGCCCAGTAAAGCTGGAAGGATACAGGAATGCTGGCAGGTGTAACTGACTGTAGGAAGAGTCGGAAATGGGGCTGCAGAGGAAGACTGGCACAGGGATTTAAACCCAGGCTCAGCAGTCATACCAGCGAGGGCCATGTGGCTTTGGTGGAGTAGGTTGGGACCATGCAGCTCTGGCAGAGGTTGGGACCATGCAGCTTGGGCAAGAGTGAGGACCACGCGGCTTTGGCAGCAGGAGAGACTTTGCCTGGAAGAAAGGGGGACAAAAGACACTTGCTGGTGGGCCATGAGAAGGTGTCACATGGCTCTGGATTAACTGGAGATCATGGTGGAAACGCAGCGGATGGTGCCGGAACCGAGGGTCTGCCAGAATCACAGACTTCTACTTCTTTTCCTGAGATATGGTACCCCGGACTGGGCAAAGGGGAGGAGGAAGGACTGTGTGCATTTGTGGGTATTCTAAAGAACTTTAGTATTTTAATGAAGACATTGAGTCATTACTCTAAGTCTGTATAACTTTTAAATAAATAATTCCTTCCCTGTTCACCAAGCTCTGGCATTGAAAGATGTCTTTCCTCTGGCAGCAGGCAAAGTGAACCTAGTAAGTGGGGGGGACACCCGGAGAAAAAGGGGGGTCCTTTGGTAATAGTATATTGTTCACCACCCCCCACAGGTCTGTTCTGTAACAACCCTGCTGGTTCTGCCTTAGCTTTGACCTTTGTTCATTCCACGCTTGCATGTGAATCTTGTTCAACTTTTTGGAAAGCGTACGCATCAACGACTAAGTGGGAACACGATTTAGAAGAGTTGGAATGTGAACAAGTTGCAGAAATGCCTTCAGCAATTTATTTTACATTCTTCTGTAGGTTCCACAAAAGGCAATTAATATTCTAACTATGATTAAGTGCAAGCGAGAATGTTCAGTAAACTTAAAGTGAAAACCCTACGTGACAGGAAACCATGGCGTCATAATTCAGTTGGCAGTGGTACAGGCGGAGCCAGCGCAACGCAAACGTAGCTGAAGCAGAAGGACGTCAGCTGCAATCTTGATGACGACAGAGGAGGAAAACGTGCCAAATATCTCAAACCTGGAGGTGCGGACTGCCAGGCCTGGCCCATTGGAGGCGACGGAGTCGCTGTAGTGGTGGCTATAAGTTAGTCTCCCGTGTCCCATCAAGTCATTGGTGAGGGTGTGCACTGTGGTGCCAGGGGGCTGCGGCTGACCTTAGAGGGTCCACAGAGGAAGCAGGATGGACTTGGGCTGGGTTGGCATTAACAGTTTATGGGATAGGTGTCTTTTTAAGACCAGGAAGGTTTGGATTACTGTGTAAATCTAACCCATTGTTAATACTATTATATCCTGTTTCAGGATAATGCATTTACTTGGAATTTAAGGTACTTAGAATGATAAAGATAATTCACCCTATTGAAGAATCTTACTAATGAGCCTTGTGATACTGGTGTAAAGTATTTTCAGTGATTTACACTTTTGATTCAAAGTGTAAGGAATGGTACAATTTTTTAAGTTTGAAAACCATATTGAAGCATTTTAACAACTTAAGCTGCCTTATTTATATGTTTATGTGATTTTAAAAAGGTATCTAAGATTGGAGACTGGGTGGAAAAGGTGAAGGGATGAAGAAGTAGGAATTGGCAGCTACAAAATAGTCGCGGGGATGTAAACCACAGCGTGGGGAGTACAGTCGATAATACTGTAACGACTATGTGTGGTGCCAGGTGGGTGCTCGACTTTCAGGGACCACTTCTTAAATCATACAAATGTCTAACCGCTATGCTGTACACCTGAAACAAGTAGAAAACGATATTGTCGGCTGTAATTGAAAACAGTTTATCTAAAGTATCTGAATATAATAAATGTAAACAAAATTACAATGTTTAAGGGACCCCTGACAAATTTAATTAGTCTCCTTAAATATTTTAAGTGCATTTTCCCATTTTTTTTATATTCAGGTTTCTTTTTAAGCATTTCAATTGCTGTTCGATAGACCTTCCCAAATAGTAAATATTGTTGTTGAGAAGGTACTTTATTAATAATAAGATCTGAAAGTGGAACTCTTAAAAACTTAATGAAGAGTGAGCTTATTTTTAAAATGTAACTTCAATAAGTTGAATATTAATTTTCAAAACCAAACAATCCCTGAATAAAACTGGTTCAGTCACCAACTCAAACGGAGACTGCAGCCCAGAAATCAGGAGAAGGCTGAGCCCCCGAAAGGCAGCAACGGAAGGATGGGAACGGTCACCAAGAGCAAAGATGTGTCACTAGAGACCAAGGCTAAGACCATCCACGCCCTCGTATTCCCGATTACTATGTATGGGTGCCAGTCTCAGCAGTGAAGAGGCTGATGGGGGAAATGAATTCACGTGAACTATAGTGTTGGCAGCGAGCTCTGTGGGTACCCTGGACCGCCAGAAAGATAACCCAGTGGATCCCAGGGCAAATTAAGCCGGAAACATCACAGGAAGCAAAAATGACAAAACAGAGGCTGTCCCACTTCGGGCACATCCTGAGTGGCGGGGGTTCTCTGGAAGAGACAATAGTGCTGGGAAAACCAGCAGGCGGCAGGAGCAGAGGGAGGCCAACCAGGAGACGGAGTGAGTCCATCAGAGAAGCCGTAGGCATGCGTCTACCAGAGCTGAGTGGGGCTGCTGAGGACACAAGGACAGGACGTTGTGGACGTCACTCACTCATAGGGTTGCCAGGAGTCAGGAGTGGACTCGATGACATGTAGCACACATAATCTTTTCCACAAAAAAGGACTCTGCAGCCCCCACCCCAATTCACACTGATGCCCACATTCACTTTTGAGTCGAGCGAGTCTGGTGTAGAGCAAGAATGTGGACTAGCTCATCAGCACTTCACTTTCTGGACCTCGGGTTGGGGCATGAGAAGGTCTTCAATGAATGACAGCTGCTCTATTTAGGATGTCTTCTTCCCCTGCCCTGTTATTTCAGAGTTTCCTTTCAATTCTACACGTTCAGACACTGGGGGTCAGTATTGCTCAAAAGCACAGACCTCGTCTCAGCATCAGGATGTAAATCGTTTACGTAAATCCATTGACAAATCACCGAGAAGAGCTTTGAACTACGTTCAATGTTCTTTGAACCACGTTCCGTGTTCGCAAGCTTGACAGCGGAAGCAAAACAAATCGTTACGCCGAGCTCTGAAGCTGGCGAGTGTGTGACCCAGGCAAGTGTGCGGTTCTGTTGGGAACACGGGGAAACAGCTACTTTCTAACCCCATCTGCCCCTTCTAGGAGCTTCCTTTCCATGCAATGGATCACTTATTATCTTTAAAAAAAGAGGGACTTTGAAGTGTTAGTCTGCTTCACTAAGAGTAACTACTTCACGCAGGGTTAAAAGCAGGGGCTGGGGAAAGGATTTGAGCGCCGCAGAGGAAAAGTAAAGGATGGAAGAAAGGGGTTGAACTCCCGCTCTCGTGGTTTCGGAAGTGGTCCAGGCACCTGACAGTCACCTCCCAAGTCAGAAATGCTTCTTCCTGGTTCCGGCCCCTTCGATTCTTTTTCTCTATCCTCAAAATCAAGTGGGGATTTGGATGCTTACTTGAACTGTTTTAACCACAACTGTCCAGATTAGTTTTCCCCTGGCTGCTCAAATTGGGCTCTTGATTCTGCCCCCACCATCATATCTCGCTGCTCTTCTCAGCCCCCACCCAGCAGAAGGGCTGGAAGTCCCTCAAGTTCCAGTGCTGCTGGGAGGCAGCCGCAGTGATGAAGGGCAGCATTGTCATTCATGAAGGTGGAAACCTCTCTGGTCCTTTTGGTCCCCCCGCCTCTCTCTCCAGTGTTCACCACCCACTCCTCTTTTCCGTTCTCACTTCTTTCTCTTTGTTCTTTTTTCATAATGTAAAACCTACCCACTCCATTAAAGAGTGTCTTTTTGATGAATTCTACCACTTCGTTCTTGACTTTTAAGGGGGACCCAGTTAAGTGACTATGAACAAGTTTCTTGTAAGCTGAAAAGGGGTATTAACTGCCCAGCTTTGCGCTCCACAGAGCAGGTGGGGAGTTGAGTCTGGATTGCGTGTTCCTGTCTAGCAAACCCCAGGTGCCTGAGCTGTTTGGGTCACACTCTCTAGTCTTTGAAAAGGTCTTCCACCAGGAGAAGGCCATCGTCCTTGGCCTGACCTGCTGAAGCAGATGCGGGGGAGGGACCTGGCCACATCCAGGCTGGACACAATCAGTGAAGGACCAGATTCTGTGGGTAGAGCTGGGCCACCTTCAGTCTGAGCCTGGACTCCAAAAGTGTCTGGAGCAATGAGAGGTTGCAATGGATTCATCCTCATCAGTGTCATCAGCACTTTGCTTCCGCCCTCCACTTGCTGGCTTCCTGGCCATGCTTTCTTCTCGCTCCATTTCTCCCTCCAGTGCCAAAGAGACGGTCTCACATTCAGGAACTCTTGACAAATGCCTGTGTTGGGTGGATGGATGGATGCTTTAAATCTTCGTTGAGGAAACACCGGGAAAAATTACACTGTGAAGTGAACAAAGAGAAAAAAGCACTGGCTTGCTACTCATGGTCAGCAAAGCTTCGGGTCACAGTTCACAGTTCATCCCCTTTGCGACATCTTTGAAGGGGGCTGTGTGGGTTTGGTTTGTTTGGTTGTTCTGGGTTTTCGCATCTCGGGCTGCAGAGGTTGAGAACACAGTGTTCCTCTATCCGTGACCCATTTTCATCGTCGGGCTGTGCAAGGCCTTTCCCTCGCTTGTTTATAATCTTTTACTGTGAGCTTTCCTTCTGTAGACAGCACATCACTGCACAGTGAGGGATTTATATTATTGTTACGAATGTTAGTACATGTTATATTATATAGTAATATACTAGAACTATTATTTTTATTGAACTATCCAGAATTTATTGAACCCTCAGATGTAGGTTAACATTCTTAATGCGTGTAAAGAGTTCTTACAGATCCACGCAGAATAAAGGTGAACAACCTCAGTCCAAAGTGCAGGAAATAAAGAAGTCATTCACAAAAAAGAAGTATAAACCGTCAAATGGTATAAGAAAGTAGTCATTCTTATTCGATGAAACCAATTTAAAATAAATGGGATGCTATATTTACTTACCAAATTAAAAAGAAATTTAAACTCAGTGCTGTAGAGAGTAGGGAAAAAAATAGAGTTTACAGACTCTATATGCGGGGTCATTTGACTCAATTATTATAGACGGGCAATTTGGAAAAAATATGTAGTCTTTAGGAGTAGATGGCACACACAAACATATGCACACGTACATATAGACACGCACGTACGCAGGCTGCATATCCTTTGACCCAGCAACTAAATTTTCAGGCATATGACCTACAATGGCCAATAAACTTGAGAAGACACTTCATCTCACTCGGTATCAGGGAAATGCAAATGAAACAAGATCGCATTTTTCACCAGAGTGGCAACAACCCAAGTTTGGATGACACCAAGCGTGGGTAAAGGAGGAGGGACACATGCACCCTCACTGAGGTCTGGTGGCGGAGTCACTGTGCAGCCGCTCTGGTGGGCAACGTGACAACGTGCCCCCTCCACGATGGCGCCATCCCACTGCTCTGAATCTCCCCAGAGAAACCTTCGCGCGTGTGCACAAAGATCCAGTGCATCATCGTTTGTGCTGGCAAAAACTAAAAAGACCCAAAACACAGGAAGAGTTCAAGAAACAGCGATTTGTCCTTATGATGGAACCCTACAGGGCAGGTGCAGAGAGGGATGCGAAGCTTCCTGGGCGGACACGGAAACATTTCTAAACTAGGCTGCTGAGTGACTCTGGGGAGCGTGTTCGCATCTGTGCGCCACTCCCAGCACCACAGATAAGAACTACCCAGCACTATACACTTCATTGGGATGCATGAAAATATGTGCAAACACATTAAAAACAGAAAGGTACACATTAGCCAATAAAGGTAGTTATCTCTATAAGAGTGACAATGATTTGCCCTGGCTGGGGTGGTTCAGTGGATTGAGTGCTGGCCTGTGAATCAAAGGGTCACTGGTTCAATTCCCAGTGAGGGCACATACCTGGGTGGCAGGCCAGGTCCAAAGTAGGGGATGCACGAGAGACAACTGCACATTGATGTTTCTCTCTCTCTTTTCCCCTCCCTTCCCCTCTCTAAAAAGTAAATAAATAAAACATTAAAAAAAAAAGAGTGACTGTGATTAGTTGAAACTGGTCATTAATGGGGACTTGAGTCATATCTGTAATGTTTTAAGTTTTTAGCAAGAATAGGTGTTCTTTTATTACACACACCTTTTTAAAAATATTTATAAGACCGATTGTAAAGATGGTGCTACACTAGTACTCACCCAAGCGTTACTCGGAGTAGCGGAAATTTGGAAATAACCTAAATGCCCAGCAGGGAGGAATGCGTGACAGATGACAACACAGCCACCCAAACGTCGCATCTGCAGTCCAGCCAGCAGGAACGGGGCCTGGAAAGGGGCGTGGACGGCACAGAGCTGCTCCTGGAGGACATTTCCTTGGAGGTGCATAGGCCCACTCTGTTTCCAACTCCTCGGACAGAACTTAGCAGGGACCACACCTGCATGCAAGGCAGTCCGAGAGCATCAGTCCCTGTTTGGGGGGACCGTGTGTGCAGGTAGAGTCTTGACACCACATGGAAAGAATGAACACGGGGAGACTCCTGGCTATGTCCACCACTGTCTACTTCAGCATGCTCTTCTCTTCTCCCTGCTCGTTAACTGTTCCCCGAGCGCTCAAACCAGGCAGCTTTGTGACACAAACCCATGAGGGAGGGGGAGGTCCGTCGACTGCATCCCTGTGAGTCCAGGGCTGTCTGTACCTGACTATCCCTTAAGGTATAAATCTTCTTGGAAAATGGTAAAGAGAGTGACAATATAGCTTTGCTGTACATGGATTCAATCGTAGGAAAACACTGAAATGCAAAGTTTCAAAGCAGCTGACTTGATTTAAATGTAAGCAGAACAAAACAAGAACATTTACGACCATAATCTTCACCATGGCACTTTACAATTTGCAAAGGGTTTCCATATTTTGAATGAATATTACTGTGCTTGATAGTGAAAATAACCACCATTTGTAGAAGGTTGTATTCGTTTCCTATTGCTGCTGTGACAAATTACCATAGTCTTAGTAACTTAAAACAACACGAATTTATTATCTTTTAATTTTGGAGGGCAGAGTGTCAGAAATAAGTCTCCTGGCACTAAAATCAAGGTGCTGGCAGGGTTGGTTCCCTCGGGGACTCTGGGGGACAATATGTCCCTTGCCTCTTTCAGCATCCCTTGGCTTGTGGCCACATCGCTTCAATCTCTGCTTCTGTGGTCACGTCACTTTCTTCTACTACTCATTCTGATCTGTCTCTCTCACGTAAGGGCCCTTGTAATTACACCAGGCCCACCGGGATAATCCAGGATAGTCTCCCTACTTTAGGATTCCTGACACAGTCAAACCTGCAAGGTCCCTTTTGCCACATCATTCATATGTTCCAGAAATTAGGACATGGACACGCTGGGGCTGTATTTCACATTCTGCGTTCACTGTTTTCTATACGCCTCCTCCAGCCCTCACAACATCCTGTGACCGAGGTGTGACACTCAATATGTGTCATATTCAGTTTGCGGGTGAGATAATCCCATAACTAACAGGTGCCACACACTCTCTAAGGGGTAAAGACAGAATCCAAAAGTACATCTAGCCAACTAAAGGTCATTCTCACTTAATAACCACTGGCGCCCCCATTTGACAGATCAGAACCCACCGTTAGTGGAAACAGCCCTAAACAAGTCCGGGAAGCACGAGTGACTTCATTCATTCTCTCCTCCCGCACCATTTCCACAATTCTTGCAATTAATCCAGAGATCTGGGCCACTATGAATCATCCACCTTCACTTCATGAAAAAAGTGTCCCTAAAGTATTAGAACATAAACACAACTGTAGAATACAGTGGCACTTGAGACAGAAAATCCCCTACAATGTGGAAGAAAGGAGACCTTGGCCATATTTCCCTGGGAGGGAGCAGACTGACAGAGTCGGGGACGGATGGTTTCAGGGTGCTGAGGTTCATTCTGGGGTTTCCTAGCAAAGGACATGGCTGTGTTTTTCTAAGCATTTTGCCATCATTCTGTCTCCTAGACCGAAGCACATAGGCACAGTCATTAGTTAACTGTTGGAGCTGGACTCCCCTTTCTTCAGCAAAGAATGCTGGAAGGTCTTTCTGCTTCCTCCTCGCAGCCATAGTAACCGTCTTTGGGTAGTCCATGGTTGCCAGACTCCTCAACTGGAATGAGATTTTCTAACAACCTGTGTCAATCCAGGACAAACGAGAAAAGGTTTTTGTTTTTTTTTTAACCCTACTAGGCTCCTTTATAACTCTGGTGTTTCAGAGGAAATGCGTACACCCTAATATGCCCCTTTCTACTACTTTGGAAAGTATAATTCACACACAGAAATCTGTCTCTACTCTAAGACTGCATGGAGAAATAATGATTAGAGATATTACGCATGAACCGTGCTTGATGGACCAGGAGCCATAAATGGGTTAATTCTCACAGCTGCCTTAAAGCAGTTACTAATAGGATCCCCATTTTACGGATGAGAACGTTGGTATTTAGAAAGTTGAGCCCTGAGTCAAAGCTGCGCATCAGTCAGGGCAGAAGTGGGATTTGATCCCTCCATAAATGATTGTCAGTCAGGGTCAATTTCTAAAAAATATGGTGTTTTTTTACGCATGCATTTTTAATTTTCTGAAAGCCTCTTGTGTCCCGTCTCTCTTGCTGCTTCTTACCCTCTCACTCAACACTGCTTTCTTAAGACACCTCCATGCGGCTCCAGGGACACCGTCCCCGTGTCTAGGTGCTCCACAGGGCACATCCATGTGTCTGATCTATTGCTTTCCACGCGCTGTGTTTTAAGGCACAGCTGAAAGCAACTTGATAGTTTAATCCATCCCGTTTCCACAATTTGGAAAGAGATGAGGCACCACGACTGGAAGGGGAGATGGGCCCCCATGAAGAGAGGCAGAGGTCAAGTCGAGGTCCCTGGGCCCACCCAGCTGCTCAGCCTCTGTGTTTTCTCACCTGCAGCCAGGTCACTAATCCCTGCCCCACCTATTTCTCAGGGATGACAAGGGGCTTAAGTGAAACAACAGATGAGAAAAAAGGCTTTGAATAGAGTCCCTACCACATGTCCGGGAATCAGCTCACAGGGATCCCTTCTCCAAGGTGGCCCCAGAGCCCAGCCTGGTGACCATAAAAACAAGCGTACTCATCCACCCCCCCACCACGAGGAGGCGCTCACGCTCAAGGGGAACGCAGTCAGTTCTGTGTTATCCCCACCCCACCCTCACCTCACCCAGTCACACTCCCAGCCTAGCGGTGCTACCCCCTTGGGGCTCTGCAGGGGGGTGAGTCTGACCCTCAGGCCCTCCCTGCCTCTTACCTGCTTCCCACCGTCATTTCTATTCCCATGCTGCCTCCAAACCCGCTGCCTGGGCACAGCCGTCCTCGCCGGTATCCATCCCCGGGGACACCCCACAAGCGGGAATGATGGCGAACTTTTCTGATTACTACAACACTTCGCTCTGCCCACTTTCACGCCCCCTCAACCACAGCAAGGATAAGAACAAACACATGAGTTCTGGATCTCAAACGCAGCAGCCTGGGTGCACCCACATGGGTGCAGACCCAGCCTCCGGACTCCACCCTGCAGCGATCTTCCCGAGAGGCCTCTCGGGACCTCCCTGCTCAAGGCGCAAAGGCTGGAACCCGCTGCACTGCGAAGCTTCTCCTGAGGCCCCTCGGCCACCCTGGCCCCGGTGCTGAGCCCTCTGCAGGGGACCGGACTTCCTCTGGCTTTTCTGCTTCCTCTGTGACCGCCCAGGTTTCTAGCGTGGCCGTTATGCTTCAGCTTTATTTATGGGTTTGCAGGTCTGTTCCTCCGAGGAGGCAGAGGATGCTGACATTGGTCACATACTCCCTGCCCACACCTGTGTGACAATGCACTTCTGTTGTTTAAGCCAGCCAGTTTGTGGCACTTGGTTACGGCAGCCAAACTAACACAGGTGGCAATCATGCCTTTCTTTCCGTGTTTATCGCCACTACCTCTATAGAGCTTAGCCCAGCAACTAGGACACGCTTACGGAAAGAAAAATTTGTCCTCTGGAGGACAAAGAGGAGACGTGGTCCTTGTCCTTGAAGGTCTCATAATGTGATGGACGACGCAAGAAAGGAAGAAGACAGTTCGCAGTGGGCGTGTAATGCCAGGCCGGAGACATGGACCGCCAGGCTCCGGTGGGAGCCAAGTTCCTCCTCACTCAGATGGGGTGGGCAGTACTAGCAGCCATCGGAAATCTCCCAAAGCCCGGACCTTCAACTGTCAGTCAGTCAAGCGGAGGGAGAGAACTACAACAAAGAGACAGAGCAAACCAACTGCAAGGGAGGACGGGAACTGCGTGCGGTCCTGTGAGCGGTCTGGTTTACCATATGCTGGAGCCTGACCTCGAGGCGTCTTTATAATCTGCTGAGTCTGGGGACCAACGAGTTAATTTAAATAGATAAGTGACCCGCACCAGCAAGATAGAGTTCTAGAAATTTCTCTCTGGCAAAATGAGGACGGATTAGAGCAGGGTGTGAGTCACTGTCAGGACGTTCCCTGCTCTCCACGGACAAGAGGAGCGGAGGGAAATCTTTATCAGTCCCCAGCCTTGGGGGCAGGCAGCACCCCAGGGGCTGGGCCTTGCTGGGAAAAGCCTTCGAGGTCTTTTAATGGGCGGTAGTGGCTCCTTACCAGGTGTGCTCTCCTACTTTTACATACAGACCACTCCCCCTGTCCTAGAATCTGCCTCTAGTTCTCGGAAGTTGGGGTAAAAACCCACATGGTTTTCATCATTCCTCAAAACCACCAGCTGGAAGCACGTAGGCCTGGGACACTGGGGAAGAAGTCGTGACCATCTGTGTCGTGCTCCTGTCCCCGTTCTGTCCCCATTCATGTTCTGTGGCACATTAAAGCAGAAACGTGCAATTCTAAAGGCCTTCAGGGAGAGGCAAAGGGCAGGCGGGAGCCTAAAGGGATGAGGCTGCCCCAGACAGACCCCTCCCCAAAGGGACCGGGAGACAGGGTGGGGGGATCCCAGGTCCGAGGCTGTTCCCTCTGCCCCAAGACACACATACGGTGTCTGCGCAAATGAAAACATCTATTTTGGTCCTGTCGTCTTAGCCTCATTATCTTTATGACCTCTCAGAGGACAGGGGGTTGCCCTGAACGCTGAGCTCGAGAGGAAGAAAAGCTGCTAGCATAAGGCAGTGCGCAGACCGCCGGGACTCCGCCAGCCGGCTTCCACCTCCCGAACGCCGGTCCAGCCCGGCCCCAGCCCCGGGGAAGCCCTGCGGCTGCATGGGCCTGGGTCAATGAGTACTTCAGTCTCTCCAGTACTCATCGGTGCCCCCACAGACTCCAAATGTCAGAAGTCTCTCTTGCTGACCTTTAGACTGAGAGGGGCTGCTGAGGCCTTCTGCATCATCGCGGTCAGCCAGCTGGGAGCCCCCGCCCCCGCAGGGCAGCTGCAGAGCGAGGCAGCCACCCGTGTGGCAGAACCTGACCCTGTGGCATTTCCCTGTGGGTTGGGTTGGGTTTTGTTTTTTTTTTTTTAAGATTTTATTTATTTATCTTCAGAGGGGAAGGGAAGGAGAGAGGGAGAGAAATATCAATGTATGGTTGCTTCCTGTGCATTCCCTGCTGGGAACTGGCCTGCAACCCAGGCATGTGCCCTGACTGGGAATCGAACGGTGATCTCTTGGTTCACAGGCCCGCGCTTAATCCACTAAGCTGCACCAGCCAGAGCTGGGTTGGGTTTTGACGGGCTTTTCTTTTCCTTCCTCTTGCAGGCCTTTGGGCCGTGTTAAGGCTGATGCAGTAGAGGTCAAGCATCACCCTGGCAGGGGGCACGCTTCAGTAATGGGACGTTTGTGCCCCAGACCCAGGGGGTACTTAATAAGAGCGACGGTCAGCAGGGCATGGGCCGTGGCCTACCCGGTGGGCCCATCAGGCCCTGGGGTCTGCTTTGCTGCAGAACTTGTTGAAGTCTCGTCCCTGTGCACCTAACGGGACATTTGGGAGAATTCAGCACGTCAGGATCCTGAACCCCAAGAGATTTAAGGGGAAGGGAGAAAGGGCCAGGCTCTCGGGGTCAATTCTGTTACTCTCGTCAGCGAATTTGTACACGCTGGGCGAGAGCAAAGCGTTGAGACAAAAAACTTCCAATGTCAATGTCATCAACTTGCAATGCAGTTTTTTTAAAACTATGAATCATTATCAATATTCCAAGTGAGAATATTTCACATTGAAAGAAATCAAGATTTCTATCTTTTCTCAAAAAACAGGAAGCC
>CM052548.1:77671793-77712010 GCA_028533065.1 Trachops cirrhosus | reverse complement strand
AGCAGCTCTCTCCAAACACACAGAATGATGAATATGCTGACTCGGGAACTACAATGTTTTAACCTTCAGTGTAGGGTTTCCAAGCTGCCGCCCAGGTCCTGAGGTCGTGCTTAACTCCTGCCACCCAGAGTCCTTTAAAGCAGTCCCTCAAATTTCAGACCTGAGAGTGAGGCTCGGAAAAATCTTAGGATTCCTCTTCTCCCTTGCCAGAGGCCCTCCCGCCTCCTGAGTCCTAGATTCCCCTCTGAGGCCCTGCCCCGTGACGATATTGCACTACAGAAAAGCCTGTCCATGCCGAAGACCAGGTGTGCCCAGACGGACCACCGCGTCCCTGTTCAGCAAACAACACCATAAGCACCTCCAGGCACGGAGCCCAGGTAGTTGTCCTAGAGACGCAGGTGCTGACGCCCGACCCTCACTGCTGTGTTAGATGAAGGCTGGCGGTGCCCTCACCGGGTGGGGTGAATGTGGGCCTGAATCAGCCATGGGCTTCTCAGCCCCGAAGAACTTCGGTCAGCTGATTCAGCTAAGCGTTGCGATGCCCGGGGCCCTCCTCCTTAACCGGTCCTCTCCCATGGAAGAGAAGCTGTGCTCGTCAGGGTAGAAGAAAGAGGCGGGACTCACGGGGTGGAGAGCTGAGTCTCCACCTTCTCTTCTGCCCCCTTGGCTCACCTGTCTGCTCTCCCTGCCCATGCTAAGGCCAAATAATGACCCGGTGCTGAGAAACCCCACTAGACGTAGTCACTTATCGACTAGCACAGAGAAGGCAGGCGAGTTTCTGCGAGACGGCTCACAGCGAGCTGGGCGTCGGCACCCTCCTGAGACATCGGTTCTGTGTCTCTGTGCCATGGCCATCGAGTCTGACCCACGTTCCCAGGATTCAAAGTCTGGCTTCTTAGAATGCCAAGAAAAGAAGGCCAGTTGGCTAAGCAGTAATATCTGGCGGGAGGCCTTTCAGAGAATCATGAATAAATATGACAAATTTTAGTCAACTTTAAGTTCAGTATTAATTACTAAATAACTACTTATGATAATAATTACTAGAGGTGGTTAATTAACTTTAATAACATTAATTATTTAATAATTGTTCGTAATATGCTTATTCAATCATAATTATCAATTGATCATTCACTTGGCCGTGTTTGTTAGTTCGTTAATGCATGAATGATGAAGTTGGTGGTGGGCAGCCATAGCAAAGGATAAAATGGAATCAGAGGGGAAGGCAAGGACCGCCATCTGTTCATGTGGTCGGGCTTCCAGGGACCATGATAATGTCGATCTCGGAACTAGAAAAGAGGACATATTCTCTTCTAGAATGTTCTTGGTGTGGGTGTTTTAAAACTTCCAGTTATTCTACTTGACTTTTAAAGAATAGATCTTCATTTGTGTAGATTTTTTATTTAAAAAAGAATTCATGGCCCCCAAAGCGTAATCAGCCGGGAGCATTGTGTCAGGTAAACATTTTCTCCCCACACGAAATTCAGGACGTGGGGAGTATGATGTCCCCAGGGCCGGGGGAAGAGCTGAAGCCCGGGGCACAGGGGAATTAGCCGGGTCGGGAGCGGCAGAGTAGAGAAGGACTCTGATCCGGTCCCTCTGGCAATCAGAGGGATGCTGTCTGCGTGCTTTCAGCCAACAGCCTCACACGGACGCCTGCCTACCATGTCCTTCCTCGTCAACGGGAAGGAAAATCTATTTATCGCCCCGCAAGAAAACGCCCGGTCATAAAAAGCAGTGAAGGTCGGACACACGCTACCTTGAAAACGTTATGCTATGTGAGAGCCAGTCACGAAAGGACGAAGTTGTGCGGTTCCATTTACAGGAGGTGCCGAGAGCAGGCACATTTGCAGAGACGGGAAGTCGAACAGACGTTGCCTGGGGCCGCAGGGAGGAGGACCCGGGAGGCATGGCTTCCTGCGCCCAGAGTTTCTGTCTGAGACGATGAAAAGTTTTGGAAATGGTGGTGCCGGTTGTATAACGTGGTGAGTGTCATTAACGCCATTCCACTGTAGACTTAAAAATGGTTAAAAGGATAAATTGTATGTTATTTCTATTTTGCCACAATAAAAAAATACAAACAATAAAAATGAGTAAAAAGTTGGGACGCTTTGGGCCGTTGAGGGTCATAGGGCTCTTTTGCTGCAAGGACTGACAAGACCGTGTTTCTAAGGCTTTTCCTGGACAGACCCCCCCCAAACATTCCTGCCGAGCTTACAGCTCTGCTCCTAGGCTCAGCCCCATCGGGAGAAGCTTCCAGAATCAGGGAAACGCATTCTGGGGAATGAGTTTGTTTGAAGCCTTCGTTTTGGGGTTTAATCAGAATTTTTAAAATATCTTAAAAGCAAAATTGCTATTTAAAATCAGCTAAAACAGGCCCTGGCCATGCAGCTCGGTTGGTTAGAGGGTTGCCCTGATACACCAAGGTTACAGGTTCCACCCCCATCCGGGAACGTACAAGAATCAACCCGTAGCCATGGCTGGTGTGGCTCAGTGGACTGAGCGCCAGCCTGCAAACCAAGAGGTCGCTGGTTTGATTCCCAGTCAGGGCACATGCCTGGGTTGGGGGCCAGGTCCCCACCGGGGGCGAGCAAGAGACAACCGACCTATGTATCTCTCACACATTGATGTTTCTCTCCCTCCCTTCCCCTTTCTCCAAAAGTAAATAAATAAGTAAAACATACATATATTTAAAAATATATTTCACATATAAATATGTAAAAAATACATATATTTTAAAAAAGAATCAACCAATGAATGCATTAATAAGTGGAACAACAAAATCATCTCTCTCTCTGTCTAAAATCAATCAACCAATTTAAAAAAGGCTGAAGTATAACCGCAACTTTAGGGAAAATTACACATATTCATGCTATCAATGGCTAGCCCATGAGCAGTCAAGTTTAGTTTTCCTTTTCTCTCATTTCAGAAAGTAAAGGTAAAATGGCTTTGCTTAAATATAAAACCCAGCCTCTCTTCTCCTCTCGCCTCCTTGCATGCATTAGATGCTTTGCCGAGAGTGCCCTGACCGTGGCTGTGCAGCCGGGAGGCTGAGACAATGTCCGTGTTCTTTGTAACCACCCAGGTCAGGTTTCCTCTTCGGTTTCAGGGGGCAGAAAACTCCTCAAGGACTTCCTTTGAAAATAAAGGCCTTTTAAATAGCACTGATTGCACATTTCTCATAACACAAGGAAGCTTTTGACCAAGATTATTAGTGTGCATGGCTTGAACTTGACTCAAGGTCAACAATGAGCCCACGTTGAGAAGAACCGTGGTGTGATAAACAGGAGAATGGAGTTTGCAGTGCACCAGGGATGACAGCTATTTTAGGTGTTAAGTTGGCTAGGGCTCAGTACCCAGATAGCTGGTCAGACATTCTTATGTACGTTTCTGTGAGGGTGTTTTGGATAAGATTTAATATTTAAATCAGTGGACTTTGGGTAAAGCAGATTTCTCTCTGTAGTGTGGGTGGGCCTGGCCCAATCAGTGGAAGGCCCAAATAGAACAAAAGCAGTAGAGAGTTCGGCAGCACATTGCCATTAGACTTGAACTACATCTGCTCCTCCCTGAGTCTATTGGCTCACCTTGCAGACTGGACTTGCCAGGCTCCATAATTGCACGAGCCAATTCTTTAAAATAAATCTCTTTTTATATATACACACACATCCTTTTGTTTCTGTTTTTCTGGAGAACCCTTGCTAACACACAGCTCCAGGGACAAGTCCTGGGCCCTCTCTTAGACAGTTGCAGAATGGTTTCCATACGCCCATTAACCTCGATGTCTTCGTCTGTAAAATGGAGAGTGTTATATTACATGGGAGTGCTCCGGGGACAGTGTCCGTAAAGCACGGGACACATAGTGGATGCTAAGTACAGGTAGCTTTTACGAGGGAGGACTACAAGCATGAAACGAAAGAAACTGTCTCTCTCGCTTCAGTACTTTGCGAGGGAGATAATAACAATGGCTGGGGGAGGCGTGCTAACTCCACAGAATCAGTGTTGTGGGTTTGTGCTCTCGGGCATGAAGAGGACTGAAATATCCCAGCCCAGACCATCACACTCCCACATCAGGATTGTTCTGAGCTGAAGGCAATTAGCTCTCTGCCCTCTCCCTGACTAAAAGCAGGACATAAATTTCCATTTGGATAGTAGGCATGTCCATCTGGCTACCAGGAAGAATTGTTCCAGAGACAACTCTTAGTTGACTCTGGAATAATGACTCTTAGTTGCATTACAAAGCTTAATATAAGCCTCCACATTCTACAAAGTCTTACAAAAATTAAAATGGTGGAATGTCTCAGAGAAACAGGAAAAACCCAATACTCCAAATGATGTATTCTTTAATAATTATTTAAATAATCTCCGAAGGGTAACTCTCTGGTTCCTTTCTGAAATTCCCAGGAGACTGTCTCTCTCAGGAGCTAACCACCCCCTAAAGCTGCAATCCCCTCCCTCTGTAAGCATTCCTTGAATAAAAGCCCATAAAGTTATTTTAAAAATGAAATAAAAATAACCACCTCCTTGAGTCACATTCTTTTGTGAACTCCATGCCTAAGGACACAATTAAATCTTTTTTTCTGTTGTTAATCTGTCTTTTGTCAGTTTAATTCACAGGGACCCCAGTTACTGAATATAGGAGGGTAGAAGAAGAATATTTTTCTTCATGTACAGTATCATTAAAAATATAGGAGATCTTGCAATGAAGGCTTGGCCTGCTCTGAAGTGATATCCCCAATCTCCAATCGCAAATCTATTTTTCTCATCCTGAATTGACAATATATTTACCTAGAGAAGACAAAGGCAAAGACAT
Organism: Trachops cirrhosus; assembly: GCA_028533065.1. Lineage (NCBI taxonomy): Eukaryota > Metazoa > Chordata > Mammalia > Chiroptera > Phyllostomidae > Trachops > Trachops cirrhosus. Next base: position 77,707,203 of record CM052548.1, on the reverse strand, counting down.
TTAGGAAGGTGACACTGGCCACCAATTGGGCAGAAGAGATGGAAAAGTCCATACACCTCTATGTTCATAGCAGCGTTGTTTACAATAGCCAATTTCTGGAAACAGTCTAAGTGCCCACCAGTAAATGAGTGAATCCAAAAACGATGGTACATTTACACAATGGAATACTACGCAGCAGAAAAAGAGAAGAAACTCCTACCTTTCACAATAGCATGGATGGAACTAGCGAGCATTATGCTAATGACATAAGCCAGGTGGCAAAAGGCAAATACCATATAATCTCACCTGTAAGGGGAACCTAATATATCAAACAAAAACAAATGAGCAAGATAGAGAAAGAGGTGTGGAAACAAGGAACAGACTGACCAGGACTGGAGGGTGGAGGGAAGGGAGACAAGGGAGTAAAGAAGGGGGAAGGCCTAGTTAAAGAGCAAGTATAAATGACCCATTGGTGGGGCAGGGTGGGGATGGACTGTAAGAGCGCAGGGGTGCGGGGGGCGGGCAGGGCAGGGGAGAGCACCAGGGGAACAATCGGGACAACTGTAATAGAACCACAATAAAAAAAAAACCTTAAAAAAAAAAAAAGCTTGTATCAGTAAAGGTTTTAATGAAGTGCTATAAAATAAAAAAAGAGTAAATCGATCCATAGTTACAGGGAGATTATCACCACCTTCTTGATGTAGTAGATTAGATGTTGAAATTAGATGCATGGAACAAAAAGCATGGGGCTTAGAGTCCAAGGGGCTTTAAAATGCAGTCAAGTGTCAGCTGTGCTTCTTGGTGGCTGCTGACACTGGGAGAGTCATTGACACATACATTCCCCAGCTTCACTTCACTTATCCGTAAAGGTCAGTTGTGGTGCCTAATGAGAACCAGCGAATGCTGGCGTCTTTGCACACGCGGGGAGGTGAATGGCTGACAGTCGCTGGAACAAAAATTGTTAACCAAGCCCAGGCTGGAGGGATCCAGGACAAAGGCAATGGAGTTTGACAGAATTACGTGTTAACGGGACGACTGCATAAATGGAAAAAGAGAGAGAGAAAGAGAGAACGATTCCAGAAAAATTGAAAGTTTCAGAAATAGTGCGAGCCTCCTGACTATGAGGGCTTGCTGAAGTGTTTAAACCTGAGTACTTTTCCAGCCTCCGTGTTCGTGAAGGAAGGGAGTTAGGCAGGCAGGGCCCCGCCGAAGTCACGCCACTGAGTGTGGGTGGTGGGGTACATGAATGTCTCTCACGAGAGGGACAGCAATGTGAACATGTCACCTAAAATGTCATGTGGTGTGCTTGAGTGCGATACCATTATATTACAGAATTTCATGCATATGACTTCGTAATAAAAGTGTCATGTAATAAACTAGGGGCGTTATTTGTGCCAGACCCCGTGTTTAGGAGAATGAGAGAGAAAACCCATGTCCCTGTGCACCAGAATAAATCGAATTTCACTAGATTGACCTTGACAGCACTAATCTCACCTTGACGGCACTCCAGGTGAACAGCTGGTCAGAGTGGAGCAGAGAGGAAGCGTCTGGTGTCCGTGACCAGAGCCACTCCACCCCGCCAACCTTGCAGGGTTCTGGGTGAGCCCGTGGAACGAGATGTTTTGTCAGACTCCAGTTCAACTGTGCGGACCTTGGAGAGCGTGTAACACATTGCTGTCACTGCTGGGACCCAAGGAGGACTCTGTCGTGCACATGCGTCTGTACGCACAGACACAGGATCCCGCAGACTCTGGTTACTAACGAACATGGCCGGCGGGGTGGGTGAGAAAGCCTGAAGGATGTGTCTTCCTTTTCTTCTCTTCCCCCGACAGGTGCCGGGATCTGAAGCGAGAGCGCAGAGGCAGCCCGTGCCTTGATTAGGTGATGAACGCATGCTCTGATTTCTGCCCTGGAGTACAGAGAGAGGGAGCCGCCAAGTCCCTGGTGGACAGCGGATTCCTGCATTCACTCTCAATTCCTGACTCCAGTTCAGCTGCCCCCGCCTCCAGACTCGGGAGCGTTCTTAATCGAGTCGAAGGGTGACCTGTAAGCTGTCTCCAGAACTAAGAGGAAGATCCCTTCTATTAGCACTGGGTTGTTTTTAAGTACTTTTAAGAAGTGCCATTCATTTGACAAAAAATTTAATACACACCACTTCCTTATGTGTATTGCTATTGATTTTTTTAAAGGATAATGTTAGGAACCTACCCTCAAGGATTTTACAACCTGCTTGGGGAGTCAAACATAAAAATTAAATAGAGCCATACACAGAGGACGCATATATTTTTTATTTTAAGATAAGCTTGAGAGCACTAGCACTCACTCAGCATCTGTACCAGGAGCATTCATTGTTCAGGTACCGACACAGGTACCTTCATTTGCCCCATGATCCCACTTCTCTGGAAGGTGAAAGATGCTCTCTGCACCTTGCCAAGGAACACGCTAAGCTCAGAATAGTTAAGGAACTAGAGAAGTGATTTCCCACCCAGAGTTTCTGGCTCAAAATCCAGGAACCTTTCTGTTACACCAAACCTAGCCATAAATATTCCCAGTTTTTATGAAAGAATGACACTGTAGCTTGCTGCACCCAGAAACTGTCCTTGGCTTTGCGGAGTAGCGCCGCCCCCAGCTGGGGAGCATCAGGCCTTATAAGTACCACTCCTCTGCGTTCCATTGGCAGACATCCCAGGCACACATCTCCCTCCCCCCTCCCCGTCCCGTCCTCCGGCCTTTCAGGAAGGAGGTAACTGCCTTCCTACGGAAACTCTTTTCTCCCCACTAACAAAGAGCAAGGCCCTTTCTGCAAACTCTGTTCACTGCCCAGTAACTCCTCTATGGAATCATTTAACCCAGGACAATTTCGTGGTTTGGTTTTTTTTCCACAGAGTGGTCCCAAAGCTTCACTGAAAGCCAAGAGAGAAAAATAGTTAAATTGACAGTAGCTTCCTCTACATGACTGTTCATTGTCATGGTGCGGAACTGTCAACTTTCTCTCCCGTTCTGTGGTGTGCGTGCATGCGGGCATCACATGTGTACACGTTTATGTGGCATATCCAAGTGCAGATCAGAAACCAGAAGTTTCTCATTGGGGAGTCCATGTACACAGGGACTCGGTCACTCTGAACATCACGCAGATAACAGCCCAAACAACTCATACCACAGTAATGCGGTGGCTCTCCACTGATCCTTCTGTTCACGTGAAGATTAGACAGGAAAGTCTGGAGTGTTAGCAAGCCTACGAACTCCCAGTGGTATTAGTTCTTCATTTTGGGGGTTCCAAAGAGGGATTTCACAGTGTAGTTAACAGTAGTAGTAACCATCCTCTTGCTTAACCAAAGCCAACCAACGCAGAGTTAGAGGGTCTTTCGGTGGGGTGTGTGTGGTACAAAGGATGTGAGACTGGGGGACTTCCGGTTAAGATGGCGGCATAGGCAGACGTGGCTCGCCTTTTTGCACAACCACATCAAAATTACAACTAAAATACAGAACAACCATCACTCAGAACTGTCAGAAATCGAGTTGAATGGAAGTCTGGCAACTGTGGAATTAAAGAAACCACATCCATCCAGACTGGCAGGAGTGGTGTAGATGCAGAACGGGCTGGTCTCACACTCATGTGTGGTGGCTAAAAATTGGAGAGGGATATCTCGGGAGCGAGGAGTCCCAGCTCCACACCAGGCTACGAGTTCAGGGTTCCAGTGTCAGGAAGATAAGTCCCCACAACTTCTGGCTACAAAAACCATAGGGGATTGAACCAGTGGAAGAAACTGCGGGGCCCTAAGCAGTTCTTCTTAAAGAACCCACACACAAACTCATATATTCAGAGCACGCCCTCTGAGCTCCAGCACTAGGGTAGCAGTTTGAAAGGCATACACCAAGGAACTGAAGTGTCTGGCATCAAGGAGAGCAGAGGCCATTGTCCCTTTTCTGAATCCTCCAACCAGAGAGTCACACAGTTGCCAAGCTGGCGCCATTTCCGAGACCCCATTAACCTGGCTAACACTGTTTGACCCACCTTGGAGATCTCCAGAGACTCCACCCCACCCAACTTATGGACCCACCCAAGGGTTCAACGGTGAAGAAGCAACATGCAGAAATAGAAGGGTCCTAGCACCTGCTACCACAAAGGCCCCCGACAACAGAGCCCTGCTGTATTCAAGCCGTCCGGCTTCCGAGCGCTTCCTTAAACTGGGGGCCACAAATATTCAAATGTGGGCAGAGGTGGGCCCAGGTGCCTGCAGCAGAGGTGGGTCGGGGCTACCCGTGTCCTCTCCTCAACTTCCTTACCAAGTGACGTGTGACAATGGAAGCAAGTCTCAGGCTGAAATCGGCCACAAAATAAACATGTGGGCACCAGCGGGCACAGAGAAGTTGTCCAGCCGGTTCTGGGACTTGGTGAAGTACCAGCTCTCTCCTGGCGCCCTGACAAAGGCCTTGCATAATAGACTCACTTGGGGTACTGTAGCAACGAGATTTAGCTACCCACCGAGTCAGAGGCAGGTGCGAGAACCCTCCCGCAAGCTGTGGGCACAGGCCCCGTCTCCAATCCTAAAGCAGAGACAACCCCTGGAAGGACATGTACTATTAACAAGGCTTCCTAGATCATAATACCGGCTGAAGCCAGGGCAGGAGGGTCTGACACAGTGTTTCTAACCTACTCACATACAGTAGTCCCCTCCTATAGGGGGGATGCAGTCCAAGGACCCCAGCAGATGCCTGAAACCACGGATAGTATCCAAACCTCCATACGCTGCACCCACACCTACGATAAAGTTTAATTTCTAAATCTGGCACAGTAAGAGGTTAACAACAATAATAAAATAGAACAACCATCATAACACATTGTAATAAAAGTTATTTGAATGCGGTCTCTCTCTTGAAACATCTTATTGTCCTGTACCCACCCTTCTGGTGCCGAAAGATGATAAGATGCCTTATTAAGTCACTAACTTTCACCTTTTCACGTAAAGGAAACACTTTATGGCTTCTCTGTGGCATGTCTGAGCTGCCAGGCATTCCACTTCTAGGTGTTTGCTTGAGAGGAACAGAAGCTGATGTCCATGCGACGCTGGTACATAAATGTTCATAGAAGCTTTGCTGGTAACAGCCCCGAACGGGACTGACGCAAGTGCCCCTCGACACATGAATGGATAAACACTAGTGGCTCGTCCATACAGGGAAATACGACTCAGCAACCTACAGGAATAAGCTGCCAATACACGAGACACTACGGATGGCTCTCAGAATTATGCTGAGCAGGAGAAACTGGAGAAAACGAGTGCATGATGTATGATTTCACACACATAAAACCCTAAAAAGGGCAAACCCCTCTCCAGTGACAGAGAGCAGATCAGGGAAAAGGAGGGAGGCGAGGGCAGGAGGGAGGAGGTCGAACCACAAAGGGGCCCAGGAAACAAAACTTGGATGGCGGCAGGCACGTTCGTCCTCCCGATTGTGGCGAGGGTTTCGTGCGTGTGGGCACGTAACACCCCAGCCCACATTGGTCACCTAGAATACGTGCACTTAAATACTGCACATTTTATTGACGGGGGTCAGAGTTTGCCACTCTGAGACATGCTTCTTTGGGATATCGATTCTTTTAAGCTGGTTATATTTAAGAAACAAAGACTCAGGAAAAAACTTTGACCTTCCCCCAACTGCCTAAAAGGTTTCAGACAGAGTGTCTGCTCCAGGAAAGGAGCTATTGTCCTAAACAACTACAGTTTAATAGAAGTAGGTGTGGTAGACAGGGGGAACCTAGCAAGGCCCTTTTTTTATTGATGAGACAGAGAGAGAGAAATTGCTTTGTTGTTCCACTTATTTATGCATTCCTTGATTGTTTCTCATATGTGCCCTGACCAAGGACCAAACCCACAACCTTGGTATTCCAGTGAGGATTCTAACCAGCCGAGCTAGCCAGCCAAGGCCAAGGCCCCTTTAACCAAAGTCCTCTGTGTCCCTCTGTTAAAAATGGCCCAGCAAGCACTTATTTGCCAAATATTTGCTTTTCAATCTCCACATGAATTGCCATCCTCCCCCTTGAAGCCCCAAACCGCTACCCACCCCCTCTTTCTCCTTAGCTCAAAAATGGACAATGAGCCTTAACTGACTGATTTGTCGTAGGGCCCCACATTCTTATGGAACCCCCATATGTACACACAAAAGGAAGTTTTCTTTCCCTCCACATTATCATGTGCCAATTACACCTCCACAAATCCCAGAAAAGTTCAGCATTTTGGGCCCAACACACTCTTCCTCCAGTTGATAAAGTCCCTTCTATGGTTGCTGCCAACCTGGTTACTGGGTGAGAGACTCAATACTCAGGTCCAGTTACAGCTCACGGCTCGATTATTGGCCGGTCTAGGTGCTTGTTAAGGAAGGCCAGGCACCTTCAAGATGCTAAAATGAATGAGGAAATGAGATCGGAAGGAACAGGAGAGGCAACATGGATCGGTGGAAAGTGGAGGGGAAGGTGTGGGTTCAAGTGGTAGCACTGCTGCTTACAGAGGTGTGACTTCGAGCTCGCTTCTTAATCTGTCATAGTGTGTTACTTAGAGGCACTTGGTCGCCGGAAACTGACTCCGGCTGAGATGCGGAACAGATTAGAACCAGCAGCTCCAGAGCATCTGAACAGCAGGGCTCAATAGTTTTGCCCACGGTTTTCCTCCCTCTGGTCCTGAATTAAAGTCCAGATTCAGAGCATCCAGTTGGATCATTTTGAGTTACATGCCTGCCCCTTGACTGGGGGAGGGACACATCTTATCAGCAAGTACAGCTGAAGGGATTTGGGATGCTGTCAGCAAATGAAGCTGAATAGATGCTTGATGCAAAAACAAGTGGTCGCTTTACCGATTATCTACTGCACACAATAGAGTTAGTGGCTTCAAACGACTCATTATCTCTCACAAACTTGGGTGACCTGGGCGGCTCCTCTTCTGGTTTTGCTTGGCTCGAGCGTGCAGCTGCATTCGGCGCAAGGCGATGGGTTGGAGAGCCAAGAGGGCCACGCTCGCACCTGGAAGAAGGTGCTGGTGGTGGGCCGAGACATCTTGTTTCTCCCCTGCATGGCCTCTCGTCCCTCAGTAGGCTAGACCTGCTGCCTTTGGGGACATCGCAGGACAGTGTTCCAAGAGAATGAAGGCAGAACCTGCCAGCCAGCTCGAGCCAGGTTCTGGATCTCACACATCTCTTCTGGAACATTCTTTAGGCGGTCCAAAGGTCATTGCAAACTCTAGGAAGGGAGCAGATGAACTGCGCTCCTGGGTGGGAGGAATGGCTACATCACAGTGCAGGAAGTGTGCGTGCTAACAAAAGGGATACGTCGCCACTGAACAGCCAACCAGTGCCGTTAAAATATTATATTTTCCTTATACACAAACAGAGAATAATAAAACCCAACTTCTAGGGTTATTATGATAAGTAAATAAAATAACATGTTTGAAAGATAGTTTTCACCAAAAAGCACTTGGTGAAAGAACGTCTATTATAAATGTCCTTATCAATTAATGTTGTAGGTAAGCAACCCTCAAACAAAAGTCTCTTGTTTAAAGTATTCGTGTGAACCTCCTCAGCTGGCGAGCGCTGCAGTTCACAGGACAAGGAACCGAGTTCTGTTGTCAAATTTTGGGATAACGTCTTGCTTATCACTTCCTTTCTGTAAGCTTCAAAATGCAAATGGAGTAAGGGATTAAACACATTAAAATTTTAATTTGGTTCGCCTTCAATTTTTGTCTTTCGTTTATTATGCGTGTATTGGTCGGTGTCCATGAGCAAAACGGAACTACTTACTACAGGAATTTCAAGTAGCAGGCGCATGCGCCGAGGAGACTGGCTGTGAATGTATCCAAGGGCTGGAGCCGAGGAAAAGGAAAACCCACCGCTTCCCTGCTGCTGTTAGAACATCTTTCAGGAAGCGAGGAGGTGGAACTCCCACCCACAGTGCCTGTCCCCGGAGCTGGGGCTGCTGCCAGACCCAGTGCCCGCGCCAGATTCCAGGAACCCTGCAGCACTGAGGCTGCGGGAGCACAGGGCTGCCCCTGCTGTTGAAACTCGACTCCCTGAGCACAAACCCACAGTCACCCAGGGCTGCTGCTGCTGCGTCATCACTGTTGGCTTCTCCCTTCCAACCGCCTTCCAGCCTCCCACCAGTGTCTCCCATTAGCAGAAGCAAACTGGAAGCCCGCTGGCTGGGTCTGGGCAGTGTAGTCTGCAGGCATCTAGCGCCTACGGAGAAGGTCAGGGAGAGCGGGGATACGGACAGATAGCCAGCACCGTGTGCGACTCGGGCACAGATGTTCCGCACACGGCGCTGCTGTGCGCGGGTGTCTCCAGATGTTTTCTATTCGGGTCTGTTTGCAGCAGAGAGAACATATGTTGGATGTTTCAAAACTTCTAATAGAACACTATCAGAACACATTTTAACCACCCGGCAATCACACCCCTCTTCCTTCTGGCCGTTCACTCCTTTCCTCCTTGGGTTTGGCAGGAGATGTGTAAATGCTGGCAGAAACTTGCATTTCACACTCCACTTTGCAGAATACCAGTGGAATCTTTCTAGTTTCCTGTCTCTTATCCACTCAAAAGTGTTTCATCACATAACTGATGCATGGTGTACGTTGTACGGGGCACTTTATGCGGAGGGATGGCAGATTCTTGTTTTCCCTTCAATGGGCCAACAGGATGCTCCTGGTTTTCTCTTCAAAGTGTTCACCATCCCTTATCAATGATGGCCCGTGCGGAGCAGCGGAATACACCCCTCTCAAACATGACTGTAGGAGTTCAGGATGTGCCACTCCAAAAATAGGCTGCTTCAGTGTATTCATTATTTTAAACCATAGGCACTTGAAAAACAGCAAATGTAGGGAAAGGCTTTCTTTGAACTTCCCTTATCTGTGTAAAAACAGAACCTCCGAGAGGAACTCAGTTGTCGCAAATGCCCTCCTGGAAGCTTCATCAGCCAGGGAGCCGGACTCTTGTCACAGGAGAGGAGGCTAGATCTCGACACCACACTCAGACACACGTTGTCACAAACTATCATAACCCTTGTCTCTTCTTCTAGGGGCCCATTCGCCTTTCCTAAAAATCATTTCCTCCCCCCTAAGAGGCCTATGTTCCCCCTCCCCTTTCTCTATTAAAATGGTATTTAAGCCTGAAATCTAAGCCACTTCTTTGAGTTACTCATTTTCCCCCAGGTGTCTCCCAGGTACACAAGAGGTATATGCATTAATAAAACTGTGCGTTGGTTTTTCTTTTGTTAATCTGAATTTTATCACAGAGGTTTCGGGTAACAACTCAGAAGGGTAGAGGGAAAATTATTTTTTCTCCCCTATATGCACGAAGGCTGCTAGATCCACAATAATGCAAAGGGTTATTCTGCTGAACTAGCAGTGACGGTCTCCTATGAAACAAGGTCACTTCCTCTTAAGACCCAAGCACTGAATTCATGAGACTCTTCTTGTCTTTTTCTCAGGTTAATTGAGCCTGGTTTTTCCTTCATGGGCACAAACCATGCTGTTGTCTATAAGGCCAGCTGTAGAGAGGGGAGGTGTGGTAGGTCCGAGCCACTGTGACAAATGACACATGGTCAGGGATCAGGAAAAACTCTGTCCCACAATCAGCTTCACAGGAGAAACCAGACCACACTGAACAGCAAGGGCAGTCACAAAGATGGACAGTGAAGCCAGGCTTGTTTTGGAAAGGGGCAGCCCCATGGAACCTCAAGTCAGCCTCTTTACGTGTCTGAGTCACCCAAATGGCCTTCATCTGAGGTAATAACAGGGAATGCAGCAGTAAGTGGGGTCCTCATGGGGTGAGAGAATGGCATGTTACAAAGAAGGCTGAAGATAGAAACCAGCCTTATTGAGGTCCTGCTATATGACAGGCATGCTCTATCACTTTGTCATTTTAACCCTGAAAACTACCTTATGACATCATCTCCTCTTTACAAACAGGGAAACCAGGGGGACCTCACATCTAAGTGATATAGCCAGAGGCAATGCCCTGCCTATTCCACTCACACTACAGTACACCCCGGGACTGGCTTCCCCTAAGGGTACGGAGGCACAAGTAACCTTCACTGAGACCCTGTCGTGTGCCAGGCACTATACTGTGTGTTTGACACTTGTTGTCTACGGCACTTTACTCTTCCTAAGCACCATGAAAGGCAAAACACTGTAGAGGTGTGACTTCGAGCTGCCCAGAGCTAGGCTGGCACACCCATTCCACAGGGTGGGCACATAAAGTCTACCATTAGAAATGTGTACACGAAGAGGATTTGAACCTAGGCCTGACTTACTCTGAAGCCACGTTCTTTCCATGAACTAGCAGCCTCCCAATCCACTTTGGGGGTGAAGATATAAGCGTCTAAAGATCTGGAAGCGTACTGGGCAGCGGACAAGGGCTGGGTGGTGGGTTTGGACAGGAATGTGTAGAAACAGAGGAGAGGGAAGAGCCCTGGGGGCTGGGATGGCCACGCTCTCGTCACAGCTGTCGTACCCCTTGTGCCCCTCTTGCCTGCCAGCATCTCTCAGAGGCCCAGTCCACTTCCGTCCATTTTTTTCCAGAACCCGGTGTGAGTTGGAATTTTGGGTCCCAGCTAGGTGTTTCTGCTGATCTCCCCCGCAGCGGGCCTCTCTGCTGCCCGTCACTCCCTCTGCCTACACTCCGGTCTGCTTGGCTCCTCAGGGTAAGCTCCTCTCATCACTAAGAGGCCCCCTTCTTCCAAAGGTCATACACAGAGCTGGGCAGGGCCCACGCCTGCTCTTTAATTGGTACCCCTAAGGATCCGTTACATCACGGTGCGCCCAAGGGGTGGCCTATAAATATCTCCTGACCAACTGAAAACACACGTTAACCTTCAAAATAATCCCCAGCATTGAACGAAAAGTGTGGCCACTGAAGTCAACTTCCTGGGTTCACGCTGGGATTTGCCAGCAACATTCTGAGCAACTACACAGCACGAAGATGTCACGGCATCAAACAAAATAAAAGAAGTAAACTACAAACACATTATCATCTCTCGGATCTTTTCCTTTCACAATTTGGTGTTACAAGACAGAATTTTCCTGCCTCAGCAGCTTGTAGTCATGTCTTCACCCCCCACACCCTGCTCTCCCCCTGCTCCTTCTTCTCCTCTTCCTCCTCCTCTGAAGAAGAAGAAGAGGAAAAGAAGAAGGAGGAGGGGACGAGGACGGGGGAGTCTTGCTATTGGGAAATTGCTGGCTAAAAATTCCTTCTGTCTCAGCACTTTGTCCTCCTAACCTAGTTCTGTGAAAGGTCTCAGTGGTCAAAGCTTCACACGTTGGAGCCAAACAGAGCTCAGAAACAGAGTGGAGTGCAAGAAAGAAAATTAGAAAATCTGAGGTCATAAAATAAACTCTTTGAGCCTAGTTTTTCGTGCTAGGTAAATGTCATCTACAGGAAAATGTTTTTAAACACCATTTTGTGAAAAACCAATTCTGGGAAGCAATGAACAAGGGATTTCCTCTTGGCAAGGAGTTTGGGTCTACTTTTGGTATTTCACGTCCACTGCATTTTCGGCAGGTGATCAGAAAGGCAAGAATGGTGCCGGGCCATTCCTCCCTGTGCAACAGCTACACGACAGACATCCCAAAGGTCTGAAAACGACATCCCAGGTAGTGGCTCTTAGGAGGAGTTAGAGACAGATTGCTTTATCACTCTCGGTGAACTCCAGAGGCATTTCCAAATGCATTTCCTGACTTGAGTTTTAGTTCATCTCTCAGCTGTGGACCAGCAAATGCTGTGCCAGAAGTTACCTTCTCCCACTGTTCGGGAGTCTTCAGCTCCAAGTTGGGATGGATGGGTGGGTGGATGGATGGATGGATGAGAGTGTTAGATGGATGGATGGATGGATAGATGGATGGATGGATGGATGGATGGAAGGGTAGATGGATGGATGGGTGGGTGGGCGGATGGATGGATGGAAGGGTAGATGGATGGATGGATGGATGGATGGATGGAAGAATAGATGGATGGATGGGTAGGTGGGTGGATGGGTGGATGGGTGGCTGGGTGGAAGGGTAGATGGATGGATGGGTGGGTGGGTGTATGGATGGATGGATGGATGGATGTGAATATGGATAGATGCACATGATCCTCTGTCTCTGAGCCCAGGAGCCTGTGCTTGAAGGAGCTGGTTACCACTCAGCAATGTCAGACTTCTATTGACTTGAGTCCACCCGGAAATGTAGGGATACCTCTCCTGTAGGGTGATAAGCAATGCTCCCTTGTCAAGCTTGTGGATTGGCCACAATCCACAGGAAGGAAGTCACAACTTAAAAATAAAATTCACACATAAACCGTCAGCCAACATGTAAACCTTAGTCTGAACTCACAGTATTCCTCAGTGTCATCAAAAATCACATGGATATTCCAACACCGCACACCATCTCCTCTGAGCTGCGTCTTCCTGCCAGAGCTGCCCCTGCACAGCCCGTGGCGTTGTGCTCCGCTGAGGAAACTCTGCCCACGGCTGGCTTTGGGTCCCACACCCCATCCCCTGTCCATCTGCATAGGCATAAATGTCCTAGGCTTGATGACAATGTCAACAAACCTCCTCAAGTTCCTTGGAACTTGCCTTCTGAACTCTAATGGTAGATGAAGTAGCTTGTCATTGAGTCAAAGGGACTTTCATTGAATTTCTACTCTTCCCCAAAATTACTCCAACAAAGGCTTCCTCCTCTGGGTCCTGTCCTACCTGACAGAGGTCCCTGGGTGCGGTCACACTCAGAGCCCAGAGCAGCCAGGAGGAGGGCCCAGCGTCTCCACCCAGAGAGAGAGTGGGTTTTAATACTTGGAAGTGAATGCACTTTTCCAAACTGCCCTTCAGGAAAAGGTGCTCCTACTTCTGGTGGACACATTCATTTTCATTTTTTCCAGTCACTTCCTGGTAACAGCCAGGACTCTGTGGATGGCTGGCTCCTTTTCATAACTCCCCCGTGAGCCTCGGCGCCTTTCCCGATGCCTCGACACACAAGGCTCTGCTACCCAGAGGTCACCGTGAGGCCAACGGCAGAGCCATCTGGCACCCAGGATGCGGAAAGTCATCACTGGAATCCACAGATCATCTGGGTCTATTAAGAGACCTCTATGTGCACTCTGGCGCTTCCTCAGATAAATTCTTTTCCTGAACGTAACATCCAAATCATCACTCCATACAAACAAAATTAAATCAGACATTTAACTCTAAATATGCCTTCAAAACTATCACTATTCTCAGTCTCAGCCCCTTCCTGGCCCTCCTCCCCACCAGCCCTGGCTAACAGGAGTCGGGTATTTATTTGCTACCTCAAGTTCTCTCTCTCCTGGTTTCAGTTCCCCCACCCCCACCCCATCAGTGTTAGAAGTGGCATAAACAACCTTATCTTTTGGCAGCATTTTTTAAAAACATAAGTCCTTTCTTTTCTCTTCACTTCCCCGGCCCGCCCTGGGCTGTACTAGGACCAAGTTCCCCTGCTTTTCTGTAGAGCCTGGTCCTGGAATCGGCACCTGGGAAAATGCTGCCTGATGGTTTTGCCGATCCAGTGGAATGACTAGAGTTCAGAGGATTATGGAGCTCATTTCTCTGTGGTGTTAATTGAAGGTCAAGGTCCATTGTACTTCAAACCCCTCCTTTAGAACACAAAGACCAATACCGTTCTCACCAAACTAGCTTAAAACCGGATACCCAGGAAGCAGGTAGGTGTGGCTGGACCGACTGGAAAGCAAACATTTACCCCCACAGGGCTGCGGCCCAGCAGGTGGGGCTGAGGGCCTGGCCCAGGGGAAGGTCCCTAAGTAGCTCCTTCCTCCTCTTGCCCCATTGACACTAAATGGCACCGAGTCTCTTTTTAAAGCCTTCCGGAGGAGAGTTCGTCATTGACCTTGGGAGTGCGCCTTAATGCGAGATTTAAATCTAATTCACTTACACGCTCAATCCAAGTCATTTCTCGCTGTGATTTCTCGAATAAGTGAGTGAAAGGCTGCCTCTGCGGCTCTCATTCCCTCTGCTCTGGAGCTCCGTTCGGCTGGCCTCTCGGGAGCAGTCCCGTGAATCTGGCTGTGTCTTGCTGAGTGCAGAAAGAAAGGGCCTCCCATCCTCTGCAGAAGACCCCCAGTCACAAGCCCCCAGCACTTGCCTGTCTCCAAGCTGCGTGGCCTCAGTTTCCCCAGTCATCTTTGCAGCTGTCCTTGGAACTGACTTAAGGATTTGTTTCTCCGCCAACACCCCACCCTAGCAGCCCAGGTGGACTCCCGAGTAAACAGCAGGCAGGGGTGGGGTGAGGAACGTTCAGCAAAGGCCAAGGCCAACCCTGAGTCCAGGAGGCAGAGCAGAAATGGGACAGGAGCGGCCAATGGCAAGGACAGGAGCAGGACACTCGAGGGCACAGGGAGGAGCGGCCTGGGGGCCACAGGCAGGGCTTTGCAGCTGCTGCCGGAGACGCACCCTTCCCACCGAGTGCCACCTTCAAATGTGGAGGGTGGGTTGGAAGGGCGAAGAGGAGAAAGGAGAGGGGGACGGGAGTAGTGAGGGGAGGGGAGAGAAAGAACCGACTGCCCAGGAGTGGAGCATGAGGAATGGTCTTGGCCTGGGAGCGGCTCCAGGGCTGAGAAACAGATACAAACGCATTGAACTCCCTGGTACGCCGGAGGCCCTGACAGCTCTGGGCCCGCGCCTCTGGGAAGGCCTCCCTGCTCTCCAGTTGCTGGGTAGGTGAGGCTCCTCTCTCGGTGCTCTGTGATAGGCAGAGGCATTAAAGTCATTGGAAGGGCCTCGGCTGGAAATACTGGGGAAGGACGCGTCTCTAGAACCTGCTCTTCTGTATTTTCATTTCCCCCAAGGGTGCCAATGCCGCAGAATCACAGGAGGCTGCTTTCAAGGGGAAATTACAGGGTCCGGAGGCTTGAAGGAGGCCAGAGAAAGCTGCAGTGTGCGTAGGTGTGAGCAGAGGAGCGGCACTGTCTCCTCGAGAGAAGCTCCTACATGCTTACTGGCCAAGGTCACGGGCAGTGGCCCCATGTACGGGATGGCTGCCAC
This sequence comes from Trachops cirrhosus, assembly GCA_028533065.1. Lineage (NCBI taxonomy): Eukaryota > Metazoa > Chordata > Mammalia > Chiroptera > Phyllostomidae > Trachops > Trachops cirrhosus. The sequence continues at coordinate 77,692,190 of CM052548.1, read as the reverse complement.
CTCTGGACACTCTGACTGCACCCCCTGCCACCCTTTGGGGACCCATTGTACCCACTGCTGCCACCAGTTACAGTCTGCGCTCATGCAGTCCTTCCACACTTCAGACGAGCGTTTGGAAGCGATAAGAAGCAGGGCTTTTCAGAACGAAAGAGAGTGTCAGCACTCTGGAAACTTTAAGAAAAAAAATCTGAATATTTTGCAGAAGTGTCTTCCATGAGTGCCGGTTGGAGCCGGTTTCCTGACTTGAGAAATTGGACTTTCCAGCCTGTCTGCGGAAGCAGTGGAGATGAAGGATTCGTAGAGACACTTCCCCTGGTGTTTGGAAAGCAATGATTGACCAAGACGGCTATTTTAGGATTGTATTTTTAATTTTGATGAAAGGGCCACTATCAGAGACACTTGCTCTTATACATACTCCATTCTCCAGAAGAAAGCAGGAGCCAGGGCACAGAGCTGCCAAGGATGGGCTGACTGACGGAGACGCAGTGCTGGTGGAGATTACTGTACTAACATTTTCGTGAACATTGTCATGAATTTTATTAGAGTTCTGGTTGTAAAGGCCACCATTTCTTAACGATCTGCCCCAGCCCTCCTTTTCACGTAAGCCCAGTTATTTGTCATGTTTGATTTTGCAGAAGTAAGATTTTAATTTTGGGTGGGGTGTGGCAGGGGAATGCGTACATGGCATCACAATAGAAACATCAGTATTTGGCAATTTCTGGCTTGTTGACCTATTTTCTGGATTCCTGTCTCATTTCACGTTGCTGTATTAGTTTCCTATTGCTGCCGTAAGAATTTGCCGCAAGTTTAAAACAACTCAAATTTGCTATCTTACAGTCTAAACATCAGAAGTCCGAAATGGGTCTCACTGGGCTGACATCAAGGCGTGGACAGGGCTGTGTCCCCTTCTGGCTCCTCCAGCTTCGGGACGCTGCTTTCATTCCTCGGCTCCCAGCCAACAGCTTTCAAAGGCAGCCGTGTCCCGTCAGGCCTTCCTCACCTTTCCTGAGCCTGATTCTCGTGCCTCCTTCTCATTTATAAGGAGCCCTGTGAATACACTGGGCCCCACTGGATAATCCAGCCTAATCCCTCATCTCCTCAGAGCTTGGATTTAATCATATTCACAAAATCCCTTTTATCATGTAAAGTAACATATTCAGAGTTTCTGTGGATTAAGGTGTGGACCTTTAGGGGCTGGGGGAGCATCATTTTGCTACCAGCCTGTGATTATTTCGCTTTCCACGCATCCATGCTTGGCCACACCCAATCGATTCCAAGCCCACTGAGAGGAAGGATTGCTTCTTTGTCTTCTTATTCCCCACAGCAATTGCCCAATTCAGATACTCAAAGGGTATGTTAATTAACTTTCCTTCCTAATTCTTGATTTAAATAACACTCAGCTGTACTTCCAGGTATAGGTGGTGTTGAGCCAACCATGGTATCTTCCCATCTTGCTAGACAAAGAACGCAAAAATGATTAAATATTGTCCCCATTTTCCATAAATTTGCCTTGCAAAATTTTTGAGATAAATGGTTAGCATCTAGGGTGTAGGCTCATTAAAATATGAATAGCACACACAACTGGAGGTAGAAATAAGTGTGCTACGGTAGCAAGGGCAGACTTACAGAGCCAGGAGAGAGCTGGGAGGAGTGGAGAAATCCACCAGGGAGAAAGAGAGTCAGCGCGGGTCCCTTCTCTCTCCGTTTGGAATAAGGTAATGGGCAAATCAAAGGAAAAGTGTGAAAAGATGTAATAGTATAAAAATGAGAACCCCCAAAATAGCAAGGTGCATTTATACTTAAATATGAAGGCCTGTCCAGAAAGTATCCAGCCACATAATATGAAAAAGAGAGACATTTATTGAAGAAGATACAAGAAACACTGTACACAGGACAACGACCTTACTCCCCTTCAAAGTAGGCACCTTGGGACCTCACACAGTTCTCCCAACCGCCATAAGCTGCCCCACCATATTTTCCTGAATCGCATCAACAGTCTGAAATCTCTTCCCTTTCAAAGGTGATTAGAGTTTTGGGAAAAACCAGAAGTCTCAGGTCACCAAATCTAGGCTGCAGGGGAGCTGAGTCACCTGAGTGATCTGCTGTTTTTCAAAAAAAATTCTGTATGAGACGTGATGCATGAGTGGGCATGTTGTTGTGACGAAGCTGCCAATCACCAGTTGCCCATAGCTGTGGCCTTCTGAGTCATCCAAATAGTTTCCATGGAGGAATGTTCAAGCTTAATGAAAATTTGACACAGATTTGTTGCTCTACTCACTCAGCCGTTTAGAATGTGACAGCCACACAGCACACTTGTTCACTCAATGGTGTCTATAGCCTCCGCTGACTAGTACAGTGAAGTTGTCATTGTTCACACATGTGCATTCCGGTCCACTCTCCTTGGCTGCCAGGTCACATCCATGTCATGCAAACCATCCTTGTTATATTAACGATGGCTGGACTTTTTCTAGACAGACCTCATATATCAGAGAAGAAAAGGAGTTCTCACCTTATTGAAAGTGACAGAAACAAAATTGAAAAATGTAGAGAGACTACTGGGGTTTGAGGGAGAGCAGGAGGGACTGATATAAGCAGACTTGGGGTCCTGTGCTTTGTCAGTCAAATGCTCAAATTTGGACTCCATCGACATTTCAAACTTATCTCCCTGCACCCTAGCCCTCTCCAATATTGTAGATACAATGATGTGGTTACATTGCTCCATACTCCCCTACCTCCATGTATGTAAAAGTACAGTCTCCTCTGCCTACTGTTCCCTCCTGTCTGCCTCACATTGCCAGGTTTAGCTAAAATACAATCACGTTTTCCCCAGTGAGGAAAGATTCTGCATCACCACCCCCAACCACCCTGAATTCTAGAGCTCTTTGCAAAGTGCCGAGTGCCAAGAGTTAATCCTGTTTAGCTTTAGTTATAATTAATAGGCTTAGTGATTAATGCAGGTAAAAAGCTGCTGTTCCAGGAACTGGAAGGCATGGCTACACCTACCCTGACTCTAGGAGGCCTGAAAGCAATTCAGTCTTTGTGCCCAGGAGGACTGCAAGTGACCAAGAGGTTATCTGAGCCATTGTGCTTCAGGGAGGGACCGTCCTCCAACCAGGAGGCAGATCATCACAGGTTCGTAGAGGAAGGGATGCTAGGCCAGGAAAATCACCAGGCTGCAATTTTTATCTGATTAACCTTTTTCCTGAATCCCAAACCCCTTACCTACCCTTTTCTTCTCCTTATAATAAGGTCAGCTTGAGATAAGATGTCAAGATGATTTCTAGGGTACATAACCTGCGGTCTTCTCAGATGACCCGCATCTGTATAAAGTGCCCATAAAGATTCAATCCTTCTCTCTACTTACTGGTTCTGATAGTTACCCGTGTCATGAATGCCAGCTTTTCTGGTGTCACAACCACGTGTGGCTTCATCCTCTGCAACATAGATCCCCTTACAACCCCTCAAAGCAGAGCCCAGGGTGGCTGACTGTATTTTCCAAAGATGAAAAGATCACAACATCCCCTATCCAGGCTCTTCTAGAACTTTGTCACCGCTTTGTGAAGACATAGAGTTGAATTCCCTCCTTTTGATTCTGGGCAGGTCTGTGACGCATGTGTTTTATTCTGCAAACCACTGGTGGCCATGACAACCATTAATCCATGTGTGTACTACAGTATTTGTCAACTCACTAGCATTTGGAAGAGATCATCTACTTTCCTTGACATGCCCTTGACTCTGTTACTGCATCCCTATCATTGGTGATGCAATAGGACACTTCCTCTGTATTAAAGGGTCAAGGGTTTACACTTGAAACCGTATAGTTTTATTAACTAATGTCACCCGATTAAATTTAATAAAAACTATTTTTTAAATAAATGCTTTTTCGGTTGACTATGTCTATTGAGTTAGCAGTTACTGCTGAAATTTGTTTAATAGCCCTTCCAAAATTATACTTGTGGAATATGAAAATAAGCGGATTACCTAATTTCTATGGAAAATGCAGTGGACGTGATACTATAGGACTTCTTGGGCGTAGAGGCCGTTGGGCCTTGGTCTTGGCTGCTGGTGCACTTGCACCTGGAGCCCTGAGCTCCTGTGTTAGAAGCCCACCACCTGAGGCTGCCATGCTGTGAGGAAGGCACACCCCATGGGGAGGCCCGGGAAGGGTGCCCCAGCCAACAGCACCCACCTTCAAACACGCCCAGGCCCAACACCGGACATGTGCGCAAAGCACTCTTCAGCTGACTTTGTCCCCCATCTGCTGCATCACCCCAGTTGTCTAGACCCCCGATATCACGGAACAAAGCCAGGGCCTTTCTGCTGCCCAAACTCCAAGTCCACAGAACCCATGAGCATAATAAGGTACTCATTTTAACCCGCTAAATTTTGAGGGTAACTTCTTATGCAGCAATAGTAGCTGAGGCACCAGGGATGAACCAGCAGCATAGTTTCCACTGAATTTACTGCTTGGGAGTGTCCTGAATCAGAGGTATGGTTATAGCCTTTACGGTATCAGGTAGACTGACACCCCGAACAATTAGAGGACAATTAGCGGCTTACCCAGAGTCTCAGATACAGTGCTGGGCGAGAGAAAACCATGACAAAAATCAGTGCTCGGAGTGACTTCACTGGGAGCAAGAAAAATTATTGGGGGGGATTCAATCACTTTTCTAGAAGAGAAAATGAGCAGAATGTAGGTGCCCAGAGACCCCTGAAGGTGGGCACAGCACCCTTTGCCCGGTGCCCTCCAGGGTGAACTGCCCCGCTGGTGGGGGAGAGACCGGCACCCAGCCCTGGCGGAGAGGCCCTGCGGGAAGAAGGCAACCAAGGAAGCTCCCCAGACAGGCGAGGGATTTCCAGGCAGTCTGGGAAAAGCTTTCTGGTGCCTCACATATAGACATTATTTTTCATGCCACATGGTGGGCCACACACAGATGTGCATGCGCGCGCGCGCGCACACACACACACACACACACACACACACACCGCTCAGCTGACAGCGGCAGGACTTCCGGTGGCTGGATACAGTAGTTGTTGCTCGGAAGGGAAGGGAAGTGCCCGCTTCCGGTGAGTTTTGCTTTCTGTGGCTGAAATGTGAGGAACTTGGCAAACTTCCCAGTCTGAAGTCTGTGCGACAGGCCGATAAGGAAAGCAGAATAGTCCCTGCCAAAGGGACTCAAGTCACAGTGAGCTGTCTTTTCACAAGACGCTTCCTTATATGGGGAAGGGTTACAATAAAAAACAAAACACAGCAGATTCTGTGATATTATCTCGGCAGTTAACAGTCACGCATGGATGTTGTTGAGACATTTAGGAATCCAGGCGATTATTATTTGGACTGTTGTTTTCTTTGTTTAAGACATCGGAAGAATTTTGTACAAAGCAGGATGGAAATATAACACTTTTATATTTTCTTCCCCAATTAAATTAATTCATCAATAAATAATCACTGAGAAGGTAACTCCAAATATGTTCCTTCAGAGAAAGAAATTCCAGGAAGGAGCTTTTAATAATCTGTAAATAGATGTTTCCTTCTGTATTAGCTGGGGCTTATTGTGTGTTACAAATTTGCTCAACATTCAAGGCTCCAGCCTTGAATTTTAAATATCAGGTTTCTTCTGATCCTGGGGAGTGTAAACATGTTCTGATGGCTGCTTTAAGGTACCGTGGTCTTATTTAGTGTAATCACCCATTAGGCACCCTCAATGATCTGGTCACTACATGGCAAAATCTCCAGCACTCCCGGGCTGACATTCGGAGAAAAGTCCGTCCCATCATTTTGTATTAGTTAAGACGGTGCTAGCTGCTGTCAAACATAAACCCCGCTCAGCGGCAAAATACCGTTATTTATTTATATGAAGTACAAAATTTTGCTTATGAAATTTATTTCCCACTTGTGTAGTGTCCAAGTGACGCAAGGCAAGGGAAGGCAGAGCTCCACTCTATATAATCCCGTGGAGCCCCCAGCTGTAAGGGGCAGCGCCATCCTCAATGCAGGATGGCGGTGGTCCACCCAAGCTACAGAGAGGGAGCGAAGGATCCTGTCGGCCAGGCCTGGAAGGGTCTCCATCAATTCGCCCACATTCCCATGGCCAGAACTCAGACGTGGCCCAAATTAGAGGCACGTATTTCTGGGAAGTGCCATCGCTGGCTGAGCATCGACTTCCCAGCAACAGAAACGAGCACAGTTCTTCAGTGAAAAACCAACCCTTCTACCACAGAGCTCGTTTACACTGTGGATTCTGCCCATCCCCATGCCTGTGGCCAGGGCCTCAGGTCAAGGCCAGTCCCACCAAGATCCAAAAGACTCACGCCCTGCTGTCCTGGCCTGTATTACATTTAGCTTGGAACAGCGCTACGGAGCTGAGAGACGGTCCTTCCCATGAACACAGGCGGATGAGGCTACACCAGCCCAGCTCACATTCTTGCTGTGGCCTTCTGTGTGTCCAGTGTTCCCTCCCCCCAGGAACCCACCAAATGGGGGGGCCCTTGGCAAAGAGAAGAGTGTTCCTCTGGTCCTCAGTGGTAGGTGGGCACCCCCACCCACCCAACTTTGGGAAGCCGGGACCAGGCATAAGGAGATTTGCTATGGGGCTAGGCCCTGGCTTGGATGTCACTTCGTAATAGATCCTAACTGTCCTGGTTCTTCTGTGAGCACCTACTACTGACGTCACGCCCAGAGCAGACAGGCCTGTGTAGAGACAGATCACTTACGTAACAAGTTGGCCTTCTCTGCGGCCCCGTTGCTTTCCTTGGAAGGAGACCTCGGTTATTTTTAAAGATGGCAATGCAAATTACCATTTGCTGTTATCCCATCAGACGAGGCACTGTGCGAAGGACAGTACAACTTTCTATCTATACTAGTAATAACGGTTCTGCTAGATAGAAACCGGGTTTTCAGTTTAAACTGAGTACCTCAACAAGGTTAAGTAGCTCATTCATTATTTTTTAAGTTGGGCAGAAATAGAATTTTTTTCTTTAAGTAGCTCATTCAAAGTAAATGATGAGCGGCTGAGCTGAGAGTCAAGTTCGGCCCAATGTGACTCTAAGATCTGCTCCCCACCCACCACCCCATCTGACAAGTGCCCCCCGCCTCCCCCACCATTGCACCCCGGGGCGCTTTCCACCAGCTTCCGGGAACAAACGCTTAGCGCACAGAAGAAAACCCCAGCCCATTCACTCCTCCCTGGCCAGACTCACCCGAATGTGTCCTCTCAACCTGCTCGGGGCCCGCCTGATGCCCCCCACGTGCAGAAAGTTTGAAGGAAATGTATTCATTGTAAAGTGGGATTTCCTGCACATAACTGTGCAGGACAATAGCGTAGGGTCTGTGGCCACACCCATGTCGAGGCAGGGCTGCAGAGACCCACGTGTTTCAGACTCCTCATCACCCGAGGCTGACTTCCTTTACCCAGAGCTCTTCACAGTCAGCAGGGAGGAATCCCTTCTCTACCTCCAGAGTCGTCGCAAAGGCAGCATCGGTTCAGAGTGGCCAGCTGGTCACCAAGACGGCCTGTCGGCCAAACCAAAGAACATTTTATGTATTTATTTTCATTGCTTTTAGAGAGAGAGGAAAGGGGGAGAGAGAGAGAGGTAGGGGAGAGAGAGAGAGGCATCAATATGAGAGAGAAACTGGATAGATTTTCGACTCCTACACCCACCCTGACCGGGACCGAACCCGCAACCTTTCAGTGTACGAGACAACACTCCAACCCATTGATCCACACCAGGCAGGGCACCACAGAACATTTTAAATGAGAGTTACTAAAGCCAAGAATCCATATGACTTAGTATCGCGTTCTTGAATAAAACATTTTTTGTGTGCATCTGTGGAGACTTTAAGGAAAGGCACAGCAATCTGGTGTTGGAGATCATGACAAAGAAAAGGACGCCGTGTGCTGCCTTCATGCCGTTATTAACGTAACCACTTCGCTCACTGTGTACTGAAGACGGCCAGGCACTGCGCCGGACGCTTTACACACGCTGTCTTACTCGGTCTTCCTGATGCTCCTCCCAAGTCCGTAACAGTCTCACTTCTCTTTCGCAGAAGAAGGTAAGAACACGGTGAGAGTTCGATTCAGTGCGTCACACATGACAGCGGAAGAGCCTGAGCCGGGTTTGTCGGGCTATCTCCAGAGCCCACGGCTTCCCTGCCGACCAGCCCACCTACAGACTCCGAGCTGCCTGTGAGGAGTGGCAGCCAGAAGCAATTCCGGCCTGGAGAGGAGGGCTGTCCAGCCCTGCGTGGCACTGTTGTGCAATTTTAAGGGACGGGACACAGTGTTCTGAGGTTGCACAAGGAATGTAAACAAGACAAATGAAATCTCTCAAAATTGGTGCTAATCCCTTGCTGAAGTTGGATTCCAGAAAAAGCCTGTGTGTTACATTTGATGAGGTAGCTTGGCTCCCAAAGGCTCAAAAAGTGTTGAGAGCAACAACCGAGTTTTGCAAGTGTCTGTGCGTGTAAGGTAGTTTCTTTCTTCCTAAGCCAACCGTTCCTTTGCTCCTATCAAGTCTCGAGTACTTGTTGAGCTATTTAAAAATTTCGAGGGAAACTAGAATTAGCCTTTATAAGGAAAGCCCCAAAGCTGACTTTTGCTGATGAAAGTATGCACTAGGTTTGCTAGCCTGACCTTGGTCCTTCACCGTAAATTGCAATGCCATCTACTTACGATTTGTGAGCCCTCATGGGGGTAGCAATAGGATGGGATCCCGTGCAGGGTCCCTGCCAGCGTGTCCCTTCACACATAAAAAGGGAGTAGATCAAGGTCCTGTCCCCCCAGAAATGTTTCAACTGCTTCAAATGAAAATGCTCATGTAAAAAACTCATACACATTTTACCACGTTTTATCTGTCACCGAGGCTTTAGGACATTATGGGTACAGATGAGTTGAGTCCTACGTTTATGATTTCATCCCGACAGCACCTGTGAGTTTCTGAGGACAGGACTCTCACGTCCACGGTGCCCACAAGGAAACTGAAAGTCAGAGAGGTTAGAGGTTTTTCTCAAGAACCCAGAGGAGCTGAGCCCAGATGCCAACCCAGGTCTCTCTGCTTCCAAAGACAGGCTCATATCATGTCTCTGAATAACAGACTGAAGTGTTTTAGCAAAATTGCACAGCTCCTCGTCTGAGAGGCTACGGGACCTCGGCATCTCTTCACAGGTCTGATTCCTCTGAGGCATCGTAAGAATCTTGGAGAATAGCAAGTAGGTGATCCTTATATGTACCTATGGATTGTTTCTTTCTTTTACATGCATGGTCCTTTCTTACTCACATACCAAACCCCCCAAAGTCTACTGTCCATTATGTGAAGTAACACAGTTTCATCAATTCGAAAGTCACTTACGTGGAGCCCCAAGAATTTGCCCATAATTTCCTACACAGTGTGGGATTTTGAGCTTTTATCACAGCCCCGTGACACTTCTGTTAACTGGACACATGACTTCAAGACTGAGCCTCTCGGCCCCGCTGAGCCTGCCAGCCTCATTCACCGGCCCTCAGCCCAGCTGGGCGAAGGGAAGCCGGCATCCTCGAGGCCACTGTGAGGATTTGCTCTCGGGCCTTGCTGCAGTCCGACCTTCAGTTCTCGACAGATTTTGATCGTACCAGAGACCATAGACTTGGAAATGTCACTATAAAATCCTAATCCCTGGTTATTTCTGAAAATGTTCAATAAAACTGACTTCTGATGTTGGCAACTCCCAAGAGAACTCGTTGTCCGTATTCCTTTGTCATGGACGCACAGAAGGTTTAAAGATGGGAAAGAAGGGTCCCTTCCCTTCATCCAACACCCACGGTAACTGTTGTTTCAACAGGCTTCTGTCAAGTCCAAGAACGCAGAGCCATCATCTCCCCCTTTATTATCTCTACACCTACGTACTATCCCCTTCTCCCAACTAAAGATTGGACCAGGCACAGCTTTCTTTCTGAGGAGTGTGGCCTCCCTCCAAAGGACAGCTCACTGCTGCTCTGAGCTCCACAGAGCCAAACCCAAGAAAACCCTGTCAAGTTTTGCCCCGGGCTACAGCTGGAACACAGAACAGGTAAGGGGCCCAGCTTCCTCTTCTCAGGAGAGGAGGAAGCCGTAGAAATTCTGGACAGGTGTAGACAGATTAACGAGGAGAAAGACAGAAGTGGATTCGGGTTTTGTGAGATCCCAAAGTTGATAGCATTTGGGGTGCCCCCTTGAAGGAAAAAAATGCAACTTTATAAATACAAAAATACGGGTGAATGTCAATAGAGTGAGAAAAGAATAAGAAATGAGATATAAATTTAAAACTGACAAGTAACACAAACATCAAGAAGTCCAGAAAATTAAGATTTTTCACTGCTTAAAATACCCCACCCATACTTTTAAAAGACTTTTTTTAGCTACCTATTTTTAATTATTTTGTAGAAAGAATATACACATACTACAGCCTTTTGTCTAGATGGTTGGAAAGTTCCTTCCCACTTTATAAGTTGTTATTGATAACATCTTATCAATATTCAGGATTGTTTTCAAGTTTGGGGAAACCCTTACGGCCTCCCGTTCGCAGAGGAACCGTGTCAGGAGTAGTCACTGTGTGTAACACAACCACGGGTTGGCGCCCCAGGAACGTGGGAAGTCTGACAAATTCCATTCCGTGCAAATTCTATATAAAAATAATATATACATATTATATATAAAATTCTGATTATATAGAACTGATTCACTATATATATATATATAATATATATAGTGAACTTACAATGAAATACTACTGATTTCCAAGGTCTTTCCCAGTGGGGAGAACCAGCCTTTGAGTAAGAGTTTTGTACGTGGAGGACTAGAAGAATTTCCCGCAGACAAGCTTCCGGCTCCACGCATTTCGGCCGCCGTTTCTCCCCACTCCCCACGCGCTCTCGGGCTGGCGCCACCGGTTCTCTGACGCCGCCCACTGGAGTCCTCACGCTGGGGTGAATCTGCCCAGTGGGCCGGGAGAGTATTCTTGGAAGTCATTTCTCATCAGGAAAGTTATTAACAACCACGAGGGATTCGGTCTGAAAGCCACGCAGATATACCCCATTTAACCCAAACTAAATATATCTCCAACTCAAACCCCATCAAAGCAAATGCAGACAACAACCGGGACCACTCCCAACACTGACACAAGAAAAACAGAAACAGAGAGGAGTCAGACTGGAGAAAACAGCCGTCGTAATGTGCGGCTTAAATGTCTCACTTTCACAAATTTTATAAACGTATGACCTTTGAACCGATTCTGAGCTTCCTCGTGGGGACTTAGAAGAGGCCAAGGGCCCTGAGGCTTAAACTTCAAGAACTCCCAGGTGAATCGCCCCAGGCGGTTACATTTCAAGGAATACGGCAGAGCGTGGAGAGGGCTCTGTGTGACCTGCGGTCCCCCATCCTGCGCATTGCGGGACACCAACTCACCCCTACAACTCTGGGACTTGCAGACCACCTGAGGAATAAAAGATGGAGGGGAGCATCCTAAAATTCAGTGTATCCAAAAGAGGCTGAGTCGAAACCTTCATTCTGCCATCAGGTGGACAGAGGGCTTGACAGAGTGATCATGTTGAATTACAGAAAAAAATAAAAGCTACTTTTTGCCGAGAGATCTGTAACCTGTTGTAAAGTGTACCCCCAAATTTATGTCCACCAAGAACCTCAGAATGCGACTTTGAAAATAGAGACTTTGCAGATGTAATGATAGTTAAGGATCTTGAGATAAAATCATCCTGATTTTAGGATGTGCCCTAAACCCAGTGACAGATGCCCCTATAAGAGGGGAAGACCCAGGGAGACACACACAGAGGAGGCCATAGGAAGACCCAGGCAGAGACCGAAGTGACGCAGGCACACACCCAGGAATCCCCGGGGCCACCATGAACTGGAAGAGGCAAGGGAGGATTCTTCCTCCAGCCTTCGGAAGGGAGCACGGCCCTGGTGACACCTGGATCGTGGACTCTTTGTCCCCAGTGGGGCCTGTTGACCGGGGCACCAGTGAGTGTTCTCCGCCGCTCGTCAGCCGCAGGCTAGCTGGGCTACTTACGAGGTTGCTCAGGGCTCCAAGGATTCCTAGACAATAAGGTGGGACCATAGGAATGGCCTTTTGTGACCTGGTCTTGGAAGTCTCTTGGCATCACTTCTGTCATTCTCTAATGGTCAGAGTGGTCCCAGGCCCAGCCACAGTGCAGGGCAGAGGACACAGACCCAGCCCCGAGATGGGAAGAGTATCAGAGAACTCATGGCCACAGTGCGTACCTGCCAAGGAGGGGCGTTCTTCCACCCTTTCCTTAAACCCACACAGGACCCAGGAGACGACTCGGGCTCTGTGTGAAGAGCTGCAGAGCACCCTCCTCTGGCTCAGTCCCCGAGGCTCTGTCGAGACAGACTGCGGTGATGGCACGTTAATGATTTAGAGTGCCTTTCACTGACATCTCTGTGAAGCAAAAGCCCATCGGGGGACCTGCATCCCTAGGCTTCTCAAAAACAGACTTTGGCTAATAGGTTGATATCACTTCTTTTTTTTTTTTGGCTTGGGGAGGAAAGATGGCCAATCTCTCAAAGAAGAAGGGCCAGGAGCCTGTTCCTCAATGGACTTTTATTGGGTTCGTTTGCACAGGATTACAGATAAAGCCCATTAATCATTGTCAGGCAGTAAGGATCAAACAATAGATAACAAAGAACTCTGAGGGCCCATTTAGAGTCAGGGTCAGATGGCTAAAGAGCTGTAAAGCTCTGAGGAACAAACTTACTTCTTGCTTGAACCTTTATCATTTAATTGAGAGCATTCTAAACAAAGCAGGTTTCACAGGATTTTACATATTCTTTCTCAGGCCTGATCGCCCAGGGAACCCGCCCTTTCCAGCACAGGGCTGCACCACCCTCTGCCATTGTTTCAGGCTTAAGACATTGTCTCAGGCTTAAGACAGGCAGGGGTAGTAAGGCAACCAAGAGACTAGGAGACTTCTCCCAGACAGAATGAGGACTCAGGCTTTGTCAAAGCCAAGGGGCAAGTGTCCTTCACCCCCTTTTGTTGTACCCCCGATATCACCTTTTTGTGTGATGATCGAGTAGCCTCCTGCAGAAGGGGATGGGGTTCTCCTGAAGGTTGTAACGTTCCAACTGTCCATCATCCTGCCAAGAGATCGTTTCTGGGACAGGAAATAAGGACCCTGAACTGAGGCCAAGGATACACCATCTTCCTCTCTGGAGCTACGGCCTCGTTTGGCGCTGAGTCTGAGGAGGCAAGTGCCTGAGTGTTTCTGGCAGTGGGTGTGGGCTGTCCCTGGTCACACTCGAGCAAGCCCTGGTGACGACAAGGTGGTGGTGGGTGCGAAAACCTGGGGCAGATCCTAGTCTGTGCAATGTTGTAAATGATTTCCCAGGAATATCTATATCTGGGTTTATATCTACATCTCTGTCTATATCTATGTATATGTATGGTTTATGTTTCTTCCTTTACCCTTGAACCTCAAGTAAACCCTGTTGTTTTGCAATCTCCTTGGGAGCTTCCGGGGTGAAACCTTAACCTGGCCCCTAGAAGCGGAGGGCAGGGAGAAACCAAAGCAAACAGCCGAGCCTTTCAGCTTGGTAGGTGGCAGGTTTCATAAACAAGGAAACTTACCTAGGAGGCTGGCCCTGGATGAGCAGTTTCCCACACCCGCCCGCCCGAATCTTAAAGGTTTATACGGAGGCTTTAACTGCGGTCAGTCACATCCAGTGGAGGCCTGGACTGGGGCTAGTCACGTACCCAGGCCAGATGGTTTCATCAGCACGTGACGATCTCAAGGCCGTGTCCTCGGGCAGCTTCTGGTGCGGGGAAGGCGAGCAGGGCACGCGTTCCAAACACAGGGGGACCAGCGGGGACTCTCCCATCACCCGGCTCCGGGGCAGAGGTCAGAGCAGGGGTCACAGCCTCTGGAAGACCGTCCCCAACACTTGTTAAACATCATAACGTGGTCTCGGCCCTGCCGTGGGGAACTGATGAAATTCCAAGCCCTGCAGTCAGAGAGCAGAAGCCCCTCCCTCGGGCTGGTGGTGGGAGGGGTCTCTGGCAGAGGGCAGGTGTGCCCTGTGGAGATGTGATCCGAGGGAGGGTTGCCGGACGTGTGGCCAGAAGGTCAAGGTGGAAGGGCCTGAGAGACGTATCTCTGAGTTCGAGTCAGATGAAACCTTGGGAAATAGCCAGCAGTAGCCAGCAGACCCTTGGGTGGGCAGTCAGTAGCCCACCATAGTCCAGGAGGGGCCGACCTCCTGTTCACTGCCGGTCAGCGTGCAACATGGCAGCACAGCTTTCAGAAATGGGGGGCAGTGTGTTTTCACCATCGGGGCAAATACGCACTGTCTTAGTCAGCTTGGGCTCCCATAACAAAACAGCATTACGCTTAAACAGCCGATGTTTCTTTTTCTCATGGTTCTGGAGGCCAGAAGTCCAAGGTCAGGATGCCGGCAGGTCTGGTTTCTGGGGAGGGCTCTCTTCCCGCTCGCTGATGGCCGCCTCCTCTCCGCCCTCAGCGCAGCCTGCAACATACCCCTGCCCGATACCCAGCAATCTCACCCCGAAACGCCTACCCGAGCGAGCGTCACACAAAACTAGCACACGGATGCTTGAAGTATTTGACGCGTCATCGCCCCAGACTGGAACAACCTAAATGTCCTTTGAAGAGGACCAGACTCTGTCACCCCCCAAATACGCCGCTTTGGTGTAAGGATTATTTTGAGCTGAAGTCAACCGAGACTCCGCAGATGAAGAAAGGCATCTCCTCAGAGCTCCCCTTATCTGACTAAGAGCAGGAACTTCTGAGAAGGCAGGACGGCCATAAATTCTCTCTCCTCGCGAGCTCTGGGACCATGAAGAAGATGGAAAGTTGGCACCAGCATGGGCCTGCGCAGACGCCCTTTCCTCAGGGACACTTATCTTCCGTCCACTCCCCTGTGCACGAGCCTTCCCGTCACCGCCCCTGAAAGCTCAAAACCCCTCTCTTTCGTCTTACCACTTCTGCACAATTTTATGGCCCTTTTCCTAAAATGGTAGACAAGCCTTCTGGTCTGACAGCCTGTTGTAGGGTTTTGATTTTTGGGAGGGTCTCTCTCTTATGCATATGAAGTAAGCCTTGTTTTGCTGTTCACCTGTCTTTTATCAGTTCAGTTTCCAGGGCTTCAGGGATATGAACCAAGGAGGGTGGAGGAAAAGGGATTCTCTCCTCCCCCACCCCATCCATGGATGAATGGGTGAACAAGATGGGATCCATCTGTACGATGGAATACTGCTCACAGCACAGAAAAGGGTGAACTACTGATGCATGATTGAATGACATAGTCGAGCCTCAAATCCATCACGTGGAGAGAAAAAAGCCAGACACAAAAGGCTGTGCATTGTATAACACCGTTCACATGACATCCTGGAGTACGCAAAACTTGTAGGACCAGAAAGCTGATAAGCAGCCGCCAAAGTCTGGGAGGCAGGGAGGGGATGACTCCACAGAGGCAGGAAGGAAGTTTCCAGAGTGCAGGAAATAGTTTACATCGTGGTTGCTCCCGTGGCTACGTGGCTATGCATTTGTCAGAATTGAATTGAATGCATTTAAAACATTAATTTGGCTGCATGTCAGCGATATCTCAATCATTGCTTTAGATGAGGATAAAAGAAGAAAATGACACAGGACCCATGCCACACAGTTTTTAAAGATGGAAAAAAGCCCATTCCCGCTGCCGGAACTACGGTCACATCCCATGGAACGCAGTTTGCAAACAGGGTTTGTGATCGTGGATTAAGCCTTCAGACAGTCATGCAGGGGTGCTGCGTTTAGTTCCTCCTCCCCCAACACTTATCAGACACCTGCCACTGACGCTGTTCTGGTTGTTGGGGCGTGTAAAAGCAAAGTAAAAACAAGAGACTGAACTCTTCCTGTGGAAAAGAAGGGAAGAGACTGTCCCCTTCTCCCTGCTCTTTCAGAATTTCTTTCTCTGTCCTCTTTAGATGTGGGTAAATCTTTTTAATGGCTAAATGAGCCTTTTGCCAGTGCCTCTTGGAAATGTAACCCTGGAAGAAGAGAATGCTGTATCTCCCGGTCACCCGACTCAGACTGCAAACGCCTAGCTTATTTCGTAATCAGAGACTGAATACTCTTCCAAATCATTTTGGACACCTGCATTATCCACAGCTTTACGGGGACACGCTGCTTTCCGGTCATGTTTGGGAACGTGGCCACTTGCCACGTACTCTTAATATTGACAATGTCACTTGAAGGCATCTTGCAGAATCCTCTTTGGTTAGACTTACAATTTGGCTTTTCATTTGTGTTGAAGTATTAAGCATCTTCTATTGAAAGTCACTAGAAACATTTGATCAGTTTGGGAGCCTGCATAGTTTTTTATGGCGTGTGACGTGGTCACACCCATTTCCCCTGGCTTTGAGAACTTTATAGTTTACTCTGTGCAATGAGGCGATTCGCAAGGCTTGGCATCGGCCAGGCAGCTTATGGGCACACAGTGACTCCTGTTGCAACACCGTACGGCAGTGCGATCCTTGCGAAGACATTTTCAGCGGCCGTCAGGGTCAGAGGTTAACAGTGTGTGGTGCCCCTGATGCAGATAATGCCACAGAAGTGGCTGTGAAGGTGACGAGATGCTCCTAGGCTGGCCAGGTCTGCGTGGCCACACACAGTGCCAGCCGAGATGGCTCCTTGCTCCTCTGCCCAGCCGCCGGCACTGCAGGTCCCAATTTCCTAAACGTTAACACGTGAAGAAACAAAGTGGATCTTCAGCTAGAGGAGATCCTGCAGTTTCCAGAAATCACAAGGCCTGGAGAACGCTACCTCGCCCACAGCGCTGGAGCAGGTCTACCTGCTAACGGGTCGAGCCGACCTCTGTCTGCCCTTCCTGCCACCCCAGCTCCGCCCTCCCGAAACAAGCCTGGAGAGCAGAGTTCAAGTCCCAGCCGGGAGAGAAAACCAATCTAAAAGGGGAGAAGAAGACAATAGTTTTGCTTCAATTTCCTGCCTGAACTGCCCCAAGGCTAATCTCTTCCAGATCAGACTTCATTTCCTGAAGGCTCCTAAGCAAAGGTGCGTTTTCACGGCAAGGACTAAAGGCTCCTGTTCTAGGGCTGTTACCCTCGTCTGAATGTGCATGGACACGCAGCTATTGTGAAACACCCCTCACATCTGATACAGGAATTAAAAATTAATCCTATAAAAGTGTTTTTCAGCTTTGTATGATCTCGTGTGTGTTTATTCTTGCTTTGGGTGTTTGTTTTGTTTCTTTCTAATAAAGTTATAAAGCAAACTACTTTTTAATCGTGGTCACACATTCCCACGCAGCCAAGCCCCTCCCTTCCTGTTTTGTCTGGCTGCCTCTGACAAAATTCCCAGCTTTATAACAAAGCGTTTGTCCCCAGCCTGTAAACAGGTGACAAGAACTTACCCAGGAGGGCGCAGCCAAACCGAGCCCAGACGCACATGTCCACACGGAATTTCCGTGAAGCTCTGGAAGAAAAAGTCACCTCGTGGGCACTCGGTGTCTGTTTCAGCGAGGGCCAGCCCAGGGTGGGGGTGAGTGAACCCCGTGTGTGTGTCTGATGCCGCCGCCCCCACTGGTACACGCACAGCGCTGCCCACCCAGGAGCTGGAGGACCCGCAAACAGGGCCCCGCCCTCTGCTCCCCCACCCTCACCCCTCACTCCTCACTCCTGTACCAGACAGGAAAGGGCAACTAGAAACCTTTCGCTCTCATTTCCGGCCATGGAATCCTCCACTTTCACCCCCTCAGTCGTCACGCAAACTTTCAGATACTGTACATCTCGCTTTTTCTAGTCGATTTGTGGGGGAAAACCTCATTTCCCATTCCCAGCTGTCTCTGCATGGTACTCTTGGAGGACTGGACTTTCCCAGCCCCTGGAAGGACCTGGGCCACCACTGTTGAAAATGCAAAGAATTCACTTAAAAGGAAGACCTTTGATCTAAATAAAAAATCATCACCTATTCCCAGTGATATGTTGATGATATAAGTGCATCTTTTGCTGCTGCTTAGGTTAATTAGCATAACCTGAACATAACTACTAACTTTTGAGATAGATGTTGGTACTTCTTGTGCAGATTTTGTCTGCAAGTTTTCTTGTTCGTGATACCACCACTGTCCCTTGCTGGATAATAAATGTCTACAGACACTTGGTGCAACTTACATCTTCATCATCTACTTCCTTGAGAAGCAAAAAGAGAGTAATACATTTTACATTAAGCAAGAGCTTTTTAAAAAACCATGTTGCTGAAATAAATGGCTGTGGACTTAGACCATCTGATAAGTGGTGATCGCTGCAGCAAGAGCGTCGAGATACTTTGTAGACGCTCTGTGGAAGGTGTGGATGCTCAGCGTTGGTCCTCTGCACGTATTTCGAGTGCGGCTAACCTCTGATTTCCCACATTTCCTGCTGACCTTGCCACGGGGCTGGTGATGGTGTTATTCACCTCACAGCCCACCCAGCACCACCGGAGGGCACGCCTTGTGGCAGGCAGAAGCAGCAGCAAATCCCTCCCCAGAGGCTGAGAGACTCCTGCTATCTCTGGGCACTGGTGTCTGAAAGCTCATTGTACTCTAAGCAACCCACGCACTGTCCTTAAAAAGGAGATCATTGTTATGCTGTGTCTGGAAAGGGCCAGGGATACCCGTTAAAGGGACAACTGTTTTCACCGCACGTGCACCTCACACTTTGAATCAGACCAAGGGGATCCCACAATGAAAGCAGAGATGTACCGAACTTATTTCGGATAAGTTAATGTGACCATAAACATAAATGTATGGCCCATTTTTTAAAATGACACATGTGCATTATAATCGAAAAGAAGATATTAGGGCAAAGTACTGAATATATATGCATAACTTCTACCTCATCTATTAAATTGTTGAGAACACGTGTTTTTATTTCCTTTCCATCGGACCTGCCTGCCTCCCCTATTACTACTGTGTTTCCGTCCGCTTCTGTTCTCATCTCAAGTCACTTCTGCGTTGTGTGGTGGGTGCTGCGTTAGCTGGTACATACATGTTTATGACTTACTTGATTGTGAATTGTGGTTTTCAGCCTCACATATTTGGTCTCATTCACAGCTTTTTGGCCTGAATTCACTTTATTTGTGATCCAGCAATCACTACCTTGCCTCTATTGTTGTTATTTTTCTAGGGTATCTTTGCCCGTTTCTTTATTTTTGGTCTTTTGAATCACTGTGTTGGAGGTGAGTCCATTGAATATACCATGGGGGTCAAGTTTAGCCTCATAAGCCAATTTGAGAATTGGCTCATGTGTCCGTATCACCAGAAAAGAGAAGAAACAGCAAAATCCACTCCATTTATTGCTATGACTCATATGTTTAGTCTCAAGACTGTCTCGTTATTTTCTGCTGCAGTTACTGCCTGTGTGGTATTACTTTTCCTCTTGAGAGAGAGGAGCATCGATAGGTTCCCTGCTGTGAGCGCCCAAACCGGGGGTCGAACCCGAAACCTTGGCACACGCCTCAACTGGCAATCAAACCCGAGACCCCCTGGCGTGTGGGACCAGGTTCCAACCAACCGAGCCACCGGGTCAGGGCTGCACTTACTATATGGCAGAGTATATTTCTTTATTTGGCACATTTTCTTTGCTATTCATTATTTCTTTTGGCATTTCAGAACGTCTGTGTGTTTGTTCCAGCGGTGGCCTTTGTATTAATTCCATGTATAGGGCCCTTAATCTCCCTCATTTCTTACGGAGGCTTGACTCTCCGGTGTGTTCATTTACATTCTTCCCCTTCACCTCTTAGCTGTGCACCTTCAGTACTACTGCTCTAGCTTCCGTTTCTCTCCCTTCCCCCTCTCTTTCAGTTGTGTGATTTTTACTTTTCCAGAACGTATACTATACAGGTACTACAATTCATGTCCTCACCCTCGTTTTAGGCTTTAGCTGTACTATTAATATATACTTATGTAATAAAATATTATATGTATATATAATTATAGAACATGATGGCATGATTATGTCATACATAATATATACATAATATAATAAAAACTGTCATGGGATAATATGTTTCAAAAAATTGCCTCATAAAATACATTGCCACCACCAGCCTTTTTGCTAAGGTTCCTCCGGTTATCACGTGGTCAGAGAAAGTCCATCCCCTGGAAGAGCCCTACCGTACCTGCCCACGGTATCCCCCGAGTTACTGCACGTGGAAACGGTTTCCTTTAACCTTGGCAGTTGAAGGACAGCGTGGCTAGATAGAATCTCTTCGGCCCACACTCTTGTTCTCTTCAGAATGCCGCCCCATTACTAACTGGCTTTATAAGTTGGCTCATGAGAAACCCGACGCTTGTTTAACATTCTTGCCCTTGTAAGTAACTTGACCTTACAGTTGGAGACCCTGTGGCACGTTAAAC
>CM052548.1:77609869-77671293 GCA_028533065.1 Trachops cirrhosus | reverse complement strand
CTGATCCCTCTGGTCCCTGCCAGCAGCACACTTCACAACGTGGAGCAAGTGTGATGGGCGCCAAGGTACCTGAGGGCAAGGCCCTGCTGGTGGATTCTGGGGCTGCTCAGGGCCCCCACCCACCACTCACCGGGCATCTCCGTGGGACTGGATTGAGATAAGAGTGCACCCTGGTCACCCTCCTGCCTAAACCCTTCCAAGTGGTGTTTACACTGTGCTTGCATGTCCAGCATTTGTGCACTGGACTGTCACACTTGAATTAAGAATGACGTTGTTTGGAAAACACCTTCCAGCATTTTGGAAATAAAACCCCACCTCCTCCCTCTGGCCTGCAAAGGCCCCCTTGCCCTCCCCTGCCCCCCTCCCCTAGGGGAACGGCTTGCGGCCACTGTGTGGAGTCACAGTGCCTTCCTTCTGGTCCTCCTCGCCAGCCCCACGCCGCCCCTCCTCACCCACCCGGCTTCAGGGGAACCGCTCCCTGGAGACGCCTGAATCCAGTCCCTGGTTCTCTCTCGTCTCCATTCCTTTCCTGGGCAGCCGAAGCTACCTGTGGCTGTGTTTACTGTCTCCCCCGTGAACTGGGAACCGGGCTGCTGGCTCCCCACCCTAGTTCCTGCTCACAGTCCCCGGTCTGGCACAGCGAGGGTGCTCAAGAGTCTTTGTGCGACCGAAGTGTGCCCTTTGGCAACAGGTCTCTGTGCCTCAGTTTCTCCCTCTGGAGATGAGCGCCACCGTGATGGCGGATCTGCCAGGAGCAGGTGCTCGGGGACAGGCTCTCCTCTCCTTGTTCCCAAGTTAAATAAATAACTTTGTCCACGTGAGCCCTTGTTGAAAGGTTGAGAGGTGCTAATCATTAGCCACCGGGGAAATAAAACCATTCGGTCTCCTTGGATGCTCCGTCACCCTCGGCCTATTTTCTTGAGGCTGAACCAGTGGGGTTCCTTGATCTGATCCTCAAAGACCTTTGTTTTTCCACCCTGAAATCTGGGGGCCGGAACGCACAGTCTGGGATGGTTCCAAGACCCCCTCCCACTGAGTACGTTGTTTCAAATCACGTTTCACAAATCTTGGACCCCAGAGGGCTGCTCGTGTGTATAGAAAATGAGATGTCAAAACAGTTTACCTATGATGTTCACCGTACTATCCACTTCATTTTTTATAGCTGAAGTCAGGACCGCATACTCAGGAGAAAGATCACTTACTCCATTACTAAGCCCCAAAGATGACTCAACTGGTTCTTGCTAGGAAGAAGAAAAGAAAAAAGAATTGAGAACACTTCCTTTTTCCCTCCCATTTCTCAGCTTAAACTCTATCCTCTGTCCACTTTCTTTAAGGCTAGGGTCACCCCCTATTCTGGGCAGCGTTCCTCCTCCGAGGACGTGGTACCAGAGCAGCCGCCTGCCTTTCCGACGTGGTTACACCTGCGCACGGTAGTCTAGGCTCAGCAGAGCTGCATGGCTGTCCAGGGCAGGGGTGACAAAGTCATCTCCACCGGGGGCCACATCAGCCTCGAGGTTGCCTTCAAAGGGCCAAAATAGTTTAGGACTGTATACATGGAACTACTCCTTAACTGTTGAAGAGTTGAAATTACATTCGGCCCTCGGAAAGGCAGCCAGGAGGCTGATGCGGGCCCCGGTGGAAATGACTTTGACACCCCTGGTCTATGTCCAGTGCCATGTGCCTAGTTTCCAGGCCGTCCTTCTCAGAGGGAGGGCGTGCCAAAGGGCCGACTCCTGGCTTTCTCTCGAAGGCGGGAGCCATGCCACCTCTTTTACAATGACTTCTGAGGAAGAACTCTTCCCTGCACTTCTGAGGAAAGTTGTCTCAACCACTGGCCCAAGGACAGGAACCCAGAGGAGGCTGTGGATGAATTATTCTCAGATACGGCTTGCCCTGGGCTCTGGCCACTCGAGCATCCTGCCCCGGGTAGGCGGCTGATAACTCGGGCCAGGCTCACAGCCGAAATCTCCCTCCCCTGATGGAGTCCCGTCGAGCAACCCACACCCCCAGCTTCACAGAGACGCCTCCTAAGGGCCCGAATGTCCCACGCAGCTCGAGAGGCTGCACGTTCATACTGATGGAACAATGAGGCAGACTTCCTTTTCCTTACACAGTCCTCTCAGTTCTGCTTTATTCATGCGCACCATAACCCTCCGGTCCCGGAGAGCACCAGCCAACCCCGGGAGACCCGGCCCCGAGGTACGCAGTGACTTCCCACATTCTGTAAAACTGCACTTGAGTCTAAGACAGCAATTGAGCCAGACAAAAAGAGAGCCACACAGGACAACGCCTTTGGGACACCAAAATGGAGAGGAGGGTGGAGGAGCAGAAAGAACACAAGACGAGAGCGTAGCATCGTGTGAGGCTGGTATGGCAGTGCTTTGAAAAATCCAGAGTGTTGAACACCTCTAAGGCATGCGGGGCATTTTCATCAATGTATTTATGCGCTACGTGGAATCAGTGATGAACCTCCCCACCCAAAGTGACTTAGGGAAGTCACACAGGGAAGGAGGGGGAAATGCCCTCCTCCTTCCTGATCCCACCTGGCAAGGTCCTACCACCACAGCTGTAACTTCAAAGACATCACTCCACTGTAACAGCTCAGTTCTAAAAATGGACAAGGGAAATCACACACTGCGTGGTTGACCAGATGTACCAAAAGGCGAACATGAGGAAGGGTCCAAGACAGCCTCGCTGGGCAGAATTGTTCCCCCTTCCTCCTGCGGCCTCTCCCATCTCCCCTCTTGAACAAGTTCCAAGGAAGAAGTCTGTCCTTTCTGGGGAAAAACTCACTGGCTGGTGACTTGAGTCACCATCTTTTCTCTTCCTTCAGAGCCAAACTTCTGAACAAGTATCTGCCTTCCCCACCTTCGCCCCGGCACCCTGGCTAGAGGCTGCGGTCTCACTGCCTCTCCAGTTGAGGATTCAAGCGTCTGGCTCCCTGTGGCTTGGGGGCGTGCAGGGCAAGACAGGCCTGGCCTCGCAGTCACACGGGCCTGGGTGCAAAGCCTGGCCCCTCCACTTCTCACTAGCTCAGGACTTTCCTTAACCTCTTTCAGCCCCTCTTAGGGCCTGCAAGGCAGCTGTCAACTGAGGAAAACACCAGGACCGATGTCATAAAGATGAGATACGGAGACCAAACGAGATAAACACACACCTGGCACTCATTTAAAAAAATCCTCGCTATTATGCACCGCCACCAATAAAGCTCCGCCTGCCCCAATTCACTGGCCTTCCCTCAGGGCCCTTTCCCATAATGCCAGGCTCTGACACCCAGCAGGAAGACCTGCACGACGCTGCTGCGGGCCCCCACCTTTCCGATGGCACCTTCCTTCTCACTGGTTTCCTCAATGGCTGTGCCCTCTGCACGTCCCTCCCCCAGTCACACCCGTGTTTCAGCCACTTCCATTTCCTCAATTCCCTCAAAAGCAACTACAGAACATGTGGAGGAATTATACAAAGAACTGCTCATTTCTGTGGGTTTTTTTGTTATTTTTTACTCATTCAGCTTCTAGGTTTCTCATAAAAGTAATGAGCCAGTCAGACGTGCAGATACTTAACAACCTAAATTACTCTGACTTCTCAATGGAAGACCACTCAGAGTTTCACAGGATCTATAGTTTAATTAGTGGCAAGTGATGTTTTATCACTTTACACTTGAGAAAACTGACTCAGAGACAGAATTAATTCTCCAAGGTCACACTCCTTTTAGCCTGAAGAGACATTGGAACTACACTCCATCTCTGATCATGAAACACAGTCCAATTCAAGGAGCTCTCCGTCTCAGCGAGCCCGCGTCCCGCACTGACTCCAGCAGAGACTGGGACGGACCGTTTCCAGCACCGCTCACTGGGGCGTCCCTCCCCGGAGCCCTGCCCTGCATCCGAATGGAACGGCAGAGTCCACCAGTGGAGACTGAGTGTGACTATCCTCCTCCCGCCCCCGCTTCAGAAACAGCCTGTCCACCTCAAAGTCTCCAGTGTGACCAGTTCATTGGTGCAACACTCCAGAAGGACATGTAGTAAGCTGCACAGTGAGCCGGACCCGGGCCCCCAGCAAGGTCTCCATCCGGGGTGCAGAACAGCAGGGTCTTCACTATGCTCAGTCGGAAGCTGTGAAATGACTGGCACAGGAATATCGAGACCCAAACTCTCCTTCTCTGCATTTGGAGCAAGGAACCCAAAGTAGAAACAGGCCCTACAGTTCCCTACGGAACACGTGGTCAGAGATCCCGCAGGTGGCAAACGGCCTTTGTCCACAGTGCCTCCTGGTCCTCTGCGTGCCCACTCTGCCTTGTCCCCGCGTGACGCACCACAACTGGGCCTGGCTCGCCTGAACCAGCCTCCTCTTCCTGTTCCCTTTCTGACTTTAGATACAGGCTCGTCTCTAAATCAAGCTGTCCTGGTTTCCAATCCTCTCGGCTCGCCCCAAAGATAACCAAAAGGAAAAGACGGCACTTGGGTTCAGAGTCCTCCCCGGTGCGTTAACTCTGCTGAACACTCATGCCCGACCACCTTTTTTTCTCATTATAAAATCTAAGGTTTGGTCTACAGTTTAAGGGGTTTTCGAAGACAGCAAACCAGCACCCGAGAGAGTTCAGGGGCAGGGCAGCTTACTCTCTAAAACAATACACCTTGGGTTGGTCTCAAAGCCACGCATGCTTGGGTCACAGGACAGCAATCTCCAAGCCCATTCTGTCTCACCCCTGGGCCACCATCCCTTGTCTAGATGTCCCCTCCCTGAAGCCAGATATAATGGCCATAAGCCCATTCCCCACCCCAACGCACCCCCTGAGTACCCTAGTTCATCTCTGCAAAGCCAATCTCCTTGAAGCCACATTGAAGAGCATCTCTAGGGCTCTCACTAACAAAAATTTCAAGCTGACAGCTGGGCTTCATAAAAGGAGCCGGAGGGGGGGCACACTGTGCCCACGGAGGCCACAAGACCACTCAGAACAGGAGCTCAGAACAGGAGCTCTAGTAAAACACGCTGGAGCCTCCTGCCTGGTCCTAGAAACCCCTCCCGCCTCCCCTTCTTTCCTGGGAACTGGATCGTCTTCATTCCCATCCTCCCCACTCTCACTGCAACTTCCCCTCTGACCTCTCCTCTTGGCTCGCTTTTCTCCCCGCCTGCTCCTCGCTCTCTGTCTTCGTCGCATCCAGCTTCTCTGTTGGAGGGGGCATTCTTGAGAACAGGACCACACACCTGTCCGCCGGTCAGACATGTGCTCTGGAGGCTCTCTGGCGTTTCAAACTCGGTATGTTCCAAGTTAAACTCAGCCTTCTCCACAAAACACGCGCCATTCCCGACAAGCCCCTCTGAGGGTTGAAAACGCAGGGCCTCCCGCTGACCCACTCCTGACTTCATCCTCTGTATCCCCTTCCCTCCTGCAGAGCAATGTCTGTTCCTCCCCCGCCCACCTGCCACCCTCCTCATCTAAGCTCCTTCACGCAGCGTCTGCCCCCACCCTGTTCCTTCCTAGCTCCACGAGAAACACCCACCTCAAATACCCATCCCCTCACGCTCCACATACTCCCCCCGGAGCTCGGCTGCATCTTGCTTCACAAAATCCCCCACGGAGGTTATTCAGCCAACCAGTTTTCACACTGTGCTCTGAGCAGCCACCTTCTGATGAAGGCTCAAAACTGAAGACCTCTTGCCACCAAGGAAGGGACTGCTCTAATATCTGCCCTGACAGGTTGTCATCTGGCTTATCTTGGGACAGGGACAAGGAGCTGTTGTTTTTTAATGCGGCTGCAGTCACTGCTAGAACCAAGTGCTCCATTAGAAAGTTCTGCTAAACCACTATCTGCTTTCTGTACCGTCTACCCAGAGGTCTGCACGCAGAGCTATCACAGGCCAGGCCTACTCCGGACCCGGTGACTTGAGCGGTCCTCCTAGATTCTATTTTCCACCATAACACCCATTCTTTGATCTGAAAACTCTTTATAATTTCAAAGCACGCATCTTTCATCTGCAAACAATCCTCGGAGGCAGGAAGTATTAATTTCTGATCCTGCCTACCTATGTGGCTTTGCTTCCCATTGTTCCTCCTGTTGTGACGAAGCCGGTTTCCTGACTCATCCGCAGAAGACCAACAGCAACTGGAAGCTCCAGGCCCTCGTGCAGGATGCTCCTGGGTGCTGGAGAACGGGCTCCATTTTATTCGATCTGTCCCCTGGGGCCTGGCTCAGACCCCGCAGCCTCGGAGCGGCTGGGAGGCCCTGAGCGTGGTGACAGACCACAGGTTCTGGGGTTGGACTCATTTGGGTTAAAACTCCAGCTCCGCAAAGCAGTGCAACCTCAGGAAAATCACTCAGCCTCTCTGTGCCTCCATCCCCTCCCGTGCAGAAGGGAGATGACCTGCCCACCACAGGGGGCACCGAATGAGATAATAAGTTGAGCCTGGCACTTGGCAGAGGCCCCCAAATGTCAGCTACAGCACCTCTGTTTTACTCGTCTCTGTCCTCATTGATCTTGACATTGTGGCACTTTTGAAACTCACATATGCACTGGTAATGTACAACCCAGTATCCGCTCACTATCGTGTTCCTGACTTTGACTTCCTTCCTCCACTTCCTTTACTTTAATTTCCTTAGTTGCCTCCATGCAGGTGGGCCGAGCGAGAACAATTCACTGAGGACGCAGGAGACACTCACTGGGGGAGCGCCAGGGGGCATGGTGGCAGCAACTCCACGCCTGCGACATGGCCGACGGGCCTCCGTCCTCCGTCCTCCGTCCCAGGGAGGCTGTCTGCTGGGAGCACGCACGGCACGGAGACAAGCTGCCCGTGTGACCCCGGAACGATGCTGACCGTTGGTCTGCACGCTCGGAACACCCTTTGCTCATTCAAACCTCAGTCCAACTCGAACTGAACGAGGACTGGGAAGAGCTTGCTTCCACGGCCCATTTCGCACCTCGTCACCACACACAAGCCAGACTTCCTCGGCGGGAGAGGCCTGCCTAGCACGTCCAGCAGCCAATTCGCACAGGACATGTGGACTCTGAGCTTAGCCGTTTTCGCATACGACAAAAGTAATGTCCTACTAGCTCAGGACGGATAAGGCCCTGCGACCACACAATTCCAGACTCCCCGGAGAGTGAACTCTGCAAACATCCTACAGAAGCAGTGAGAGAACACGACGGCATCGGTGGTCACCGGCCACAGAACCTGGGAGGCCCTGGTCCATGTGCCCCTGCAGGCCAGATGCCTGCAGATTTCGATTCGAAAGAGGAAATCACCTGCCTCCTGCTGAGGGAGCAATGTCCCTTTAAGAGGCCAGTTTCTGGCGTTGGCCATGTGCTCATCTTCAGAGAAGATGTCGCAGTGTGCACTGGGCCGAGATGGAACCGGACCCGCATGGCTGCTCCTGAGAGGGGCCTGTCGCTTGCTTTCTGGGCTGCTACGGCCGAGGCTCCCCCAGGGCTGTGCCTCCCACAGCTTGTTCATCTGAGTGGCCATGTGGAAGACACTGCCATGGCCGATGTGACCGAAGAGTCCTTCACCTAGGAGGACACCACCTGTCAGCTAGTCTAAGACGCACCTGCCCACATCCCTGAAACAGGATGTGCCTTACAATCAGTTCCGTGTCATGGTTTTGCTGGAAGCAGTTTTTCTTGTTTCAAGAGATACACAGAATAATGTTGAAAGGTGAGCGTCTGTCACTCCATTAATATTTCTCCATTAACTCCCTCCTAATGTAAAACCCCCTCCTGCCCCACATGCTGTGTTTATTTATGCTTCTGCTCGGCCAGCAAACACTCAGGCGCATATTTAGCAGTCACACACATAGTGACCATCCGTTCCGGACCAGGCACTGGGCGGGATGCCGTGAGAGCAGCGGGAAGTAGGATCTGGTCACACTGAAGATCACAGAGCATTCTTCAAAGTCACGTATTGGTGGGGAGCTGAACAGCACTACTCGAAACTCCAAACTTTGGAAGACGTGATACAACAAATAACTACATTTTTTGAACTGCCAGCAAAAATAAATTTTTTTTAAAGTGAGGCAGGGGCGACCTGTAAATGACAAAGCACTGGAGAGACACACCCACCCGGCACCAGCGTGCTCCTGACCTGCGTCCCGACTCCGTCCCGACTCCAGGGAGCAGAGGGCACGAAGCTCTAACACTGATGAGACAACTGGAGATCTGAACGTGGGGTGCTTGATGACGCTGGGGAACTAAAGACTGCCTGTGTTTGAAAGATCTATACCAAAATATTTATGGAAGAAATGATAGGATGTCTGGAATTTGTCTCAAAATGTTGAGCGAAACCATACGACACTGTTTACATAGGTCAAAAACGATTAATAATGAAGTTGGGGTGGCGGCCTACAGAATAAATTTCACTCATCTCTCCCCTTCCTGAGTGCATAAAACTTTTCTGCAATAAAAAGTTACAACAAAAGTGGGCCTTCCTACGTTGCTAAATTTAGAATAAGTCAGAAACGAAAAATGCTGAAAATGAAACTGGGGGTATGGCTATTAAAATGCTCTGCCTAAAATATTTTTTTCCGTTCTAGAGATCAGTATGTCTGAAACATTAACTGTTTTTCTAAGTTTTCCCTCAGACTCTACCTTCACAAGTCTAACTCTGTATCTGAAGTAAGTTT
This sequence comes from Trachops cirrhosus, assembly GCA_028533065.1. Lineage (NCBI taxonomy): Eukaryota > Metazoa > Chordata > Mammalia > Chiroptera > Phyllostomidae > Trachops > Trachops cirrhosus. The sequence continues at coordinate 77,662,678 of CM052548.1, read as the reverse complement.
TTAAACATTTTTTCCTCCTAGGAAAAAATGCTGCTTATTTTTTTTAAACACTGTACCGTCTTGGACAGTTTGGTTTTTTTCTAGAGTCAACACTTGACTCTAGATTAGAAATCAGGATCCTCGGCATCTCCTTTAGGTTCAGTTCTAAGTAACGGTGTGACCTTGGCCACGTGACCCACAGACTTTGGGTCCACATCACTCAACTCCCTCAAGCCTCAGTTTCTCCATCCACCAACAGAGCACATCGAACCTGACAGTCTAGGGGTCTGGGGCTGCAGGTCTGCCCCTCGCCTGGCAGCCGAAGCCCATCCTCCATTTTGCACGAGTCATCTGCCTGTCCTCTGGCTTGTTAGCAAGGGCTACCCAACCGGCACACAAAGATGCTTGCCCTAAAGGGGATCTCAGACCTCGCAGCCTCCTGAAAAGCTCACACACACACACACACACACACACACACGCACACACACACCCCGATGGAAAACCTTGGGGCAGGCTGCTTTCACTGTGGAGCAGGAAAAAACTCCTGAGATCAAACAGTGTTTGATCTCAGCTAGGTCCCCCACCTAATGACCTGTCACAAACTGTATCCATAGCATATAGGTAACCCGTTCTAATACAAGTAGATAATATTTCACGCAGTACTTTAAAATACACTTAGTAGCCTGAAAATGTACTTCATACTATGCAATAGTAGCTGGATGCTGGAGCTGAGGTGGTACTGAGTGACGAGCAGGGGGAGGCTGAGACTGCCCAGCTCCGCGTGAATCTGGGACTCATTCACAAACTTCCCAGTGAAACTGGATGAAGCAGGGGTGTGTGTACATGCGTCTGCAAGTGGGGACATGCCAACGAGGAGACGGGTAAAGCACACAAAACACAATAGCAGCAGAAGAAAGATTAAGTATTTCCCAGGGGTCACATGACTGGTTTTCAGGAAACAGAATAGCAATTACTAACATGGTCCCAATTTGGCCTTCTCCCTGAACAACCAAAGATTACCTTGATGTGCTTAACTCTGTCTTCCTTTTCTGTCTTTGGTTTCTTTCCTGTGGCAACAGAACAGAGTTTTGGATTAATCCATGAAGAACATAACTGAGAAACAATTTTCCCTAAGCTAAAGGCTTTCTAAAACTCTCCATGAACCTGGACATGCTTGTATCTGTCCATGGCCAGAATTCCGAATGTGTTACTGCCTTTGGTGACCGGAAAGTCATTGTCCCCAGCCAGGTAAGGGTGGAATTATCATCCACCCGGTGAACTACAGACATAGAAATAAATCCCAAAGGCACTACAACATATATTAAGTGATCAGCGTGTTAGTCGGCATATCTCTTTATCTACCTTTTTTAGAAGGCCGCTCAGATAAGGGCAACATCCGGTAGACTCTGAAAGCGTTATTTCCTTTCTTTATACTTTTATCCTTGACTTCTTCAATGTCTGGCAAGGAGTTCATGGCACACCGGAAATTCGCCTTCCATGTTTTGGGATCAGGTTTATCTACTCCCGGTTGATGCTTTCCTAACAAAACAGACAAAAGAATTAAGGTTAGGGGAAAGAGGGAGGAAACGAGACACAGAGTAAACACTTCTGGAAACGCAGGCTTGCTCGCTGGCCAAGCAGCACAGAGAACCGTCTCAGCCCGAGGCTGTGCCTGCAGCGACCTACACCCTGGCGTGCCTGGGACTGGGCAGGTTCTCGGGCTGCGGGAATTTTTGTTTTAAGATCCGTACAGTTGAGGGCAAACGGGTACAAGCTGGTCACCCTGACTTTACTAAACAGCTTGAGAAAAAAATTAATAATGGGAGAAGAACGGAGATTCAGTGTAAGTACCATAGGAGGCTGGGAGGCCAGGAAGCACAGGTCACTGGGTGTCTATTTTTCACGTGTTTCAAATATTAAGTAAAAAGTCCACTCCTGTAAATAGCTCCCTACTTACATTTTGTTGTCGATAAATAAATTCTTGGCTACCTTTTGGGGAGGCAAACTGAACCCAAGTTTACAGCTGCAGAACAAAGAAGTCCTCGGTTACTCTAGCACACACCTGGGGAACTCAGACAGAGTTCTACACCACAGGAAATACAAGGGCTAGGCTTCTGGGGGTGGGTGGAACATCACTTCTGAGTGATAAAGACTGACCCCGTGTCCTGGATGTGCCTGGGGACAGCTTACAGGTTCTCCAGAGCTGTCTTCACGAGACCATGATCCAGGCGGCGCGGTGTAGGTAGTACAAACAAAAACAAACACCGAGCTGTACAACTGACATTTGCTGAGAGAGAGAACTTAAATGCTCCCAGTAAAAAACCTCACAATGAAAAGGAAAACAGGTGAGGCTGTGAGTGGGTTCATCCCTGGAGGGGCTGCATCTTTTCACAAGGGTCACTTAGATCAAACCATGACTTTCAACATCTTACAATTCTATTCATCAATTATACCACGATTAATTTTTTAATTTTTAAAAGATTTTATTTATTTATTTATTTATTTTGAGAGAGAGGGGAGGGAGGGAGAAAGAGAGGGAGAGACACATCGATGTGAGAGAAAAATTGACCGACTGCCTCTCGTATGCGCCCTGATGAGACCAAGCCCACGACCCGGGCTTGTGCTCTGACCGGGAATCGATCCAGCAACCTTTCACTTTGTGGAATGACACCCAACCCGCTGAGCCAGGAGGCATGAAGACAACAACACAAAAGCAACAGGGCCACCTCTATAAACGACGCAGGGGTGTCAGTACCTGTATGGATCGCCCAGTTTCTAAAGAGTGGTGCATCTTTCTCCACATCCCACCCGTGTCTAGCTGCGTGCATCCAGGGGATCTGAAAAATCTTCTTTTCCTGGAAAAAAAAAAAAAGTAAGTGAGAACTGTAGCCATGGCTTTCAGGCCACCATTGAGGAGGGTTCTTAAGTTCTAGCGAGTAGGATTCCCACTAAGCATCACTGGGCTTGTTGAGTTTCCACAGTGAAATCTACTGTGAACCAACCCACGTCCCCACTGGACCCCAAATCCTGACCGTCGACCTGGCTGAGACTCAGAGTCGTGCGGAGTCCCGCGGACCGGGAATGCAGTCCGAGGTCCCAGGGGACGATTTGGGACACGCAGTTGTGTTGGGTTATCTGTGCCCCTTTTCTTGAAAAAACCGCAGACAACTGGCCCCTGACTCAAACATCTCATGCTTATTCTTATCATTTATTTCCATCATTTGGTAAAGAGAAACTCCAGCTGCCTCAGTAAATCAAAAACTAGGCAACTCTCCAAAATGCCCATTTGTGCTGGGAAAGGGAAGTTGGGGCGAGGAAGCCACGGTCACAGGGACCGAAGCGGCCCGGGGCGTGGGTAGCCCCCAGGAGCAGGAGACCCTGCCTCGTGTTCTAGCCTCTGTGCACCCACCGCCCTGCGTGCAGCAGCGAGCGGTACAAAGACGGTCGCCTATGCAGCGGGGACGCTCTGTCGTTAGAGCAAAGCCCCTCCATAATACTCGTCTTCTATCGGGCTTTTCCGTCTCTCTCACGGCCCGAGAGGTAACTCCGAATTGCTTCGGGCAACGCCGGCAGACACGTGACTAAGAAACTAGTGCTTTGGAGATGAACTCACACTCGTCGTAAAACCACGCATGCGTAGCTCGGTTCCACCAGCAGCGCTGGCAGTCACCAAGGTCCGGCACCTTCCGTGGGGCTGCACGTGCTCACACGGTCTGTTCTGTTGTATGTAATGACCACGTGAGCCACGTCTATGTTATCATTTCCACTCCGCAGTTGCAGAAGCTGAGGCACAGAACTGAGTTATTTAGCTCAGGCACACGGGGCAAAAAAGCGTCTGAATTCCAGAGCGAGGTCGGGTGAGCCCATCTTCATTCATTCATCACAGCACGGCTGGTCTCCCGGAGTTTAGATTTACACGATTCTCAGGTTTTTGAGGGGTCTGTTGACCTGGATTCTATGGTGATGGAAGCTCAGGAAAACGTATACTTTTAAAGCCCTCCAGCTCCTTGTGGTCATTCCCAGGCCCGGGGATGCCTGCGCTACACACTAGGGAGGGGAGGAGACTGCCCGTAGGGACTCTCCGCGGGGGCGAGTCGGTCTCACAGCACAAGGCAGAGGGGGTCCCGGCCGGACTAAAAGGGCTCGGGCCTCGCACAGAACCACCTACAAAGCCTGAACTAAGAGTATTTCAGGACATTTGAGAGTTCCCCAAAACGCATTGAAAGGGAAAATTCTGCTGTGTCTAACACTCCGTAAATGAAGAAGAACTGAAAGCAAGAGGCTTTTCATAAACTCGCCCTGTTCCCTCTGTTTCACCCACCGACACGGCAGCATCTCAGGTAGGCCATTTTCAAAAGAGCAGCCCTCAGAAGGGGGCTGAGGGAGGCTTAATTTTTAACGCAGATGAAAATCAGAGAGGAAATCACCTGCTGCAATGTTTGATGTTCATGCGAAAAATGAAGAACAGTGAAAACGCACTTCTTTCCGTGAAAGAACTTTCCCCTGGAGAGCACAACCCGAATCTGAAGGCTTGCGCTTCCAGGGTCAGACCCTGACAGAACTCGCTGCTGCGCTTCTTTCTAGGTCATAGGGGCTCCGGGGTGCCACAGTCGGAAATCCGTGAGACCCAGAGCTGACTCCGATAAGTAGGTCTTCCAAGCGTTTGCGCGCAGTCTGGCTGTGCACACACACCGGCCAGTCTAGTGTCCCAGAGACCTTGCCAACGTCACCCAGCTACAAACATGCTAACTGAACTTGGCAAACTTCCACCACGGGTCCTCCTGAAACGGGCAAAGGACCTGCGAAGCCCGAATACTTGGCCAGTGGGCACCTAAAGAGATGCTCAACACCAGCATCCCAAGGAAATGCAGAGCTCAACAGAAATTAGATGCCATTTCATACCCACTAGGATGGCTAGACTCAAAAATAATAATAATAATAATAAGTGTTGGTGATGATGTGGAAAAACTGGAACCCCCATACAGTGCTCGTGAGAATGGAAAATGGGGCACCTGCTGTGGAACGCAATTTGGCTGTTACTCAAAAAGTTAAACACAGAGTCACCACAGAACCCAATAATTTCACTCTCGGATACGTGCCCGAAGCATTACCAACAGGCATTCAAATGAATACCTGTCCATGAAAGTTCATAGCAACACTAACGGATAAAGGAAATGCTGTATATGTATGAAATGAAATAGCGTTCAGTGCTGATACATATGTGCTATAACATGGATACGCCTTATAAATGCTATGCTAAGTGAAATAAGCCAGAAGAAAATGCCACGCTATGTGACGGCATTTAGGTGAAGCACCCACGCTAGGCAAATCCACAGACCCAGAAAGCAGGCTCATGGCAGCCGTGAACAAGGGGAAGGAAATGAAGAGTGGGCCCTCGATGAGGCCAGCATTTCCTCTTCGGTGATGAAGGAGTTTGGAGTTAGTGGTGATGGTTACATCACATCGTGAATGTCCTGAACGCCAATGAATTGTACACTTCAACGTGGTAAAAAAAAGAACCAAAAAGTGCACAGAACTGTTAACTAGTTTTTCATACAGAAAAAAAAAAGGGGAGAGAAAGAAACCACGAATGAATGTATCCCACACATATTTTTTTTAGCAGACCTTGTTGAAAGGTAAAGGTGAAATTCATTTCACAACCAAAAGAGGTTCCGACCAGTAAACATTCCGGCCGTAGGTCACTGTGTCCCATGGGACGGTGATGGCGCTGCTCTGCATCTGTGTAGACTGGGACATCAGCGTGTGCCCTCAGAAGCCCTGCGTGCCCAGCCTGCACGCAGGGAAGGACTCACGTGCCCGAGTCCACTCGTGCTGGCATCCAAGGGCGGGAGAGGTGAGCACTGAGTTGAGAGGAACATTGAAGATAATCTTGAGCAACGCAGAACAAACATACCTCGGCCCCAAGTGGAAATCGGTTCTCTTATCTCCCTCTGCCTCTTCTCTCCCCGATACTTATGAGACGCCCCAATTTCATTTGCTATTTTTGTTTGAATTCCTTACCCTGTTCCAGGGTGGCCTGATATTTACCCAAGCATGAGCCTGCTTTCAGGGAAAGAAGGGGAAGGCCTGGACCTGGCCGCCGACCTCCGTGCCTGGCGAGTGGCCTGGCCGGGTCCAGGCAGACCTCCGCAGTGAAAGCGGAACGCTGAAAACCAGCGTGGGCACTGACCGGGGCCGTGAGAGAAGCAACGACCCAGACGTGGCTGCCTCCTTCTCTCCCCTAGAAGTGGCCCAGGAAAAGCACGAGCCAGCATCTGGGCCAAACCAGAACCGACCTGGCCCCTTCAATACGTCACTGGCAAGAAGGCCAGAAAGGAAGTGTGCTGTCCACAACCTGGAGAGACTCCGAGTCACAGCCACCAAACATGACTCTCTTGGACCGTCTTCAAATTCTCATTGAAGAGATGAATTGTGAAGAGATATCTGGGGAATACGCGAGGCATTCTGAATATATAAAAGGGGCAGTGACGGTACTGAGAACTTATGATTGATTTTTCTGAATGACACAGTATCATGAATACTTGAGAAAACGTCAGGTCTTATAGGAGTACTCCGTTAGAGAGTTGCTCTAAAATACCGCGCGCACACACACACACACACTCATGCACGCACACACGCACACAAAGGTAAAACAAAGTTGATAATGGCTAAACCCAGATGAGAATTTGCTGTGCTACGCTTTCCGGTCCTGAGGCTGTTCAAACGAACTACGCATATTTGCAAACACTCACAGTGAAAAGTAGGCGGCCCGCCAAGGCCCCGTTCAGGAGCTAGTTACAGCGCTGCTTTGCTAACTTCCTCACTGGTCCTTCCGAGGAATCCGAAGGACCTGTTTCATCACCACCTTGCTCCCAGTTTATCCAGATAGGAGGAAGAAGGAAACAAATATATTCCAATCCAATACCATTTTTACATTCAAAAAAAGGGGGGAAAATAAGGTGATTGAAGGAAAAGGAACAAAAAGAAATCAGATCGGAGAAATATCCGAAGTGATCCGATGAAGCCAGAAGTGACGGTAGTTTTTAAAAACTCAAGTTGCAATAACCTGTCTGCTGGTTAGAGGTGGCCACAGTCCGGCTCTGAGCTCTCAGCACGTGATGCAGAGAGAAGGCCTGACTGGCTACGTGATTCATTGTGTCCTTCAGATTAAAAAGGAGGGGGAGGTAGGGGAGGAAAATGACATTTGCTCAGAACTGCTACATTCCTGGTAGTGGGGGAGAACTCCCTTGGGCCCTTTGAAGGAAGGCACAAGCTGTCACATTTAGCTGCTTTTCCACATTCTAGCTACATAATTTCAGGTGTTCTTTAACTTTAGGGATACTGTCTTCCTTAGTCATCCCTACCAGGTAGGATCAATTAAACTGAGAGGCTGAGGTGGATAAAGTAAGGAGTGTTTATGTTATACAGGGATGGGGAGGAATGATATGATGCTTCCTTTGTAGGACAGGTGGGCACACAAACAAGGTTTCACAGTAAAGATAAAGAGAAGACATTTTTAAATCACTATGCTGTACACCTGAAACTAAAATCATATTGAAATTCAACTGTAATTCAAAAAGAAAAAGAAAAATGAAAAAAATTTTTAAGAGAAAACTTTTTTAAGACAAAAGTTTTCTTAAAAAAAATGAATATTGGAAAACCATCCATATGCCCCACTCCCAACATAAAACCCTAGGGCCTCCATGTCCTCTGACCCTACAAAGCCAGGAGGAGCAAGCAAGGAATTTAGAGAAAAGGAAGAGGGTAAGAAAAACACAGCGAGAAGCTTCCCATAAGCAGTCATCCCAAACACCAACGGGGAGCTGACTCCATAAGTCAGTGGGAGGCTGCGGTCCGAGATGATGATAAAAATCTTTATACAGTAACTACCTTCTCACCATCACTTTTGCTTGGTTGATTTTTTTGGGGGGGGGCAATTAACAAACGGAAGATTTTGAACACAGAACAATTTTACTTTCGGAGATCCACGCGCACATGCTTTATAAGGATCTCTCTCTCTGACACACACACACTCACACACCCATCGCACTCACCTTGTTCAGCCACTTCAGCCCCGGTATCGTGTTGGAGTTTATCTGCTCCTCCAGCCACGGGCGCATGCGCATCCTCTCCACCGGCATGGTGCCCCTCTGCGGAGAGAAAGCCCACATCAGGCACTGATGTCGCTGACTGTGCTGCCCGCACTGCAGAGTGCCACACCCCGGCCGCCCCTCTTCTCCCGACCCCGTCCTCGTCACCACACAGCTGATGTGTCCGTGGGGGCTGCGGCGGGGGCGCGGGAGGGGCTCTGCCCCCCAGACATCCGCCGCGGCGGGAGAAGTCCGTCTGGGTGGGGCAGCCCGCTGCAGACTGAGCCTGCTCTCGGCAAGGTCCCAGGGACCGTGGCCAGACTAGCAGGAACTCGACTACCCCGAGGGCCCAGCCACCCTCTCTGGTGACCTTGCCTAAAGCTAGGCCTCACCCCTCCCAACCAGCCTGTGTTTACAGCAAACACCTCCACCGCCGCAGGCGCTCAGAGCACCAGTACTCTGCGACACTCGTGGGTGGGATCCTCCTGGGAACCAGGTTGGACAGTGCAGACCGTTGTGGGAGAGGTGTACTGTAACCAACTCACTCCTTGGGGGTGTCTGGGTTACAGAAATGCATCGAACCCCAATACTGCCACTTTAAAGCTCTAGAGAAATCAATTTGCTTGGGTGCAAGGTCCCGCACCCAATCGCATCCCCTCCTGGGTCACCTACTCGGGGCTCACCAGCATCCCGCTCTGCTGCAGCCCTGTTCTCCTGTGAATGCACGCTCTCATTCTCTCCCGCGGGGACCTTTCTTTCCTGACGCTTTCCCTGCCACCGGCCTGACAGCGTCCTCCCTTCTCCTTTAACTTACTTTCCCTCTGAAAATTGTCTCAGGGGCTAAACACCTTTTCTCTACCAGCTCATCTCATGCTCGCCCTCCTTCCATATATATTCTAGAACAGTCTTCCACGCCCATCCAAATACATCCAGAGTAGAATCACTGACAAATACTGTCTGCTGCTCATCTTCATCCTATTTTTCAACTTAATGCGGATTCAAAAGCCAAGATGAGACCAATTCAAGCCTCCATCCTATAGGACTTTGTGGACAGCATGACACAGTCCTCTTTCTACCCTTAGCTGTCTCTTCTTTCGCATACTCATTTCCTCTCGGGGGGGAAAAAAATGAGCTCTGTAAGTGCTATTCAGATGAACGCTATTCGGCTAAGAGGATCAGAGTCTCATTAACTCCCTCTCCAGCTCACAAAGGGTGTCCTCCCTCCTCTGCGCCCTGCCCCCAGCTCACATCGAAAGCATCACTGAACGAAAGCATCACTGAGAGAGCCACATGGGGCCCTTCGCCTATCGGGCCCAAGTCAATTCCGGAACTGAGTTCGAGAGCGGCCTTTCCCTCGCGCATCTCTCCCGGTTCTGACGTGCTCACTGTTGCAGATGCCTCTGCTCCTGCTCACACCAAGCCTCCTCCCCTCTTTCCCGGCCTTGCCCATTCCTACCCCCTCTCCAGGGCCCAGGGCTACCCTCTGTCTCCGCAGGACTGGCCAGACCACGCCAGCCTGAAGGAATCCCTCCTCCTCCTCCAGCTCCCACAAGACTCATTGAGCTTGCACACTCGCTCACTTGAAAATCAAATGTGGCTTTAGGGAAGCTATTGTAGTTGTCTTTATTCTTCACCGATGCTTGCCTTCACGATAAACTTTGGCTGTGTACACCCCTTCCTGCCCAAAGGTAAGCTCTTTGAGAACGGGAGCTCCACCTCTTGCAGGTATTTTCATTACCCCACAGAGCCCGAACGCTGCCTCCCACCCGGGAGACGTTCAATACAAGAACCGGGCCAGTCCTGAAGATCAGCCAAGGCGGGCTGCCACTGCAGGTGGGCTCCACCCACCCCTCCGCTGATGAGTGGAAGGAACTTCAGGGGCAGTCCAAAAGGACATGGAGCGGCCACAGGGAGTCCCACATCACAGCTGCTCTTGGTGGTTCCCAAGTTCTTCCACTCATTCACTCATCCACCTGTCCAAAAGTCATTTACTAAGAAGTACACTCCAGGAGCAGGGTAAGGTAAGACATTCCCTGCCATGCAGGAAGTCCTGGCCTAAGGGAAGATAGGAAAAAACAGAATTACTGTCCCACACAAAAAGCCCCGTCCACAGAATGACAAGGAGCGACAGCTGAGCTCTGGGAGCGCTGGGAAAGCTGGCCACAGAAGATTCCCCCGGTGACTGACCACCAGAAGGGCTCTGGCCAACAGGCTGATGACCGCCAGCCCCGTCTCAACGTCTCAAGACCCAGAGAGGGGACAGATAGGTCCGGAGCAGTGAAGAAGGCGGAGGGAGGGGCAGGAGGAATGGCTACGGTAGTCAGGAGCTCTTCTGAGGGGGCTACGGGACAAGCGGAGCTGCTAGGGACCACGACCGTCCTGGTCTCCCTACACTTAGCAACAAGGACCACGACAGGGATGTGGACATGGCCCTGCTTCCGATGCATTGTTGTAATCATACATTTCTTCCTGTATTTTTTTTCACAAATGACCCGTTTAAAAAAATGGTCACCTGAAATATTCCAAAAACTTTTGTCTTTAAAACAAGAGCTTACATGGGGAGTTACAGTCAACCTCGTTATTGGCGAATTCCATACTCCCCAAGTCGCCTGCTCACTAACATTTATTTGTGCCACCCCATCAATACTTGGGGTGCAGACGCGCACAGAGAGGTGAAAAATCTGGCTCATCCAGCACATACACTCTCAGCCGCAGTCCGACAAGGTGACACGCTGCCCTTACGTCACCTCGCGGTATAGACAAGTGTCCTTTTCACTGTCTAGTTCATGCAACACTTCTCTCATTTTTCTGCTCCGCGTGGTGACTTTACTGTTTAAGATGACCAGCAAGAACGGTCAGTCTGAAGTGCGGGCCAGTGTCCCTAAGCTCAAGAAGGCTGTCTGTCACGCGCCTCATGGAGAAAACGTGGGCTGCAGGCGGGGTCCCGGCGTTGTTGGCTGTGAGTTCAATGTTACCGAGTCGACCGTCATTAAATAAGCAGGTTTTCAGGGAAAGCAAATAAAATGAGACTACTGGCTGGTGGATGACCATGCTGTGAACAGAGGCTCCCAGGAACCTAACGTCCTTGTCGGAAGAGGAGCATCTGGACAGAGACACACACAGAAAGTGTCAGGTGAAGACACAGACAGAGGGACGGTGGCCAGTGAGGTCAGAGGCGGAGACTGGAGTGATGCTGAAGATGAAAGGAAGGGTCCTCCCCCCGAGGCTCCAGAGAGGGAACAGCCCTATCAACACTTTGGCTTTGGACTTCTGGCCTCCAGAACGGCGAAGAGAACCAGCTTCTGTTGTTACGGCGGCCCGCGGACACTAGCACAGAAGGCACTCTGCGTCAGGTGACAGGGCCCCCGCCGAGACCACAGGTGAAGGCGTCCCGAGGTCGTGAGGAGCAGGGGAAGACACGGCTAAGGCCCCGGGGCAGGAGGACCCGCTGCCAGAAGCCGTCAGGAACAGGGAGCCCGGGCCAGGCAGGCCCTGCAGGGCCCGGAGAACCACGCCGAGGACGTGGCCCGTTATCCCAAGGCTGAAGAGGAACCTGGAGACTTATGTGAATGAAAGAGAGGGTAGGTTTTATTAACAGCAAAGGTAAGTGCTGATTACAAAATCCAGACCAGTGCTTTACCAACTTTGATGTCTGGGTCAGCCTCGCGACGAACAAGCTCTAAGGTCCTTGGTCTACACTGAGGAGCAAGGCTGTAGACTAACTTGTATTTTTACACGTCATCTGGCTCTTCTGTGCAAAGTCCGGTCCCCCTGGCAGACCGGCCTCCTCGGTGTCCGTGTCAGATCCGGTAGCATCACCTACGTGTTGGCCCAGCCCCGGTGCGCACACTGCCCTTTCTAACCAGGATGCAGCTCAGCCAGGCCTGAAAATGTGTCACTCACCAACCAAGTGACTATGAAATCACACGTGCAAAATTTGTTCTCAGCCTTTGGTCAGGAATGCCATTAATTATAAGAAGATTTTTAGGAAGAGCAAATGCAGTGAGTATCTTATCAGAAAAGGAAAACTCTGATACAAAGGCTTCACTTATTTCAGATTCTTTTTTTTTTTAATAGCCAGGACACCCCTGCTGATACACAAGGAAAAGCCAACCCTTTTACATGAAGGCACTTCCTCTTTTTCACTTAACTTCATAGCGAGCCCCACCTCCCTCACTGAGCAGGGAATGAGCTATCGGTGGTCTGGGCACGGGACACAGAGGACAAAGGGTGCAGTATGACACAGATTGCTCGTGATGACCAGAATTTGAGTATGCACTAGTAATTCTGTGAAAGAAAGCAAAGGGGGCATTCTACATGGAGCCTAGTGCCAGAAGCTCATCATTTAGTTTGGCACTGAAAATACGTTTCCATAGATTAGAAGGCTGGGTGACAGTCCCCGAGGGCCAAAGGACTGAGCACCGAGCGTGCTGAGAGAAGAGGCTTACTCGGCATGTGTTACCCAGCTTCCACCGACGGCATGCAAGATGTTAGATCAGCCTTCTTTCTAGAAGGCAAGTTTCTCAGAGGCACCGATGCCCTGGCCACAGGGAACTTGAACAAAGTAGAAGAAGGCATGGAACTGGGTAGAAAAGACGCAGAGAACCAAAATACACTAGAAACCAGGGCCCATCTGTTCCAGCCCTGACTTCGCCATCACTGTGGTGTGTCCTTGGCGGGTCACTAAATCCTTCTAGTCCACACTTCGATCGTCTAGAAAAATGCGAGGCTCCATAAAGATGCCTTCGGAGGTCACCTAAGACTCTAGGGATCTTTTCGTCACATGAAGGCTCGTTATCCGATTGCACTTTTTTGTGAGCTTTTAATCTTGTGCACGGTGTTGTTTTTAAAAGTGAAATGCTAAAATTTTATGATTCTATAAATCTAACACGTGAAGTATCTACCCTCAGGCCTGACAAATGGCACTCTCTAAAACCAGCTACCGTGACACCTGTGAGTTCCGGGGGTGGGAGCATCTTCAGAACCACCGCATGTGCCAGAAATCAACTCAGCACATGGCGGCTACTCAGAATATTACTGGCATCAGGGCTGCTGCGTACAGACATGCAAGTGGATCGCTGTGATTCTCAGGGTGCGACTCACTTCTCCCGTAAAGTTGAATGGCGGCACTAACAGGGATCTTGAATTTTAACCTAAAACGCTGAGACTTGCATCGTTGGTATAGTAACAGCATGGCTACTATTTATTGGGTGCTTATGTATGCTAGGCATTAAAACCAGGGTTTTCTATGAGCTTTTCATTGAACTCTTACAGCCCTGGGAGGCAGGAATTTAGGGAGCCCGACTCTCATTTGGTTCATCTGAAATGCCCAGCTTAGGAAGCGGTCAGCATGGCCTTTTCACCGTCCTCACTGAGCCTTTCCTTACCTCCTCTCTATTTTGCCTACCACTGACATGTTAATCCTCCTAAGACATCTCTGAAAGCATGTTAATGTTCTACTCAAGGGACTTCCAAACGTCCCTGATGGATTTAAGGTAACAGCATTCTTGGGTGAGAGAGGGATGCTCCTAGTACAACCCAGGAGCCTTACAATGACTACTCAATAGCAACAATGGAAGGCGGAAGACAGTGGAAAGATGTCTTTACAGAACTGCGAGAGAGAAACTGCTACTCCAAAATTTGATATTCAGCAAATATCTCCTTCACGAATGAAGAGGAAATAAAGGCATCAAAGAAAACCTTAGAGAATCTCCCACCAGTAGCCCTACAGATCCTCAGTGAAGGTCATGCTCCCAGGGTCATAGGAGGCAGGTCAAAACGGGGCGCAAGCGAAGGCGAAAGTGCGGGCGCCAGGACGCTAAGCACAGGACTAAAGCCTGAGTCTGCGCCGCAGAGCTGCCCCCAGCAGTGCTCGGCCCCCCTCTTGCAACTGCACCGCCTGTTATAAATAAACCCTCGAGAGTTGTCGTTGCCTCCTGGCCCTCCCTACACAGCCACGGCCTGCTCCTCGGACCCACCTGCCCGAAGGCTGCCCTCCCGAAGAAGCCAGCTGAAGTCTGTTTTCACCCAGGAAGACTTCTTTCTCACCCCGGACCCTCTTCTCCCACAGCAGGCATTGGCTGCAGGACCCAGTCACCCAGAGTGTCGATAAATGCTGCTTAAATACGTACTTGTTACAGAAGAAAAAAGAAAAACGGTGGCCCGGGCTCGGTGCTCAGGTGGCTGGAGCGTTGTCCTGACACTCCAAGGCTGTGGGTTTGATCCCCACCGAGTCAGGCACACACAAGAAACCGCCAACGGATGCGTGAGTGAGTGAGTGGAGCAACAAACCGATGTTTCTCTCTCTTTCTCTCCCAGCCACCCCCATTCTCTCTCTCCCTTCCTCCCTCTAAAATCAGTAAATCAAAAACAATTTTTTAACTGTGCTAAGTGCAGTGGAGGAAGGATTCAAAACTCTGTACAACCTGACCACTGCCCTGAGGGAATTAACAAGGAAACTGGGGATACGAGACATACATCATGTAAAGGTAACTAATACTGTAATTATAGTAATAAAAGACTGCAGTAGAGATCAGAAGACAGTGCATGATTAATTGCCAATTAAGAAAACTAGTTCATAAAGAATACATAAACATTATTAGATGGGTCTGTAAGGGGAAGCTTGTGGTAAAGAGCTTATAGGGTGGAAAGGAATTGCCCAGGCGATGAGAGGGCAGCAAGCGGGCCAGGCAAGGTGAGGGCTGGTGTACAGCCAGAGCAGGGCGCAGGGGGGGTGTGTGCGGACGTGGGCAGAGCACGTGACAAAGGCGCCTGTGTCGGTGGGGCTTCCAGAGAGTCACCTGGCATGTGGGACAAGCGCACACTGGACATTTTCCATAAATCATCTCTCAGCCTCACAACAGCTCGATATTATCACACCCCGCTTGGAGATGAGGGGACGTATAGCTTGGAAATGTAAGAACAACAACACCAAAAAAAAAAACCAAACCAGAAAACTGTGTCCAAGCCCCAGATGAGAAACCAAGGTTTGAACCCAGATCTTTCCGGAAGGTCTCAAATGCCCAGCTGGAGACTGAGCCTGTTCACAGAGACTACTAAAAATGTCCCAAATACCCATGTTTCACTGTCACAGACCAAGCAGCACCTCATACAGGGGAAGTGCAGGCAAGGAGATTAGAAGCTACGGCTCTGGTCCAGGACCGAGGCTGCGGGGGCGCACAGGGGAAAAACAGAAATGGCAACAGCTTGGAGGGATGTAGTGGCAACTTCTGGCAGCAATTCTTCCAGGATATAAAATCCTTCCCAAAACAGACGTTCCTCTTACATGACCTCCTACCCCCCTCCCACTGATTGTTGTGTACCTTTTTTTAGCAAAAGCAAGAATTTCAGCAAAAATTTATGTGAACTGAGAGGAAACTGGAGCTGAAAATTGAAAAATCATCACCCTCATCATCATCATCACCACCATCACATTCATTCAAGTGTTTCCTAGGAATCGGGCACCAGGCCAAGCGCTTTCCTGCCTTATTTCACTTACTCCTCGAACCGGCTGCAGGAGGCACGGTAGCTTATCTCCCGCCTGCAGGTGAGGACACAAGAAGCTACTTCCCAAGCTTCAGACCTGTTCACTGGTGAAGTCCGGATTCCAATCCAGATCGCCGGACCCTGGAGAATATGCCCCAAACCCGTAGATGAGTGTTTTTCAAACCTCACGTCGCACCCCATCAGGACATCATGAAATCAATTTATTACTGGATTACGATCGGCACTTTAATGTCAATGTAAATGTATGAGAATACGGACTGGAGACTACAAAAGTCCCCCAAACAAGAACGCGCGTGGTTTTATTAAAGTTGTGTTTCAAATTTCTATTATATTGGCTCTGTGGTCAAAAAAGGAGAAAAAGCACCGCGCGGGGCTGAACTGCTTGCCAGATGTGCACACAGATGTGGTGAGCCTGTGGGTGGTGAGTGGAAGCAGAAAGCAGAGGAGCAGCAGCGAGCTCTCAGAACCGCACTGACTCCTGGCAGACAGAAGTGAAATGTACGAGCAGATTAATAGCATGTTGGGAGCTGAGATACAATCGTATCCCTCTGTGTATCAGGGGAGGGCTTTGGGACGTGCCCAGTCAGCTCTACTCAACACCTCCCCTGCGGTATTCGGATCACGACACAGTCCCGTGGGACCCCGGGGGGCAGAGTCGACACTGAGCCGAGGTCGTGAGGTCGGGAAGACATCGAGCACTTCGATGGCGTGCTGGACGCGGAGTGAGGCGCGCCTCTCGTGTGCCCACTGTCCACACCGATGCAGAACCAACCGTAAAAGCGTTACTACACCTCAGGAGAGTTAGTAAGTGACGGAAACCAACTGTATGATATCCACTGCCTCCATGATGCGATACTTATTTCATGCATGTATTGTCTTCTGTCACTGAACCTTTAAAAAGATGCATGTCCATTCAAGAATGTTAGTCTCTGACCCAATTTTCCTCAAGGTTTTAAGCAACTCGGGCATGAATTCTCCAACTATGTGGATTTTTCAGAAACCCAGCTTTGAATGATGTGGCAGGATTGCTGGAAATGGTTACCCTAAGTACATCATAATCCATATGTATACTTTTCTGTTCCCCTAAACCAGCACCCCAAAACTGCACATGCAATGTTATTACCTGGGGAATCAAAACAATCCACGGCCCTTTCCTAGACCGACTGAATAAGCACCTCCCGGGCTCAGGAACCAGGAATGACTTACTGTCCCAGGGAAAGTTTGGTTATCGCGGGGACAACACTGCCATTCAGGGTCCCCTTGCCCAGTGGTCTTTTGGATTCTACGGTTAACAGACGCCTCCTATTGGGTCATGAGAAACAGGGAGACCAATGGCAAACAGATTTCGTTATGAATGGACACAAGTGCGCATGAAATTAAAATTCTAAAATGCCTTTAGCCCTGGCTGGTGTGGCTCAGTGGATTGAGCGCTGGCTTGCAAACAGAAAGGTCCCTGGTTCGATTCCCATTCAGGGCACATGCCTGGGTTGCAGGCCGGTACCCGGTTGGGGGCGTGTGAGAGCCAACGGACCGATGTTTCTCTCCCTCTCTTTCTCCCTCTCTTCCCCTCTCTCTAAAAGTAAGTAAATAAAACCTTTAAAAAGTTAAAAAAATAAATTAAATTAAATTCTAAAATGCCTTTAAGTACCGCAGAACAAGTTTCTCATACCGAGAATCACCCAAACGAGAGTTTTGCATATTCGCCATTCTACCCCCAGTTTTCTCATCAGGCATGTTTTCTATACGCGTTTAGAAGACGTTATCCTGCAGCTACTTTACCAAAATGACCCTGGCGCTCTGACCACAAACTACTCTGGTACCCGAAACCGTGTGATTCAGCCTCTGGTAGCGACTGCGCTGCATCACACCCCGAAACTGACATCTGGCCTCCACATGTGCGCTCCAGAGACACCAAAATATCCCTGGAGCTCCGCACCGTGGTGACCCAACGGGCCCTCTAGGAAACAGCGTTCCCTGCAGGGGACCCGTGACATCTGGGAGAGGGGGCCCTTTCCCGGGAGGCCCCAACCCTACAGTCCACCCCGCCCCACTCCCTGGAAGGCCCACTCTCTGCCCCGTTGTCACGGCTCACGTGCAGCAGCTCGAGGCAAGACCCCGTCACGACACCAAGATCACGGGCTTCTTTAGGGCACGTCACCTCTCTTGCACGTTCAGGCTCTGCAGGGGCCTTCCCTGCTCCTCCCTCATCAGCTCCTGCCCCCGGTCCCCAGGGGAGCCGTCCACCATCCTCCCTCCCTCCCTCCCTCCCACACTCGTCTGGCCTCCAACCTCAGAGAGAAACCCAGAGGCCGCAGGCTCTTCTTCCCGACCTTTTCACACCCTTCCCCCTTCCCCCGGACTTCCATGCCCTCCTTCTCCCTTCTCCCCACCAGGTGGGCAGTGATGCCTCTCTGCTACGGGGCGCGGGGCAGGACGAAGAGGAGAAACGCTCGGATTCGTTTCAGGTCTACTGCGTTTGAAATACCTTTACAGTGTCCAAAAGGAGGGGTTGGGTGGGCCATTAGGTATGTGAGGCTCAGGGAAACGGACAAGCACCCCTCACATATTGTTCAAATGCCATCTCTTCCCCAGCCTGTCGTGGCCACTGCAAACTTCCCTTGAATTCAAAACACGCGCCGCCTCTAACAGGTATCTTACACCGTCTCCCGGTCATTTTCATGTGCCTTAATTCACAGAGACAAAAGCTCCCATCCAGCCGCAAACCTACTGGAAACCCAATAATGCCACGTACATCGACTATGTAGTCTCAGACTTTGCACCAGGCAGGCACCCCATAAACACAGACCAGCCCTGTCCAGCAATACCGACATGTTCTCCATCTCCCCAGCCCGACAAGGTAGGCACCAGCCGCGTGTGGCTCCTGAGCACCTGAAACGTGGCCGACGTGAATGAGGAACCGTCTGTCCCAGTTTCAAGGCTGGTTCTCGTCTTTGCAAATCAGCGCGAGTGGTCAGGTTTCTGTGCAAACAAGATACCTGCATTGAACACCCTGCGAGGTTCCTGAAGAGGCCGGTTCCCCACCCAACCCTGAAACTGTTCTATTTCGAGAAAAGCCTGGTTTTTAAAAGCCTGACTCACACTCCTCAAGCTTAATCCCCTCTTGGAAGGTGTCCTGTTGGTGAGCTTCTGCGTGAGTAATTCTCACCCCGGTCCCGACCCATGCACCCCAGGGGCTGGCAGGCACAGGGCACACACACACGGTGATGACATGAACAGTAGTAACAGGTATTAAGTGTGTAACGGTATCGGGCAAGTTCTAAACTCACTACGACCATCAGTTCATTTAATTCACGGCAGCACTACAAGGTAGGGGCTACTGAAATCCCCTTGTTCCAGCTGCAAAAACGGAGGCACACGAGGGAGGTCGAGTAACTCGCCCGAGGCCACAGAGGTCCTGGGTGGGAGGGCTCAGATTTGAACAGGAGTCTGAGGCCCTTACTCAGCCTGAGGCCTTTGAGGCCACACCAGGGCCTACTCAACGAGGTGTCGAGGCCCCATGCCTCCCAGTCTGACCCAGCGTCCTCCCCGAAGGGGCCCCAGCCAGGGCCAAGGCGTTCCACAGCCACAAAGTCATGGTCACGGATGTTCAATGGAGCGTCACTTATAACAGCCAAACATTTCAATCAATCCAAATACCAGACAGTAGGAAGATGATTAAATACAATGTGGTAGATTCAAATAATGGAATACTGAGACTATAAAAGACTATTTCATTTGTGAGGGGAAATGCTCAGAATATAGAAGCTAATATAGAATGAATATATATAATTATATACTCTATGCATATGTTTTTTGTATTCTGCATTAGTAATATATAAGTTAGCACAGTCCAGATTAGAATACAAGCTAATACATGAAGAAAAAGCAGGGAGCAGGGGTCAATTTCAACCATCAGGGCAACGCCCTTCGAGGACCTGATGGGCCAGGGGTGGCTTCCCCACGGCCGCTGAGTCCGGGCACTGACACAGTACTCGCTCCTTGGACAGTGCTGATGACAGAGGTCACTAACACACCACTGCAGCTGCTGCAGCCAACTCCCAGAGGCAGCCAGCACCGCCTGGAACGGGACTGACAATGGGCAGCTGGGGGGATGGGCACGCTTGCCCCAGGGAGCAGCACACCAGGTGAGGAAGGTTCCTGCACAGTCAGAGCAACGGGCTGCAATGCCCTTACGGCACGGGGTGTCCTGAGAGGGACAGTCCCCGTGAGGGATCGTCAAGTCCTACGACATCCCAATGAGTGCCACCCTGCGTTCCCTCCAAGCCCTGAGATTTCCGAGAGTGGTGATGTCAGCAGAGCACCCTGGTTTTAGGTAGAAAGTAAGAACAACATGGCAACAGAGTGTTCTTCTCCAAACAACTGAGAAGGCTTCCTTTTACCCTTCCTTCCTCCGTCCTTCCTTCCCTTTATGAATAATTTAGTCTGAAAAGCCCATTAAGTGAAACTGAGCAAAGCAGATACACTAGACTGAATAATCTTCCCCCAAATCCATGTCCACCTGGAACCTGTAAATGTGACCTTATTTGGAAACAGGTCAGGCGTAACTGTGTGTAAATGACGCCATGCTGGATTAGAATGGGCCCTCACTCCAGCATCACTGGTGTCCTGACACCAAGAGGGACATCTGGACAGGGACCACACAGAGAGAAGCCATGTGGGGACAGAGGCACAGACTGAAGTGACGTATTTACAAGGCTCGGAGGCCAAGGATCACCAGCTGCCCCCAGACTCGAGGGGAGAGGCATGGATCGGAGTCCCCCTCAGTCCCCTAAGGGAACCAACTGTGCCCGCACGGCGATTTCTGACTTCGGGTACTCTGTTATGGCATCAGGGGAGGGGGGCAGTGACATCTCCTGTGGGGGACTGGCATGAAGAGGGTGTCCAGTTTGGGGGGAGGAGGCAGCAGCATCTGTGTGTGGAGTATTCAAGCCCATGCGGGGCAGGGAGGACAGATGCAGGAGGGAGACCAGGCTGAAGTGGGGCGCCAGGGCCCCAGCCAAGTGAATGGGCTCCTGTGCAGGAGGGCACAGCCCCGCCCGGGGTGCAGGAGCCCGAGCAGTGAGGGGAGAAGGCATCCTCGTTCAGGTGGGGCAGCCGTGGGGACCTGAGATTGGGCACATGCAGGCAACTGAGTTAATAATACATTGAGGATAATGAGAGCCGGGGATGGAGAAGGAAGCTCAAATACAGGGGAAAAAAAAACCCAACTAGATTAACCCTGGGTGTTGGATTAGAAGAGAACTGAATTCATGGTTTTTCCTACATTCTCAGTAAGTACAGAAAAAACCCAGATATAACAAAGCATGTGTCTGTGTAAGCCTATGCCTATGTAAGTCGGGACATGCAGCCCCTAACCCGGCCCACTCAGCAATACACCAACGGTGATGAATTCAGATAGTGCCCAAATCTTCGCTTCGAAGTCGTGTTCCCCACTAAGAGGAATCAGGGCTTCTTGGGAAATGGCCGAGTCCAGGGCTGGGGCCGGGAAAGCAAAAGATGAGCCGGAGTCACTGGGCGGGGGGCAGAAAGCAAGGAAGTGCACAAAGAACTTGGGGACACAGCAAGAAGACACAGCAGCCAGGGCAAAGGGCCTGGCCCCTGGCCAGATCTGAGTTAATCTGGGCATCCGAATAATGATAAAAATGTGTCACGGCCCATTGAACAAAACAGGGCCTACGAAACAGGAAACAGGGGAGGAGACAGCGTTTCTGTAAACTAGAATGCCAGTTAATGAACGTGGAAAGATGCCTGAACCAGGAGATGGCCATTTGGCAGCGACTAAAGTCGTCACGGTTCAGCCGGGCAACCTCCGCAGACGTGAAAACCAGCAGGTGAAAGGTTGATGAGAAATGGGGCACTGACATCGTCGCCAACTACCTCCCACAAATTATTTTTCATGGCAAAGGGGGAGAGTGTAACTTGACAATGGAGAAGCCTGCCAGGTACCTCCTTAAGGAAATGGTCACAAGGAACAAGTCAAAGTCACACACCTGCTGAGAGGACGCAGTAAGAACAGCACGGCACACCCATGGTATTCTCAGAACCTGGACCCAATCATGACCAAGCCACCAACAAACCCAACCTGACGGACCCTCCAGAAGACACCTGGCTTGTAATTGTCAAAAACGCCAGAGTGATGAACATTGAGGAGAGATTAAAGAGGCACGACCCCTGAGCCCGCATCGATTTCTTTGGCTACAAGGGACATGGGGGACGACTGGCCAACCTGACGGGGCCTGGGGCGGAGATGGCAGCCGTGTTAATGGCCTGACTGTGACGGTCACATGGTGGCCACACTGCAGTGTGTCCTTGTTTGCAGGAAGGGCACACTCAAGTACTCAGGGGTGATGGGACCTGCTATTGGCAAGTTACTCTCCGAAGGTTCAGCAAAACGACTGCCTGTACTATTTTTGCAACTTTGGCGTAAGACTGAAATTAGTTGCAAAGAAAGGGACTTGGAGAGGAAGACGTTAGCAAAGGACACCTACAGTTCTGAGGGGGAAACGGCCGCATTTCGGCAAATACAACAAACTCCAGGAGATTCCTTCTCGCGGTCTTCAAATCCGGCTGCTGGCCCTTTCTTCTGAAGCGAGGCCCCACGACTGTACCAAATGCACGCACCCATCACCGTGGCCCTCTGCCCATCGGGCAGCGCAGTCAAGCAGCGACTACCTGAGCTAGGAGCCACGAAGCCTCACTTCCTGGGGAAGATGAGGAGTGATGGCCCCTGGTTCGTTTCCGTTGTCAGTTGCGGAGAAAACCGAAAACGAGACGACCAGAAAGCTCCCCTGCGTGTTTGGAGGAAGGCTCCCAGATGCAGGCATCAGAGACGACCTCCAGTCCGACTTCTGTACTAATCGCAGTGGGTTCAAGTTTAAAACACAAGGTTGGTTACCAAGCGAACTGGGCTCCCCTCACAGGGTCAGTTCGAGCAAAGGAAAGAAATTAGCATGATATTCTCACGACGCATGCATGTTGTCACAAACAGGACAAACAGACAAAAACTCAAAGACACAGACTACAGTATGGTGGTCATCAGAGGGAAGGGGTGGGGGCTGGTGCAGGGTAGAGGGGGTCAAAGATACGATGAGGGAAGAAGGCTTGATTTCGGGCGGTAAACACACAATGGAACATGCAGACAGCGTATCATAGAATCGTACCCTTGGAACCTCTACAATTTTATTCACCAATGTCACCCCAATAAATTTAATTTTTAACAAGTACAAAAAATGATGAGGATGGCAAAGTTTATGTTACGTGTACTTTACTACAATAAAAACAATGTGGGGGGAAAAAGAAGAAGTTAGGAGCACCGTCCCTGGGCCGCCACTGACAGCGTTCATTAGACACGCCGCCTTCAGAGGCCCAAGTCACCCCACCGTGCTGCTCTCTGTGGGGCATTTCGGGCCAGCTCCGGGCCATCACCAGAGCTCCCCAAGCTGGCATTCCCAGCACAGTTTCATTTCCTTTCATGACAATATTCCCTCTGCCACAGCCTTTCAAGAGCTTGGCTCAGAAAAGGCCCACCATGAGCAACAGTTTCTGCTTTTTGTTTCTCGCTGACAACTTTCCCTCCACGGGTAGAGTCCGGGGCCTGAATGACCTTCAGTTCTATTTGCTCTAACTTGGCTGAAGATTTTAGTACCGACGCTGGCCTCGGAGAACACGCAGAGCACATACTTACTGCTCTCCAGAGAGTAACCAGAACACCGTAAGAACAGAAAGTGAAACCAGCAGGTCAAAAACAATTCCTTCCTTCAACACAGCTGTCCCAACAGCCATCCCGCCGGCTGTCACCTGCCCCGCAGCCAGAGTGCCCGTGTAAGCAGCACACGTGTGATCCACTCAAAGCCCACGGCTGGCACATGCCAGCTTCACCTCCCTCCCCGTCCTCACTCCCCAAGCCTCCAACCAGTTAGTTGTCTGTGCAAGGCCTCTGCTTCCATTGTCCCTTAGCCTCAAGAATGTCCCCTTTCACTGGTTAGCTCCGATACTCTTCAGTCTTAGCTTCAAAATCACTTCCTCGGCAAGCCTCCTTAGTCTCCCCCCACCAGACCAGCCCCAACTAGATGCTAATGCTAATCCGTGAGGCCCAAGACCAATTCTGTCTGTTTACCCCTCTGCTCCCAGGGCCTAGCATGTGGCAAAGGCTGGTGCTTAATTAATAAACCATGCATTTCTGTGCACGCCGGCATCCTGACCATCCAAGGGGAGCACAGCCTAGTAAAAGCAGTTACAGTGGGGAGAATGATGACATGCCAGGAGAAAGAACAGGTGAATATAAACACCGCGGGGTATTCCGTCCAAGAAAGCAGTGAGTGGGGCGTACATTTTAAAAATTACTTCCTATGAACAACACGTTCTATTATTTTAGGTTTTCAAGACATCGTCTGGGTGGTGCTTATTTCAAAGGTTTACATATGAGAATTCATCCGTTCAAAGTATTGATGGTTACCAACATGGTGTTGGCCCCTACCCAGAATTCAGCAGATGTCCACTATGGTGACCATATCCAAATGGGCTCCTTTACATTCGAATGGGGCCTTATCTATAATTATGCCTTGCCTGTACATCATTGTAAAGAGGGGCTGTCCCTGGAAAACCCAGAATGGGACGGTCCCCTGGTTACAGGATACAGTTGCTCTGAGAACACGCTCAATACCTTTTACTGAAAATGCTTGGACCGTGTATACGTTTCGGAATTAAGAAATTTTTGGATTTTAGAGAGAGAATACGGTGTGTGTATCATACAGAACACACCATCCCCAACATCCAGAGCAGCACCCTCTAATCCCACTCGGCAACATTCCGCGGTAAAACGTGAACACTCGCACGGAGCGGATTGAGCGAGATCAAGGAGCGGCTCTGCGCAGACGCAGAGCAGGTTGCAGTGCCCACCGCGTGGCGACAAGAAGTTCCGGTTCTCAGAGCTATTTGGATTGCAAATGAGAGATGTGGGTTCCGTCACTGATTTCAAGTTTCTTCTATCCTTGGCAACTACTATCGTTCCCATGTAATACAAGAAAGACAGCGTCTTCTTCCTTAAACTGTACTTTCATTGTAAGTCAACCTGGCACATACTATGTTTAAACCAGTGCGTAACAGTGCATTTTTAGTCCTGTGATGGAAAGGTTGAATGCAAACATGCATTTTCATATTGGAAAGTGGGGAAATACTTTTGCTGAATATTTTTATAAAACTTGAAATCTTAAGTTGCTCTTTAAAAATTATTCTTGACTTTAAATTAGGTCTGCCTAGCAATATGTATACATGTTTTACTTCGCCAATCTGATACATGAAATATTTACTTATAAAATAAGAACCCCTTTAAAGAAGATTCAAAATTTCCTTTAAGTATCTTCCCTAAGGTTCCTTTACAATGAATGACATTATTCCTTCTCCTGTGACATTTTAAATTTTATTTCAAAAATTGAATTTATCACAACTCCTCTTATGAGCATCAAGAGGAGTTGGGTTTGTGAGTTTATCGTTGGTTACGCAGTCTGAGTAGGGAGGGCTGTGTCACCTGCTGAAACAGGTGCGGAGGCCCCCTCCATTTAATATAAGCCCCACTGCTCCGGAAACCACGAGCTGAAACAACAAGACTACGGGTAGTGGCCCAAACGCAAAGGCACGCAAGGAGTTGTCTGGACGGTTCACCTCCTCCATTTTCTTAAATCACTTAAAATAGTTTTGCACGAAAGCGCCCATGGGCCACTGCAGTGTGGGAAGAAGGACACGCACTGAATGCTTACAGGACCCGGGCAGAAGTTCAGTTCAGAGATCCTTGGTCATGTGCCTGGCGGTGTGAAGAAAGGAAGTGTGCCGAGGCCAGTGATGATCAAGGTGAAGGAGCCCGCAGACTCTAAACCAGCGCTTATATCACATGCATTGAATTGAACTGTTCATAAATATATGCATACAAAAGGCAAAACTTGCTCCCAAAAGAGCAGTCTCCTGGTTGCCCAGGAGCTACGGGTGGCGGTGGGGATAAGGACGGCGATGCTGGTTTGCAGAGCACCTACGAGGCGCCTAGTACGGAGCTCTGAGCTTTCTACACCTTAGCTCCTTTAACCCTCACAATAACCCTCAGGTAAGTACTATCTGTTGAGTTTGAAAAGCAGGAAGCTGTGGCTCAGTCTGTCCCAAAGCTGATTCTCTGTCACGCAGCAGCTCCATTATCATGAAGACCAGTGTCCGAAAACAGGCTTTCACCTGGAGCAGACAGTACTCACCGCCACGTGCCCTTGGGGTCCTCAAACGTGAACGTCAGAAAACTGGTGGATTTCCCAACCTGCACTTGGACAGCAAGCTAATTCTGACATTTGCTTCCTCTTGTTCGGAACATTTCGGGAACAGGAGTGTCAAAGTCCCCCAGGCCTACGGGTCAGAGATGTGGCATTTCCCAACACTTTCTGTTCAGTCGGGTCTTTGTACAAGGAGAGGGGCTATTAAGAATACAAATCCCCCACAAACAAGAATGGAACTGGGACCTAAGTGGCCGCCTGGGGCTTTTCCTAAAAGAGGAAGTCTTTTGACGCTGTATGACCCCAGGGCTGCACTAAAGAAAACACTTTATATTTTTTAAGTGATTGATCTCACCCAATCCAGCAGCAAAGATAAGCACTGGTTTAAAACCCGAAGTCCCTGAGCAAAACTTTGTAAAACCTTCCTATCTCTACTGGACCTCCCCCCACCCGCAACCGGGATGCTGGTGACCACGTGAGACCCCCAGCAGGCACGGTTCCCGAAACACCTCAGTGAATCAGGCAGGGAGAGCATCACAAAGGTACAAGTTTCAACCCCGTCTGCGCCTGCGCCGTCCTCAGCCTGCAGGCAGCAGAACGGGGTAAGGAAGAACTGAGGGAAAGGGCTGATCTCTGAAAGGACAGCTGCTTCTTTCTTAAAGAACGCTGCCAAGTTTCACAAAGAACGCAGAGACCACAGGTTTTGCCTCGGGAAACCCTTCTGCCTCTATTTGATGAATGGAGAACGAGAGTTAAAAAAGCGATCAGAGCCACAGCCAGGGACTCAAAGTGGGAACAGAGGGTCTCATCACGGCAGACCCATTTTCATTCCTCAGACCCGCTGGCAGGAAGCTTCGAAGCGGGAAAGGCGGCAGTGGGGGCCATGGGGCGCGGTGGTTCCCAAGCCCGGCTCTGTCACTTACCAGCAGTGTGGCCTCAGGCGGGCTCCTGACCTATCCGTCCCCAGGGGCTGCGCTGGGATCAGATGAAGACACAGGTCAGGCATCTACAACAACAGTGCTTCCTATCTCTCGGGTTCTATGGGTTGGAGTATAAGCAGGTACAAAATTTCCAGACAGCAGCTTGGCCATAGGTATTAAAGATTTTAAATGACCTACTTTGACCCAGCCATATCACTTCTAAGACTATTTCCCAAGGAATTTAATCATGTGGGATGCATGTTTTCTTTAAAAAAAAAAACCAAAAACCTTTGCCTTGGCTGGTGTGACTCAGTGGATTGAGCACTGGCCTGTGAATCCAAAGGTCACTGGTTCAATTCCCAGTCAGGGCACATGCCTGGGTTGTGGACCAGGTCCCCAACTGGGGGCACACAAGAGGCAACTGATTGATGTTTCTCTCCCTCTCTTTCTCCCTCCCTTCCCCTCTCTTTGAAAATAAATAAATAAACAAACAAACTTCAGTGATCATTAAATCTGATGCAGATGCAAATATAATATTGTCTTATAAAAAAGAAGAGAAAGACTTACAAAGTTGCCCAGATAAATTACTTTCCAGATATACCTCAGTTATGAAAATCTAACAGCATGTCTAAATCCATCGCCTTCTTAAGAGCATTTTCTAGAAGAATTCATCAAAAGTAATAAGGACCTAAAAGGGTAGACTGACTTTTAAGAATATTCCATAAATCTGAAATCATGCTGGGGCCTCAGTTCCTAGACGACACCAGATTCTGCAATTCAGCAAAGCAAGAAGCATGCACAGATTTCAAAGCATATGGACTCGAGCTCAGACCTCATGTTCAGACCTTCTTCCCATGTGGAAAATGGGAAAAGAAGGGGTCCTGTTTGTCCTTGAATCAGCATGTCCTAGGAGACTCCCTTTGCAGGTCGAGAGTAAAGCCAACTCTGAAAGACGAAGCTTCTCCTTTTGGGAGTTAAGTGGAGAGTTCATTTCAGACTGCCCCTCTTGCCCTCAGCAGTGTGGCTCAGTTGGTTGGGCACTGTCCTGCAAAGTGAAGGGTCGCTGGTTCGATTCCCGGTCAGGGCACATGCCTGGGTTGTGGGTTTGGTCCCCAGTTGGGGGTGCGTTCGAAAGGCAACCGATTGATTTCCCTCTCCCACGTGGATGCCTCTCTCCCTCTCTCCCTCCCTTCACCCCTCTCTAAAAAAAAATAAATAAAGTCTTTAAAAAACAAAACAAAGACTGTCCCTCTTTCCATGAATAGGTTGGCATCCCTGGACCCATCCATCAAAGTCAGCAGTTTGAAGGCCCAGAAAAGACATCTTAGTCCTCAAGGACACCAGGGAAGTATGGGAAAAGTGAGAGGAGACAGTGTGTGTGAGCAAAGTGTGGACAACCACAGGGACAGAGGACACAGGCACACTAGCCCGGGGCGGAGGGGCGTGGCAGGCAGTGGGCAGGAGCTGAGCTGTTCGCTTCACCTGAGTCATCTCTTCCGCCCCCTCTCCACTCCCAGCCCTACAGGGGGCGTGTCTGGTCCCACCAGGAACACAGAAAAGACCAGAGGACGGGGAAAGAGGAAATGGCAACGCTTTTAGGTACTTAAGCTAGAAAAGTCAAGTGACAGGGGTTCTTAGAAGGGCGAGCATCCTGGAACCTTCCAAGAAAACCCATTTGCATAAAATGACAAAACTTCACTGCCCTCCGTGTTCAAATCCATCACAGGCGCACTATGCCTTCTCAAAAGAGAGCCGCCTAAAGAAGAAGCTGCTCTGGAAAGGCCGACCTTGAAGGGCACAGCCTGCCTCTTCCCCTGGGTGAGAATAATCGATTCCCTCGCGCACGAGACAGTCACAGGCTGGGCCTGAAGCCTCCCTCTTGCCATTGCTGCCCCTTACCCTAGGGGGATTTCCTTCGAGTGGTCCCCTCTGCCAGCAACCTCCCCAAAAACTAAAAAAGTTACCTAATATTATTATTACTAAGCCATCCAATTCAACTTTCTATATGCAGATCAGGCACACAAACCGTGAACTTCTGCACTACAGTGCTCCTGAATTTGGTTCTATCCCTGCGATGACCTATCCTGATTACCAAGGAATTCCAACTAGAAAAGACAGTAAAATTGCTAACCCATTCTATGTCCAGGAATACCTGTGAAGCAAAAACCCACCTCTCCTCGGCACACTGCAGAACTGCCTTCAAATATTTTTACATGTTACTTACTGCTGCTAAGCAAGTTCCCAGTAGTACCTAGAAATTGAATTCGGTGTTCACCGAATTGTCACTGTTTCCACCCCCTCTGCCCGCCCTTCCCAGGACCGCACTGGGTCCTTCCCTGAACTTGTGGAAGCAAAGGGTGCCGGAGAGAGCTCAGGTCTGGTGTCAAGCACACCTGGATTCGAACCTCCCCACTCACAACCTACGTCTTCTTCAAATCGTAGTTTCCTCATCTGTAACGACATCCTAGCAGCAACCTGGCAGAGCCACTGGGAGAAAGGCGTACAGGGGGGTCTCTATGAGGGGCAGAAGTACGGGGCGATTGCTGTGGTCTCCCCTAAGAGTTCCACGAAGAAATCTCACACAGGAGAGCCAGTGCACAGACTCACAGCAGAGTGGACGGCGCAGACTCCCTACTAAGGGGCAGGAGGGTGCCCAGGTCCGTCTCCCGGAATATTAGCTTACTCTCCACTCCGCACGGTGCTGCCAGGTTAATCCTCCCGACACACCTCGTCAGAATCCTTCAGTGGCTCCACAGCATCCGCTGAACAAAAAAACCTGGGCTCGCGGCCACCGTCTTTCAGCCCCGCCCCAACCGTCTCACTGCGTCCCCACTGCATCCCCACGGCGTCCCTCCACTTCCAAACAGCCGAAGCTCACAGCTTCCTGTCCCAGAACACAGACATACCCCTGCACAGAGGCCTGGGCAGCAGGAACCCATCTCATCACCTTTCGACCTCCCGAAACATCAGGCTCAGTACCCTGCCTATAATATGTGGTAACTACTAAGAAAGTGGATGAACGTCTCCTATAGAAACCACTGGGGACAAGGGGTGGGGGACTAAAGGCGGATTATGTAAACTCAGGTTGCAATGGATAAAACTTATTATAAACAAGTGATAAACAGAGGAAAATGACTGCAAAAAACATGCAACGTAAAAAAGAATGATTTTTTACTATGGTCAAGACATTTCCAGGCAAATCAAGCTAAGTATGATAACGAACTTTCGAATTATACTTATTCACTATTTTCTTCAAAAAAAATCTTACTGAGCCAAGTTCTGTGCCAAGCACTAGGAACATCTCTGGGGGGTCAGGGGGTACAAAGATGAGGACGTGATCTCGGTCCTCAAAGGTCTGCACCCTGATAAACAGCCCCTCTAACGCAGGGTGCCGTGGCCTGGTGCGGACAGTGGGGAAGCGAGCCGAGGATTCTGAAACTTCGGACGACGCACTTGATGGTATACGTACCCCAGGCAAACGGAACACGGTCCGGGGGTCTTGGTTCATTCTCTGCATCAGACTCACCTTCACTGGCCCCACTTCACTGGCCTCACAATTGATGGGGCTGTGCATTTCACACAGATGAAGTTTTTGGAAGGCATTTTGGGGGAGTTTCACTGTATTATATAAAAGCCCAGAAGAGAGAGAGAGAGAACTCTGGAAGACTTCAAAGAAGAGGGGGCATCTGAACTGGGCCCGGAAAGGGAAGAGATTCTCAGGTGGTTGAGAAGGAAAGACATTCCACGCAAAAGAGTCACAGCTGGCCGGCCGGGCGGGAGTGTGCCTGGCGCGTCTGAACCAGCAGAACACCAGACGCTGTGCGCCTGGCACACGGGGGCATGCGGCGGAGAAACAGCTGGACCGGCACCTTAACAGGGTCCTGCTGTCTGACAACACCCAGGGTGTCTCGATAGTGGCCGCTGACCTTCCCACCTGCTCTCTGGTCCTGTCCCTCACTGGAAAATGGCACACAGGCCCTGTCAGCTCTAAGGTACTATGGAGGGGTTCACGTATGCACAGGAAATAACCAATGGACAACTGGGTCGGTCATTATGGTTTAACTCAACCAACATTTAGCGAGTCCTGGGCATTGATTGCTGAGCCCTCACATAACAGGCCCTCCAAATATTATAATGAGTCAAAAAGGCAGTCACTGATAACAGGGGTAAAACGTGGCATGCTGAAATATGGCAATGAACTGTCCAGAGCCTTTGAATAAGACCTTCAAACCTTCTCCCGACACCGAAGTGAAGAGCCCAGCAAATACCCAACCAAGCTACCAGCGCAGCTGGACGGCCGGGCCATTCCGGCCTCCGCACCTGTTGGTGACGCCGTTCTCGCCCCAGTCGTGCTGCACAGATGCCACCGGCTCCCTCCGGGCTTCCTGAGCCCCTGCAGTTTAGGCCTGACCCCGCGGTTCCGGGGACCGGCCCTCCCAGGGTGTCTGTCTGTCACTCAGACAGCCTCGACAAGCGTGCCTCCTGCCCGGGCAAAGGAGCCCCCCCAACCCAGGAGGCCGGGCCCGCTGCTGAGCCGCCAGCAAGACCCAAGCCCTCTCTGAGCCACTAGGACACCCTGTCCTGACAATGCCTGCTGTGCCAATCTCTTGGCTCCCTGCCTTGGGTTTCTCCTCTGAATTCAAGAGAGCTGTCACTGCCTCCCCCTCACCTGAGCACTGCAAACCTATTCACAATCACATCACTCTAGAAACCGAATCCAAACACACCAAAGAGAGCACTAAAAATATTTTTGAACCTGTGCGTCACTTCCTCCTAGAAACCTGTGCAAGCACTTCAAGGACCAGCCTGGTTCTTTGTGAAAGCACAGCCCCTCGCATCAGGAAGGGCGAAGGCAGCCCCTCTCGGAGCTCCTCTTACGGGGGCAGGCGCACGGCTCTGCCGCACACACCCACCTGCTAGCGGCGTCATCCACCACCCTCTTCTCAAATGTGAGGGGCCAAAAGCTCCAAATCCGCAATAACCACCTCCCCGGAGAGCTTGCTCTCCCCTCAGAGCCAAGCCCTTCCTTACTGGTAAACGCAGGGACGTGGACTCTGAAGGCAGCATCTGGCCACCAGGGTCTGCCTGGACACTTGTGTCCACTCCCACCACACGGGAGAGCTCCCCCGCTCTGAGAGAGGACAGAATTCCAACCCTTCGAGTCTTCACTCTGGCTGTTCTTTCAAAGGAAGAAGCCCGCTCAACCACGGGCCACCAAGGGACACTCCCTCCTCCTCGTGGCCCGTGGCCAGTCGGTGGGGAAGCACAACCAACTTCTCAGGCCAAAGATACACCTCGTCTCACTTCCCTCCCGCAGCCTTTCCGGGCTGTGCTTCTCTTAAGCACACACTTCGTTCCTTCTCCTCCTACAGATGATCGCCACCCGGCCTGCCTGCCTAACAGGAGAAAACTGAGGACGTGAAAGCGTCAGCTCTACCTCTCCACGGTACGGGGCACCCCGCGACAGTTCAAAACTGTCTGTTGAAGGAACTAATCCTCCCGAGAGTTTTATTTAAAATACCTGTTTGCAGAAAGAAGTCTTCAACTTAATTTCATCACTACCCTATTTGTTTTCATAATACTCGAGGCTAACTTTCAGGACAGTTTTTTAAAGTCTTGGCCCCAAGCCTGAAGGGAATAAAATTTTTGCAATTCCTCTTCCCCTTCTGCCTTATGTCAAACACAGACATTACCTATCTTCTTCCCAATTATTTATAACTCGCTCTTAGTTGATCCATACGTTATCTCGCCAGGCTGTATTATTCAATAAAGACCAACTTTTCTAAAGGACTGTGAAACGGGAAAGTCGGGCAGACTGTGGCCGTAAACCAAGAACGTTTCGCTGAATTTCTGCACCTCCCATAGCTCTTATCAGAACGAATACACGGTTTCTCACTCTGTCAATAATCCACAATAAATACACAAATGCTTTTATTCATTTTACTTAACAGCTGTTATTACGGCAATAAATGTTTTTCATCCACTCTAGTATTGCACTGTTGTTGAGTGGATTGTGTGTGAATTCTCCTGACGCAACTGTGGCTCTGAGACCATTTTTACTTCCTTTTATCCTGACACCGCGACACTGATAAACCCTGGGATCTTTTTCACGAGCCCAAGTACTGAAGGTACCATGTCAGCGGCCACCAGGATCAATTCACTACCGTGCTCACGCACCGCTAGAAATTCTAGGAGTCAAAATACAACGGATAAAAATTACCTCTTTACTACAGAGTTCAACAACACATACTGGGTGCTTACTCTGGACACAGGACCCTGGGCAGGTCCCTTGATTTCTCCAGTTGAAGAACTGAAGGAGCTGACCACAATCTCCAAGGAAACCTCCAATTCGAACATTCTGTGAAAGGGCTGAGTATGTTGATCTGACTCCCCATTCACCAACCCACGGTGACTCACTTTCACTCAGTATAATTTAATTCCTCTGCAGGTGTGTAACAGCTTTACGACATCTTAAAATTTTAAAAATGTTTTTGTGCTACGTGCTACGTATACTGTGATGAGAGAGAATTTTCAGTAGTTTTTCAGACCATACTGGTATGTCATTTTGGAAAACCACAAAAAGAATGACTCGGGGCTACAACTCAACAACAACAAAAACAAAAACAAATAATCAACTCAAAAATGGGCAAAGAACTGCAATAAACACTTCTCCAAAGAAGACATATAAATTGCCAAGAAGCACATGAAAAGATGTTCAATATCGCCAGCCATTAGGTAAATGCAAATCAAAACCACAATGAGATCCTAACTTATACCAATTAAGATGGCTATCAAAAAAAAAACAGAAAATAACAAATTTTGGCAAGGATATGGAGGAATTGGAACTCTTGTGCATTACTGACGGGAATGTAAAGGATACAGCCACTGTGGAAAACAGTTAAACTTACCATTACAACATGAACCACTGGATAAAAGACTCACAAGCAAGAACCCAGACACTTTCACGCGAATGTTCGTTCCAGCATGATTCACAAATGGCAATGACAACCCGGTGCCCATCCACAGATGCACGGATAACAAAAGCGGTGGGACGGTATTCAGGCTTAAAAAGGAGTGAGGGTCTGACTCATGCTACAACGTGGATTACCCTGGAGAACACTCTGGTCAGTGAAATGAGCCAGTCACAGAAGGACAAACACTGTGCCACTCCACTTCTGTGAGAGGCTTACAGAGATGGAAAGCAGGGAGGGAAGTGGGGCTACTGTTTTGTGCACCCAGAGTTTCTGTCTGAGACCATGACAAAGTTCTGGAGGTGGACGGTGACAACGGTCACACAAGGCTGTAGGTGTACTGAATGCCGCAGCATGGACCGTACAAAGCTGACCGCAATGGTGAACCGTATGTGCTGTGACTTTACTGCGACTACAAACTAGGCACGAGGCACGCCCGTATGAATTCCGCGCTCACCGCCCCTGCTGCCTTCAGTCCTGTTACGGATAATAATCACTATTTAATTCTAGGCAACTCGAAGCATTTGCTGGCCACACACACACACAGACACACACACACAGATGCTGTGAATGATGGACAAGTTTTCAAAATGAAATAAGGACCAGGTTCCCCTTCATGGTGAGGTTATCTCAAACCGCAGGAGGAGAAAGCCTCCCAGCACCAGCCTCCGACGTCCGGGGAGGGACCTGGAGCAGCCGTACCGTGTTAGCTGGTGCGCTGCTGGTCCCAGGGTCCACCGCCCTGGGGGGAGGGGAGGCAACGACTGTCGGGACTCACCGCCGTGGGTCCCCGGCGTGTCGGAGGGCACCAGGCTGCAGCTGAACTCTACCTGCCCCACCCCACGTGGGGGATTCGTGGGAAAACAGCAACGGCAATAACACTGCAGTATGCTGGTTTATGCCTAGGACCTGATGTAGTAAGAATCTGACTTCTAGAAAATGAAATGTATGTAGTTGGCCAAAAATGTGTCGTATTAGCCCTGCTGCGTCCCCTACCACCTGAGGCACCCCAGGTGGCCTGGGGAAGGACCTAAAGAACCCCGGAACACAGGCACCTAAAATCACCCTGGAACCGTGGTCAGTTACCGACTGCTTGGTTCTGTTTCATCCTGCTTCTCAATCAGGCCCCTAGCCAACTACAAGCGAAGCAGAGTGCTACTCAAATCCAAGCTGGTTGCTTTTCTACCTTTTAACGTCTCCCTCTACACACAGTTAGCCCTGAGTAAACACCTGTTAAATGATTGACCGAATGAATGGTCCAAAGTCCAGTTGAGGGACCACCTCTACCCCATCTGCCAAATCGCAACCGGCCTTTGAAGAAAGGGGGAAAAAGCCTAACGCATTCAAAGCACCTGTACGAGAGGCCAATCCTCTCCTATAATATTTCAACTTCATCCTGACTTCTCGAATCACCAGCATGACGGCCCCCGAAAGTGGAAATAGCAGTTCATCTACATTCCCGACGGGGGCCTCCCTGCCAGGCTCCCCAAGCTTCCACTGTCACTCCAGTGACGGGGAGAAGCGAGGGGAGCAGGCCCACGGGCGTGGGTCCTTCGGAGGACCCGGGACACCCCGCGTGCCCAGGGCGT
Organism: Trachops cirrhosus; assembly: GCA_028533065.1. Taxonomy (NCBI): domain Eukaryota; kingdom Metazoa; phylum Chordata; class Mammalia; order Chiroptera; family Phyllostomidae; genus Trachops; species Trachops cirrhosus. Next base: position 77,627,355 of record CM052548.1, on the reverse strand, counting down.
CCTGTGGGAACCGCAGCCTCCCCTCTAGTTCTCCGACCCCGCTGCCCTGAGGGCGTCGACCTTAAAGGTCAGGAAGACAGCATGCACGGGCGAGGTTCTTGCACACAAACAAAATCCCTGAAAACGGTCCATAGGATTTACCTTCAAGATTATTACTCGAAAGTGAGATTACCCTCGCCTGTTCTTCTGTCAGTTTCAAATCCCCAAAACTACCAGAATTCACTTAAAACTAAACTCGAGCGCTTTCACTGGAGGAAGGCAATCAGGCGAGCTCCGAGCCACTGAGCAGCTGGGAACTTTTTTTTTTTTTGCTGAAGGTTCGGTTTAGTCTTTATTTTTCTAGCTGCTGGCCTTGCTAACACGACTCAGTGAAGGTCGTATTTAATCTTGCAGAGAAATGCTACGCAAGCAGTTCTTAGGTAGGCTCCAGTAAAAATAAATTGCCTTGGCTCTGTGGGTAAGTTCGTTGCTTCAACCCGACAATTACAGTCAGAGAGAACAAATGAAGGCAACTGTAAAATAGCATATTTGATTTCAAAGGGATTTTACTGAGTCTATGCTATGGGCTGAGAGTTTGTTAATGACAGTTATTGTTAATAACTAACTAACCCACCAAGAACGCAGCAGCTCCCAAATGTGTATGTCCAGTTTATCAGCAAACATAGCTTATTTATATGCGCAAGAAGGTCATTGGTATCACTGAAACGTAAATGTCAAAGGAATGGACTGATAAAATTTTTTTTAAAGGCCTAGGTGCAAAGGAGAAAAACCAAACCATTTCTCATTCTGTGCAAGTTGAGCCCCTAACGCAAAGTGACAAATTCCAATACTTAGGTGCTCAACACATGTCCCGTTAGGTTTCCACCCCAGAGTAGACCTGTGCCACCCATTCTGAGCTGGAATTCAGCCTTCCTAGCCCGACTTTGCTTTACAGCGAAAAATCAAATCAACAAACGTTTATCTAGGGCTCACTGCGTATCAAGCACTGGTGGGAGTGCAAAGAAATCCGACACGATCCTAGCTCTCAAATCACTCGCCACGCAGGTGTGCTAAACGGAAAAATCCGAGGAATCGACGATGTCCCCAACAGCTCAAGAGGCCAGGAAAGAGTCGAGATGTTCATGGCAAACTGCCCCAGGACTGGCACACGCAGTGTGTTGCTTCTGAGGACATTCGAAGCGTTTTCTCATTCTAGGTCAAAGAGACCAGGAAAGGTTCATCCGGGAGGCACAGGGACACGCAGGCGGTCGTAACCAAGCCGACTGCGCTGACTCTGCTTCCCTTCAGTGCTTCCGGGCTTAGTCCCCACGGGACAGCTTCTCCCCACGGGACAGCTTCTCCCCCCACAGCTCTGCACACCCCGCCTTGTCCCATCCCAGCCCGTCTCCCACGGCAGCCTGCAGCCACGAGGCCACGGTGCACCTGGAATGTGCCCGGGCTGATTTCGGATGTGCCGTGAGCATAAAACACATTGGATTTCGAAGACTCAGTATGAAAAAACAACATGTTTTTTTATTAATTACATGTTGAAATGATAACATTTTGGATATACCAGGTAGCACCGAATATTATTAAATTAATTTCACCTACTTTGCCTTTCTAACATTGCTACTAGAAAATTAAAAAACATACATGTGGCTCACATTATATTTGTGTTGGATAGTACTGTGCCAATCAATACTTTTTGTTTCTTTTTGGCTGTGCTTTGGCATTCTGCCTCTGCACTCCTAGCAGCTACAGCCAACCCTAGTCTCAAAACAATCCAAAAATGTCTTCAGTATCTATAAAAGGATCAAAACTGTTCTAAAATTTTTTTCAGACAAACATTATGAATGTAGAGGCTTCTTCAGTTATGAAAAGTCAGAAGTCATACTCTGAGTCATATGAGTCACATAATTCATTCTCCAACAGGACCCTTGTGAAGGTTGGGGGAGGAGCCACAACTTGCGAGGGCTCCCTGCTCTTCTGACAGATCTCAGCCTCTGAGACTCAGGAATGTGCAGGTATGAGACAGGGAAGGTCTGCCTTCACTGCCTTTAGAAACAGTTGTTCTTCCCACGCTGCGGGAATTGGATCTGTAGCCATTTGCCTAGACTGACTGCCCTTATCCACACACACCCTTGAACTTCTCTCAAGAGGGCCGTGTGGTTACAGGTAGGTCCCTAGGTTCCGTTCCCAAGGTGCCAGGAAGACCCATGTCTCTAAGCACATCTATTTGAAAAGAGATGAAGCCCAGACCTTAGGGGCACCCCCAGTTGTAAAAGGCTTACATTGCGAAGGGTCAGGATGAGAACCTACAGAGCACGGCCCACACACACGTCCGTCAGTTTTCACAGCGTCACCTGGGTCTGGGGACCAACTCGGCCACATTGCTCTGGCTGCCGACCTCGCTGTGCAGGTCGGCGGAGAACTCTTTTCTCCTACCCCAGGGTCCCGGGTGTCGGCAGCCCTCACGCACATAAAGGGCATATGTGAAGTGGGCTAACAACACCCAGGCCTTTCCCAGGCCCTGACAAAACGGCGGGTCCCAACCTCATCGAGGATCCAACCGAGGATATGAAACTAGCAAGAGCTGTGGTGGGGCCTTCTCGTGGCACGGGCTGGGGAAGCCCGCTCCCTCCAGCCTGGCTTCACGCACACAGCAGAGAGAGCGCCGGACGGGCCTCGTCCACGCACAACATCCTCGCCGGCCACAGCCGGGGCACTCGTCCTGGTCTCGCACTCCCCGGGGGTGAGGTCGTGTGGGACATGGTAGAGTCGACTCGAGAGTATTCTCCTGCTTATAAAAGTAACTGAGCTGTTGCACTAACTGTGGAAAATACAAGTGTTTCAAGAAGGTTTTGAGAAACCCACCAGCCCACCATCCAAGTGTTTTCCTCCAGGTTTTTTTTTTAATGGTGTACACCCAAATATACACACACGTTGTAAAAATAAAATTCAGGTCACAATCCAGTAGCCTCTTTTTCTCCCCTCAACGCATGACACAGGCCTTCTCCCGTCTTTAAAGGCCAGCCCTTGAATTTCGTAAGCTACGTACACTCATGGCCTGGGTGTGCCGTGTTTCACTTAAATGTGCTCCTACCGTTGGGCATCTAGGTTGTTTCCAAGTTTTCACTATCACAAAAGCTAGTTCAAGAAACATCCTTGTACATAAATCTTCATTCCATCTCTGGTCACTCCGTGTGAGTAAGTTTCTAGAAGTGGAATTACTGGAACAGGGAGTTGAACATTTTCAGACTTGAAGTACACAACACTAAAAATTCCAGAAAGTTAATGTCAATGCGCAAGTCCAGCTATGACCTGGAGCACTTATTTTAAAGTCAGGGACCCACAGGCCCCAGTCACGGCATTTGCGGTTCACCGTCGGCCTGTGCTACCTGCTCCCTCCCACGACCTCACAGCAATGAAATGGCAGCAGGAAGGCCATCTCGGGGAAGAGAGGGGGGCGAAGGGGAGCCAGTGCAGCCCCCTGACCTATGCTATCAACACGTACCTTCCTCTCGGGGCCCAGGCTCACCTCCCGGGGCAATTCTGGATTCAGTCTGAGGCCTCAGGTTGGAAGATCCATTCCTCCATCCTCTCCGTCTCTAATGCCACCTCTCAGGTAGCTTCAGCCATGCCCCGGGGACAGCCACTCAGAGCCTGCTGTTTACTTGTGTGAAGTTGGCTAAGGCCTAGCAGTTTCCCCATCAGATGTCAGCATCCCACGGACAAAAAAGCCTAATCCCAAAGTCAGAAGTGGAGGGTCCTCTAGCATTTCAACTTGCCCTTGAGTTCCTGTCAATGGCCTACCAACTAGCCCTCCCCCACATCCGGAATGCTTCCCACACTCCTGGCAAGACCAAACGCCTACCCACCTGAGCTCCTTTCCCTCCCTCCCTCCCTCGAGAGTTCGGGAGGCACCAGTCTACTCTCCACCTGCTTCTCTGTTTTCTCCACCTCATCCACCAACGATCACCATTTGATGACACCCCCCCAACCGTTGCCCACCGCTCCACACACCCACTAGCGCCCTTCCCAGGTGGGGGACACTCTGCCTACCACAGTCATTTTCCTCGTCGCTTCAGTAATTCTGGGGAGAGGAGAGCAGCAACAACAAAGAAACCAGCTATCTTCAAAAATAACACATGAAGCCCTGGCTGGTGTGGCTCAGTGGATTGAGCGCGCGCTGCAAACCAAAGGGTCGCCGGTTCGATTCCCAGTCAGAGCACATGCCTGGGTTGCAGGCCAGGTCCCCAGTGGGGGCCACGTGAGAGGCAACCACACATGATGTTTCTCTTCCTCTCTTTCTCCTTCCCTTCCCCTCTCTCTAAAAATAAATTAAATTAAAAAAAATAATACATGAGATACTATTTGAAATAAAGCAGTTTGCACGCGGTTCCTTCTCACTCAAAATGTCAACCTCACGACACAGGAAAGTCATTCGGATTCCGAGCCGACGGGGGCCAGGACAGCGCATTCACTCCATCTAAAAGGTTTTTCTTAGGGTCCTACAAAAACCTGGCAGTCGTAAGCTCAGTAAGAACAAATTAAATTGGAAGCTCATCTCGCCCTCGATCACACGAGGTGTGTGAGCAGCAAACGCTGTTGCACAGAGCAGCAGGCTGCCTCGTGCACCTGGAAAGAAATGATTGGTGAAAATGACACAGCAAGTAATGAACTCTCAAAAGAGTTTGTTGAGTGAAAACTGGACAGGCCTTTACCACACAAAATCCTAAATTAAGATATTGTATTGAACTAAGCGGGCCTTGCCCTCGAGATAAAAATGCTTCGAATCCACCCTCGGAAAGAACCACAAAGTCTGGTTTCCCATAAAGGTGGGGCATCAGATGGGCACATCGAGCCCGAGACGCATGGAGATGTTTTTGTTCAACTCTCATTCCTCCTTGCTTATCGAAGCTAAATACTACATGGGAAAGGGGACTACAAGCCAAAACAGAAACACACAACACCAGCCCCCAACGCTTTCGTCCTTCCTAGACAAAGAGACAGACCCATAACACAAAGACCTCCTGGCCTCCTCACAATGGAAAATTCAAAGTTTCTCAGCCCTAACAGTTCTGCCATTTTTATATGACAAGTGGGATCAACATGGGGAGGGCCCACAGGGACGACCACAGGTTCCTGCTTCAAGGCACTGTCGAAAATGTGGGTGACAGGCTCCATCTGCTTAACTTCTGACCTGACGCAGCCTCTGAGCCAATGGAAAAACACAAAGATTTGGCTCTGGGAGGAGAACCTGGATTCAGTGCTTCACCTTTTCGCTGGCCCACACCCCTGAGGCACAGGGATCCAGGGAGGGACAGGGATCCAGGACACACTGGTGAGTAGCAGAGGCTAACTGGAGGGAAGAGGGTGTTCCTTGGGGCTGGAGAGGCTGGAGAAGAAGGCCTGTCGGTAAGCCTCAAACCGGAAGGTCCCTGCGTGGTTTCTAAAAGCCCCTCCTCCTAGGTGATTTTGATGCACTGGTGAGTCCTGTCCAAAGACGACAGAACTGTGCAGGCCCATTTTACAGACGTGAAAACTAAGGTCCAGAAAGGGGAAGTGACTGGCCAGTTAATAAAAGAGCTGAAAATCAACTCCAGGCCTCTGGACTCTTCACCTCAGTTAACCCCCACTCCACAGAGCTTTGGACGTGGCTGGCTATCACAAATATGCCACAAACAAATGAGATAAAGGCACCGTTTGCACTCATTTAATAATATAATCCCTGGGTTACCACCATAGTTCCAATCCAGGGGTCACTGGATCCCAGGCAGAATTCAAAAGTTGCTGAGGGCGGAGGAGGGCCCTGGGCTAGTTCCAAAACCTCAGAAAGCCTAAAAGGACCGTGCGCTTACATAGAAAACAGCTGCCTGGATGGCGGAAACATCACTTTGGGGCTGGAATTAGATCAACCAGATGAGATGCCTCTAGTTCTCTCGAGTGCATCAGGAGCTCTGAGCGGAAGGCTCCGTGTTTCTGAGTGATAACGAGGGGCACTTCCTACCGAAACTCCTCTCAGAGGCGGTTTGTCGGAAGGCGGAGCTGGCGAGGGGAATCATTTAAAAGGGGACTGCTGAAGGTAAAAGGCTGGCTGGTAGGGCCTCCAGCAGGCCTGCGAGGCCAGGCGGAGTCCTGGGGCCAAGGTCACGGCTCGGCCACAGGAGCTGTGACCTGTGGGCTTCGTGTCCTGCCTGTGTGTTCGCCTTGGTATTTTACAAAAAACGTCGGTTTCCGGCTTAAATTTAGACTCTACGGATAACTTACTGTTCTTTGCTGAAAAATCAAGATGTAATCAAACCTCCCCGCTCCTGTTCTCACCAGGAGGACCACTCGAAACCCTACCCGGGGCAAATACTGATCACACACACTCAGGCCCAACGTAGGGCACGGACGGGTCAGAAAGCTCTGACCTCCCACCCCGGGTGGGATGCCAGCGGGTGTCCCTCCCCACACAGATGAAAGAACCGACTTTATTACTGATGACCGAAATTTCATAGCAATTCATATTGTTTCCACATACTACTTTATGTATCCTTATGTTAGATATTATAAACAAGTACTTCGTATTCTAGTTACTTTTACATATGTTGTCACATTGTTTTCACATATAGCATTCAATAAATACAAGTTAACTGAGTCCCTTTAAAGATGTAAGAGCAAAATACTAAAGTCAGTTAAGGGCATACCTGTAATGAGAGATAACGAATTGAGACTGAAACAATGAGAAAGAAGATCCAAACTAAATCACAGGGAGTTTGGGGAGATCTTTTTCTGATCTAAGGAGGCAAAATGCACTAGTCCAACCATTGCTATTTCCATATCGTTTGGTCTCCGTGAGTACCATCTAACTTTTCTTCTCACCAAAAAAAATTCACTGACAGTATCATATTTCATTGTTAAAAGCTTTGCTGCTTTATAGGAATGTTATTCCCTGTTAAATTTCTTAGCAGTATTTATATATTCTCAGAATAAGTAATCCCTTCTGGCCGAAAATTCTGTAAGAGAAATTGAGTGTTTCATCCGTAGTCAGGATTTCCTGGCTTTTTAAAATTAATAATAATATCCTGGCTGGTGTGGCTCAGTGAATTGAGTGCCGGACTTCGAACCAAAGGGTGACTGGTTCAATTCCCAGTCAGGGCACATGCCTGGGCTGCAGGCCAGGTCCCCAGAGGGGGGCACGTGAGAGGCAACCACACACTGATGTTTCTCTCCCTCTCTTTCTCCCTCCCTTCCTCTCTAAAAATAAATAAATAAAATCTTTTAAAAAATTAAAAAGCATACTTTTAAAAAAAATGAACAATAATCTGATAGAATTCCGTAAATTCATGCCCTACGCATTGGTAGACTGCTGTAACTTGCATGACCTTCTTTTCATACACAGTATCTTACCTGTCTCCCAGAGCAACCCGATCAGATATACGGTTAAATATTATTATCATCACCTTCCCCAGAACTAACCCCAGGTGATCATTACTGCATTTGTTTTTTAGTTGTGTAGTGACAGCTCACTAACTAGAACGCAATATCCCTGGGGCGCAGCGGGGCAGGGGGGCGGGGGGAGAAGAGGTGTTCCTGTCCCCATTGAACCCACAGCGCCTAACACTGTGTCCGAGGCGTACTGAATGTTCTAGCGAAATGTATTAAATGAATAAAGGCCTTTGTCTGCTGGAAGCCCTTTCTGGCACACAGCACATAATGGAACTATGTCCCACATGCCCTACTTAGAGTTCAGGGGTCTGTTCCCTATCAAAAGGGAATTGTATGAAAATTCTCTAAAAACAATAGAGCTTACACTCGATAATACTAAGAATAGAAGTACGATATCCTTGGAAACATGAGAATTTCAATGCACGTCGAATGTTAAACACCCAAAGTTTCAAGTTGTCCACTGTGAAGTTTAAACATCTTTACCTAACTTTGGTATATCGAGTATTTGTGCCAAATGTAGCATTTCAGAAAGCTAAGAGAAAAATGGGGCCATCATTCACAGAACTGTCAGAACTTTAGGACAACCATTTGTTTGCCTGAATTTGCTTCCAATTTAAGTGCAAACCCTGACTTTTGATTATGATGACATTTTACAGGTAATTCCATCTGAGACACACAGAATTATCTCTACCTTTTCAAGGTTAACAGGAAAAAAAAGACAACTCTTTGAGAACAAAATATGTAAATGTTTAATATTAAGAAGCAGTTACAAATCATGACAGACAAGAACTCTTTGATCTTAGAGGCCAAAATCTAACTTCTTACACAACCGGCTAAGTTATAAATTACAATCATTCCCTAATTACAGTGAAATGACAGACTTTGCCACATCAATCAATAGATGGTCCAAGGTTACCCCTTAGAAATGTCAGTTCACATTCTAAATATTCCTTTTCCTGAAGTTCCTTAAAAAATGGACTTTTTAGGTTTCTTTTCCCCCTTTCTCCATTTAAAAAAAAAAAGGAACGATAGGGGGTTGAGAAAACCAGAGAAGCCCGAGTCCGCGTGCCCGATGACGTTAAACAGCCCTCGAGGCCGGGTGAGGGAGCGCGCCTCTGCCTAACCCCGAGGCTCTCGCCTCGCGGCCTCGGTCTCCAGACCCCTGTCTGTCTGCACCTGCCCTGGAGCGCCAGAAGCTGCCGGCGGCGAAGTTCCAGCGTTACGTGCAATCGGTCTGAAAACTAATAAATGACTGCAGGCTTGACAGCAACCTTGGTGATTCCTGAAAATCCACAACAGGAAATGTCACTCTCCTCTACCCTCCCGAGCCATTCATCAAAAGCAGGCCGAGTCACAGCGACAGGGCGGCCAGCGGCAGAAGGCCACTCAGATATAGGGAGATTCTGCATTTTCTCATTCCCGAACCAAGGAACCAAGGACCAGGAGCGCAGCCCACGCCGGAGGGAGGAGACTGAGGAGGCGGGCGGCGGGGAGAATGTCCCCAAGTTCCAAACTCTATCCCGGGAGGTTAAACAACGAGTGGAACCCGAGCCAAGCCGCTAATAGGGGGCAACCTCTACTGCCTGTCCCAGGAGTCGCACTTACAGGTGCCGAGCAAGGGTCGTGCCTAGGCCGCCCGACCCGGGCCCCTGACTGGCCGACAGAATACCGCCTTTGCGCCTGGCTCAGGCTGCCAGCCTCCTTCCCCTTTCCCCTCTAAAGGGGCAAGGGGGTGAGGGCGTCAAATGCCCCAAGACCTGGGGCCAAAGAGAGATGCCGGCGTGTCCTGAGAAGGAGAAGGAGTTACATCCTGCAGCCCTGAGAACTTGCAAAGGCTTCCGGAACCGACCCCCCAGGCGGTGGCACCGCGAGTCGCCGAGCGCCACGACTGGCCGCGGCCGGCAGCGCTCAGGGACGACCCGGGCGGACCAGGCGGAAAGGAAGTGGCGGCCGCGGCTTTGCACCAACCATGTTCGGCCGGCGGGCGAATGCCACACGGCGCCCAGAGCGGGGTCCGAGGGCGTGGGGCGGGCAGTCATGTCCCCAGCCCGCCGCGGCCCCAGATCCCCCAGGAGACGCGTGTCCCCAAGCGTGCCAGCAGGGCACCGCTGGGTCCCCGGAGGCTCCCCGCCCCCACCTCGCCCGCTCCGTAGCCGAGGCGGGTCAGGCCCAGCGCGCGAGGCCGGCCCGGGGCGCCCGTGGGGACCCGGAGGCGCCTGGAGCTAGGCCGCGGCCAGGGCAGATGACCCTTAGGCGCGGCGCCCCCCCGGGACGCGCCGCCAGAGCCCCCCGCGCGCCGGGACAAGTGCAGTGACAAAGCCCCCAGCCAGGCCGGGCGCTGGCCGACGGGAAGGAGGACGCGATGTCCCTCCCTCCCGAGCGGCGGCGGCAGCGGCCCAGCCCCGCGGAAGCCGGGCGCGCCGGCCAGGCCCGGCGCCCAGCCCGGCTCCGAGCCCGCGCGCCCGGGACCCTGCCCCGATCCCGGCGGGCGGGCGCCCCATCAAGTTTCCTCCGGCCCCGGCGGGCGGCGCCTCTCCCAGCCCCGCGCGGCAGCCGGGAGGACGGTGGGTGCCTGCTTATTTACGCCAGAGGCCGCCTGCACAGGCGCAGCCGCCGGGCACGGAGCGGGACCCGCTCCCCGCCTTCGGATCCGGGGGCGACGGCGTCTCTGCACACGCACACACTCGCACCCGACCAATCTGTTGTAAAAGGAGGCCCGACTCCAGCGGACCTGCGCCCCCACACACCACACCTGGGGCGCGGAGTCACACAGAGCAGGTCAGTGTCCATGGAGCCACCTCTCCGCATCTGCAAATCCAAAAGTGAAATTAAACCTCCACCGACCTCCTCCTCCTCCTCCCTCTCTACCTCCTCCTCCTCCTCCTTGCAGCCTCAGCAGCCCCAGCAGCAGCAGCAGCAGCAGCTACAGCAGCAGAACCTGCTTCCCCTAAAATCAGATGATCCTTAACCGCGCGGACTGTTCCTCCAAAAAATCGGTATTAATATTTATGAGCCCCAGCATTCTCCGTCTGCAAAACATCATGTCAGACCATCTGGACACACACACACATCCCCTCCGGTCCTCATAAACATGCCCTCACGAAAAACACACTCGCACAGTCACAACTATTATTGGAAAAAAATGTTACCTCTTGAGTGTGCTTTTTCACGCTACCAATGCAATTCCGCAAGATTTAAGTGTTGCTAGGGTGTGTGAAATGGAAATGAAAGCCCGTCAGTTGAATAATCGCAGGAGCAAAACTAAAAGTTACTCCCCGGCTTGCCTGAGAACAGTCCAGATCGAAAGCAAAACAAGGAGAGGAAACCGAGGAGCCGAGGCTGGAAATCCCCCCGCCCCCCGCCCCGCTGCGCCCGCCTCCCTCCGCCCTTCCTCCCCAGTGTTTGTTTCAGGCTTGTGCAACCGGGAGGGGGGGCGGAGGGCGGGCGCGCGGCGGCCGCGAGGTGCGGAAGTTCGCCGCCGCTGCTCATTGGCAGGCCGGGCGGCTTTCATCATTTCTCGAAAAGTCTATTTCATTTTCACTTCCCCACGTCGCTGCAGCGGGAGCAACAAGCGGCTGCTCGTGAGTCTGTTGTTGGCACGTGGGGCGCTCCCCACGCGCCGCGCGAACACTCGAGCGCGGTGTGGTAGGGCTGGGGGTCCGCGGGGGTCGCGGCGCACGCCTGGGGGCAGTGGCTGTCGGAGGGGAAGCGGGTACCTGACTCTCCATCCTAAGAGATACAGAAGGTTGGGAAGGAGGGGGGCGTCCCGGGAAGCGCGGGGGTCATCCACTCAGTAGGTGGGGCAGGTGTAAGTGGTGTTTAGAGACTTTGTAACCCAGTCCACTCAAAGGAACAATTAACTGACAAAACAACATTACTTAGCGCTGGCGTTCTGAACCCTTTGAGCCCTTATCAGGGGCTGAGGGTGTAACCACTTGAGGGGGCTGCGGCTATCGCCTGCACCACCTGGCGCGGACTCGAGATAAGGAAGGCCTTCCCCTAGCAAGTCAAGAGTAGCGCCCTGCAAGTTATCCTCGGCCTGTGCCACAGCAGTTGCCTTTCCAGCCCGAGGACGTGGGCAAGGATGTGAGTTAATTTTGCCTAAAAATGTCGGTCGCACCTGGCCGGGGCAGATTCCATTTTGGCCTCCTTAACTTACTAGCTGGCATCCTTGATCAGGATAAGGGCTCAGTTTGCAAGGCTGTAAAATGGGGAGAAAGAGAGAATGCAAGAATACAGGTGCAGCACCTGTCACCTTAAGGTATACCATTCACTTGGGACCTGTGGGGCTTGGTCCCTTGCTTTAAAAGCACCGATTCTCAACTGATTATACCTGTTTCTTCCCCCACGTGAAGTTTCATCAGGCTTCTCCCAAACTTCTCTACCCAGAGAAGGTCCTTCTGGAGAGGCCACAGCTCTCTGGAGGTAAACGCTTTTCTATAATGAAAGCGTAAGTCCAGCACCCCTCTCTGTCGCAGAAGTATTGAATTCTGTGGACTGGAAAAAGAAAAGTGCCCGAGTGTGCAGAGGTGGGGATGAGACAGAAGATGGTTCAGGGCTCTGTTTGGTGGAGGTTTGAGAGACAGACCTCACAGGCAGGCAAGTCCCACCCCTTTCCCAGAATCCTGTGTGACACAGCCCCTCACTAGTTCATTTCGCACAGCAAGACATACAAACTCTGTGGGATAGTCCTTTACCCACCCCGGGCCCATACTGAACACCTGTTTATTAGTGATGCTTCCTTTCCCTCAACCAACGCGGTCATGGACAGGTTCTGAGAGTTTAAGTGAAACTGCGTACAAAGAAACCAGTTTTACCATGAGCTAATGGATGGAAACAAAGGGTAATTTCCTGCAGCATCTCGTCAATGTTACAACGGAAGAACATGGAACCAAACAGCGTCATTCAGGGACCTGCTGCACTTCCAATCCAGTGTCCTGCTGACCAGTCGGTGCTGCTCCCAGGTCTCCCTGGGCCTGGACCTCGCTCCATCCCCACCGCGTGGCTCCGTTCACTGACTGCAGTGGCCTCACTCCCTGTCTCCTCACTCGGACCCCTCCAGGCGGGCAGCCGCACTACCGTCCGAGTGAAGGACAAAATTAACTACAGGTAAGACACACTTCCAGCCCCAACTCCTCCCCTCAGTGAAGTCCACGTTGTCTGACGAGACATACAAAGTCTGTTACAATCTGCCACCAACTGCTTGTCTAGTGGTACCTGCTGCGCTTGTGGCCCGTGAGTCCTAACCCCTCTCCTTGCCGCCCAGCCGCCCTGCCTTTTTCTGAAGAACAGAGTCGCCCTCGTGTTCACCATTTCACCCTTAGTGTGGTGCCCAGCGCATGTGCACTCAAATACTTGTGCATTAATACTTCCTTGGTTCCCATAAATGATTTTAGACTTCATTATTTTTAATCCTCACCCAAGGACATGCTTGTTGATTTTTAGAGGAAGGCGGAGTGAGGAGGGAGAGAGAGAGGGAGAGAAACATCAATCAGTTGCCTCTCCCATACCGGACTGGGAACCCACACCTCAGGCATGTGCTCTGACCCGGAATTGAACCCGAGCCCTTTGGGTGTATAGGACGACACCTCAACCAAGTGAGCCACGCCGGCCAGGGCTTATTTTTTTACGTATAAATGCAAACCATGTTTATTGTACAGAAGGCAGAAAATACAGAAAAGTTGAATGAAGAAAATCCGCCACCTGAAATCTCCCCAATCAGGAACAGACCTGTTGCTATTTTTATGCATGTCCTTCTAGTAATTTTTCTAAATGCCTCCCAGTCTCATCCACTCCGTCTTTTATGTGACATTTGAAAACACTCATCACGCCGCCCATTTTCCACCATGCCTCTGCCACATCCCTCTGTCCCGTTCTGTGTCTTGGCTGGCTCTTCTTCTGTTGCCAGCCCCCTAAATTACGGTGTTTCCAGACTCTCTGTCCTCAACCCTCCTATTTTCTCATTCAGCGTTCCCTCCCCTTGCACGCCCTCCCCCATGCCCAGAGTTTCAGATACCACTTACTTACTGCTAGCTCCAAAATGTGTGACTTCTGAGCTCTGGAGGCATCACCTCCTAGATGTTCCTGAGATTAAACGTGTCTAAAACTCAACTCAAAACACCTTTCCCTACGACCTTGCCTTTGTCACTTCATTAACCAGCCGGGGAAATGGGAGGCATCACCAACCTCGGCCTTTCTAGAGGCGCGGGAGCTCCCTGAGGCAAGGGTGCTGTTTCTAACTTTCCAGGCCCCTGAGCTCGTACAACAGAGAATGAACTTCACTCTGGTCTCAGGCCCTGGACGACATGTCACTGCAGACAGAAAATGTAAACGTGACCCCCAAATCCACGTGGTATGGATGTACACGGCCAAGGAGTATTTCTTAGCCCTTTGATGAGATGCACATAGTCATAGATCTCTGTAGGGAAAGTGGATCGATACAGCAAAACATAACCACGTGGAAGTCTCTGGGGAGAGTAACCTGTGCCGTACGAGGAAGGCTGGCCAGACACCGGGGTCCCGTACGAAAACCATTGTTGGAGCTGTGTGATGAAACCAGAGCGAGCTTCTGAGTGTGGTCCCCCTTCGTTCGCTCCGCCTGTGGAACGGAACGTCCTAAAAGGGGACCTGCCTGGACGGGTTTCGGGGGAGCGGAGTCAGGGCCGTGGCCACTTGGCCGCGGAGTGACGGCTGTCTCCATGAATGCGCCTCAAGCACGAAATTGAGAGATGCATTCAAGGTGAACCCCTTTCGAGTGGGTTTTAATTCATTTTTTCTAATAAGTGAGAATAGGTTCATCAGATAATCATGCAAGTGCCAAACTCGATCCGTGCCGAGGAACTTCTCTCGGCTCCGGGAGTACAGCAGTGAACAAAACAAACGCAAGCCGTGGCCTTCCGGAAGCTTTCTGGCAGTCTAGGAAACTGGCCCCTTAGCTGTTACGGTGTCAGTCATGGCAGCGAGGGCCCCTCCGTCTGTAATCACAGCTGTGCATTACGGACGTGGACTGCGATGGCGTACCACTGAAGTGTCCGGGACTTACAGCTATGATCAACCCCCTCGGCCAGCTGATGCCCGAGTGTGCTCCCCAATGTCACCGGTGCCACCTCTCTCCTGGCCACGGAGGCTCTCCGTCCTTGTGCTGGAATTCAGGGCCATGGAAAACGAGTGTGCCACACTTGCCAGAGCAGTTGGCCGATACAAAGCCGCAGATTTTAGTCCTGCATTGCAAGGACTATCCTTGTGAAGTGCACGTTGAATAACCACACAGCCGGGGTAGACCTCAGTTGCGACATAGAACTGCGAAGACCTTGAAAAAGCTGTCAAAGGTTAAGGGTGATAGGCATCAAGTCGGAGAGCTTCTGGAGGATTTCCTCACGTGGGAGTTTCTCCCATTTCATTGGAACTCTGAAATGAAGTTCATTTTGTTACAGTTATTCCCTGAAAATCATGAATTTAAATTGAGTAATATAAGAGATTGCCCAATCCTTAGTAATAAATATAAGTTGTGTCCTAGTTTTCTAATGAAGTAAGGGAAAAATACTCTTTGAAATGTGTTTTGCTGTGGCTTCTTTGTTGCATCCCAAATGGCTTTGAAATATTCATTAGTTCTCTAAGGTGATAAAATATAAAGTGCTTTTATTACTTTTAAAGGCAGAAGGAAAAAGCATCTATACTTTTGCCTTGAAGTTCTTTAAAAAGAATTACTGTAATCATTTGGAATATCAAAATATTTTAAACAAGAAATAAATTTCAAATGTGTAACATAAATTCAGCGAACCACATGATTCACTGCATCTGCGTATTTGAAGAATATTTTGTTACAGCTTTCACAATTTTTCTGCAAGCTCCTCACTCACAGCATATGAAGGCTGTCGATGACATTCAGTGTGTCCTCTTATTCCCTAGACTTCCTGATGTTTGGAAATTTGCCAACCAGAAAGACAGAGTCATAAGACAAAAAACTGAGAGTATTTTTAAATCCCCTCACTTCCTGGAAAAACTGTATCTCCTCTAAATCCCAAATGTGCATAACAGTTGACGTACGTGCTTGGTGCCACCTCCTGGGTCCGGCTTCCACTCCCGGGCATTCCCACCCTCGTTCACTGAGCACCGCGAGGCCATGGACACGCTGAGAGCTGTTGTGAAGGCAGTCAGGGCAGGACAAGCCCCGTGCTCCCGGAGCTCGGTGACGTCCACAGAGAAGCAAGCCAGCCAACCAATAAAACAGTCACAGATTTCTATCTGGGTTGAGCTTTGCTAGAAAATACCAGCAGATCTAGATGGTCAAGGAACCACTGACAAAATGACTTGTAAGCTAAGACTTGACGAATGAGAGGATACTGTGTTAGTTTCCGAGGGCAGCGATGACAAAGTACAATTTATTGTCTGACTGTTACAGAGGCTGGAAGCCCAAAGTCAGGGTGTCTACGGGGTTGGTTCTTCCAGAGGGCAGGGAGGGAAGGCTCTGCTCCATGACTCCGAGCTGCTGGGCCTGTGCCGGCCATCGTGGGCCTGCAGAGGCATCGCCTCAAACGGCCTTCATCTTCACGTGGTACCCACCCTGGGTGTGGGTCTGCGTGCAAACTTTCCCTTTTTCGAGGACACTCGTCATGTTGGGTTAGGGGCCCACCACACTGCAGGGCGATGGCATCCTAACTAATTACATCTGCAAAGACCTAGGGTCACATGCTGAGGTACGGAGGAGTTGGGAGGGGACACAATTCAACCCGGTATCCGGTTGTGCAATGGAAGCCCTGAGGCAGGGGAAGGAGGGGGACAAAGGCCCTAAGAAGCGAAAGGGCCTGGCATGTTCTGGGAACTGGAGGAAGGTGAGTGTGACTTCAGAGCTGGGCATGAGGGTCAGAGGGACACGGGCAGAGGTCAGGTCCAAGAGTCTGGAGGTTATTCTAAGAGCTGTGGGGAGATGCTGCAGGGCAAGGCGATTTTAAAAGTCCATGCCCTGAATTTCCCAGTTATCTCCTCGCCATCAAGGAAATGCAAGGATTTCTTGATTCGTGGATTTCCTGGAGGAACGTGCGAGTCCTTGCACTGCCCTCTCTCGTTTGTGGCATATGGGTTTGCTGAGGGAACACGGCGCACTCGACGTCCTGAAACAGCTTAGCCTGTTTATGTTCCGTGTTCGAATCCCTAAGTTAAAATATTTATTTTCCTTTCATTTCCTCTCTAATTTTCATCTCCACCAATAAAGCAAAATTTTACTTCACTCTTTGTAAACCCCCCCAAAAAAGTTCACTTAGAAAAAATAGAACATGAAAGATCTATTCCGCCGTGGACCCAGACACATATAAAAATTTTGGAAAATTTGGAAATACAGAGCACATTAAAGAAAAAAGTTAAAACCACTTTGGCATCTGCTTTCTGGTGTGTGTGTGTGTGTGTGTGAACTGCCCTGGATAACTAAGTATAACCAAATTTTTCTTGACTGTCCCTTATGTTTATGTCCCTTTAGGGCCTTCTGGCAGGAGTGCTTTAACCCAAAGTCGCCCCGCAGGCCCACGATGTAGACGCTGTAACCAGGCAGGCACTGCGGTTCCTCACGGATCTGCCTGTTCTCCCCGTGGGAAAGGCCCACTTAGCCCTGCTAGCCGAATGGTAAAGAAGGGGGTCCTAGGGGTGACCCTGTGGGAATCGAGGGCCGTTGCTCTCTTGCCTGCATGAGGTCTGCTCTCATTACGAGTCCTCTGCTTTATGCTGATAACTTCTCCTCCATCATCTCAGCCGGCACAGCTTCCTCCCAGGCCAGCTGGACGTGCCCACAGGAAGGAAGCTGGGGCGGTCTGGCGCTCTGAGCGCGCATTAACAGAGTGCCGTGTCCACTGCTGCTGGACACGACTGGTAAGTCCAGGATGCCAGCGCGAGGCCTCAGGAAAGGTGGGTCTCAGTCCAGTTCTCCTCGTACCCCTTCTGAAGAATTACTCACCAGGAAGTAGGTGTCCATTATGAGCATGACACTTGCCTCAGTCAAGGCCAAGTGTAAACAAGTCCAGATAGGACACAGTGGAGCATTGTTGCAGTCCACCGGCCCGCGGTGGACCGCACACGTTGTAGAT
>CM052548.1:77518728-77609769 GCA_028533065.1 Trachops cirrhosus | reverse complement strand
CACGCTGGGTTTTGGGGCTGGTATCACCTAACAGGTACATGATTAATCTAGTTTCCTGCCAGAGCTACACATCAAGAGCATCCTAGCAAGCAGGTCTCACAGGATTTTACATATCTTATGCCCCAGGTCCAATTCACCCCAGGTGTCCACCGACTCTAGTCTGAGCCTCACCGCCCCTGCTATTTCCGCAGGCCCTGAGTCGGGCGGAGGAGACAAAGGTAGCCAGGAGACTTGGATTTCTCACATCCAGAACTAGGACTCAGGCTATTTGCAAAGCCCAGGGGGCAGGGATGATATCGATCACTCCCTCACTTCCACAGCCCCTTGAGTCTCTTCCCTGATGGCTTATTCTCACGTGATTGTGTCTGTCTTAGGTCCATTCTTTCCTGAGAATGGTTGCCCGTCCTTGACTATCCAACCAAGCTGAAGGGAGTAGCAGAGCAGGCAGTGCCCATGTTCAGGGAAATAAGTTTTGTCTCCTTAAGCCTCCCAGTTCTAGGAGATTTCTCACTCAGCCTTAGCCACGGGGGGGTTACGGCTCCTGAAACCAGGCAGGGCGGACACCACAAAGCATAGCAAGGACTCGCACAGGACAGGCCCAGCGGCCTCCCACAGGGAGTGGGATCTGAGCTCTCCTTTAATGCATAGGTAAAATAAAAAGAAATTAAAAATAGATTCGTGAGTGCATGTGTGTGTGTGTGTGTGTGTGTGCAACAGCCAGCTTTAAAGACCCTTGACAGATGCTTCCAGATTTTAAAACGCCCTCCCCTCCCACAGAGAATACCCATCTGACACACTCGTCTGGTCCCGTAGTGCAAGCGAAGGCCTGTGTTTAGGCCAAAGGGGTCCTGTTGAATCATATATTGTGTTGCTGGCATTAGGAAAATAGTTCAATTAAAAATTGGAGACGGGGGCTGGGGGAAGGCTCACAGATCCAACATGTGGAAGAAACATGCACAGTTAATACGACCCGGAGGCAGCTCTTCAGCCCCTGAAACTAGAGTGAAACTACTTCCTTGGATACTGGAACGGGTTCCTTAGGTGGGAAAGAGAAGAGTTAGAGTCGGCCGCTCAGTGTCTGCAGGCGTGAGTTCCTGGGACCCCTCAGGCAGGCCCCCACAGACCAGTGATGCAGTAACCTCGGTGGACCTGCTCGTGGTCGCCTTCAGGATGTCCAGAAGAGCAGCCTCAGGTTATTCGTTAACTCAGCGTCCCCCACACAATGTACTTTAATTACGTGGCGTAAAACACCTGGTGAAAACTAAAGAAGAAAACCTCTCAGGCCCAGATGTTTAGTTTGTGGTCACGGAGGCAGGACACCTGTGCACTAACCTTGTATTTTATCCAGATGTTTGGTGGTGCATGCTTATGACCCTCGCCCTACACAGTTGATTCCTTCCTGTTAGCCAGGGTAAAGCCCAAATTCGATTAAAGTCTAGTTTATCTCCAAATCTAGGCTTTAATCGAAAGTAAAGGGAGTGTAAGAATCCCTAGTAGTGGCGAGTCATGTTTTCTGCTATAAAAACGTGAGCGCCTCTGTTTCCAGAAAGGCTGAGTAAAGACGCATCGCCCAAACACCTCCCAAAGTCCACCAAGCAGCAGGAAGGAGAACAGGCCACAGAAATGCGTGTCTGTCATCAGGGAATTAATAGGTGTCTGTACCCACAACACAGGCAGACAGAATTCCAAAAAAGGAGGAGGACTGAGCGGGGGGAAGGACGGTCAGACTTCAGTGGCTGCAAAGGGAGTTTGAGAGGTACGTGGGGGAAGCGACCAAATTCCCCACACAGAACCCAGAACAGGCACAGGAATAGAAAAAAAATAAAATGGGGTGTGGAAGTGGAAAAGGGTATAAGGTGGATAAATAGTAGTGGAAAGAATACAATGCAAGATGGTTTCCAGGAAAAAAAAAAAAACGGGCAGAAGGCAGCAGGATTAAATCAAAAGTCCACATAAGCAATTACAGCCCTCCGACTCTACAACCCGCCCCCCAGGCCCCCACAGTTCGTTGTCATCTCTCCCTCCACACCAAGGTGGGCGGTGGCAGAGCTCCTTCCAGAGCGAGAGGGTTGAGGGAGTCTGTGTGCGGACAGCAAAATCTCCATCCTCTTTTCACTGCCCAGTCCCGGAAACCAACACTCAGGGTAGCAATGCCAATGTTCAGGGAGACAGGAGGATGCTACCCCAGGAAAATACGTGCAGACGGTGATGTTATGAAGGGCTCAGTGAAGACCACCAGTGGGTCGGCCCAACACGCGGACCCAGAGCTTCCGGTCAGGTCAGGAGTTGATGCCTCCCTCGGACAAGTGCGCGCCCAGGGTGCTAAGAGGCAGGCTGAAGGCCGTGATGAAAGCAGACACCAGAGGACTCCGCGGAAACAGCAACGGTGCGGACAACTTCAAAATAAATTTAATTAATATCATTAAAGATGTGAGAGGAGATACTGACTGCATTTATAAAGTAAAAACAAAATGATATAAAAAGCAGGACAAGAAAAGGCTCCTAGAAATTAAAAATATGACAGGTATTTTTTACTTTTATAGAATAATTGGAAGATAAACAAGTGAATCTCACATAAGGTATCATTTAAAAAATGGACAATAGAAAAAATATAAGAAAAATGGATCCTTAATCCAAAAGATCCAACATCTAGTAGAAATTCTAGAAAAGGAGAGTTGACAGGGAATTGGTAAAGGCATAAGAAAATCCCTCAGAAAATTTTAAGGAATATAATTTTTCAAATTTAATAAGCACCCCAATGGCCAGCTCATGTGACCAGTGATAGCATGGGAAGACCTGTATCACGACTGTCATCACCACTGAGAACCAAGGGGACAGTTGGGCCATGAAAGGGTAACAAGGACTGGACTTGACCTCCGGCAGTCAAGACCTCGAAAACTGGACAAAACGTGTGAAAAACTTGTTCTCAGGCCCTGAGCCAGCACGGACTGTGATCCTTGAGAAAGGGGCGACAAATGACACGGGCCGGCGACTACCTACGCTTTCCGTCCGAGGCAGTTGCCTACTGCACGTGCAGTCGTGGGGGAAGCCACGCAGAACCACAGAACCGAGGGAGGGCGTGAGGGAACGGAGATCAGAGATCCAAGAGGCTGGGGCAGCTGGGAGGTATAAACCAAAATTCTCAAGAAGATGTAGTTCTGCAGAAAATGAGTTCCAGAACTGTGCGCGGTGCCAGACTGGGTCGGGCCTGCGGAAGTCCGCGCTCCAAAACGCTGGGGGAGAGTGGGGCTTGGTGAGCCAAATACTCCCAAGGTTTGTGCAGACCAGGGCTGACTGAGTTCCCTACAGCCAAAGTAAAGAGGCCCTACTGAGCATCCAGCTCCCTGGCAGGGCGAACACGGCCCTGGGGGTGGGGGGAGACTACTTCCTAGGTGTCTTGGCAAAGCTTAGAGACAGGTCTTAAAGGGACAGCGCTGACATGCAAGTAAAACTGCTTGCCTAATAAAGGCCCCAAACTCGTCAAAGAACAAACACACAAAAATTCCAACATTCAATAACATAAAATGTACAATGTCTAAAATCCAATAAAAAATGACTAAACATGCCAAGAACGAAGAAAATAGGACCAATAATCAAAAACTAAATAAATCATTTGGAAGGGTCACCCAAAAAAGCCACAGATGATGGGATCGGCAAAGAGGGATGCTTTTAAAAAGCTGTTAGAATTATGAAGACCTATTTAAAGGAAAATATGAACTCAATGAGGAAATAAAGAAAAGCTATTGAAAAGAACCAAATAAAATTCTTAAGACAAAAGCACACTGCCTGAAAGGAAAGTCTCCCTGGGTGAACGCAGACGCAGACCGTGGTGTCTAAATCCGCCCTCCAGTGGGAGGGGCCAGGGCTCCCTGGGGAACTGGAGGGTTCCGGGGCTGGGCCTGGGGATCCGCGGGCGAGCCTGGTGCCGCACGGTAAGGAAGCCCTCGCAACACAATGAAGGAGGTGTGTCAGGGGGACACGGGGGCCACGTGAAAAACCTGTGCTGAAACGATTTGAACAAATAAAACGAAGTATTAGATTATAAAGCAAAGTATAAATACCTACGAGTCCATGCTGATGTAAATCGATGATAAGAGAGAGAACGGTAAACAACCCGTGGAGAAGAACTTGACCTAATTTTACGTAGGCACTGCTCCCTCAAGGAGCTGGAAGTGTGAGGCTTGGAGGGGGTGAGGGACCGACTCGGGTTCAAGCAGAGAACAACCTGGAATTCAGAACTGGTGAACTTGCACAGAGAAAGACCCAACAGAAACCCTCTCTTTACGACCAGAGGAATAGGAGTGGGAATCCCGCGTGATAGAGGGTCACGAGGAAAATCCTCTGGGTTTGTTCCCTCCCGGCCTATCCCCATTCCAGCCCCAGCCACTGTCTGACTGTGCCCACATGAGAGACCCCAGGCAAGCCCTGCCCACCGAAGCCAAATCAACGCCCACAGTTGTAAGAGACAATGACAATAATTAATGTTTGTTGTTTTATGTCCCTAAAGTTGGCATGGTTTGTTATATGGCAACAGGTAACTAGAACAGGGACCATAAAGCAGCTGCTTTGGTTTCTTGTTCATCGACTCTCAGACTTTGTCCAAAAGTGTCATCGCTACCTCCCACTTGGAACCGCCAGCCCTACAGAGTGTTTGCTCAAGGTTCCCCACCCTATTGTTCTCACACTGTGATTTATGCTTTTCTCATCTTGGTCCTTAGGAAGTTACACTCTCCTCATTGACGAGGGAACCCTATACCCCGGACAGGGACTCCAGGAATTGCCTCCAAGGTCCGCGCTCAGTAACCTCACCCATCGGATGTGGGACCAGCAAGGCAGCAGAAAGGGCCGGCATGAGGTGGGATAACAAGCCTGGATAGACCCGAAGGTTAGTAACCCCTTGTGAAAGCGGGGAAGACCAATGAATGCAATCGCTACAACCGAAGTGTCGCATTACGGAAATCTAAAGGAATGTCGTGGAGACATACAGAATAATAGTAAATGGAAGAGAGTAAGTAGGAAAAAGGGAAAGGAGGAAATTAAAGGGTAATGGGCAAAAAAAGAAAAATAATAAATACAGGGTCAGAGAGTTAGGGAGGGGAAAGATCATGAGCTGAGAAACAGAAAATGAGAAGAACAGCCCTGACCGCACAGCTCAGCTGGCTGGGTGTTGTCCCACAAAGCGAAAGGTTGCCAGTTCAATTCCCAGTCAGCGCTGCAGGTTCAACACCCGAAAGGGGCGCACGCGAGAGGCAGCCGACCGATGTTTCTCTCGCACGTCGATGTCCCTCTCCCTCTCTTTCTCCCTCCCTCCCCCTTTTTGCAAATAAATAAATAAATAAATAAATAAATAAATAAATAAATAGAATTTAAGCAGAAAAAAAAAGAAAAGAAAAGAAAATGGGGAAAACAAAGACCAAGTACAGTCCCTGCTGCTTGAGCGGCATGAAAACGTACGTAGAGTTCCCAGACAGCCCGTGTTGTACAGAAAATGTACTGGCACTGTACTGCATGTAATCTGTACTTCATTTAAAAAGTAAGTAAGAAGGAAAAAGTACTAATTAGACTACTGTATGCTGATCACACATCTCTGCTGTTAACAGCAACATTCAAGTAAGTTATTATCTCTTAACACAGCCAAGCGATGAGACTTGGAGATGGGACCTAAAATGTTGAGTCTGTTCCAGGAGGAGATGCTACGAGGATGACTCTGCTTTCCGTGCCACATGCAAGAGGCTCGAGAGAACCTATCAAATGGTGGAGTCGGCTTCCGGACCATCTGTTCGGATGTGAATCATTAAGGAACAAAGCACGCTATATACCATGAAACAAATCACGCCGAAAAGAAGACAATTGTGATAGAGGTACAGACAAGTTGTAACAAAATGAATACAGTACAAGCCAACAGCCTGCAGAATGTGTCCTCGCTTTACAGAAAGACACCAGCCCGAAGAAGCACCTTCGTTTCTCCCTGCGGCCCTTGTCCAAGAAGCCAGCTCTGTGAAACGGACCACAAGGGGAGGTTGGGAGCGGCATCTGTTTTTGGGTGAGAAGAAATTACTCTACCAGTCAGAGATAGAGCCTAAGAAGAAAGTGCAGCTTGATCTAGCTTGCTCCTGGTAGCATCCTGATTTGGGCGGGCTCACGACACAACATTTCAGCCAGTGTGTTTGGGTCCCCAGTCACAGGGAGACCAAAATAGTGAGTCTCTCTTCCCTTGGGGTGGCCATGGGCAGCTCTGGCACTTACCCCACCCTGTTCTTCTCACAACACAAATGTCATTTTCCACTGCTACCGTTTTCTATGTGAATCCAACGAGATGGAGAAGGTTTGGAAAACGAGGCTGGAGATGGAGGTGACTCTTTACTGCGAGGCCTTCATGCATGCATAAGCTACCCAGCGTCCACCCTAGTTAGGGAGAAGGGGAGTCCATTTCATACTCCATTACCCCCACCCTCATCCCAAATTTACATGAGGAAAAGTTGGAGTAAGGGAGGGGAAGGGTCATGGGGCTATTTGTCCCAGGTCAGCTAAATGACCATGGGCAAGTTACAAAGATCACCTGATGAAATCCTTTCGCTGAATGGATGAAGAAACCTAGACTGAGATTAAAGAGCTTGAAATGTCAAAGGCATGGCTAGTGGTAACACCAAGACAAGAACCCCTATTCTTTCCAATCCCAGTATGGGCCTTCCTTTGCCCTTGAGCTAGACTACTGCTAAGTAAAGTATTCATTTAAATAGAAGAACAAAGCAGCCTATCTTCTGTCACCAAGGGAGACCAGCAGAGCTGTGGTCCAGGGTGACTGGCTGTCCACCATACAGGCCAGTCAAAATGAACAAAGGCCTGGACAGGCTGGTCACTCTTAAAGACCCAGGTTCTGCTTTGCTGACCCAGAACCCCCAGGACTGGTTGCACCGTGGGAGGGCACACATACCAGCTGTGGCCGGAGACCTGAACTGTAAACCAGAAGTCAGAGGGCGGGGACCCCCAGGCCCTGAGACAGCTGATAATGCATCCTGGCCCGCAAGAGCAGAGCTTAGTGGCTATCACTTACATCCTTCCCCCCAGCCCCCCTTCTGAATTCCTGCTGTCTAGCTCCTTGCTTGACAGGCTACTGGTCAGCCATCCCCTCCTATCAACAGTCATTCTCCCCCAGATAAAGTGGACAGGACTGATTCCCATTTCTCCAGATTTACAACACTTCCTATGTTTGGTTTCAGATACGTTAGTGCAGTTTGTCCTGATGTAACACATTGATTAGTTCAGGACATCTCCACCTCCTCGGTCAATAATTTACTGACCATTCTTTAGTCTGACCTTATGCGTGATCTTTTGATACATCCTCTTTTGGTCCCAGAGGTTAACTTGATCTCAGAGTTGTGAGTGTCTCGGTGTTGCCCTGGACATGGACCACAGTATCTGCTCACAGCAACGCCTACTGACTAGTTGGGGTGCCGACCGAAGAGTTCTCATGGGCCCTGTTTTGAGAAATCCTGATGTCTGGCACCTAGAGCCGCTCATCCAATGTTTTTATCCTAGGGCACCAGGGTCTGATCCTGCTGCACTGAACCACGCGTTAGCATAACAGGTTCTTCTCACCTGTTAGTCCGTTTTCCATTTCTTTTTCTCCTCTGTTAACCTATTGGCCCCCTGCCCCCTATTCTTAGACCATGACGCTCACACGAAGGTGCTCACTGGTGCACATGGGTGCTGACAAAATGTCCCCACTCCTCCTGGACAGTAACAAAGGTTAAATCCTTACTTTCGGGGCCGAGTTTGACCGCCCGTCCTCCGCCCTGAGACCTCTTGGAGCCTCTGTCCTCATCTGCACAATGGTGACAGTCACTTCTGTCACCCGTTTTTTTTCCCAGGTGGCTGTGGGATTCAAATAGGATGATGTAGGTAAGACTTGACAAGCCACTCAAATTTTAAGAAAAGCATGCAGAGAATTGGCAACAAAAAATAATTAGGCAGCCACATTTGTGTGTTGAAATTTGGCTTGTGTTCCTGTCTTGCATCTAATTAAATCAAAAGAAATGTCAGGTGTAAGATCTTAGGGACCAGTATTGTTTTCACTGGGCAAGGGGAGTATGCGCTCGAGTACCTTGGGAATGTGATTAGTTTGGTCTTTCTCTGCTTTAGGGTTAAAGCCCTACCTGAAATTCCTATGGCTTTTTATCCTTCCAATCATTTTGATGCCAGTGTAGAAAAGTTCACCAAGGTTATTCTAAATATACAGGGTCCGGCGCAAATAACACTCGTTTTTATTACCAAATCTTTTCTTACAGAATCATAAGCATGTAATTCTGTCACATAAGAATATCACACTCGAGCACACCCCATGACATTGTAGGTGACGAGTTCAAAGTAAAACTACCACTCATCACACCCATATCATTATCCTACCAACCACACTCAAGCAGGCCGTCCTTCTGCCAGACCCTGTCTCTTACTTTATTTAACGAGTTTCTCCATTAATAGTTACGGTTCAGCACATGACACACTTTTTCAAGAGCAGGAGTAGGTGCACAGCAAGCAAAACCTGCACTTCCTTGGAGAAGAAACAGTGGACACCCAAATTCGCAAATCTGGTTAGACAGCACACATGGAATGATTTGGGGATGCAGGCAAATTTTACTCTGCCCTGTAGCGGGAGGGCTTTGTCCTGGGGTGTATCATTTCAAAGGCCTTTGTCCGCGGGAGCCGTAGCTGCTTTTGTGGCTGCTCTAAGGTGTAGAAATCTCGTTTTAAATAAAGAATGTTCTCCGGCTCCCGGAATCACCTGCAGCTGCTTGGCTGCTCTGTGCAAGGGGCCGAACGCTGGGCATTGTCCCTGGAGCTGCTTCAGACCAAAGCAAACATTTTCTGCTTCCAAGAATCAGCGGAAGGGCCACCTGTCCGTGGAATTTAAAATATTTCTCCCATTAAGCTCCAGACCTACAGTCAGTTCTGAATGGGAGAGGAAAGGGGACAGCAAGTTAGCAGTGTTGCTCTTAAAAAAAAAAAATAAAGAGCGGGTCTTGAGATGACAAAGCTCGGTGTGTGGAGCAGCCTCCAGGCCTCTTTCTGAACGAGGAAACACCTGCAGGAAGCGGGCGAGCGAAGGCCCCCCTCCCTCCGGCCGGCCGAACAGGGAGGAAGGCGGGTGGATTTTCGAGGCTGTTATCTAACGAATGGTCAGAGAGAGGTTTGCCCTGGGAAGCTGCGTTTTGGGATGCTGACTTGACTCAGAAAGAGCCTTTGAACCTCACCCCTTTTCTGCTCAAGAGATTCAGGCAGAGAAGCCTGCTTCAGAGGATCTTAGGATGCAGCCTCAGCCTAATTTGAATGAAGCGGGGTAATAGGAGGGGCTCCAGGCAGGGGCCTGTGAGCTGATACTGGGGTCCCACGGTTTCTGAGTCCCCCGGCAAGACTGTGCCCACCCTGTGAGTTCCCCTTTCCCTCAACTACCTGCAAAGCACCCATCTCACTTCTGAAATCTCACACCCGCCCCCACCACCCTTCCCTCCCTGTCTGAAATGTCAACACCCAATGTCACTTTACGGTCTCTGGAACTCTCTTGCGTACAGAAATTCCCCATGTACATGCATTCAAATTTAATTTTCTCCAGTTAATCTGTCTCCGCTAATTTGACTATTAGCCTGGATAGAAGAACTTAGAAGGTGGGAGGAAAATATTAATTTTCTTTAGCCCTCACAGTTTACATCTAGAAGTGAATGCCTGACTAGTAAGTGGTGTACACAGCGGATACACAATGTTAATTGAATGAGTTAATTAGTCCATCCCATAATTTTAATAATATTTCCCCTTAGGGAGTATTTCCTTTACAAAACTCCCCCTGCCTGAGTTCCAGCTTTTCCTGAAGATTCTGAACACACCCAGCTGGCAGGGTTGGCCCTGCTGTGGGAGGGACACTCACAGGCGTCTGTACAGTCCCCTCATCTGACCGCATTTGCCCAAGAAGGGCCTTTTACAGTAGAGTCATCAACCGAGAAGGGAATGACAATTTGGGGTCCTTGTGAGGTACGCTAAGAAAATAGAGCAAAGAAGGAGGACAATGGAGAGGGAGAGGACACATCCCCCGCCTGCCCCCCTCTTCAGTGCCAGGCCTCACAGCCTCAGCACGAGCGAGGGCCACAGTGCCCTACGGGGTCCGGGACTCTCTCGGGACAGCTCCTGCTTAGAGACACCCTTCTTACGCTGAGTGGTTGACATGGCCTGGAACGACTCACCCTTCCTCCTCTCTGCATCTCTGGCTCCTCCGAGCTTCTTTCTAACCAGATCACTAGCCTTAGAGTGGTACAAATGGAACCTAACCAACCACGTGGCTGTGCCTCTTTTTTTCAGCTTCTTTTTGTGACAAAATTTTTCCGCCTAACACACTTGAGGGTGTGGTGCATACATGTTTATGCAAACGTTTTGTCGGTCAGAATTGAGAGAAATGATGAAGCTTTAGGGATGTCCCAGTTTTGAGTATGCAACATCAGCGATCCTTCCACTGACCTCTACTTACAAAGGTGAGATTCTGTGTCCTCCAGCCCCTGTCATCTCATAGCGCCTCCCTCGAGTCACTCCTGTGAGCTCAGGCGGAGGGCCGGTCCTCAGAGCCTGTCCCTGAGTGGAACTGAGATACTAAGGTACAGGTCTGAAGCGTGGAGTTTCCTGTTCAGGACTTCCCAACTCATTCCTGTCCCACCCCGTTTGGGGGAGCAGATGCTCCCGCTTGCTAACAGGACCAGGCCGGGCCCGCAGCTGGCCGGGCTGAGCTGTTTCTGAAGTCCGGAGCAGCTGTGACTCACCCCTCCCACAGTCCGTTACCTTCCCGCTGCTCTCACTAGGTCTGCCGCTCCTCTCGCTCTGACTCCTACAAACCCACTTATTTTCAAATTTGCTCAATAGCCATGACATTCAAACCCAACCTGCTCCATGCATGGTCTGCTGAGAAAACACACAGTAGGAGCCGAGGGTCCAAGAGAAGAAATAATGACCGCAGACCGAAGCCTGTTTCCTTGGACTGTGGGCGGGTAAGAAATAGCTGCTAATAAGAGACAACAGCAAGTTTTAGGGCATGTGCCATCCTGCCCAATTGAATTAAGGGGATGTAGTCATCCTGACTGGTGGTTTTCAGGAAGCCACTCCAGATTCTAATTGAATTCACAGGCTCCCTCGTGATTAGGAACATAATACCTTGGTGCCCAAACTAGACTGAGCTGGTAACAATGAGCTAAAATGGCCTTCCATCTCTAAGTAGTGATGCGGAGTCTTTTTCTCTCTGTGACACTCCCAGGTCCTGTTGCCAAAGTCACAAAAGGAAAGTAAAAAAAAAAAATTTTTTTTCAGAGAAGGTTCAGGTCTTTCCTGCACAGTTCCAACTGCCAGTGTAATAAAAAATGCAATGAACAATAGGGGGGGGATTGCAGCTAGGTTTAAGATAAACTTTTTTGGAAGAAAGGACAAAAAGAAAGCATCAGTTTGGTGTAAAGTCACTGAAACGAAGCAGCACGTGGCACCAACTCCTCCCACCCCTCTATGCGACAGACACGTGAATTAAAGAGGCTTCAGTTACGCAGCCATTTCCGAGTTTGCATCCTGAGTCCACCTCTATCCAATCAGAGCTCAGGGACTCCAGAGGCCCCCAAAATAGCAATCACTGCCCTGATTTGCAAAGGGGAAGTTATTCAACAGGTTCATTCAACAAATATTTGTTGAGTGCCTTCCATGTTTCAGCACTAAGACACGGGGAGTTATAACAACAGTTGCCTTGGATATCAGCCCAATAAAATTAACCAGTGGATATCAGTGAGAACCCGAGATGCACAGGATCCGGCACAAATAACACCCCTCGTTTATTGCAAAATCTTTTGTTATAAAATCATAAGCGTGTACTTCTGTAACATAACAGTATCCTACTCAAGCACACCATATGACATTTTAGGTGAAATGTTCAAATTACAACTATAAATTATTATACCCGTATTATTACCCTACCTACCACTCTCAAGCAGGTGTTACTTCCGCTGGATCCTGTATATTAAATATGAGCCTGAATTAAAAATAGAACACATTTTCTGTGTTGGGTTCTATGTTCTTATTTCTTTGCTTTCAAAGTTAGATTGACGTGGGCTTCAGCCTTTTACTATAAACTGAGCGTGGGATGTCCGTCCGCAGCTCTCAGTGGAAGGTACACCACAGTGTCTGTCAGGGCACCGAGTCTCGCAAGGGTTAGAACCTGAGCTTCTGTCTTTCCTTCAAATCTGGGTGTCAGCTGGAGGCAGCCAGCAGCCAAACCCGAACCTGTGACTTACCCCTACCTCCGTCCACTCTCTTATCTGCCCAGATCCCATCAGTGCCACGTCTTACCGCTTTACCTTTTCAACGCTCCTCAAACAACACAGCAGCGATCTCTTCTGCAGAAGGTGTACTAGGTATTCATAGATGGGTACTGTTACTACCACTCCACTTTACAGATGAACGAACAGGACTACAGAAGTTGAATAATTCGCCTAAGATCACACAGCTAGTATATGGCATCGCCAACATTCAAGCTCAAGTCTGTCTGATTCCAAAGGCAAGAGCTCTTATACCCTGTGCCTCTAAACCAGCGATCACTGCTCTAGGTTAAGCCTCATCCCTCTGTCTTTTCATTGGTCTTTTGTCATCACTCTTTTTCTGAGTTCCTTTTTCATCTTTAATATATCTTTTAAAGTCAAATGTGTAGAGGCATAATTTATAAAAATAAGATTTACCCCAATAAGAAGGTTGAGGAGTTTTGACAAATGTATACAGTTGTATAACCACCACAATGAAGGTACAGAACGTTTCCATCACCCCCCAAAATTCTTCTTGACCTTTTAGAGTCAACATCCTTCCCTGGTTCCCAGCCTTGGCAATGACTATTCTGATTTTCCTCTTCATAGTTTACCTTCCAAAGGAGGTAACGTAAGGGGAATAATATAGTATAAAACTTTGGTATCTAGCTACTTCACTTAAAGCCTTTGATTTCGTCCATGGCGTTGTGGGAATCCATAGTTCTGTCCCTTTTATGGCTGGGTAGTATTCCTTTGCACGGCTTTATTGCTGTTGGTTTGGCCACTCACCAGATAAAGGACATTCGAGTTGTTTCCAGTGTGGAGCCACTATAAATAAAGCTTCTGGAAACATTCACTTAGAGGTCTTTGTATGAACACGTCTTCCTTTATCTCGGTTAAATAAACACAGAGGAATAAGGTCATGGGGCATATATTGTAGAAAATGTATGTATATGCTTGACTTGACGAGAACTTTTCAAACTGTTTTCCAAAGTGGCTGTACAATTTTGCATACAAACCAGCCATGAATGACAGTTCCAGTTGCTTGACATCCTTATTAGCACTTCGTTTTGCCTGCCTTTTAAGTTTTAGCCATGCTAATAGGTATATAGTGGTATCTTATTATGGTTTTATTTGCATTTCCCTAATGACAATGCTGAGCATTCAATTCGTGTGCTTATGGGTAGACAAATGGGTAGACATGATTACTTCTTCCTTTCAGATTGATATGCATCTTATATACTTTTCTTGCCTTAGCGTACTGGGCAGGACCGCTAATACAATATTGAGTAGAAGCTGACATTGAGTAGAAGCAGAGTGAGAACTGACATCCTTGTCTCGCCCTCATTCTTGGGGATAAAGCAGGACACGCAGAGCATTCAGTACGATGTTACCTGTAGGTGTTTCATAGATGCCCCTTATCAGATTAAGGAAGTTATAATCTAGTCCTCATTTCCTGAGAATGGTCTAGCTTGTCATGAATGTGCTTAATGTTTTCTGCATCTATTGATGTTATCGTGTGGCTTATCTTTTACCACGTTAGTACGATGAGTTACACTGATTGATTTTCAAACTTTTAAAAAGCCTTGTATTCCTTGGATAAATTCTTCTTAGTCATGATATATTATTCCTTTTATATATTGCTGGGTTATGTTTCCTAGGAATTTTTAAGGGTCATTGTATTTGTGTTGATAAGGAATAGTAATCTGTAGTTTTTTTTCTGGATGTCTTTTTCTTGTTTTGGTATCAGTGCAATGTTGGCCCATTTTCTGGAAGACTTTGTGTAGAATTGATACTATTTATTTCTTAAACATTTGGTAAAATTCATCAGTGAAGCTATTTGGCCTGGGATTTCCCTGTGGAAAGGTTTTTGACTACAAATCCAATTTCTTTCATTCAATTTCCTTAGTAGAAGGCTATTCAAGTTATCTGTTCCTTTTTGAATGAACTTTAATAGTTTGTGTTTTTCAAGAATGTTTCCATGACACCCAAACTATCAAACTATGGCCTGAAGTTGACCGTCACATTCTGCCCTTGTCATCTGTTATTATCTGTGGGCTCTGCTTCCCCGGTGCTGCTCATTTGTGTCTTTGTTGCTGTTCTTCTTCATCCGTCTTGCTAGAGGTTTGTCAATTTTATTGATCCTTTCAAAGAAACAACTTTTTGTCCTATTTATTTAGGCTATTTTCCACCCCTCTGGTTTTCTAGTCCATTGATTTCTGCTCTTTTTTTAAAAATTATTTTGTTCTGCTTGTTTAGATTTAATTTGTTCTTGTTTTTTTTAGGTTTCTTAAGGTGAAGGCTTAGGTTAATAATTTGAGAACTTGTCTCAATGTAAGCTTTGGATGCTATAAACTTTCCTGTAAGCCCTGCTGTATCCTAGAAATTTGGTATGTGTCATCAGTTTCATGTAAATTGTAATAGTCTCACATTTTCTTTGTGATTTCTTCTTTAACCACGGATTATTTAGAATGGTGTTGATCAATAATCAAATATCTGATATTTTTCAGATACCTGTTATTGAGTTACAGTTTAATTCTTTGTAATCAGAAAACTTGCTTTGTCTGAATTTCTGCACCCCACGCTTTTCTTCTCAAAACCACACTCTGGGTAAAGAACATCTCTGCGCATGGCTCTGGGGTGACCTCCAGAGAACAGTGTGAATAAAGCCAGATGGAAGTATATCTGATATGTGTTTTTAAATACAAGGATGAACACAAAATAAATTTTAAAAAATGATTTCCTATAAAAATAGATTGAAGAAGCCAAGTAGAGGTGAAAGGTGGAAGCTAGATTTCTCTGAACAAACATACTTTGTTTTGTAGATTCTACTTTGGAAGCATGGGTTAAAACATTTGAACCAAAGTATGAGAAAAAGAAGACAACTCTTAAAATTGAAATCAATATGATCGCAAAATCATAGAAACTAGCAAAATGATTTCCACAATGCTTTATATTTGCTTATAAAGATAAACAAACGCTTCATTTAGATCTTCTTAAACATGTTGTGGCTTAACTTGGCAAACGAGTTGTATCTAGGATGCAGAGAATAGAAAGGGAAATACAAACCCTAAATCTTAAAGAGGACTTTTTGTAATAAGAAATACCAATTTGCTCATTTCTCTCCTGAGTAAAATTTTTAAATTCCTATTTTTTTGTAAAGAGAGCAAATCTAACTGTATTATTCCTCTGAAAACCCTTCAAGGCCTCCCCACTGCTTACCAAACAAGCCTAATGCATGTACCTTCTGTGGCATCTGAGATGCCTTCAGGTGATTTATTTTCTTAATTTTTAACCATGACATTTATTGTAAAATAAAATGAGCGTAACAAAACTGTGACTTTAGGGATATTGTTGCTTAGACAGAATAAGTAAAAAATGATTTTAATATTAAACAAAAAGTGCTACAGAGATAACATGGATATGATAAACAAAATTGAACAGAAGGGGAAAATAGACGTGTTGGTAACAGTGGCTGACAAGATGAAGTTCAACTTTTCCCACATGGCGAATGAGATGCTTCCCCCTCCAACCTCATTTCTGGCCTCTCCTTGCCTAGCACTGCATGCATGCTTTAGCAACAAACACCAAAGACCAGTGGTTTTCCACTCCCGGGCTGTGTCTTGCCTTCCTAGGCCCACCCTCTTCCTCTCCTCGACTCTGCATCGTCCTCTGAAACAGCTCGCAGGTGGGCGGTGCAGCTGTGCGCCCGTTACAATCGCGCTGACCCACCACTCACAGGGACGATGTCTCTGTATGGTTTTCACCCACGGGAACGGAGCTCCTCAGGGGAGGGATGGTCTTATTCATCTCTGTATCCTCAGTGCAAGCACAGCGATTATTAACTCAGATTTTCTTGCATAAAACCTAAAGATAGCGTGGAATATGCTTAGTCATAAAATGGTAGTGCTTTTATCAAATCTCTCCTATGCATAAGGCACAGTAACAGACTCGAAGAATAAAAATAAACTTTCAGGGAGCTTATAATGGTCTCATTTAATCCTCGAAATGATTTTGTAAGTTAGAAATCCTTCTCTGTCTTCCATATGAGACATGGGAGGCTCAGAGTGGCAGCCACATAGCGTTATGGTTAGAAGGGTTGGTTCTACCATTAAAAAGCCTGTTTTCAAACCCATCTGATAGCTCTGAGCACATTACTCCACCTCTGTAAATCTTGGTTTCCTCTTCGGTAAAGGGAATAATAACAATACCTACCTCTTAGGGCTGCTTTCCGGATTAAATGAGACAATGTTGATAAGGTGACTAGAACAGTGCTTGGCACATAGTGCTGATTAAACGTGTGTGTATAACATTTATTAAACCTGTATATAACCACAATAATTATAACAGTAAAATAAAACAGACTGTTTTGTTGCTCCATGGTATATCTCAAAAATAGAGGACGTAAATAAATGTTACCCCAAAACAATTTAAAAGCAAATGAAGTCTTTATGTTATCTTCTGAAAACGCCATAGGGGACTCCATTCACAGCTCACAGCAAAAATGTCTGTAGTAGCCTCCTCACCCAGCATTTGGGTGCCAGGCCCTGCCGATCTCAGCGTTCACCCAACTCCAATCTCTTTCTCCCTGTGTCCCCCCCCCATTCCCTCCCCAAGCAAAACAAACCCACCCAAACTCTCCCTCGAAACACAGTCTATGCTGGCTTTGTGTTCGCCTCTCCTGCTACCTGCCAAATCCATGATCTTTCCCTCCTTTTCCCCTTTCTGCCCTTTTTATTCTAAATCAATTTTGTTGTGAATGTAAAACGGCTCTAAAATATATATAAAACCTATCTTTAAAAAAAGTCTTTTGAGCCTTCTCAGTACATAGGCTGTATCGCAATTCTAATAGGCTGTATTAGTTATTAAAGTAATAAAATAGTAACAGCTAGTATTTTTGAACACTTCTCACAGGACAAGCACTACCTAAGCACCTCCCATAGGTGGTCTCATCCAGGCTAGACCCCTCCTCCCCACTTAACTGCATCCCGATTTGTGGTAAGGCCCAGTTACCAAGATGGCAAAGACGGGCTTCTTCTCACTAGACAGGAGAGGACACCCTATAAACATGTTACTTCTTCTTTCCATGTCTCATGAAATTAACCCCCAAGTCACGTGTTTAGCAACGAAGGAGACAGCATTTCCCTCGGATTCCGAAGCCCACAATCTTTGCACACTCCCTGAGCATAAGACACTAGGTTAATAGGAGCGGAGGCGTTTCGAACGGAGGCGTTTCAAGCGGTGGCGGCTGCGGGGCTCAGTGAGTCCATACAGACAAGCGCAGGGAGCTGCTCGTGGGGGAGGGGCTGGTCTGTATTCTGACCGTGCAGGTGGTTACAGGATTTATAACTGCTAAAATTCAGTCTGTATTTCCCCAAAGCCCATTTCACTGTACGATGATTTGAAGAAAAAAAAAAACAAAACACTTTTCAACACATAAAAGTTTTCTCCTACACAACGCAGATAAAATGGAAATGGACCCAAAACTTAAAAAGTACAAAACCTAGGTCGTTCTTCCTCCTCTAGCAGAGCTTGGCCCAGGGGCTGTCCTGGGTGAAGCTGTGACTAGGCAAAGGCTCCTCCTTACCTTCCACTCCTTCTCTGACCACCCTACCCCTCCGCTGCCCCTGAACCCCGCATTGTACAACGACTTATCAACGCTCGTTTCCCGCACTCGAAGTTCTGCTCTCCGGTAATCGCCGTGGCAGGGAGGATCCAATAAATGCACGACCCCCAAGCGGAGGTACTGAAAACCGAGAATGATGGAACGGGCTAGAGGTAGGCAGACAAGGCTTTCACACCATCATTCAACTCACTTCTTGGAGGTCCTGCCCATTCTGGCCTCAGCTCCTTCAGAGTTGGGCGCAGGCGCAGGGCACCCCCGGCCTGAGACCAGTCCTGGGCGGCTCAGGTTAATGTTTCTGCGCAAAGTCGGCGTATCCAGGCCTGGCCGGTTCAGCCCAGGACGCTGATGGTCCAGGGCTGGCTGAGGCTGTGGTGGACTCGCATCTCACTTCCGCCGTTCCCCGCACACAGTCCTGTTTCTGCCCCATCTTCATACGTGCCGACCCCTAATAAACACCCTACACCCCAAACTCCGTCTCAGTGCCGGCTTCCGGAAGAGCCGAGCCCTGGCCCAGGCCGGGATCACGGGGCAGCCAAGTGGTGAGCGCAGTCAATCCCAGCCGTCTGACGCGCTGTCCGCACTCCGATTCGCTGCCGCCAAGTACGAACACAAGTACGTACAGAGCACTCCCACAGCCGCTGCTGGAACTGCTATTTGGCGTATCTGACACCGTGTCTTTAACTTTTTATAACAGCTGTATTGAGATATAATTCATATACACAAAATTCACCCTGTTCAAGTATACATGCAAGTCAGCGGTTTTAGTATTTTCACAAAACTGTGCAAACATCGTGACTGTCTAATTCCAGAACATTTCATCACCCCCAAAAAGCTGCGCCCATGAGCGGTGGTGACTCCCCCTTTGTCTTTGATTTCGGGCCTGCTAAACAATAATTAATGTAGTGGCTCTGTTCTTGGAGTAAGAAAGTTTATCTGCCATCACCTAAGATATAAACTTTCCTAATTTCACTCTCTTTTAACACATCCAAGCCAACAACATCTTCAAATTTATTCTTTAAAAAAATTACGAATTTACAGGGGGAATCAAATGGCTGTAGCATAGTTCATAAAACTACAAAAACTGGAAGTGTTGTCCAGTGTGAGGACTGTTTAAATCACAGTACTTTAACAAAATAAGATAGCATGCATCTATTGAAGACCAGATAGCAATAAGGAGAATGCCTGGTATAGCACCAACCAGGAAAGAAGAAGGAATTGCATCTACAACTATGTAGAATATGTACATATGGGTAAGGACCAAAAAGAAACAGAGAAAAATGGAAACAGTAGGGGCAACAGGATGTTGGAACTGTGGTCATTTTCACTCTTCTGAGTTCCTTTGTTATTGTCAAAAACGAGCTCCTTACGATCGATTCGAATTGGAGGACAATATGCACGTACCTGCTCCAGTCGGCAGAACGTCCCGCTCAGAAGGGGAGGTGCCCCGACACGCGGTTCTTGCTAAGACCAAAGGCTTTAGAGTCACGCGGACTTGGATTTTAATTCTGGCTCTGACACTTCTGAGACGTGACCTTGGGCATAACCTAACCTCTGTGAGGCTCATTTTCCACAGCTATTAATAGGAGCTACCAGCACCGTCTCCCTCACTGGGCTGTTGCGAAGATGGAGTGAGACAGTGGTGCCTAGCACCACTTAATAGGCGGTAGCGACTGCTATTTTTTGCTGCATAAGTAATGGTGGCAGGAGTGGTGGCCCTGAGTGCTGACAAGGGGGCAGCGACAGGGGACAGAGATTTTGTTCGTGAAAACACCGCTGCTCCGGAAAACCTTGAACGGCGACCCAGTTTGGCACTGAATATGTAAGCAGAGGACTTTCCCGGATCTCCATCAGTTGATCCCTCCGAGCAGACTAAGTGAGCGTTGCTTCAGAGCAGCCTGGGAGGTGCAGGAACTATACCCTTTCTTATCTGCAGACGCCTAGAGGTCGGTGCAGTACCTACAAGATGCTCACTGGTGGCCTAGTCCAACACTTCATCAGAGAAAATCAAGGACTGTGACTCGCTTTATTGATGAATACAAAGGCCTACTAACGACAGTGTTCCCACTGTGGATACTGTCATCGTCACTAACAAAGGGCCCCTGTGGCACATTCAGCAAGCCCTGCCCATGCCTTCCTCTCCTCTCCTGTCACGGAGGAGCTGTCCTCGTCCCCAGGGCCCGCTCCCGGACTCCCCATCGGTTCCTCTTACTTCCGCCTCCATTTGCCCTCCCCCCTCATCCGCACGTAAACCCACTGTAGCGCATTCCGCCTTAACCAAGATCAAAAATCCTCTCTGACCCTGTGTCCCCTTCCAGGCACGGCACCCTTCCCTGCTCCCCTTTATGGCGAAACTCCTGGAAAGAGAATAGCAGAATGCTGCAAATTACTAAAGCTGAGGGGTGGGAATGTGTATATTATTCCTGCTACTTTTTAAAGTTCAACTGTTTATGGAGCTGTAACGGGCGCAGTAAGCAGTACATATTCCATCTGTGCAATTCGGTAGTGCACCACGGGCAGACGCACGCACGCGTGAAGCCATCATTGCCACCATCGCTAGTGAACAGGCCCGCCAGGCTGGAAAGCGGCCCCATTATGCCCCTTTGCAACCCGCCCTCCTGCCTCTGCAATCACTGGTCTGCTTTCTGCTGCAATATATCCATTTGCATTTTCCAGAATTTTTCTAAATGAAATCATACGATATGAACTCTCTTTCTTTTTGGTCTGGCTTCTTTCACACAGCGTAATTTTGAGATTCACGCATGTTGCAGCGTGAATAAATAGTTCATTCCTTTTGATTGCCGAGTATTATTTATATCGCGGTTCGTTTATCCATTCACCTGTTGATGGACACTCGGGATGTTTCCAGTTTGGGACTGTTACAATAAAGCTGCTGTGGACATTCATGTACAAGTCTCTGTATAACATATGCGCTCATTTATCCTGGGTAAAGATCTAGAACGGAACGGCTGGATCGTACGTGGCAGGTGTACATTTAAAATTTTAACAAACTGCGAAACTGTTTTCCAGGGTGTTTGTATGGTTTTACATTCCTACCACCAGTGTGTGGAAGTTCCGGATCCTCCATACCCTAATCGACATGTGATACATAGTCGGGTTTTATATTTTTACCAGCCCAGTAGTTGTGGTTTCTCATTATGAATGAATGTGGGACTTATTTTCTCACTGACATGAATTATGCTATGCTCCCTTAAAAAGACAAAGCAGCCCTGGCTGGTGTAGCTCAGTGGACTGAGCACAGGCCTGCAAATCAAAGGATCGATTCCCAGTCAGGGCACATGCCTGGGTTGCAGGCCAGTTCCCAGCAGGGGGCACATGAGAAGCAACCACACATTGATATTTCTCTCCCTCTCTCCTTCCTTTCACCTCTAAAGATAAATAAATAAAATTGAAAAAAAGACAAAGCAGTTAAAGTCCTTTTTATTTAAAATATTTTTAACCCACTATGCATACTATACTCTTCATCATTTAAGTTGATAAATAAATACTGAACATCTATAGGTCCCAGGCACAGAAACTAGGTATGGGACTACAACAGTAAGCAAGACACAAGAAAAGCCCCTTCCCTCATGAAGTTTCCACTTTCGTGAGAGACAGACAATAAACAAATAGACTAATTATATAAGAACAGGCGATGGTAAGTGCTAGCGGGAAGATGATGTCAGGTGAAGAGCTAGACAATGACGGTGCTATTAGTTTGGACGGGATGGTCAGGAGAGGCTCTTAGAGAAAGTGAACAGGTTCCAGAATCGAGTGAGCGAGTGAGCTGCAGAAAGATTGCGGGGGAGAACTTTTAAAGCAAGGACACAGAGGTCCAAAGGCAAGTTGGGCAGCGTGGCCGGCACACGAGAGGAGGTAAGAGTGAAGGGTGAAGACACGGCCCAGGAAACCAAAGAGTCTCGTCAGCTAAGGAAGGATTTTGGATTTTAAGTGGGATTGGAAGTCACTGTAGGGTTTGTGCAGGAGAATAACAAGATCTGGCTTATATTTTATTTTCGTTATTGTTGACATATATTTCATATATTATAAAATTTACCCTTTTAAAGTATACAATTCTGTGATTTTTATGTTTCAAAGGATTATGCATCCTTCACCCCTATCTAATTCCAGAACATTTTATTCTCCCAAAAGAAATCTCTTAGTCATAGCATTCACTCCCCATCCTCCTCCCACTGGCCTTTAACCCCCCAATCTATGTCTTGCCTTTACGGATCCAACAATCTGGACGTTTAATGAAAGTGGAACCACACACTATGTGGCCTTTTGTGTCTGGCTTCTTTCACTCAGCATAACGTTTTTAAGGCGCATTCATATTGTAAATGTATCTTTTGTAGCTGAATAATATTCTATGGCTATAACACACAAACATATCCGTTCTGCCGTTGACGGATATGTGGGTTGTTTCTGCTTCGTGGCTATTAAAAGAAGAATGAAGTCCAAGACCTAATGCTAGCTGATGTCAAGATTTATTACAACAAAGGCGCAGTGATCAGGAGGGCATGGTGCTGTTGCAGGACAGTGGAGCAGAATGGAGGGAGCAGACGTGTCTCTGCACTCAGAGAGCAACGCGGGAATAGGCTCTCAGTCAGCTCCCTGCCTGCCTTTTCAGAAATGGAGGTGAGCAGATCATCGAGGTCTCCTCCTTGGAAGAAGCGCACAGTCGGGTGTGAGCCAGCGGTGAGGGGTCTGAGGCTCTGGAACAAGGTTAATCACAGCGGTGGAGGCTTCTATCTCTGCCAGATGCGTTTACTGCCAGAAGGGATACAGATTTGAAAATCCCACCACTGAAACAAGACGAAGTTCTGTGTGGAGTCTTACTCAGTTTTATCACAGGCTGTTCCCATGAGGAAAGGATTTATCAAGATATTCTAACGCTTTGGACAGGTTAGCAATTAGGCTCAATTTGACAGTGAATTAAACTGGCATTGATTCATCTTAATTTGAAAATAACAACTTTGAAAGTACTGTTTTCTTTATCATGAACATGCCTAAAACAAAATACAGAGGAACACAGAGAGTAATTCAGTTTAAATCAATGTTTTTTTTTCCACTTGGGAAACAGAGCACAGAATAGTGATCCTTTTCTGACCCGTCCCTAACATTTAGACAAGAAATTATCTGTCATCTTTTCTTTTAAATCTTGTGATCTTAAAGGGAGGTCGGGTGGCCAATGTTCCCCACCCAAATCCAGCCATCCTCCATTGAATGACACAAAAAATTTTACTCCAAATCCTACATGTTACTCCCTTTCCAGGTGAAGAAATGGCCTTGGGTCAAAAAAAAAGAAGAAGAAGAAGAAAAAGAACTGCTAAAAGAATCTATTATTCTTAAACACGGCTCTCTTCCATTTATTCCCTCCAACAGAACGAAGCAGAAATCAAGAAGCAAAAACAGAGCTCAGAATGCTCAGCCAAGAGCCTGTTTTCTCACAGTCTGCCCACACCTTAAATAGACACGAAACATGACAACGGGCGGTAATCAGCCACTACAGGAAGCCGACAAACTAAAAGAGAAACCTCAGGCATCCGGCCTTCATCTTTCTTCTGTTTACGTGAAATCCACTTTGCTTCGTGACTCTCAATGTTTCCTCACAAGAAGTTAAATCAGGTGTGATGTCATATAATCACCAGGTCCACACTATCTTCATAAAAATCAGTATTTTTTTAATAAGGGTATATCCCACATATCAGAAAAACTGTCTGTTTAGAGGGCCCAAAACTGGAAATTTTGTTCCTACCTATATACAAGCAAAAACCTTATACACGTATAAGGTTCAAAGTGAGCACATATTCCTTCGGATCTTGTTTTCAATGCCTGTTTGCTGTGTGTGGCACTCATTTTGGTGGGGCTGAGTCACGGTATTGGCCAAGCCTTCTTGAATCTAACATCCTTGTTCTTGTCCAAACCGACCACCTCAGGAGAAAACAAAGGAAGCCCGCTGAGCAGAGCATCCTCAGCAGAGTGTCCCTGTCCTCTCCCGTCCCTGCAGGAAGCAATGGAACGGGGCCTCTGACCCGGAACCAACCAGCCCTGCGCTGAAAAACGGCAGCTCGGCAAACGGAAAGGTTTGGTGTCGGCCAATCAGTTTTCTGAGCCACGGGTGTTGAGAGATTTCCACTCTGTTTTGAGACTAAATTAAAGGACACTGACCTAAAGAGAAATTTGCCCCTGACTCTTTGTAGAGCCCAAAATATGTACGGGAGTCCCCCCAAGACTCCCTAAAAACGCAGATAATACCAAACACTATATATATTGTTTTTTCCTCCTACACATAGACACCTATGATAAAGTTTAATTTATAAGTAAAGCACAGTAAGAGATTAACAACAATGATAGGGCAATTATAACAATATAAGTTATGTGAATGTGGTCTTTCTCTCCTTCAAAATATCTTATTGTAATTATGTGAAATGATACAATGTCTTGTTAAGTAGAATTTTCACCTTTAGCTCTGGCTGCTGTGGCTCAGGGAACCAAGTGCCAGCCTGTGAACCGAAAGGTTGCCGGTTCAATTCCCAGTCAGGGCACATGTCTGGGTTGTGGGCCAGGTCCTTGCTTGGAGGCATGCGAAAGGCAACCAACTGATGTTTGTCTTGGACATTAATGTTTCTCTCTTCCTTCTACTCTCTCTGAAAAGAAATAAAATCTTCTAAAAAAAAGAACTTCCACTTTTAACTTCAAAGAAGCACTTTAGAGCTTCTTTTTAGGACTTATTGGGATGGCCAGCATCACTACTCTTGCTCTTTGGGGTCATTATGAAGTAGAAGAAGGGCGACTTGAACACAAGCTCTGAGATGCTCTAACAGCGGAGAACTGACGTGGTTACAAGTGACCAATGCACAGGGAGCTTCTGTAGCGTGGAGACGCTGGACCAAGGGGTGATTCACATCCTGGGTGGGACGGAGCAGGGCCGTGTGAGATTTCACCATGCTACTCACAACTGCGTGGAACATAACATTTAGGAATTGTTTATTTCTGGAATTTTCTATGTAATATTCTTGGACCGCTGTTGACCCCAGGTAACTGGAACTGGGGAAAGTGAAACTGTGGACAAGGGGGACTACTGACTTAACATCACTTCAGACGTCAGCATCCTAAACCCACAGGCCTTTCCTCTTTTAAATTCCAATAGTACTACTATTAGTCTACTTCAGTGATTATTATCCATGTCCTCACTTTAATACTGACTAATGGTGATGACAATGACAACAGCCATTTCTTAGTAAATGCTGTGTGGCATGCCCATGCTAAATCTATCTTTACATTGATTCGTCATTATGGGAGAAACCCTATGTACTAAGTATTACTTTTCCCAGTTTACAGAGGAGGAAACTGAGCCCCAGAGAGATGAGATCATCTGTCCTAAGCTGCATATCTAAGTAAGGGGGTGAAGAGAGTACACACCCAAGTCCATGCTGCTTCTTCACTACTTCTACCTCCTACATATCAAACTCTGAAATCCCTCCTTCTTTTTTTCTTAAAACCTGCCTCCTACTGAGGCTGTTCAGGAATATCTCAGAACAAAGCCCCCATCCACTCAACAAGTATTTACTGAGTGCCCACCCTAATACTTCATTCAATCACGCACAAAGATTTATTGAGAGCCTATGACCCGTTCGGTACTGTGCGAGGTGCTAAGGATACCTCAGTAAACGACACAGACAAAAATCCATGGCCTCTGCAACTTACATTCTACAGGGGGCAGAAAGACAATAAACATAAGAAATATGAAACAAAGTGATGGTTCAAAGCTAGCACATGCTAAGGAAAACCAAGAAAAAAGAAGGATAGGAAACATAAGGCTGCGTGTGTGTGAAGGATTGCCATTTCAAATGCTATGAACATGTATTATTTGAGCAAAGACTTCTTAGGATGTGATGGTTTTATGTGTCAACTTGGCAGGCTACTGCACCCAATTATTCACTCCAGCACTCATCCAGGTGTTGACTAGGAAGGTATTTCGTAGCTGTGGTTAGCATCCACAAACTGTAAGGAGACTAGCCTGGATCATGTGGGCGGGCCTCATCCAACCAATTCAAAGGCCTTAAAAGCAAAACTGAGGTTTCCCTCAGAAAGAAGAAGCTCAGCCTCAAGACTGCAACTTCAGCTCCTACCCAAGGGTCTGCAGCCTGACCTGCAGATTTCAGGCTTGGCAGCCCTGCAGTTGCAGAAGCCAATCAATCCCTTGAGATAAATCCCTTAGTATACCTTCTATGTGTGTGTGTGCTACTATATGTGTCTTACATGTATGTGTGGGTGCGTATACATATAGTATACATACACATACAGGGTGGGGCAAAAGTAGGTGTACCGTTGTTCAGATTTAAAATAACACAGCCCTGGTTGGGTGGCTCAGTTGGTGGGAGCATCATCCATACACCAAAACACCCGTTTTACTCTGACATTCC
The DNA here is from genome assembly GCA_028533065.1 of Trachops cirrhosus. Classification (NCBI taxonomy): domain Eukaryota; kingdom Metazoa; phylum Chordata; class Mammalia; order Chiroptera; family Phyllostomidae; genus Trachops; species Trachops cirrhosus. The sequence goes on along the minus strand of CM052548.1, from coordinate 77,583,409 downwards.
CCGCACTCCTGCCTGACCTGGAACCAGCCGCTTTCTGGGGCCTGGGGTAGGGACTGCAGTTTCCCATTAATTACACATATTAACTACCTATAATAGGGGTGTCACAAGCAGTGCATTAGGCGACTTCTCATCTCCCCTTAAACAGAGGCACTCCTCCAGTGATCTGCTTTCAGAACACATTCACAATTACGAGTTGAAAGTGCATCCAGCAGGGAGCCCAGGCCCAACCAAAACAACGCACAAACTGGAACTGAGGGAGATCATTCAAGGACACCTGCACGGGTGTCCAAGGGCAAAATATCTGACTTCCAGACGCCTCCACTCTTCTAATTTCCCACTAAGTGTCCGTGGAAAAGGAAAAAAGGTCCACCATTCAAAAAAAGCCAGGATGTCAGCCTATGTCACCCCTGGAAGGGGTTCCGGACAACTTCAAGGACACGTGGACAGCAGGGACCAGAACAGGCCGTCGGTATCGAGGCGGGATGACGACTCTCCCGGATCAGAAAAGCAAAATCTGCGCACAACAGAAAACTAGGCAGCCGTATATCTGCTGCAGACCTGCTACTTTCTGTGACAGCAAAAAAAAAAAAAATAAGCTACTCCCTATAGCTTCCCCAAAGGCCCACAAACCCCTCCCACCTAAACTTCGCCAAGGCTGGCCCAGCCCCAGTTACCCAGGAAACGTCACGGCAGGAAGTAGGGCGGCACTGACGACAGCACGATGCATCCTGGGACTTGTAGTCCTCGCTCAGAATGCGCAGGCGCAAGGGGAAGGCGGGGGCTCCCGGGAGCAGAGCCCCACGGGAGTTGTAGTTTCTCATGGATTACATGTACTGTATTAAGGATATCAGAAGTCAGGTGGTGCAGTTAGACGACTTGTCATTTCAGACAGCAAAGGTTCTCTCAGTGAACGCCTGTCGGACAGGGAGATTTGGTTTGAGAGCCGTGTGTACACACATCCTCGGTTCGGCCGTAGATCTGAGATGGACTGAGATAGCCCCCACGTGGACACTGGGCGAAGGACAAGCCACACAATCTGCTTGGAAACAGCACTGTGCGACCATGAAAAAATATACTGTAGAATTAAGGAGAGGAGGCCGTCCCAAAGACTCAGAAAAAGAACAGACATCAATATCATTCATCTCGTGAATCGGAAGAACAATTCTGAGAAATTTCGGCCTCTTCAGAAAGTATGCAAGAAAATACATAGTATGGGTTATGAAAAAAGACTATTTCACTTATATAAACAAAATATGCATGCATAAAAATGCAGTTTAAAAGGTGTGGAAGAATCTAATCAAGACCGATGACACTGCCTACCTCCAGAGAGAACACTGGGATGGGGTAGGTGTGGTCAAGACAGATTTTGCTTAATCTTGTGTGATTTATATAACTCAACGTCACCTTCCTGTGTTAGTGCTCACTGTCTTTACAATTTGTAAAACAAAAGGTATGAGGAGGGCAGAGCATTCAAACAGATTAGGCACACACACACAAAAGAAATATGAATAGCAAAAAAAAATTCCAAACACTATTCTGGAGAAGATTTAACAAGAACTAATTTCTATGTATATTCTGACTGTCACAGTCAGCAGTTTTGAAACCACTCTGCACTGGTCCCGGATCAAGAGAGGCCATCACACAGTGATACTGGACACACACAGGGGTGTGAGGGCACCGGGGTCTTCCTGCAGAAACTCTCTTCTTTTTTCTATCCTTCCAGAGCAGAACTGGGTCTTTGGAGTCAGTAAGACCTGGGTTCAAATTCCAGCTCTGCCACTTACAGCCCATTTGACTTAGGAGAAACCACTTAGCTTCTACAAGCCTCAGTGTCCTCAGCTGTTAAATGGTGATAGAATTAGAACTAATTGAAAGGTAGTAATAATAGAAATGAACTCAAGGGCAATTATGAGGATCAACACCATGAAATACCTAGCCCATAATAATAATGAACACGGAATAAATAATAACTAAGCTATGACTCCAACTTCCTGCCCCAGGAGTTGTGAACCCGGGAGGCCAAGCCGCCCAGTTCCCAGAGTCCAGCTGCAGAAGCTTATTCATTGGGTCCAACTGCAGGAAGGGGAGAGTGAAGGACTGTACCCCAGGTGCTCTGCCACATGGTGCCTTGAACTGGGGGTACACCTGATGCCCCCATCCGGTTGGAACCCTGCTTCCTCCCAGGAATTTTGAAGCCAGAACTCAGCCTTGGTTTTTTCACCCTGCCCAAAGCAAATGTGCTGTATGGAGAGGAACTGACAAGTGTGAGAGATCGAAACGTCAAAGCACGAACACGGCTCTTCAAAGCCAGGGGAGCCCGCTGTCGTGACAGCTTTGGAAGCCAGGCTTCGTCTCACTCAGGGGCGAGTACAGTGTTGTGATAAATGACATCCATCCCACACTTGCCTTATGTCTGCATAATTATGAGCTCTAAATCAAGCTAACAAATTGCTAACTAAAAAACATTCTAGTCTCCTAATTTTACAAAGAATTCTGCCACTCCTTGGTACAATAATGTGGAGACAGAGGGGAGCTGGGGCCCCACCCTGGGCCGACACCCTTCCCTTTTACCCCAGCTGTGCTCCTCACTCGAGGAGCCTTGCACCCCTTTGCGTGGGCTCCCTCAGCCCCCAACTCCATCCACACATCGTCAACCACTTCAGGAGCAGCGCCTTGCATACCCTTTGAGCGAGCACAGCCTGCTGTTTGAAGATGGACCCAAGGAGGAGGAGCTGCAGGTTGAGGCCAGTTGGACAGGGTCCCAGTACCCAGAGCATGGTCTAGAAAGAAGGGTGCAAGGCCCAGGCAGGAAGGGGTACAATCAGGGGAAGACTGAAGAGGTGCTTTCTGAGGCACAAGGGACAGGCAGGGCTCCCCTCGCCCAAGTCAGCCGCTCAGCCCAGTGGAGCGTCAGGTCCTCTCAGTCCACCTTTCATTTCAGTCTCGGCCACAGCAGACAGGTCCTTAGGAGTGCAGGCTTTCCTTGTACAACCCGAATCCCAACTCAGGCTCAGCTAAACTTTCTGCCCCTGGGGCATCTCCAACATTGTAGGAGTCCCTGTCCCCAGCCCCCCACCCCAAAACCCACCCACTCCACACACAAACGAAGCCCAGAAATGCCTGAAAGGTGACGGCCCCAGAGGAAGCCCCACCCACACAGGACAGGAGCGGAAGGGCAAAGGATCAAGGCCACCATTGCCTCTTGTAGACAATTCTGGAAAGCTTTCCACGAGTTTAAGATCCCGGCAGAAACGGGCCCACCGCTCACAGCCCACCGCTCCCAGCGGTGACCTCAGTAACGTCCGCTGTCCTTGGCTTTTCCTCCTTCCACGTCTCACGCTCCCTGCGGTCTCACTCTTGCTTCCTGGAATCACTTCCCAGATAAACCACCTACACCCGAGTCCTGGCTCTGGTTTTAGGGGTCCTCAAAGGAATCGAGGGACAAATCTGGGAAAGAGCAGGACGAGCCCTTCCCAAGTTCAACTACGTCAGCAGCACATTCTCACCGGTGCCCTTCATCAACAACCATCCAAGAACTTTTCTTTTTTTTTTTTTTTAGTTTTTAAAAAGATTTTGTTTATTTATTTATTTTTTAGAGAGTCGGGAAGGCAGGGAGAAAGAGAGGGAGAGAAACCTCAATGGGTTGCCTCTCGCACATGCCCCAACTGGGCATCAGGCCCGTGATCTGGTAAGAACTTTTCTTGAGTTGAAAGCGTTCTCCACACATTTGTATTATAACCTAAACTCCAGTTAAAGAGGTATTTGGTCGGTCTGTTTTTTCTTTGAGAGTGCGGTTCCTTTGCTCTTTCCTCTATTTTAATGTCTAAATTCCTTTCATGATTTAATGTCTAAATTCCTTTCATTAACTCACTCTAATGGTTAAAATTTCCTGGCTGACTGTGGCCTGTCGGGAGGCAGGATGACGGAAGCTGCTCGTGGAAAATGAACAAGGACGGGACGCAGACCAGAAGCGAAGAGCTGTTACTAATTTTGACATCAAAGATTACAGTGAACCAGAGAATTGCAAACAGCCCGTTTTTACAGCAGACCATTTGCTGAGGACTGTGATACCAGATTTTCCTAGACAGCCGCACTTCAAAAGTTTTTTAATTTTTTATTGAATGTATCAGGGTTATATTGGTTAATAAAATTATATAGGTTTCAGGAGTACAATTCTATAACACACCATCTGTATATTGTATTGTGTCTTCACCGCCCCAAGTCCAGTCTCCTTCCATCACCATTTATCCCCCCTTTACCCTCTTCTACCTCCCCCTCCCCCTCCCCCTTTCCCTCCAATAATCAACATCCTGTTGCCCGTGTCTACAGCCCATTCAAATTTTGGGCATTGGATTCATAAGCACATTCCTCTAGGCAGACTTTTTTCTAGATTTAAACTTGAGAAAACAGAGTCACAGACTGTCCATGGCCATGGCTATGGCCATGGCCTGGCCACGGGCCCCTTCCTGTCGCCTGGGCACTGTGTCTGGAGCCCAGGCTCAGAGCTCCTAGGTCCTGGCTTCCTGTGGCAAGAAGCCCTTTGACGTGGCTGACAAACACCTCTTCTCACACAGCCTGCTGCTGTGAAGGGAGCCTCACTGCACAGTGGCCCTCTGTACCACGTGAGCACTGGACACTCGAGCCTCCTTATTTTGCACCAGCTTTTACTACTAGGCTCTGAGTGGAGACCCCAGCGCCCAGACTTTGGCCCTTTGGGAGGGAGCCTTCTGCTCCTGAGCTATCTTGCCTGGCCTCATCGAGCTTCCTTGGGTTCAATTTCTGCATAAGTTTTTGAGAGCTGAAGCAGGGAGAAGATTAAAAGAGAAGGGCAAATTTAAGGGGAAAAAAGGAAGGAAGGGAGGGAGGGAGGGGGGAGGGAATAGTGTCATCCTGCAATGAGAGAGGCCAGGTTAGGGTCATGGGGTTCTTCCTGGCACGCTGATTCTGCCCTGAGACTTCAGCCACTCCTGACCTGAAGGTGAACCTGCCCATCTACTATTTATCTCCACGCGTCAAAAACCAAAATCGGAGTGGGTGGCAGAGAGAGGATCAGCCTTGGAAAATTAATCTCAAGCTGGGAGGAACCTTAGACTAACCCCTCACTTAACAGATGAGACTCTGCCGTAGGATCATAGCCTAAGATAGTGTCTTGGGTTTTTCTATAGATTCAGAAAATTAATCCTAAAACCCCAAATGGTGGCTATTTAATAATGTTCTCTACAAGCACCGGCTTATTCCCGACCATAAACTGGTGAGGAAGGATCCCGCAAGCTGTGAACTCCTGGACTCCATTCCATCATCTGTGCTGACCCCCAGTGGTAGAAATGAGAAGCACACGCCAGGGGCGGGGGTGGGGGAGCGGTTAGCACCCGCAGGAAAGGCGGGACACAACGCATGACGATCAATGCTCCAGTACCTCGCAGATTCGTCCTCCTCTTCAGAAATTAGAATGTCATCCCTACAGTTATGAATAAACACCTTTTATGTACAAGCCCTGGAAAATCAAATTTGAACCTCCAGATGCCAAAACATGAAAACATGTTTTAAATATTCCAAATATTTTTCAGCAAGCATTTACTGTAATGAACCACGGGCCAGACGCCAAGCTAGGCCCTTGGGATGAAAAGATCAATGAAAAATAATTGACACTACGTTAGGCCAATATTTAGGATTAATTTAATTTAATCAGGATTTAATTAGTAATTTAGGGGAAAATGTTACCTAAAGAAGTGATAGCCAAGGAACGGCAGACGTGTCCCAAAAATCTAACAATGTCTTCGTTTAGACAGATGTCCCTGAGAAAGGACCAAAAATGATAGTGTTTACTTTTTAAGAAAATATTACACTTTTGGGTAAAGCTGAATGAAAGAATTTGGATTACAAGATCTACCTCTTTTAATACCTAATGACAAACTACCTGAACAGAAATTCCCTGGATTAACAAAACGTGGAAAAGGGTATAACGTCAGGCTGTGCACCTCAGAAAGAGATGCTAACTGATGAAAGAGGAAGAAAGCTCTGGCCAGACTCGGCCAGGTGCCAAACCCACTCTCATCCAGGAAAGGGGTCTGGAGCCACCAGGTGGTGCAGACGGGGAGCCTGAAACCACAAAACCGCAGGGGCCTGCAAGAATGTTTGCTATTGTTTCAGGATGAAGAAATAAAAATAAAATTAATAAAAATTCCATGCTGTTATTAAAGTTCCTTCAAATATTTTTATAGGGAGATTACTTTTAATGTGAAATATGTGATTACTTTAGTGTGTTTGATATGCCGAAAAGCAAGAGTCTCTCCCAAACCGGGTTCAGGACCTACCATAATTTCTGCATGGTCCTGCTAATGCGTCCCATACTACAGAGAAGGGAACTGAGAGAATAGCGTTATCTGTCACAGAGTGGAAAAACAACTCCTGCAAAGGTCAGCACTGATTTCGCTTTTCAGTTCTTTTTTATGTTAAATTTTTTTTATGTTAAATGCAACAAATAAAATGTTAAAACCTTGATGGATGGCTCAGCAGTACAATAGAAATGACAGAAGCTAAAAGCAGTAAGCAGAAGAATGGTGAATAGAAATTATTCAACTTGAACAACAAAGAAAAAATAGATAAGAAGAAAATGAGCAGCACCTCAGGGACATGGGTGACAATAACAAAAGTTGTAATATTTCTATCCTTGGAGTCCCAGGAGAGAGGGAAGGCGAGGAGCTGAAAACGCATCTAAAGAAATAATGACTGAAACTTACTAAATTTCATGAAATACATAAACTGATAGATGAATGCCAGATCAAAAACTCCATGCTAAGAAACATTACAATCAAACTTCTAAAAACTAAAGGCGAAGAAAAAGTCTTAAATGCAATCACAGAAACCGTGCGTTATCTACAGGGGGAATACCGACCCGAACGACAGCAGATTACTCATTGGTGACCGTGGAGGTCAGCGGGAAGTGGCACAACATTTGGCAAGAGCTGAAGGGAAAAAAGAGGCGACTGTGTATTCTGTGTCCAGAGAAGCTGTCCTTCAGAAGGGAGGGCAAGTAAAGGCATCCTCAGATGAAAGAAAACCAAGAGAATGTGTCACTAGCAGACCTACCCTTAAAGAGTGGCAAGAAGTTCTCTAAATAGAAAGGAAATGATAACAAAAGAAAGTTTGAAACTCAAAAAGAAGAAAAGAACGATAAAATGGCTAAAAATAGGGGTATGTAGTATTATACGTACCTTGCCTTCTTCTCGTGAATTTCTGAAATCATAGTTGATGACCAAAGCAAAAATTATACTAACATCTGTTCGGTGCTCAGGAAATACTTGAAACAGTTATATTTGAAAAGTAGGGAGAATAAAAGGACCTAAATAGAAGTAAGTGTTCAATACAGAATATCCCCCAGATTTTAAAGAAGAGAGAAAGGAAACAGGAGCCAGCTACAAGATGTCTATAAGAAATTCACTTCAAACATGACCACACAGGTAGGCTGAAAGGAAAAGCACAAAAAAGACATATTATGCTACCGTTAATAATAATAAAAGCAAGGGTGGTTATATTGATAACAGATGAAGTAGACGTCAGAGAAAAAATTAAAAAGAATAAGAGGGGTCTCGGTACTTCACTAATTAACTCGCTTCCATTTTAAACTCTAAAAAAGGAATGAAAGGAGTAAGAGGAACATTATAAAATGATTTTTTTAATCCACCAAGAAGAACTAGAGATAGTAAATGTGTATGCACCAAACCACAGAGCTTCAAATAAATGCAAATGTAAAACTTTTAATCAAGATTAACATTATAGTGATTACATTGGTTCAGAATTATTTTGTCTATTTATCCTTTCATTACCTATTAAACTTCCTATTTATTGATATATGTGCCCAGAAGGGTGAATGTCATGGCAATTTTTTATGTTAATAATAGTTATTTCCAGGTTGTGGGGTTGGGAATGGTTCTTTACCGTCTTTGCCCTGTTCTATATTGGTTGATTTTTTTTAGATAAGCATTTTTAACATAATAAAGTCATAAAAAATAAGTAAATAATTAAAATCTATTAATTAATGAGTTCAATGTTTAAACTTTGTATTGGCTTTCTGAATTAGATCCAAAGTAGATTTGGGAAGAATATCTCACAGAAAGCTGATATGCTCAACTTCGTTAACTCTGCATTTGCCTGTGGTTTAGTTTAAGCAATTTGCTTTGCAAAGGGATGCAAACTGAACCAGGTGTTAAAAATATGAAAGTGCTCGTTTACGATTTAATTAAAATGAGATAGAGACGACTCCTCCCCTGACTGAAGAAGAGCATCCTGGGGTGTGCTCTGGGGCACCCTGTGTTAGAGCCTAGGGGAGACCGCAGAGGCTCTCAGTTATCAGGAGTGTTCCTGGGGCCTGGGGCGCTGCAGCCCCTGCGCCCTTCAACTCTGGCCACAGACACCGTTGTCTGTGTGCCCCCGTCTGCTAGAGAGACACGATTTTCTGTGCATGCTATAATGCAAACATTTTCTGATGGAGCTGGGAGATTTCTTATACCCTTATGTATAAGTCATGTTGATGAAGGAAGGTGAAGCTTCTCCTGGATTAACTAAGAAATCTCACTCATATTTACACCAATATTAAATATTATTGTGCAGGGCAACAGATTACTAAATCAGACAACCAATTAGAACTGCAGAATTATAGGGGCTATTGGTTACACTTCTTAGAACATCTGTGTATCTTCGGAGACTCCATAGTTAAGCAGAAATTAAAACAACATTAATTAACCTCATTGTGAATACTTTCGATTTGCCAGTTTATCAAAACTAGCTCTCTGATTCAGGAGAGTTCCTGCCTTTCTGTACTAGAAAGAAAAGAGAGACTATTTTATTTTATTTTTATATTCTTAAGATTATTTTTTCACTAGCAGCATTCTGAAGATGTTGTTCCAAATAACATCAAGGGAAAAAGAGCCAAGGACATCCAAGACGCTACTGAAGGGCAAAGAGGGGAGATTTACGCCGCCAAAGACGAGAACTTTCGAGAAGCTGCGGTGCTGAGGCAGCGTGGTATCGCCACACACAAGAACAGCCTGGCCGAGGAAACCGGCCCGTGCAGCCCAGCGGAGTGCCCAAACAGCCCTCCACTGAGTCCTTGAGATGGGATGTAAGTGGCGTGGTAGATCAGCAAGGAAACAAGGGACATTTCCATAAACATTGATAGAGCTGGGGGAAAGGCATTCAAATATAACCCCTACCTCACTCTATATCCCAAAATGAAATCGAGATGGAGCAAGGGCTTAAATGCCAGATGCAAAACTTTTGAATGTTTAGTAGAACGTATAGATGAATGAGACACCAATAGCATTTAACCATAAAAAGAGATTAAAATTTTTGATTGGAGCAAAATTAAGAACTTCTTTCAACAAAAAGGAAAACGACAACCTAGAAGCTGAAGAGAGATGTTTGTAGCACGTGCGTCCTATGAAGGGTTAATATCACATCGCACAGTACAAGGAGTTCCTATGAGTTTATTAAAAGTGACAACTCCCTAGAAAGTTGGCCAACGACATTCATGGGGATTTCACAGAAAACATACGGCAGTAAACATGTAAAAATTTGCTCGCCTTAACAGACTCTTGCATACAGAGAACAGACTGGTGGTCGGAGGAGGGGGACTGAGACACCAGAGGAGAGGGGGACTGGGTGGCCGGGCGAGAAAGGCAAAGGGGGTGAGGAGCACGAACTGGCTTTCCATATTTGGTTTGTCAAACTGCTCAATATTTGCCAATAGAACAGATGCAAAATGTCATATGGTTCATTTCCCTGATGACTGAGGTCGATCAAAGTTTTTAAATCTATTTTTCAATTACAGTTTGCACCCAATACTATTTTGTATTAGTTTTGGGCATCCAGCCTAGTGGTGAGACAATCACATGGTTTACAAAGTGTTCCCCCAGTATATCCAGTGCTCACCCGGCACAGACATAGTCATTACCATAGTTTTCAATATATTCCCCATCCTGTACTTTACATCCCCATGAGTATTTTGCAATGACCAATTTGTACTTTTTCTTTTTTAGATTTTATGTATTTATTATTAGATTAGACAGAGGGAGTGGGAGGGAGAAAGACAGGAAAGAAGCATCAATGTGTGGTTGCCTCTCGAATGCCCCCTACTGGGGACCTGGCCCACAACCCAGGCATGTGCCCGGACTGGGAATCGAACCAGCAATCCTTTGGTTTGCAGGCCAGCACTCAACCCACTGAACCACACCAGCCAGGGCTGAAATACCCATCTTTTTTTTTAAAGCAAAATAGTTATAAACATAAATTTAGGATAGTGGTTACCGCTGGGGAAGAGATGTTAGTAGATGTTAGGGTCAGAGTTCAAGTTCTTTGGTGTGTGGTGGATTCACAGGTGGTCACTATATCACTCAAATACATTCACGTGTATTTACATAGAGGCTCACGCACAGCCAAGGATTAATTACCCACCAAGGTATGCTAAAACCCAAGGATTCCGAGAAACTCATTTTGTGTACTTTGTCCTTTTAAAAAGAGAGAAAAATAAAACAGAGGAGAATTCTTAACAAATGGAATATAGGGTTGCTTGTCATTGTCTTATGATTTTATTCATTGCCTCTTAGCAATGTTTTATTTTAAATTTGCTTCTGCATAAAACGGTCTTACCTTTGGTTCTTCCAATTCCTGAAGACACAGTGTCCACTCTTGGCTAGTATCCAGGCGAGAAAGTGCAGAATACCTTCCTGTAAGGGCTCAGTTTCTGCAGCAGGTTTCGTGGAAGCGTTAATGTTTCCTGGAAACCACCATATCCTGTTCCGTTGTAACTCTCATCTAGAAACTGGCACCGCGCTCTACCAGTGCTGGGGTGGTTTTCAGTGCAGCCCAGACCAGCTTTAGATGCCGGGGTCTAACGACACCGAGTCCTCAGTCGTGAGCACACTAATCTCTCAGTTGCTAGTTACCTCTGTATTTTTCCACTGAGTGGGAAAGGGAAAGTGCGAGTGTGTGAAGTTAGACTAGTGTGTTACCCGTAACATTCGGGGAGCTTTGTTCTGCAATCTTTTGCTGCTAAACGGTCACACATTGCATGTCAAGTGAAAGGCACTGGTGTTATGGGGACTTTCCCTTAGTGCCTGGTGGTGCATGAGAACAGATTCTCCATTTAAAAGTGTTTAAGTGCTCAGGATATGAAGGTGACAATTAATGAACTGGTATTTTTAGCTCCTGACGACAAGACCACAGTAACCAGGTCAAGATATGGCATCTAGAGAGGGTCAGGCTCAGTCTTGAGATGAATCCCCTTTGTCTCCCTGTCTTGGCTCCTTGCCCAGACCAGAAAGTTCAGGTGGAACAGAGCGGCAAAACGGCAGATACCACGTGTGTGTGTGTGACCACTGTCGTGTGCTGCGGGTCTTGTCACGGTCACTGACCTGTCTCCTTGTTGTCAACAGGTGGGTTGAAAAATGTCTCTTGTAGATTTTCCTGAGTCTTTCCAATCGTATCGGGAAGGACAGACTTAAGGCTCAGGATGGTTGTTGAATGACAGAAACACAGGTTGAGGTTAGCTCCTTGGCGGGCTTAGGAAGAGGGGCAGGCCTGTCCCCTGTCCTTGTAGCCTTGGATTACCCTTGGGACACGTCAGGTTGCCACGACTGATCTAGAACGTGGTGGAGAGGGGGGTTGCTAATCCCTGTGTCCAGGAAGAAAAAGTGACGTGAACAGTAGAAAGTTATGAAATGAGGGGCATTGCTCACTGAGGGAGTTTAGGATACAAGAATTTAGTATGTGACGGCCATGTCAGCTTGTGAGGCTCGCCGAAACTCCTCGCATTGAGGTGTAAGCAGTGTGAAAACGGATGGCCCCTCGCTATTCCGTGCCCATCCAGATCAATCAGGCGAGCCTCTCTTCCTTGCGAGTGAAATGTCCCATCTCACATGTACTGATAAAACCCAACACAATACCGTGTAAGACATGTATGTTCTGCCGGAAGTGCCTAGAAGACTCAAAGTCCTACAAGTTAATATTTCATATAGGCAGAGTGCTAGTCTTTAATAAGATATAGATTTTGTGTTCACAAGAGCTAGGGGCAGGGCCTGTTCTTGTACATATTATGGCAAGGTTATTTTTCAAAAAGTCATTTTGGTGTTTTCCTATCCCTGCTGGGTCTGGATGATGTGGGTCACCGAGGCGATGCTGGGGTTACACCATCCTGTACCGAGCACCGCCTTTTCAAGGGTCAGGGTATTTCAAACACTGGAACCCAGTCTTGACAGCATTCACCGACAGGTGTTTGCAGATGCGTTGCTTCTGCCTATCCCGAAAAGGTACAATTTAAAGCATAGATTTATAAGGGTCACATTTTATTTTGAATGGACTAAATCTGAATAGTTGTAAATACATATCCTTCAAGGAGAAGGAGGCTTCTTTGTCTTTCAAGGTTTTCTCATGACGTGGGCCTGAAAAACAGGGCGATTCTCACAGCACTGTTGAGCTCCGCTCATAAAATCGTGGGCATGTCATCACACCTGATTCTTCTTAGAGCTCCTTCTTTGCTCCGATGTGCCGGGACCTGAGTGAGATGAGTAGCAAGTGGAAGTAACTCCTTTGGCCGTACCCAGTGCCCATCCGGGGAGTGCCGACGATAACTGGGTGCAAAGGCACCCCGACAGTATGCTCAGTATTTCCCCCCTGAACGGAGGGTTGTCAGAGAAGACTGGTTATTGTTGTTGTTGCTATTATTATTATTATTAATCAAGAGTCCACTCTGAGAATGAGGAATAGCAAAGATTTGTATTGGAGGTCTGGCAACATAATAGTCATAGAAGACAGTAATGTACGGACCATTTAGAGATCATTAGCTCTGGTCTCTGGCTTCTTTCACTCGGCAACACACTTCTGAGGTACATCCGCGTGGTAGGTTTTGGTAACTTGTTTAAAAGTCAGCTTTTGGTTGGTTGGTGGCTGCTGTTCCACTGCACGGCTCCCCCTCAGTTTATGCATTCACTCACCTCTGGGTGGACACTGTGCGGTGTCCATCTGAGGTCATTATGAACAAAGGCACTGTGGACATTCACGTGTAGAACAGCGGGCTCCTGCAGGAAGTGTTTATGTAACTTCCTGAGAAACTGACACGCTGATTTCCCAAGTGGCCGTCCAATCATGCAGCCCCAGCAGGGGAGCCTGAGAATTCTGATGACAGCATAGCTTTGGGCTCTGGCTCCGGTCCCCACCCCCAGCAGGCTTGGTGGTCTTCCCTCGCACACACCCACAACCACTCTCCCCTTGTGACTTGTGAATTCCGGATTCTGCATCCAGCAAGTCTGACTCAGGCCTCACCCCTGTCTTTGTGGGCATGGAGGACCCTTCTTCAAGGAATACCTAACTCTCCCAGGTGTCATTAAGAAGCTTAGCCTGAAAGAGATGTCAGCATCACTTGGAGGGTGAGGGTGGGAGAGACAAAGACTCTGCAGGAGGTAACAAGCAAGATACGTTTGTAGCTGTTTTCATCCCAATAGGCCTCCAAAGACTTGTAAGTTACTTACTTTCACAATGTGGTTTGTCTCATGGAGCCTATTAATATTCAAACAAAAACATTTTTCATTGCACATGAGAAAAAGGCAGTATGCAAAAGAACTATCCCTCAATTAAGTCTATTAATTCAAATTCAGTACATTTGAAAATAATGTTTATCAACCTTTTTCTCTTTATAGTCATGCAGGAAATTAGCTTTTATCTGAAAAATGCCTCAACCCATTTAACACTGGCTAGTTATTTTTTCCATTTTCTAGTTGTAACCTACCCATCAGATCACCTATTCAATTGACACGTGTCTTCTTTGACATTCTGTGGAAATTTTAGTCAAGACAAATTCTGGTTTACTGCAAGACACCCAGAGCAATGTGCCAGAGGAGTTTGGTCCTAAGTCTTCGTTTTCGCCATGTTTAGATCGACAGCATCTCTTTTTCTCCTTCTTTTTTAAAAAATTTACTTAGAGAAATAGGAAGGGTGGGAGAGAAGGAGAGAAATATTGATGTATGAGACATACATCAATTTGGTTGCCTCTTGCATGCCCCCACCTGGTGACCTGGCCCTCAACCCGGGCAAGCGCCCTGACTGGGACTTGAACCTGCAACCTCTCGGTTTGCAGGCCATCACTCAATTCAGAGCCACACCAGCCAGGGCAGATCGACAGCATTTCTAAAATTGGATCTCAGGCCACACGTTATCCGTGTTCCTCTGGATGCACATTACGGCGTTAAGATGTCTGCGGGACACACAGAACAAAAGGGTCTGAGACGGTAGGAGAAGTTCACTCCAGGGCAAAACATTTCCCAGAAGGACAATCTTCGTTCAGGGTGTGGCAGCTGGTGGAGTTTTTGCTGTGATTCTATAGGGCATGTTAATCCGGGAGGAGGAAAAATCACCTGGCCAATTTTCAAGTGAATCAAGAGCTGACTCACAAGGCATCTGCCCCATGTTACTCAACCGGGTTAGGATGAGGCTCTGGCTTGGAGGGCTGGTGCCACTCTAAAGGGGAAGGCTGCTCAGCTCTTTCCCTTCCCCTCACCGCCCCATCCCTGCCACCTCTCGGTCCTGTGCTTTGGGGAAGGGGGTGCTGTGGGCCTTGGAGAAGGGGTCCTATTCTCCAGCCCCTTGGAGTTGGAGTTCTGCAAAGGAGAAGGGACGAGTGCCATTTCCTGCGTGGAACCCTGAGGGAGAAGCTGCCACGGTGCCCTCCCCCCAGCATGGTGGCTGTAGAGAAGGCTGTGCGGGAAGGGGGCCTGAGGCATTCCTTCCGGAACAAGCGCCCACCAAGCGTGTCCCAGAGGGGAAGTAAGAGCGGTCCCCACGAAGCTGAGCAACCATGCCCTGGCCAGGGAGCTCAGTTGGCTGGAGCATCATCCCAAAGCTGAGAAATGCCGCCTGAGCTTGGCCTGGAGCCTTTGTCGTCTGTGGCAAGCACAATATGCCGAGACTCACTTCTGTGTTAAGCTACTGAGTTTCCTTTGCCTTCTTTTTTTTTGACAAATAAATAGGTAGAGTTTAGGAGGTTGGCCAAAAGTTACCAAGGATAAAGTAAGGGTTCTGGAACTTTCTTCACTCAGCCTACTCTTATCCCAGCAGAGGAAGTATAAGCGTGGGAGGTATGAAGCGGGGGTGGAGGGAATTATGATTTGAAATGAACCGTGACTCGGTTTTGTGAAAAATATTTCTGAGTCATAGTTACGAAAAGTGACATAAACCCACATTTCAGAACGGAGTCTGAACCCCCGTTCCAGAGGAGCTGCCTTGCAAGACCTGGTTCCTTGAATGTTTTGACTGGGCCAGACCTTTGCACTGGGCTAAAACCAACCTGGTTTTACAATAATTCTTAGCAAATCCAGTAGGAAGGCAGGCATCCTGATGATTATGGACTGACCATCAGAAGACAGAATCAGTAACCCACCACACAGAGCCCAAGAGTAGCTCCGCCAATAGGAATTCTTCCTTCATGTAATTATTCCTTTCTTTTTCTCATAAAAATCCCTTGCCTCCACCTGGTAACTGGGACACTGTTCGGATATCTGCCTGAATCCAGTCCCCAGATTTTAATTTTGCTCCCAAATGAACACTCGTTGCCTCTCATTTAACGTAGTTTGCCTGTAAGTTTCACACGCTGAAACGTTTCCGCCCAACAAACGCAGCACCTCCAAGAACGGTGCAGGTGTCAGCTCCGAATCCCCTGGGATCCACTTGACGCGGTTTGAAACTACGCCCCCTCCCACGAAGGCCGGTATCAGCGCAGCGATTTGATGGACTTGAATCAGGGCTTGGACACAGAGCGGATGCACTGCAGTGGGTCTTTACAGTGGGGTTGCTGCCATCTTTTTTACCATTAAAACACTGTTGTGATGAGTAACTGTGTATGTAATTTTGTACATGTCCATGTGTATGGGCAGTTTGTATTCTAAGAAGTGAGACTGCGACTTCGGGGTAATCAAGTTGATAGATATTGTCAGATTCTCCTCCACAGGGAAGTACAGCGTTTTGCACTCCTACCAATGGGAAATATATTCCCCCAGACACGTGCCAACAGAAATGTTACCAAACTTTAGGACTGTTGTCACTCTGGTAGGTGACAGATGATACCTTAGTTTGATTTGTATTTCGTTATAATGGAGACTAAGCTCTTTAGCAGAGTGTAAGGGACCACTTGGTATTGTTCTGTAAACTGTCTGTTCACGTCCTGGTCCATTTTTCTACTGAGTTGTTGGTCTTTTTATTTTTAAAGATTTTATTTATCTTTAGAGAGAGGGGAAGAGAGGGAAAAAGAGGGGGAGTGAAACATCGATCAGTTGCCTCTCACACACCTCAACTGGGGACCAAACCCAAAACCCAGGCATGTGCCCTGACTGGGAATCGAACTGGCAACCTCTCGTTTTGCAGAATGCTGCCCAATCAACGGAATTATACCACTCAGTGTGGTCTTTTTATTTCGAATATCTAAGAACTTCTTATATAGTTGGGAGATTAGAATGGGTTTGATTTTCTCAACACATTACAGAACAACAGCTTTAAAAGAGTCTTAAAAATGTTATTCATGCCACCTTCTACTCCTTGGAAACAGAAATCTGTTCCCAATTGGGAGAATTTTATTTAGTCTTCTGACTTAAAAGTACCCTCTATTCATTACAGAAATACTGGAAGAAACTGAAAACCACCATGTTCACACTTCCTCATATTCTTTTCTGAGGAGGTACCTATAAAAAGGGACCATCTGCCCCTGTCCCAACACCGTCTCCCAGAAGGGGCCGTGAGTGAACGTCAAAGGTTTGTGTGTGTCCCCTCGTGCTCGCCCTCCCTCCGCACTTAAGCCATGTTTAAAATTTATGTGGTGGAAAATGTTTCATTTCAGCAGCATCCTTTCTACTGAGCAAAGAAGCAGACATTGGGCCACGTTAGGGATTGTGATCTCTGCAAACCTAGTGCCCGTCCTGGGCTCAGGGTCTTTTTCAGAACAGGGCCTTATGGGAGGGCCGGGGAAGAGATCTCTGCTTATCCCACTGGGCAAAGCGCCACCATCTCAAACTATGCGACGATAGGGTCCCGCTGTATCCTCTTCGGCCCTTCCAACTTCAGCTACTGGTTACAAAGTATTTTCACTCCAGCTGGTCACACGACAATAGGAAATCCAAAAACACTTGACCGTATGGGTAATTTTGCTAGAATTTTTATTTGGAAATAAAAATTCCTAATACCAAATATTTACAAAATCATCACGTTACATGCTTCATGTACTTAGAAAATGTTAGACAATGTAAAAAACATAGCTGTCGTTTATAAATGGAAGCTTCGTTCTCTGAGCAGAAGAAAGCTCCCGAGTAATGACAGGATGAACGTGAGGACGTGTCGCCGCGCCAACCTGGGTGGGGGCTGGCCTGCAGTTTCCCCGAGCACCAGAGGAGGGAAGACTGGATGGTCTCTGAAGTCCTGTGTTAACAGTCCTTCCATGTCAGAGAACAGTATATAATTATAACCGTATCCTTTTCCTTTGACTGTAAACTCCAGCAGACAATAACATGCTCAAAAAGTTTACCACGCGGGGTACTACAGATATTATTGTGACTCTCACCATCTTTGGAAATCTGCCATTTCATAAGTCTCTGATTTGGTTCAGTTTCTTGGAGACTCCTGCCTGGTGGACGCTCTCCATGGGGACCAGTACATGGGAAGAAACTGGCTGTCTCTCCCCTGAAGCCGTGGTCCACGCTCCCGCCTTCATCACACAGGCTGTGCCGTGTGTCCGCCAGGCCCCACCCACCCCCTAATCACAGTGCCCAGCGGATCCACGTCTGAGTTCTCCCTCCCGTTTCCCTGTTTACCACATAAGTTGTATTTAGTGTGTCCTGATGTCTCTTCAATTCATGATGCTATCAGTTTGATGACAGTTTGAGGCTCTGACCTCACAGCTCTTCAGAGTGTCCAGTGACACACACAGGACGCACGAGCTGCCCCGGAGAACTCGGCAGTTCTGACTCATGTCCCTTGAGTGAGGACGCATGTGGCCTCAAAACTGTCCACTTAGATTGCTCACACCTTCAAGTAAATATTTTTCAATATTAAACATGATTTTTTATATGACAAATACATGCTCAGGACAAACATCACAAAACCATACGCTTAGATAAATAATCTAAAGACATAGCTAATATCTCCCCAAATACCAATTCTAAAATCAGGGTCTTCACACCATGCACATGGCTCCTGAAATTCTAGACACATTATCCCATCACCGTACATTATCCTATCGTCATTCCTACAGCTGGACAAAAACTAGAACGCAAACTTTCATAGGAGAGCACATCAATATCGCTGAAGTTCATTACTCAATGCTTAACTCTCACCGTGATTACATGAAACAACATGACATAGCATCACCAAAACTTGTCAATGATGAGAGCTGTTAATTTACAATCAGTTCCTTTCGTAAGTGTGCCACTACCATTTATTTGTTCCTAATTCAATTCAATCTCAACTACCTGATTCTGAGTTTGAGGTAACTTCATAAGTAGTTCTATGGCCGTGAAGGCGGCATGTTGCAAAGTACAAACTGTTACAAAGTACAAAGTTTAAAGTACCAGATTGGATTTAAATGACGGGAAAATACAGTATCAGTTACACCATTTCCCTCACTTGGCATACAAACTTAAAAAAAATACATTTCCTTAGTGAGAAAAATACAGCTCTTTTGTGAGCATAGAAACAATGCACGGGATCTGTTTCTTTGCATGAAAATTAGGGTCGAAGGAAAAGGACTCGAATTCTATCGCCACCTTCCGGTTGACCCGGGTAAGGATGTGCAGGAGCTCGAGCTCGCTCGCGTACTGTTTCAGCACAGCGCACAGTGACTGGATGAACCAGGACCCGGCCTTCGCATTTCTCCAGGAAAAGTAACCTACGAGGCGAAATACAACCAAAATACCGTGAATATCTGATTATACATCACTACATTACCATAAAGCGAAAACAAGCGTAAACTCCCATAGGTGTTATTAGCCACAAAAAAAGAAAAAAAAATAAATGACAACCTCGGTTTCAGGGAAATGATGCAGAAGAAGAAAAAACCCCCAAACACAAATGTGTGCCGTGCAGACACCGCTGCTTTCCACAAGGAAGGAAAGAGCTTCACACAAACTCCCCACCCAATGACTGAGAGCTCTGCTTCCTGGGCGCCCCCCAAAGGGGAAGAACAGGCAAACGCGCAGGCAAAGAAGCAAAAGGGTCACTGCAAGCAGCACAGCGCTCCTTCCGATTACGGATTCATCCGCGAACGAAACTGCTTACGTGTGGCCACACACGGGAGCGCCCCACACTTGTCTACGAGGCACCCTCACGAAGAGCAGTAAGCGCGTTACAGAGCAGAAGAGTGCGCAGTGGAAAAAGAGTGCGCTTGTTGCACTTTTTCCGTCGCCCCACTTCTGCCCTCTCGAGTACTATTCATATTCATCTTTTTTGTTTTCCATGTTCCAAAGGCTTCCCGGAAAACATGCCTCTTCCCTGTTCCCAGCAGAGGCTGGGCTCTGAGTCGGCCTGTGTCCCAACACCGTGTCCTGTCCGACATTAAGTTCATGAACGACACTGTGTGAGCTGCTTTCTTTTATACGCGCATTTTCTAGCCAAACTGGGCTGAAAAGCACTTTTTCAGACCACTCTGCAGTTAATGTACCTAAAATACAGACAAGTTAGCTATTTTTTATGGATATCAAAACCTCCTTTTTTTAAAAGACCTATTTATTTTTAGAGTGAGAGGAAGGGAGGGAGACAGGGAGGGAGAGAAACATCGATTGATCAGTTGCCTCTCATGCACCCCACAAGTGGGGAAGTGAGCCCACCACCCAGGCACGTGTCCTGCCCAGGAATCACACCAGCGACCTTCGGGTCTGTGGGATGACACTCAGCCCACTGAGCCAGGCCAGCCAAGGCTGGATGTCAAAATCTTGACAGCCTCTGGAACTGCCTCTATATTGCTTAAAATCGACACAGAACACCTACGGTTTGTGGCATTCTCACCAGGCGCTGTGGAATACGCATACAGGAAGTCTGCCTCCACTGGAATTTTCTGACACGCCATGTCGTCGTCGACGCCGCTGTCGGTCTCGATGCCGCAGTCCAGCTCCGTGCCTCGGCAGGCCTGGCGGGTGCAGAGGTGCAGAGGGAGCACTTATTTCTGAAACGTGTGTACGCACGCAGCTAATTTCTGAGAAGTGTAAAGGCTATATAAAGGCTGATGTTAATTAGGTAGAATCTTTTTGGTGTAACTCTAAAATTAAAATGTATTCTCTATCGCCTAGTGGTAGTTAAATAAAAAAGTAACGATAGTTCGGTAGCTCCAGGGAAAATATCCTTCGGGTAATCCACAGTTGAGTGAATCAATCCCCAACACATCCTTAATGGCCAAGCCGCTCAGTGATGTATCACCTGAATAATGAAAAGCTTGGGTTTCCCAGTCAGACTCCTACAGCAATCCCCTCTGAAGAAACGCGTTAAGTGTCTCAGCTCAACAGATCCGTTTGTTCCAAAAACGACTCCCTCCTCGCCGTGGCTCAGAAGCACGCAGACAAAACTGCTCCTCTTGCTGTGGTCTTCTTCAGAAACTGTGAACACATTTACGAGTAAGAAAAACAAACACGTCCAACACAACTTCATTCACCAGCCTCACAGAGACTATTGTATGGGAAAAAGGTGAATAATAGAATTTCCAGTATGGGCATACATTATCTTTATACATTTTCCCCAACTAAGAACTAAAAGATCATCTAAAGCCAACGGGGGGGCAGAGCAACCTGCCTCAAACCATTTTAGGGAGTGGGAATGAGTAACTTCTATCTTACGTATGTAAGACGTAAGGGTAGGATTATGTACAGTGTAGTGTAGTTAGTTCTGCAATTCTTATACTTTATTTTTTATGTGTATAATTTATAGCTAGATCTCGGACAATGAAATTGCCCCTGGATAAAACTGGGCAATGCAATGAAAGTCATTCTTTTAATTTTTTCTCACCACTGCGCATCAGTTCCACCATTTCTTCGTGTGTGAGGTCGTTTTTGTTCCTGACTTCGTATTTCAAGTTCATGAACGTTTCCCTGAGGTTTGCTGCATCTACGTCTGTACCAGACCGGCATGACATTCCTTAAAACAGAAAGAATGACTATTAATTATTGTTTTTTTAAAAAAACTGCTCTGAAATGAGCTATTCAGTGATTCACACAATCCACAATAAATTTCCTTTCAACTGCTAAGAAAATTCAATTACTCTTATGATAGGGACAGTCTTTTTGATTTCTTAGCACATTAGATATCTCACAATGTAAGCTACATCAGTTTATCATCATCTAAGCAAGCCAATGTGTTACTGTCACAAAGATATCTTTCAGGGCTGCTTAATGAAAAACAGAAACAACGTAAATGCCTAAAGAGTGGTTTGGTTAAATAAGTTACAACTCATTGATAAAATGGAATACAGTGTTGCCATTAAAAAAATTTGTAGACAAAATTTTGCCATGGGAAATAGTCACTTTTAAAAAAAAGACTGGAAAATGATAGGATCCTACTTTTAAGAAAAAATAATATATATCCAACAATACACACATCTCACACACTCAGAGGAACTGTATTTCTTTAATTTTTAAGTCCCCACAATTTTATGGGGACCCATCACAACTGTCACAATGTCTTTCCAGGAAACACACACACACCACTACCAAGTAGTACTGTTCATCAGCATTCTCTCTGGGTGATCTCCCTTCATCCCTCCAACCACCACGAGATGGCTATGACTGGCTTCGTTTGTACAGATGCAGGACATGGAGCACAGAGGAGCTCAGGAACTTTTCAGAAGTAACAAAGCGAATGTCGGACCCCTACCCAGGGGTCCTGGGCTTCCCTCACTCCTTTATAGTACACCTTCCCATAAATGTACACTTTGACTGTGCCAGGCACTCAGATTTGGAACACGCTGTAGAACTGAGTAAATTTAAGATCTCTAAGTAGAAAAAAAAAAGTCTGACCCCAAGTATTGTGGCTAAATGGATTGAGTGTGGGCTGTGAACCAAAAGGTCGCTGGCTGGATTCCCAGTCAGGGCACATGCCTGGGTTGCAGGCCAGGTCCCCAGTAGGGGGCGCTTGAGAGGCAACCACACACTGATGTTTCTCTCCCTCCCTTTCTCCCTCCTTTCCCCTCTCTAAAAATAAATAAATAAAATCTTAAAAAAAAGAGAATGTATTTCCAAACTATTATTTCTGAGTAGTGTGAGTATGAGTGATTTTAGTTTTTTTGTTTGGCTAATCTGTAATTTCTGAAGTTTCTATTATGGGCAGATACTATCTTTATACATTCCCCCAAGGTTTTACTACTGGAGAGGTTGCCGACACGGAGCTGTGGAACAGGTGGCTGGACTCTGGCCGCAGGCTGCAGGCGCTCAGTGGCAGGACTGAGAACGCCAGGCTGCCCCAGGCGGCTGTGCTGTGAAAACCGGCTCTGCGAGTCTCCAGCGTGGCTCCGCCTGGGGCCCTGGGGCCGCAGCTCAGTGTCTTAGCGGAAGAGCTGAGAGGCAGCTGTCGGTTTAAAGCACAGGCGACTTCCACCGTGGAAAGCTCGAGAGGAAGAGGGAGTCCTAACTAGCAATGCGTGGCGGGCCATCTAATGGCTGACGGTGGCCTCTGAGCTTCCAGAGGATACAGGCAATAAAAACGGCGCCACCCGGATTTAGACGTCCACTTCCAAGTTCACTCCTACAGCCAGTCTAATTAACGCCGAGTCCTGCTCCTCTTTCCAGGGCGATCTCGCTCCTGTTCGCTTCCACCACCATGCTGCTCTCCTAAGTCTGCCCCTGCTGCTTCTAGTTTCTTCAGAGAAAAATTAATTCTAATATGATTAATGTGCCAGTTCAAGAGTTACCAGAGCGTCAGCTTAAAGATTAAGAAAGGGAGCAATAGCCAAAATGTTCATTCTTATGGTTAATCATTCATTAAGTGGATGGTATGTTTGAGGGTGTGGAACATTACAGAATCATTAAAATAACAGATATGAAAATTATACGGCAGCACAAAAAGCTTGTATTACATAAAGTGCAACAAGTAGGATACAATGTTGTTTGCCTATTGTGAAAAAAAATCGAGCAATACATCAGGATGTTAATTAGCTTTTTAAAATCGTGAGGGACTTTTTTTCCATTCTCTAAAAAAAATGCCGAAAGGTATTATTGGATTCTGATCATACACGGTGGTGGAGAGCCCGAGAAGGGAGAAGGGGATTCGGTGATCGTGCCGCGGTGAGCCCGAGGCGCAGGTCAGTAGGGGGTCAGAGGCGGAAAACAGGGAAAACGGGTTTAAGAGGGTTGGAAGGAAGAGAAGAAGGCAAGGTTATAGTTCGAGTGTTCAAAATTCAGGAAAGGAGACAACAATCAAACCCACGCTTAAGAGGGAGGAGGGTCCAAGGGAGTCCGTGCCCTTCGCAGGGAAGAATAAAAAGTCCACAGGGCGCAGGGAGACCCAGGGAGGGAGCATTGCAGAGAAGGGCTCTGCGCTGGGCGGGGTCAGGCACGCCTCCCCGAGGCGCCCCTGCGCTAAGTTGCCTGCGGGACTCTGTGCTGGGAGTCCAACCTTTCAGCATCTAAGAGTGGTTACTTTTCGGGGCTGTTACACACGGTAGATGAGGCACCTTGAAACAAAGGCTACAGAGAAGTCAGGCCACCCACCACGCAGCGGGCTGTGGGAAGAGGTGGTGGTGGTGACGCGGAGGAGAGTAACGCCGAGTTCGTTGGAGCTGGCGAACCAGCGGGTCCTGCCCCCCTCCTCCACGGCTCTTCCGTGTCAGGGTTTAACAACATCAACACTGTTTCTTCGTGTTACAGCAACTATCAGCGGTACAAATACTCGGAGTGCTAGAAACTGTTATGATACATACCAGTATCTTTATGAAAGTTCTTATTATTGATTATTATGCATACGCCCATCTCGGGATAGTCCATTTTGTAACTGTATTCCGAGGAGATTCCAGAGTCCATCGATTTGCTGCTATGTATGAGCCTTCTGTTTGGAAATCAAACAACAGTTTACAAAGGCAGAAACGGCCGACGCCGCTGTGCTCGCGAACACAGCTCTGTAGCAAACCAGAACAGCGAACATTTATAAGACGCATCTCCCAGGACAGGGAGGACCACCACGTGGCTAAGCCCCAGCCGGTGGCCCTGCAGACGGCCAGGGCCAAGGCGGAGAGCACGTGCTGGCCTCCTGAGTGCAGGCTTCTAACAGCCATCCCTCACACCTTCCTCTAAATTGTATTAAAATGTCATCACATATGTTTCATACTTTAAAAATTCCCTGTAACTTTGTGAAATGTTGTATCTTTCAAGGTAAGAGTAAGATCTAAAAATGACCCTGATATGATAGGAAACCCACAAAAGGCAAATACGCATCCAAGCACAAGATTTAACACAATTCCTAAACCGTTCCTGAAAACCTATGAGTGGAATAAATGAATAACTTCTTAATACACAGAATCAGTATAGTAAATCATTCAAAAACCTTGTCCCAAGTTCACTTATCCCAAAACCTCTGTCACCTAGACCACAGTCAGTAAACTTTTCCTCAAAGGGGCCGAATACTGAGTCTTTTAGGCTTGCAGGCCACAGCGCCTGTGGCAGCTGCTCCGTTCCGCAGGTGAAAGCCTCCCGGGCCACATTTAAACGAATGTGTGTGGCTGTGCTCCGAGAAAGCTTGACCAAAGCACAGCGCAGCCCGACCCCGATCTAGTCCAAGAATTAGGCAGCGACAGGTGTGCTGGCAGACAAGCGTCGCTGTGCGCAGCCCCTGTACCCCGCACTTTATCTGAGAGCGCTTCGCCCAACACACGATTCTCAAACAGTTGTTGGAAAAAGACTAAAACAGTAAAACTGTAAACTAAAGAAGTCAATGTATTCACTTGGATTACATTTAATGAAAGGCAGCGATGCCCACATTTGGCCGATAGGAAAATTGAGACTAAATGCTGGGTGACTCGTGGAAGGCCATCCAGATAATGGGTCCGAGAACCGCAAGGCCCCAGCCCCTCCGGCTGCCTCCTGGGGGGCACGTGCTCCTCCGCAGAGCTCCGCTGGGAGGGGCCGGGCCTGACGAAGAGCAGAGGCTCCACAAGCCTAGGAACGTGATA
This sequence comes from Trachops cirrhosus, assembly GCA_028533065.1. NCBI lineage: Eukaryota > Metazoa > Chordata > Mammalia > Chiroptera > Phyllostomidae > Trachops > Trachops cirrhosus. The sequence continues at coordinate 77,558,238 of CM052548.1, read as the reverse complement.
CCTGCTCACAGCATCACAACAGACCGACATCCGTTTTGAGCTCCCACGCAATTTGCTATTAAATTGTGTTCTGTAGGAGATGGAAGGTAAGAGAGTGTACGTCACTTTAAGTGGGTTTAAAAAAATAAAAGCCCTCTAAAATGAGATGGTACTTCAAAGTTTAATTTCTAGGAAAATCCCTTTGCTAAGCAAGCACAGCTGAACTCTTATTGGTAATCTGTTCACAGTGCTGCTGTTGTTTGGTAGTGGGATTAGTGCGTACGTCCCGGGATGGTCCAGAATAATAATGCTAGGTCTCAGAAATGCGGTGTTACAACTAAAAGTATCATCGGAGACCCCGAATGGAAAATAACAGACACAATCCAAGGCTGTGTGAGGTTTACCTTTCTCCTTTCTCTAGCTGCTGGTTACTGAAAGCATCCATGCCCAGATTATTCCAAACAGAAAAAATGAGAAAGTAGACGGTAAAAGAAAATCTATAACCAGGCAACTCCTCCCCAGACTGAGAACTGCCATTTCATTGCAGTCTTAAAACTCGTGAACAGGGGCCAAAACAACGCCCCCAACACAAACCCTCCCGTCCACCCGGGCAGTTTGGGTAGGGGCGGGAACCGCCCCTCCCGTGAGGCCCTCCAGTTTCTGGGACGAGGTTCCGAGTTTGGGGAGTTTGGGCCTGGCACTGGGCATGTGGTCTTTCCCTGAGTCTTACCCACAGTTCTGTGGGATCTGTATGTTAAAGGTGAGATTCAGAGGAAATAGGCTGATCTGCGTAAAGCCACGCAGCTGTTCAGGTGGAACGCGCTTAGTCCTTCTGCTCCCCCACCCTTCCCAGCGTGCTGCGTCGCAACCATCTGCTCGGATTATGTAAGGAGTCCCTTTATTGAATACTCACGTTTCTGAGTTTTTAATGGATTTCGAATCCACTGAGTTTTCCGTGTTCTCCATGGGTACTTTTATATACTAGAGCATAAAGAAAATAGAAGTTAGTCAAAACCAGCCCCTAGGAGATCGCTGCACTATATTAACGGTTCCAGAGATGATTTCTCCAAATCGATGCAGAACGTGGACGTTTTTATGTGAGGCTGCCACCCCCCCCCCCCGCTTCACCTGTGCTGTTACAGGTTTCTGCGGGCCACGCCTGGGAATAAAGCTCTGTAAAGGTATGTGTAGTGGAGCCCATCTCTCTCTCAATCTTTCTTTCTTAACTAAGAATAATTACAGATGGATAATAAAATGATAGGGGCTATGAAGAAAATAAAATAGGGTAAAGTAAGACCAGGGTGTGAGCTGCTTCAGCTACGGTGGTTGGGGAAGCCGTCGGAGGTGACATTTACAATGAGATCTAAATGACATGAAGGCCACCAACAGCAGCTGTCCTTGCTGGGGGAAGGACAAGCCAGTACGAAGTTCTGAAAGAGCCTGGTGCGTTCATGATGCAGAAAGACCAGTTCAGCTCGCGCGTGTAAAGGAGGGAAGGCGAGGAGGGAAATGAAGTAGGAGAGGCGAGGCCACACAGGGCCTCAGGGGCCAAGAGGAGCTTCGATTCTGTCCCAATTGCCAGGAGAAGCGCTTGGACTGTTTTAAGCAGAGGAGAGACCGCGTGCTGGAAAAGCGTCCCTCTGGCTGCTGAGTGGAGAAGAATCAAGTGTGAAAGGCTGCAGCAGAAGCACGCAGGCCAATGAAAAGCCTTCTGGAATAGTGCTGGCAGGTGACGTTGGTGGGCTGAACTAGAGCTGAACAGCGACACAGGTGGTTAAGCGGCTGGAACTCAGGGACAGATGGGGCTGCAGAGTCCGGGGCACTCTGGTACTCGTGGGGTTACTACAGGAAGCAGGGCCAGTAAGAGACTGGTGGGGGGGACAAGGGGGCCCAGGGGCAGGTGAATGTGGTCCACAGAGCCTCAGAAGTGTGTCCCGGAGTGTTTGAGGTTCCCAGTCTCGCTGAGAGGTCAGTTCAGAACAGGACAGAGGACCGTGGGCTTAAGGTCATGATATAGTGCAGACTATCAGGGAAAACCATCCAAAAAGAAATTACTAGATACAATTTCTGTGTGGTACTGGGCATTGTCTACACTCTACAGGACTCTCAGGGATTATCTGATTTTATAGGGTGTCCCATCTTTACTTAGAGATGAAACAGACAGTTCTGTTTCAGTAAGGTGGCTGAAATTAAACAATAAATACCACGAATTCTTTCAGAATAGGATTTAAAACAGTGTCTGATTATTTATAAGGGTTTCTCAGGAACAGATACTATAATGTATTTTGTTCCTTCATTATTAGTATCTGAATGACACCTACTGCGACAGTATCAGTCAACCTCCTGCACCACTGAAGAATTTTATAATGGTAAATGAAACCCTCACTGCATCAGACACGGGCACGTCCCTCTGTGATGTCACCATCTGCCCTTCCCATGTGACAGCCCCAGATGCACACTCTCGGGAGCACAGCCTCACTCCTCCCAGAGCTAGTGTCAGACTCAGCATTACCTCACGCCCATTAGCTAATGTCTGGCTGCACCCAAGTGGTTCTAGGTACGGTGATCTCATCTTAGAAGGATAAAAAAGTTATCCCCCAGGGGAAAATTTAATGCTCTGAATGATGACAGAGTTTAAGTTCTTAGAGCATTTTCATTTGACAAAACATAAATAGGAAAATACACAATAGGGGTTTTGAACATATATCTGGGCATAGCAGGGACTTAACACTGCTTGTGTTTTACTGGTGTATGTGATGATTCCCACCAATTCAGGATGCTGATGACAATACATGCAATTTCTGAACACGTATTAGGTCCCAGAGAAGTTCTAAGCATACAGTTGAAATGAGACATCAAGCAGAACTTGGGTCTTAGAATCTCCTCTAGTTCCTGGATCCCTTTAACACTTGGCCCTGAAGCTACAGCAGTCAGAACTTCAAAATTAATGCAAGAATAAATAAAGCAGAATAAATCATCTATAGAATTGAGACAGGAATAAAAATTAAATTCTAAAACTGAAATTTCAAAATGAAGTTATACAGTATTAAAATTTTGCTTAAAAAAATAACCCCTGGTATTGAAAATGAATAGGTTGAAAGTGTGAGGATGGTAGAGATTTCAAAATGAGACATTAAATTAGCGCAGTCAGTCTGAGAGCAAGTCCTACCCCGTCAGCCTGTCACCCGCCAGAGGCTGTTCTGGGTGCCTGGTCTCTGTCCCAATCTCAAAATGAGGCATAAGGACTAGCACCACCCATATCTGAATCACCTCCACCAATATGAACATCTTAAACACTTTATGTGCTTTACCAAATCGGCTAAAAAAAATCACAACGCCATATGTGACTTGAGTGTTGGGTACAAAGTGTTATACAATAACAGTTCCTTTTACTACAGGCTTATATGAGGAGAAGGTACTTTAATGTATTATGTATCTATGTGTTCCTGGTTAGTCCCACCAACAGCACTAAGGCATGATGACCCCCACTTTGCAGTGCAGTGGACTGGGGCTTAGCGCAGGTAAGCAACTTTCAAGTGGCAGGATCTGTCGGCATGAGAGGGCACACTTCCACCCTTCTACACAGCTTAGGAATACACAGAAAAGGAGACAAAACCCGTCACCCAGAAGCTCTAACTAAGAGGACAGAAGGAGCTGGGGCCGGGCGGCTCAGCTGGTGAGAGCGTCAGTCCGCACACAGAAAGGTTGTGGGCTCCGTCTCCTGTCTGCGCACACACGGGAGGCAGCCGGTTGTGTCTCTCTCACATCAATGTTTCTCTCTATTTCTCTCTCCCTTCCTCTCTAAAATCAATACATATATACACCCTTGGGTGAGGAAAAATGACTGCAGAAATGGTCTAAAGTAGTTTTACCCTAATCCATGAAGAAAATAAAACTGATGGTCATGGGGTTTTGATGCCTCTGGGAAAGTTTCTTCTAAAAGTAAAATGAATTTTGGGGGGACTTATGAGAAGCACCAAAACTGGGTATTGTCACTGGACCTGGTAAAGCTGATCTTTTCATTTTCATTTTGTAATTCAGGTGAAAACACACTACTGGCAAATAAAATTAAATACAAGAAAATTAAGTTCTGTTGTTCCATAGAAACAAAAACCAAAAGGACAGACTGGAGTGTGGGCCACCCTTCAAAGCTGTAAGCCTCTTTCGGGTCTGCCTTCCCCTCTCCTGAAGTCCTAAGATAGAATCTCTAACAGGACAAAAGGAGAAGCAGGAAAGTCTCTGCAGACGTAAATCTTCTGTAGAATATGTGGGTGGTGAAGGTTCTTGGATACCTTTTCTAAAAATCAGATAACCTGTAAGGCCACCTCCCTCCCACTGAGAACCACTGAGACAGGCTCAGGCTGACAACCACCTGATTAAATAAATCCTGCCTGCTAGAGAAGGTTCGAAACCGAGAAAAGTTAGTGTCCGTAGCATTGACTCATTTGTCCCAGAATACTTTACTGAACACCAACTGTGCACAGAGAACTGCAATAAACCCCGAGTGTATCCAGTAATGAAAGAGACAAGGATCTTATCTCTGCAGGAGACTTACACCAACGCTCACTGGTCCTCAGAAGTTCCTCAACATGGCAGAGGCCAGACTCCAGCAGAGGCCAGACGGGGCCAAGTTTGTATCAGATAACATTATCTTATCTGTTATCCTACTCTACCTTAAAGCAGAAGCTCTACTGGCAATTGGAAGGCAAGAACAAAACAGGAAGAGAAAATGACATTGCATTACCAAAGCGTTGCCACACACATCCCAATTTGTACTCAAACAACCTCATGAGGTAAGTATATTACTTATGCCTACGTTATGGACCAGCTAGTAAGTACAGCCCTTGGCACTTGACCTCAGGCCACCTGACTTACCCTCTATTAACATTTATAACCATTACATGTGCATGAAACAGTATCTAACAGTCTACTAAGATAATTCTAAGATAGAATTCCTCTATCTTTTTCCAGGCCCACAAACACCAGTGCTTCCCATCTTTGAGGCAGAGCTTAAAAAACTATCCAATACTGGACACGAGAACCAATGTAATGCCATTCATGAAAATAAAGACTGCTTTCTAGCATTAGAAGGGGGTGAAGCAGTAGGAAATTGTGCTAAATTAGGTTTGAAAGCAAAAGGGCAAAGAAGTATTGTAAATGTCTATATCAGATAAGAAGCCAGTCTTTTAAAATGGCAGGAGACAAGACCTTTTTTCAGGATATCGAAAGCAAATCTAATTAGGTACAGTGTTTCATCACTTTTTTTTTTTTTTTTACTGTGAACAGGTTTTATTGCCAAACTCCAATAAATTGCTCATTCATTCATTAAAACACATTATATCTTTCAACAACCTTCTTTTGCAAAAGAGCAAAGCAAAACCAAGGCTCACACATCAGGCTGTGAGGGCAATGATTCAAGCTTTATGTTTCATTCTTAGAGACCGAGCACGTAACACACTTTGTTTTGCACCTATTATTTACTATCTGGCACTCACAGTGCTAGAGCAACTCCCTGTTTCACCTCTGACCATGCCATGCTAAACCACACCTTTTAATTACAATTTGCTAAGTAATCCTAAAACAGCTGTATTTTTTCCAGGCAGGGCATACTTACTGAAAAGCATAATTTTGTTGTGTGGGCATTCATTTGTGCCAGGACCTGGGATAGGGAAAGACAATAAGGAACAAGAGAAGGAGATAAACAGTCCCTCACGGAATTTGTTGACAGGCTAGTAGGGAAGACAGCATACAAGCAATTGCATAGGATATGACTTTTCTCCCCTTAGGAAATGACACATACAAAAGCAACATATAATAGGAAAGCTCAGCTCTTAACTGTTTAATGAGAACAGAAACATAAGTAGAAGTTCATCAAGCAAATGTGATGTGATGGAGGGAGGGTGGGAGTGCAAGAGCATTTGGGGCACAGAACTGGTGTGAGAAGATCCCCACGGCTGTGTAGAAAGCGAAGAGATGCTGTAACAAAAGGTAAGGCAGGGGAGGGGACCCCGGAGCCAACCTGTGCTTGGCTTTGTCAGCAGCGTTAAGGGACTGGGTTTATCACATAGGCAAAGAAACAGCTTTCTAGATTTTTATTTTGGAAAGATCTCACAGCCTGTGCTATCCAGAATGGACTAGTGAGGGCGCTGTATGGAGACCAATGAGGAGGCTGCTGTAGCCAAAGTGAGAGCCTACGCTGGCTTAAGTCAGTGATGGAGAGGAGTGGACAGCTCTAGTGGACATTTAGGAGGTCAAGGAGGCTTGGCGGCTAACCGGGGACAGAGCTGGGAGACAGTTGAGATGGTTTTTGGTTTACTGGTTTGGGCGTCACAAGGAAAGAAGCAGCTGCCTGGAGAGCAAGACACACTGAAAAGAGAGTGACCAGGATGAGAAAGGAACCCTTATTCAACATGGCCTGGGTGGCGGGCGGGGGCGGGGGTGATTTCAAAGCAGCTCCCAGGTGACTTTGGCCTTGGATAGATAGTCACCGGTATGAGCTGGAAGGATTCCCGAAGTTCGAAAAGGAATTGGAGTTTAAGAATTCAAATTACTTCTCTGGAAAACTGAGTCACACAGTCAACGCGAGAAAATCTAAGCCCGAATCAGAGTAGGTAGCAAAGACCAAACTCTTCCAATCAGCGGCGAGGGCCAGCGCCCCAAGGACAGCACCACACCTGCCTCCTGCTCCCCGGGCGCTGTTTCTCGTCGCCGGTCTTCCACTCCACCCTTCCAGATCCAAACCTCAGCTCGTGGTCCTGGTCAAGCTTAACTTCCCAAGCATCTGCTGCCTGCCGCTCCCGGGCCCGGCCTCCCGCGCCCTTCCCCACCGGGCTCCGAGACCCGAGTCCAGCCTCCCGCTAATCCGGCCTCGGCGCCCCCGCCTGGCCTTCCGCCCACCTCCCTACCCCTCACCGCGGGCCTGGAAGCTCTTGGCTCGACCTCTCGATCATCAATCAATCCGGCCTCCCGTTCCCCAGGTTCGGTATGTCCAGCCGGGTCTCTGCTGTCCCGCCTCCACATCCCCGGACTGGTCTCCCCCCCGCCCGGCCCCCTCTTCCGCCAGGAGTCCCGCTCCGCGGGCTTCAGTGCAAGTTGTCGCACCACCCGTCACGGCAAAAACAAAGGATCCGTTGCCCGGACCGTGCCCATCCCCTCGGTCACCCCGGAGCAGCTGCAGGAGCGGGCAGGTCCCAGCTGTGGGCGCCGGGCTTGCAAAGATGGAAGGAGCGGGGCCAGAGCTGACGGCCCCGTAGCGAGAAGGGGCGAGGGCAGCACTCACCGCACAGCCACCACACAGTAACCACCGTCTCGCCCAGCTCCGCGCCTCCAGCGTTTCTGCAGTCCCGCAGCAGGCACCTCTGCTTTCCTCGGATGGCCACGCCCCCTCGGCGACGCACCGCGCGACACGTCACCGCAGGCCGGGCCCCGCCCACTCCCGCCACTCCCGCTACTCCCTCATTGGCCGCGCGCTCCCGCTTCCTTCCGGGACGCTCCGCCCCCGATTCCCGGCTCCCGCCGGCCGCGGAGGACGCGGCCCCGTCCCCGCCCTCGGAGCGAACTTGTGGAGGTAAATCGAGGGGGATCTAAGGCCACGTCGGGCCCGCGGGTAGAGGGAAGAGAGTCAGGGCGGGCTCGACGCCCAGTCCCGACTCCGGCAGGGAGGGAGCGGGCTGCCACCCGCCCTGGCACTCTGCTTCCCCTGCGGCGACCTAAATCCCAAGTCTGAGCTGCCCCATTGCGCCCCCGCCCGGGCCCCGCCTGCTGAACTCCTACCCGACCTGTGCAAACCCTGAGTTGCTTCGCTGAAGAAAGTGCCAGCGCAATTGACAACGAAGTGCTGCATCCGATTTCAAGGGGTGCAGGACATTCTGACAAATCAGGGGCCCCCTGTTAAGAACCGGCGGGACCCCAGCACTGGTGCCTGTGCCGGCGTTAATCAGGGCCTACGTTTTGCACAAAAATTCACGTCGATGATTGTATATGTGGCTGCCAGTTGAGTGCTGCTTCTGTGCTCTTACATTTCCACACATTTTCTGATTTGATCCTTCCAACAACCCCTGGAGGTGGGATTCCAACCCCTACCTGGGCTTAAAAAGGGTAAGGGGTTTGCTTTCGCTGAAAGTTCCAGGAGTTAAACTCGGGTCTCAGGAATACAATTTAGGCCTTTCTTAATTACGCCTCCCCGCCCGCGCCCCATTTGAGAGAGGACCGATGTTTGGCGGTCCTTTTTTGGCCGCAGTAAACCGGACCCCCGGCAGGGTCAGCCGGCGGTTGTTTTTCAGGAAGGCCCTGGTGTGCAACCCCGCTGTGCGCCCAAACCCTTCCTGTGCTCACCTGTCTTACCCAGCGACCCCCTGGTAGAGCAGCAGCAGGAATTTTCTGTTTTCCCGTGAATTATACCAATTTACTTGGTCTACAGAAACTTTACATCAGACACTTGGCTGGAGGCACTGTCTTCTGAGACAGTAATTTTTCTTGTATGTAATTTTTATTGCATTTATTGGGGTGACATTAGTTAATAGGATCGTATAGGTTTCACGCAGTCATTTCTACGGTACCAGGTCTGTACTGCACCGTGTGCCCACCACCTGACACACACCGTCGTCCGTCTCCGTGCGGTAGAAGTTTCTTTGCACAGAGGGTCTCACAGGTGGCAGAATTTGATCGGGCCACGAAGGGGAAGAAACTGGGAAAGGCAAGCGGGGCGTGCCAGGTGAGGGAAACACAGGCCAGCGGGCCCCTCAGGTGGGTGGCGGGTGCAGGGAGTGCCCTTACCATTCCCTGTGGGGAGAAGGCTGCACAGCTAGAAATGAACTGGGTAATGGGTTTAGGTCCAGATTCTGGAAACAGTCTGGCTTTGGAGGTAAGCCGGCCTGTGAACTGAGTCATCATCACTGTCCCTATCAGAAGTTATCAACATGCATTTGAGGGTGGTGACAGCCTGCAGATAGATGGGAGATCCCGTGGGCACAGTGCAGAGCGGGAACTGCGAAAGGACAGTATGTCTTATCCCTTGTTGTGGACTTTTGGGGAATTTAAATAGGCGTTACTTCTTTTTAAGCTTAGGCAAAGTGAAGTGGGGGAAATACCGAAATTCCGTCAATTTGTTTTAATTTTTTAAGGTGTTCTTCATCTGGAAAGTAAATTTATATAATAATATTTCTATAAATTCCTTTTAATCACATACTTTATTATGAATAAGTTAGCAGTGGGAGCAGAAGCGTAAATGTATGCCAAGAGGCCACAAAAGGACTTATATTAAGAAAACATTGCCAAATACCAGAACATTGCTAAACACCAGAACCAGAACACATCTGTCAGGAAACAGAATACTGATATATCTATTCTCAGGGCAGGGGGAAGAATTGGAGATGGGGAATAAGAATTGACTTGCAATTAGACAAAAAAAAAAGCCCACCAACAAAAACAAACAAAAAAAAAACCCCAAACAAAGCAACCAGGAGAGCCAGGCTAAGGAGAAGCGTGGCGAAGGCAGCCTTCAGATCTCCCTCGCAGCCAATGTCATGAAGCCTGTGTCCCCTGGACCAGCTGTTCCCTGGTACCAGGCCACCACATGTCATACCCGGGCAAGCCCAGGCATAAGTCTGGGGGAACCAGAGCCGTTCAGCTTGCTCATCTGAGTCATCTCCCCACCTCCCTTCCCACTGTCCCTTCTCCCACTGCAGTTACTCTATTTACAGGAGGCTTGCCTTTTTTCTAGCCTGACCACTTTTAGTTATAAAATCCCTATCAAACCTGGTTAATAAAAGTTTCTGGCGCAGTGTTTAGAAATAAATAATAGAGCTCTTAAAGCCTACTATTTCAAAATACAACAAGTATTTTTCTTTGGAACTTGGAAACTGTTATCCAAAACAGCTATAGTCTCTATGTGGAAAGGTTTCGCTGTGCAATTATATAAAAGAAAGATAGAACTCTTTCTTCAGCAGGAATTAAAAGCGTTTCTGAAATGGTTCTCCCAGAGGATAGGGATGAAGAATACGATCTTCCAAAACCAGATGCCAAATGCATTCCTGTTCTCCATGGCCTTGGCTTCTGTCGGTTGGCCCTCCTGCTGGAATAGACCAAGCCCCAGTTGTCTTCTGACCCTCCACCCAGCTGTTAGAATCTTCATACTGCAAATAACGAGAGGGCTTAACATTTATTGAGCTTCTCTTTCTACTGCGACTCCATGACTTTCAAGTATGAAACACTCTCGTGGTCATACCAATATTTTTACAAAATAAAAATAAAATGTTTCCTGCTCCGTGTCATTGAGTGTGACCACCCACGTGGCTAGATACTAGAGCTGTAATTCACATCTGATTGCATTCTGTGTTTATTTGCTTCACAAAGTAATCAATGGGCTTTATTAAACATTAAATTTCATAGAGGAAAAGTCAGTTTCTCAATTAGGTTGTCTGAACATGGGGGATTTTTACAGTGTATGTGAAACGGATTAAAGTGAATTGAATACTCAGAGTCTAGCAGTAAGGAGCCATATCAGTTTGTATCGAAAAATTAAAGCAGTTTTATTAAAAATTGCTCCATCTCTTCAATCCAATGAAATTGCATTCTTTTCCTAAGCATATCTGTTATATTTGTTTCTTGATTTATGCTTTATAATTTTCACGTGGATTAGCTGTAACTTTGAGAGAAGAATCTTTCTTGGGTCTGTCATGTTTGAAGTTAAATTTGAAATCCATGAATAATGTCTTTTTTTTTCCTAACCATGTCATGATGTTCCTACCCTCTCTTAGTTTTTTAGGGTGATTCTGTTTTTTTCTTCTAGGGAATAAGTTATTTGCCTGTGATTTTGTGTTGTCAGAGAGCTTTCTGTTAACATTCAAGAGAATATTTATCAACTTGGTTAAGTACAAGCGCTGGAAAAACATTGCCAAAGGTAAACAGGAATTTTACCCTTAAATGCTTGAGTATATATTATTATTTCACTTAAAAAAACCTAACACATGTGTTTTCTGCATAGAAAAATTAGGACATAGATAAAAGTAATGAAGAGGGAAACTCTCTCAGTTATGTATTTCTGTGTAAAAACCAGGCCACACTTACTGGCTTAGTTTTGGGGGGTTTTTTTGCTTACAGTTCTGTGGGTTGACTGGGCCGGGCCCAGCTGAGCTCCGGGCGGATTCCTGCATGGTGGACTTCGGAGGCTGCATGATCCAGAATGGCTTCGCTCACACAACCGATCGTTGGTGCTGCCCGTTAGCTGGGGTGCCTTTTATCCTCTATGAGGCTAGAGTGACAGGGCTCCAGTCTCAAGGGAGGACTCCAACATGGCCCAGAGCAAGGCGAAAGCACTTGGTAAGCCTCTGCTTCACATCTGTGGATGTGACATGGCCAAGCCCAGAGTCCGTGTGGGAATGGGCTTAGATGGCCTCTCTCCATGAAAAGAACGGCAAAGAATTTGTGGCCATTTTGATCTTTAACCGAAACTCCCCTCGCCGCCCTCCCCACCCCCCATCCTGCCTTTCAAAAATCTTTCCTTTTTCAATCGTAAATAAACCATGATTCCAAATTGGAAAAGGATTGCCTGACCTCCTTACCTTGGCGTGGCTAACATGAAAGCATTGTATGCAAACAAAAACATTAATAAACAAGAGTTAAAATACAGTCATTCACATGACTGTAAGTCACGTGACGTACACAAGTCATACTTGTCATAAGTCATATGACTTACCACAAAATACAGTCATTAAATTAACAGACATAAGTAAAGACTTACTGATTCTTTTTTAAAGTCATACTTATGATTACTATCGACATCCCAAAGCAAGACTAGCCAATATTGTGATTTCTGTTTGCACACTGAGTCATCCTCCCACCTAACAGAGAGGTAAGAGCAATGAGCAGAAACGGGGAAGGGCAGCTAAGAACCGCACTGGGGAGCCTGGAAGTGAACTCTGCACCCACAGATAATAGCACAAGGGTGACGGCCAAGGTAGTAAGAAGCACCAGCTGGGGAAGGTCGCACTTGATACAAGAAAATGATTATAAAAAAACCCACAATGATACAAAAACACATCTACATGAGGCTTTGTAATTTACAGAACATTTTCATGTCTTATCATATTTGTCCTCAAGGCAGCTACATAAAGTATTCAAGAAGGTACTGATTTCATTGTGCAGTTGAGTAAGATTCAGGGAGCTTCATTAACTTGTCCAAAACCATAGCACTATTAGATGGAAGAACCAGGGTCTAAGGGTTTCTAATACCCAGTTCCGATCTCATTTACATGAAAACTTCAGGCAAAACATAGAATAGAGAGCAGACTGGGAAATGAGTTCTGAAGTCTTACCAAACAAAGTATGGTCTAAACAAAGACACTGATGTCCTTGTTTGCTTGTTTTTATAGTAACTGAAAGAGACCTTACATGGGGTAGCATTTCGTCTCCCCATACTTCTGAACTAATGAAGAGAAAATGGGAAGCAAAACTGAAGCAAATTGAAGAACAAGCATCGCATTACCAGAGGAACCCATTGCGGTCAGTGTACAGACCCCGGCTGTCCAAGCCAGAAGACCCGTCCCCCGTCTGGAAACTATTTCCTCGGCAAGCGCAGGCTTTTAATTTTGTTAAAAGCTGTAAAGAGGTAATTTTTTTCATCTCCTACTTTTTTGTAGAACTGAAATTTAAGATTTCTAAAAAAAAAAAAATCTATCGTTGCTGTTTATTTCAGGCCATGTATCTACCAAAAAAATTTAATTGTGATCTTAGTATCACATGATTTAGGGGAAATATCCCAATGAATCATTAGCCATTTAGTTTATATGAATAATGAAAAAGAATGATCTATCTAGTGCCAATTGGTTTTAAAAAATTGTAATGACATTTAAATGAAGCAGTGCTTCGAGGAAGAGTGATTGTATTTGTGGACTGAAAAATAATAGAATGGGTTTTTAAGAGTAAAACTAAAACAATACTCACAGGAATATACGAGGAAATGAAGGAGTGGGGTATGAGATTTTTGAGGATGAAACTAGGGGATGGAGAATTGAATTTAAAGAACAGGAAATGAAAATGTCTCAGATGTTATCGCTTAGATTCAGTAGGCTCTAGGACTTAACTCACAGTGCCAAAGCCTGCGTGTTCATCCTTCTTTTATCCCCTTTTGTGCTTTGGAGTCATAGCATGGATTTACCGTTAACGATTTCCACCACATCGAGCAAGTGGGAAGAAGTGCTTGCTCGTGCTAGCTACACTCACGAAGGGCGTAGCGCTCAAAAATAGCCAGAAAGAGATGTGCACTGCACACCATTTGTTTTGGGGGCGCTGTGGGGAGTGTGAGGAAGTACAGCTGACTCTTGAACAGGTTTGAATTGGGTTCACTTGTTCCCAGATTGTTTTTCAGTGTATACTGTACATGTATTTTCTCACTTTTATAATTGTCCTAATATTTTCTTCCCCTCGCTTACTTTATGAGTGTAAGAATACAGTGTGTGATACCGGCAACCTCAGATATTGTGCGTTCAGTTCTAGACTACCACATAAAGCGGGTGTTTCAGTAACACTGCAGTAATCTTTCCGGTGGTGCAGGGCTTTGCCTTTGGTTTATAAAGCACACAGCTGTGAAGAGCAATAAAAATAAAATGAGGTGTGCCTGTACATACACAAAAGACGTGCTGATCGGCCGTTTTTGTTATTGGTAAGACTTCCAGTCAACGGTAGTCAAGTTTCAGGGAGTCAAAAGTTACACACAGATTTTCAACTATGTGGGGATTGATGCCCTGAGCCCCGCATCGTTCAAGGGTCAACTGTTTAGTGAAAAGATGTGTATATGAATTGTAGCATAAATATACTGTGATTCTGATCGTCGATGCTATGTACAAACTCGGAAGAGGACCCTTCGTTGCCTGGTAAGGAGAAACTCAGAATAATTTAGGGAATATGAGAAACACTTTTCATGCTCATTCTGTGTAACCAAATTCAGGTAATCAGAAATTAAAATACTGACAGATTCATAAAAAATACATAGAGGAGTATGACTGATAGACTTAACCAATCACCAGTCTATAGAATTTGTCTCAAGGTTTTTAATAGGGTTAAGCAACTTAGTCCTCCTTTCCTTTCTCACTCGTGAAAATGGAGGTTTAGTTCCCATATAGGGTCAGCAGCCACGTTCAGCTAAGTGGGAGCAGAAGAGATTGAGCATTCCTTTATTGGAAGGAACTCTTTATGGCAGCAGAAACAGACAGTTATATCAAGTTCCACAGCAATTAATTTTAGAAAGATTGGCTTCTCATAGAAAAGACAATTTATAGTTACTTGTTAAAGTTCAGCATTTTAACACTCCCTCTAAACTTTTGAGATTGACTTACAAATATTTCACTAAAACAATTGGTTACCACATGTTTTTATGTGTACTAAAGAATTTACTAATACTAGCACACTCGTTTATAAAGTTTAGTTAGTTTTATAAATAAGTTTAATTTCATAAACTAGCCAATAAAATTATAATAGTCAAACTAGACTGATTGAAAACTGATATTTCTCTGTTTTCTTTTTAATTTGAATACTCTAATTATTTTTGCCTTGAACATATATTACTTGAGCAACTAAAAATAAATACAAATAACTATATTTTGATTGCCATAGATCTAGCAGTTATTACTGTTGTTTTTAATAATACAAATGTTCAAATTCCAGTGTTTGAAAATTTGAATAGTAAGTTCCTTATGAACATTTAATAGCTGCAGTTGATTTTAGATTGTCGTTTTATTAATTTTTGGATATTTTTGATTTTATAAAGGATGTTCACGTATTCGCTTTGGAACACGAAGTGGGCGAAGGACAGCGCATCTACCTCGTAACCACCTACGTTCAGTTTTGGTTTTATTACAAATCCCGGTGAGTAGTCTGTGAAGGACAGCACACTGCAGGTGCACTTCCTTCGTTCTGGACTGCTTCCTACAGGAAGTCAGGCTGACTTGGCCTTGACGGTTCTCAAGTACGGGATTAGTTCCTGCCCCTTCGCTGTTAGAATTGAATTGTGGCGCTTCCTTGTCATGGCCGCATTGAAAGATCTCACCAGGTGGTGGAAGGAAGAAATTGTGTGTTTTGAGTTTCTGTACTGCCTGTGCCACATGACGACACAATTCCCTCATCGCTCTTCCTTGTCCAGATTTGGGCAGGAAACCATGCAGACTTCACTGAGCACAAGTGATCATTTACTTGTCACGCCAGCATCTGTTCTTACTCACCTTTGGTAAAGTCCTACCTCTTGCAGCCAGCAAGAATGCAACTGCAAACGTGAGCATTGAAAGCTCTTTCAAATCAGGTGGTTCCAAATGTTTTTAATTAATTCGTAAAATACTGTTTTCCCCATGAAAATATGTAAATTAAAAATTCTCATTCAAAAGTTTGTGGGATCCCAAGAATATGTAATTCTTGGATCCAGTTTGACAAAGAAAGTTCTCAAACAAAATTTGCTACATGGTGACACCAAAAACAAATATAGAAGCATCACACAATATCAGAATCATCTGCAAGTGAGTGACAGTGTGAAGGCGGGCATGTTTTCCAGCTCAGTAATGCACAGAATATGACCGTCAGATCTGTCTGTTGGAAACCCCTACACTGTGGTCCGTAAACCTGTGTGAGTAGTTGTTCACGCCACCTTGTTTTCATTGTGTCTCATTTGCATGTAATTAGAACAGTTAATGTAGCATCTGGAGATACAAGATCAGGTTCTGTGATTTAAAAGGTATCCGATATGAACCTAACGATCATAAATTACTCATTTCAGAAGAAATCTCTTACACTGCTATGAAGTGATTCCTGAAAATGCTGTGTGCAAGCTTTATTTTGATTTGGAATTTAACAAACTTGCCAATCCAGGAGCTGATGGAAAAAAGATGGTCGCATTACTCATTGAGGTAAACTACAGACTCGGCTTTTTTCCCTTACATCCATCTGTCTCTTTTTATTCTTATTCATTAAGTTAATCCAGCCTATATAGTATATAGATTCTGTGTTTCTCTTGCTACTCCTGCTTTAAGGAGGAAGGTTTAGTTCGTGTTCCTACATTTTGTAATATTACTATATCCAGTAGAAAAAAGCTTTGAGAAAGGTGTCAGTTGAGGACTTTTCTGTTTTATGTTATAAGTAGCTGACTCTGGTAAAGATTAGGCAAAGTAATTTTTACTGTAAAAACTGGGTATTGAGATGAACTGTAAGAAAACAGTGATTAAAAATAGTATCCGAATTTTTGAGCTGGCAGGAATTTTGGGAATTATTTTGTCTTGCGCCATGTGATGCTGTGATTCGTAAGAAATACGTGTATATATTTGACCATTCAGGTAATCCAAATGTGTTTCTCGCATGTATTTGGCCCTTGTCCACAGTCCTTGGTTCACGGTCCCCAACCTTTGGAATTTCCCGGTGTTGAGAGTGGTAAAGCTGGTTTCTGTTATGTAAAGGAGGTGGCTGTTGGAAATCCTGCAGGGCTGGGAGTCGGTAGAGAATGCCTGCTGATTATGCTGGGTCTTTGCATGTTTTATTTTCAATGTATTTGAAAACTGTACGCAAATACTGGATTCTTAAAATCATGTTATGTTAGTTTTCTTCTGGCTTTGAAGAAGAAGAAATATACATAAGTCCCTCCCTCAAAAAACAATAACAGCAAAAAGTTACAGTTTTCTTAAAATAATCGTTGGACCCAAAAATAAATTTAAATGTCTTCTTTGATTATAATTTTAGTGTATGTGCTACGGAAGCGAGGACTTATTTTATTACAGTTGTTAAAGTGAGTTTAATTTTGAGCTTTAATTATGTTTTTAATAATTAAGAGATATTGACTTTTTTCCCGGCGTGTGCCACACGTCTGTCTAAGGGAGGGTTTATTACGTGGGCTCTGTGTGACCAACGAGGAGCCGAGATTGGAGGTTTTCACTGACACTGTAACGCGGTGACACTGGTAACGAAGGAGCGGCTCGCTGTGTTAGAAACCAGCAACACGGCTAACACAGCGAGCCCCCGTGCACCTCCCACGGGTAACACAGGTGGGCAGTCACTGCTGTGGCACACATCACGTAGGTGCTGAAGATGTTCTTCTCCCGATTCTTTATTTAATCTTATCAAAATCAGTCTCGAGTGGCTCATCTCCTACATCAGCAAAAGGTGGAAAGAATCATAGAAATAGGAGTTTAAAATTAGACATCATTTTATTTAGCACATTTACTATCTTGGTAGAAGTCATTAGGATTATTTTATTTAATGTAACCTTCATAAATTATTACATTGAAATTAATTGTATTTGTTGGTTACTTTGTTTGTAACAAGTATGTAATCCAGTAAGTACATTTCCTTTTTGCCCTCTGAGGAGGTATAAATTAGGTTAGTTCTTATAGTAACAGACAACTAATAAATAACTGGCTAATAATCACTAGTGATAATAAATAATGTCTTTTGATTCATGACTTAACTGACAAATTTCAGATTGCCACTTCTGCCACCTGGAGGGTAATCTGGTGCTAGAGCATTTTATGACTATGTTGACAGGTAACATTGCTCAAACTATTTTTAACTTCTGGATTTTGAAACCTAAATATAGGATAGGGCAAAAGTAAGGTTCGCAGTTCATGTGGAGAATTATACCATAATTAATAAATAATAACACAAGGACAAACTATTTCACATCTCACAACTGTAAACCTGTGGTTGCCCCTCCGTGTATTTAAATAACTTAAATTTTTATTTAAAGTTCAACTTGGGAAAGAGAAGTTAGGAAATTCTGACTACTTTCGTTACCTACAGAGTTACTGCACTCAGCACAGCTCCAAAGGATAAAAGTAGGCTTTATTCATTCATCAGAATTTTTTCAGCCTCAGCTAAGTGTCACTGTTAGAGGTGCTAGGAATACAATGGTCGGCCCAAAGACACAGGATTTCTGCCTTCACAGAATTTGTTGTCTAATGGAGGATAATAAATTAGGATAGATTTAGCTGCCATAACAAACACCTAAAATTAAAGTAGCTTAAACAAGATAGCAATGTATTTCTCGTGTAATATCTGGATGTGGCTTCCTTTTACTAGAGGCTAGGCTTGTTGCTTTATTATTCCTAAGACAACTCCCTTTTTCACATTGTTTAGGATGGTTCGCCATCCCTAAGTCCACATGCTAGTCAGTAGGAGAGGGAGAAGGGGCTGCTGGCTGCTTGCCTTTTAAGGTATAACTTAGAAGTTGCCCACTTTCCTTCCTTCTGCTCACATCCCATTGGCCAGAACTTAGCCACTCGGCTGCACTTTACTGCAAGGGAGTCTGGGAAGTGTGGTCTTTAATCAGGGTTCCATTTCTACAGTAGCAGGAGAGAACAGATAGTGAGGTATAGCCCTGGTGGTACAGAGGAAATGGATGTCAAAATGGTCACAAATGAACATAACATTGTAGCTGTGTGAGCACAACAAGAAGAGATAGAGTTTATAGGGGGGATTTGGTGTGGATGGGGAAGACTTCTCTGAGGAAGTGAGCATTTACTGAAGAGAGTAGGATCAGAGAGCACGGGGGAGTGCTGTAATAATACCAGAACAGCCTTAATAAACACCAGTTGTCACCTAACTGTTAGGTACATAAGTGCTTGGCAGTCCACACACCTTTAGCTCTGGATGTTCTAGTATCTTCGTTTTTAGTGGCTTCTTTTTGCAGATGAGAAGACTGAGGCTTCAGGAGAAGTGACCTGTCTCCTCGCTGCACGGGTAACGCTTTTGAACAGTTACGTGAGCCAGGCGCTGTGCGAACTCTTGGCCCTCGTGTTCTCTCTTCCTCCTTAGAACAATCCCAAAGGTTAGGTCCTGTCATTGTCCCCCTTTGCAGTTGAGGAAGGCAAGGTTGGCACTTGGCCGACGTCACAGAGCTGGTAAGTGGCAAAGCCGGACCTCACACCCAGATCTATCTGACCCCAGGTCTTGGCTCCTAACCATGCTCCTTGCCTTCCTGCAGCGCAAACCTGCCTTCGACAGCAGCGCCTTCCAGCTGCAGAGGCGGTTTTCCGGGAGGTAGATTTGGGCTCCATGTGCTCGAGGAGCTTTCTGAAAACTAAAGTTATAAACAGTAGGACTAAGGACTTTTTAACTCAGATGATATTTAAAGAGACGCTTAAAAAGAAATATTTTTATTGTGACTTTAGAGGAGATTAACGTGTAAGTGAAATTATTCAAATCCTCAGAGGCATTTAATCCTGAGAGCCTATGGATTTTGAATAAGTAAGACATAAATAACTTAAATATATATAATGCAATACATAAGCAATTTAATCAAATTATATAATATTCTGATAGTAAATCAAAATAAAATAGGAGTGAAAAATAAAATTCAATTTAAAAAATTTAAAAATGAGTATACCAAGATACTTGAATTTTTCTCATGGGAAAATTTCAGACAACTTTTAAAATATTATTTATGGTTTACTTGTGTGTTTCAGCATGTTTGTAAAGCACTTCAAGAATTGTACAGGGTTAACTGTTCAGCCGAAGATGTTCTCAACTTAGATTCCAGCACTGATGCCAAGTTCAGCCGCCATCTAATCTTCCAGCTCCGCGATGTGGCGTTTAAAGATAACATCCACGTTGGTAAGTACGCTGCTTTTTAAACAGTCATGGAGTTATATTAAAAGCTCATAGTCCTCTTTTCTTCATAAGTCTTGTAAGTCTTTGTTAGGGTTTATGGTTGTTAACCTTTCATAAAAAATGAAACGTGACTGCTCACACTGTTAGGGTTCCCATTTGCTCCTAGACCGTCTTCCTATTCTGGACACACTGAGACCCATTAGCCTGCCTGTGGCGTCCCTGCTACCCCTGCCTCTGGGTGTGGAGGCCGAGAGGAGTCAGTTGGGAGTGCTCTGGCTGATGCGTGAGAGGCCTAATGCAGGTCTTACCTGTGATGCCTCCGACCGGGATTTCCGACCTCTGCGGAAGCCTTAGCTTTCAGAGCTGAGAGCCGGGGCTGGGTTTGCAGGCCACATCCGGGAAGGCTTGTTGACTGCTCCACATCAGACCCTAGGGTTCGGAAGGAGCCTCCTTGTGTCAGCCTGGAAAGGTAACCAGAGTATTTGTTTCAGGGTCGGAAATTTGGAGTCTCGGGTGTAGAAGGAGGTCAGTTCAAAGGAAAACAAGTAGGAAGAACAGGAACAGCAAAAACCGAGGCTCACAGACGTCAAAACCCTGGGTGTTTATCTAGCAGGGGCAGAGCTCATATTCCTAAATTCACGCAGCAGCCGAGTCACCGAAGTTCAGGTAACAGGTAATCCATTTCAGAACCGCAAGGCCTGACAATCGCAGGGGCCTGGGGAGACAGGCGTGAACCTAGTCCCACAGGGCTGACATGGAAGCCAGGAACCCGGTGTACTGTGCTCCCAGGGTCCCTCATTTCCTCCCCGTTTTCCGTTAGCCCGGTTGTGCATCGACCGGACCCCCTGGTCTCTCCCAGCCCTTAGCTGTTAGTGATTGTAGAATCCGTCCTTGCCCCTCTGGTTTCTCAGTCTGTGACCGTGCCGGCACCCGCTGTCATGGCTCCAGTTACCATCTCTGTGTCAGTGACTGTCAGGACGTTATCACCTGCTGGTAACCGTCCCTACGCGGACACCCTGAACTCCACACGTCCTAGACCACACTCCTCATCTTTCCCCTCGAACGTGCTGTTTCTCCTGTGACCTGTATGTTGGTGAGCGGTGCCACCAACCACCCAGCTACCCGAGTAGAAGTGCTGTTGTCTTTGACCTCTGTACGTCCTTCCGTGTACTTAGCTAGCGAGAGCGATCTGATCGTCCCACTAGGCTGTCTCAGGCCCTCAAGGATAGCTCACTGCTTTCAGGAAAACGCCCACTTGTCTTAGTTTGCACGTGAGGCCCACCGCCCCCCAGCCTCATCTCAGCACCCGGCTGTCTTCATGCTGTCCTTTACTTAGCTCCCCGCAGGGCCATGCACTCTGTGGTTGTGGGCCTTTGCGGTGGTGATGCCGCTGTCTGAACGGGCATGCCTCCAGTTCGCCTGGTCTGTTGAGACAGTGTAATAACCCCTGAGAAGCCATTTCTGTCGAACCCAAGACCGAGGCAGGTCAGGGTTTGCTCTGGGTGGCAGGGAGTACCCAGGGCTTCTTGTGTCAAAGCATTTACTACTTCCTACGGCGATTTCCTGTTTTTTTGTTTTGGTCTGTCCCACTGAATGTTTCTTTGGGGGTAGGGACTGCTTCTTATTCCCTATTGTATTTTTAGAGCTTGTTACACAATCCCATCTTTGTCAATAATGTTAATAATGTAGCAGCAGAAGCAGCAACGATAAATACAAGTAGGCATTTAATAAACATTTGTCGAACGCGTGGCTGAATATTAAGTGGGCCCTGCTGTAGGGTTGGAGGCAGAGTCCTGAGCAAGATATTTCTTGGATTCTTGTCTACCTCCATAGTCTGCTCTACAACTCCTACCACAAGGCTAAAAATTGAGACGGGTTGCTAGGGAAGAGGGAGAATAGGAATTTGCCAGATAATTAGCAGCCTCTGCTACATATATCTGCTGGAAGCAGATGCATTCAAGCTGGGCTTTAAATCAAGCTCATCACCCAGACCAAGGCGAGAAAGGCTTTGCTGTCGGAGCAGCACATGCAAAGGTGTAGAGGTAGGCGTCTGTGACTCTCCGGGAGCAGCGGGGGTCTGGTGTACAATCAGGCCTGATCGGTGGGATGCCGTCTGAGGGCTCTTCCTCTGAAGTTATGCAGGGCCAGAGCCAGAAATCGGAGATGCGGAACGGTCCAAAATTTCCCCTTCGGTTCCCTGCATCATTGTATCCTTTGGTGACATTTTTAGTTCCTATTGTTAGCCTTTGAGAAAAGGGAATTAAGGCAAGTGTAACACGTCACAGAATGTTAGCAAAATGTATCCACTGGATCTGCCTAAGATACTCTCCTGCCAGCCTGCCACCCGACTTGAAATCTCTGTGATCAATACCTTCTTTTTAGTTATTTCCAGCAGTGACATTGCCCCTGTGTGAATGATGAGGTGAGGGCGGCATACTGGGGAAGGGAAGCAGAGGGCGGGGCACTTTGCCTCATGCCCCTCCCACATGCCCCGCCCATGCTAGCACTTGCCAAAGGTCCTAGGCCCACCCGGCCACCTGAGTGCTGCCTCTGCGGCTGGTTCTGCAGGCAGGGCTTCTCTTCTCCTATTGGCTGCCATCAAGGAGACAAGACGCAATCTCACCCATCCAGGGAAACGCACTTTATCTTTCATGCTCATATTGCTTCGTTGTCCTTTGATACCTTGTGCGTGATTTCTTTCCACTCAGTATTCAGCTATCTCACCGTCCAGAGATGACCTTGTCTGTGCATCATTGCAAGGATCAGGTGTTTTTGCTTTCATTTTGATGTTTAGTGTTTTATAAGGTAGTAGATTTGTTTCTTTGAGTAGGGGAGTAATTAAATTCAATATGGAGTAAGACTTTTTAAAAATTTAGAGCATGTGTATCTTTTGACTTAAGGGTTCAAGCTGTCTGGTAAATAAAGTGACACACCCAAACTATAGATCAAAGATTAAAATTTTAAAGATTAAAGTTTGAAAGATTAAAACTAAAGTTGTTTTTATGGTATTGCATTTCTCTAGTATTGTTTACATGAAGCAGTTGAACCAAATTACTTGATTTTTATGGTATAAATAATATGGTGGAACCTCAGTTCGCAAACGTAATTTGTTCTGGAAAACTGTTCAAGATGCGATTCTTTCAAAAACTGAATCTTTGCTGCTGCCCGAGAGACACATAAATGTCGGCCTGAGAGCGTTGCCGGGCAGAGAGTCGAGGCCCGAACTCGTGGAGAACGGAGGTGTTGGAGCCGAGGGTTGACTGTGACGGTTTGAAGACGTGCCAGGTTGTCATACAAGCCTAGTCTTGGTGAATATCGGACCACTGATGCTCAGAGCCCTGAGAATAAATGTTGAAATATACTACATGCATTCGATTACTTTAGTTCTGGATCTTGCGCACGAGGCCCCGACCCATCTCCTGAGTGGTTCCAGGCCTGGCAGGAGGAGCGGGTCTTGAACTGGTGGCAGTGACCCCCAGCGCTCCCAGGCAAGCAGGGCGCTGGGGAGTGGGGGGGCGTGGGGAGCTGCTCAGAGAAATTGGCCACGCCCCCACTCAGGGAGGAGGCGCTCAGGGTCTCTGAGCATTGACTTGGCACAGAAACTTTTCTCCTTCTTTTTTTTTTTTTTTGATGTTTTTTTTTTTTTTTTTGAAAAGGAAAACCCCTTTCATTCTTTAACCATTGATTGTGAAGATAAATTTTCGTCAGTTTATATATGATTAAAAGTTGTGGTTTTGGTGAGGACTGACGTTAGGAAGTCAGTCCCATGCTAGCAACACAGGCATCTCAAATTAGCCTTCCCTCCTAGGACAGTCTGTTTACCAGGGACACCTCCCTCCCCTGGCCAAGGGAACTGGGAAGTACAGGGTTGCACAAGAGGAAGGGAGGAGAGGCACGCTACTGTTTGTGAAAACAGCTGTTTTAAAAACACCAAACGGCGCAGCAGCCTTCCTGTACAAGTTGTCATGTGCAGATTTGTGCCCAGATACTAAGTTGTCGTTTGTGAAAAAGAATTATTGGATTAATCATCCTTTTTTCCCCTTAGGTAATTTTGTGAGAACAGTTTTGCAGCCTGCTTTTCATTTAATTGCCAGTGAGGATGATGGAGATGCTGGTGGGGTTCCAGAGACGGCAGGCCGTGGACCTTCCCGCTTTTCTGAAACACCAGCTCAGCAAGGAACTCCCTGCAGCAGCGGGTCCACAGAGGAGGAGAGAGCCCGGAGCTGGACGTGCGATTCTAGGAGCCTGGAGGGGCTGGGACCGGCTCAGCCAGGCCGTCCTGATCTTTCATTCTTAGTTGTGAAGAATACCTCAGGGAAAAAGTGTCTGTTTGTAGATGTAGGTAAGTGACATCGACTGGTCTCTACGAGACTGTCCCTGTGCCCTGCTGTGAGTGACGTGTGCACCAGGCCGGCCTGAGCTCCTGGAGGAGTGGTCGTGGTGGCTGCGGCTCTGCCGTGACCACAGGGTTCGAACCTGGGGCCTCCCGGCAGAGCGCGGTTGGACCCGCACTCCCCAGCACTGCCGAGAGGTCCCGCTCGATGACGTGAGTGCTAAGCATAGATGCAGCAGGAACACAGTACTCCGGTGTGGCCAATAAGGCCCGTGTTCTCTGCGCTGAAGAGCTTGGTGGCTCTCCAGCCCCGGTGACACTGGTGGCTCCTGAGGCCCCACTCTCTCCTGCCCTGGGCTTCTGGTCTTTGAAGAAGCGCGGGGGCCAGACTTCCGCCTGGCTAGGGAGCACACAGCCCACTGAGGACTGTCCACTGAGCCAGCCTCAGTGTGGTGAGCAGGAGCTCATTTTTATATTGCGGTTTGAGCTTGTGGTTTGAAAAGCTGTAACTGCTGCTTTTTTTTTTTTTTTGCTGCTCACTGCTGAAGCAAGTCAGGGAGGTTCCATGTCTGCAGGCTCAGGGAAGGTAGGTTTAAGTGCAGGCAGGATAGGCGGGGAAGTGCTCCTGCTGACCTGTGTGTCCTCGCACTCCCGACAGCCACGTGCCGTCACTGGGGAATGCCGTCGGATAAGGGCCGCGTGCCGGTTGGGGTGTGAGCAGACTTGCGGGTCATCAGGAAGATGGCCTTCCCCAGGTGGACTGACGTGTAAGAAACCAGGGTCCATGCCTAGCAGGAAGCTGGTCCAGGGAGAGCGCCACAGCCAGTCACTGCTCCCCGTCTCCCGCCGCCCGCGTTCAAGACCCCAAACAGCAGCCCAACTCACGACAGCTTTAGCCTCGAAAGTTGGGTACCGTGCTAGCAAGGGAATGTCTCTGATCTGCTTAAGAGCAATAGTACAACGGTGTTCCCAGATTTACTAATGTAACGAAGAGGTTGGGGAAGTCATGCCCTAAAGCATCCTTGGAAAAGTTCAGAGTTTTAGCAGTACACACCAAATTTAAAAAAAAAAACATTTTGATTGAAGTATAACACTCAAACAGAAACATGCATAATTTATGAGTGTGCAGGTCAGTGAGTTCCCAGAAGATGAACCTATCCTTGTCACCACACCATCCAAGACAAGACATAGAAGGTGCCCGGGACCCCCTCCGTGCCCCTTCCGGTCACTACCCCCCTGCCCACCTCGCCCCGCCAGAGAGAGGCCACCACCAATCTGTCCTCCAGCACCATGGTCAGGGTCGCCTGTGTTTGAACTGTTCGTAATAAGATCACGTGGTGTGTGTTCGTGGCACGCACTTTCCCTCCCTTCCCGGTGTCCCTGATGAACTAGGTGTTAACATTGGACTGCAGTGGCCTCACTTACCGATGTTTGCTTTCTGCTTAGTGTCCTTGTTTCCTGCTTAACAAACGCTCCCTTTTCCCAAGGTCATACAGATACTCTGCTTAGCTTCTAGAAGCCTTATCTATGCACTTATTTTTATCTTTTATAGAACCTATGATCTACCTGGCGTGGATTTTTGCTTATTAGGTGAAAAGGAGTTCAAACTCGCTTCTTTCTGCCCAAGCACGTGCCTGGGTTGTGGGTTTCGTCCCCAGTTGGGGTCCGTACGGGAGGCAACTCATTGATGTTTGTTTCTCACGCCCACATGTCAGTCAGTCTGTCTGTCTGTCTGCCTCTGAAATCAATAAACATCCTTGGCGAGGATTAAAAAAATTTACTTTTTTCCTATGTGGGGATCCATTTGCCCCAACACTATTTGTTGAAATAACTGTCCTGTTTTCTAAAAGAACATCCTTGTCATAAATCAAGTGTCCGTATATGTTGGGTCTGTTTCTGGGCTGTGTCCTGTTCCATTGCTCTTTTAATCTATTTTCGTGCCAGCACCACAGTTGTCGTGATTAATACAGCTTTTCTAAAAGTCTTGACATCCGATAGAGTAAGTCCTCCAACTGTGTTTTT
This sequence comes from Trachops cirrhosus, assembly GCA_028533065.1. NCBI lineage: Eukaryota > Metazoa > Chordata > Mammalia > Chiroptera > Phyllostomidae > Trachops > Trachops cirrhosus. The sequence continues at coordinate 77,532,326 of CM052548.1, read as the reverse complement.
TTGAAATTTCTTGGCTGTTCTTGACCATTTGCTTTTCTACTTAAATTTTAGAATCTGCTTGTCAGCAGTCTGTCCACCTGGGAGAGTTGACATTCTTATGATACCGACTGTCCAATCCGTGACCGCGGTTTGTCCCTCTGACATGTTCTTTCATTTCTCATAATAATGTCTTATAATTTTCTGAATAGAGATCCTGTACATCTTTTGTTAGATTTATTCCCGACAGTTGATATTCTTTTTGTTGGTTTAAACCGCAAACCTGAATTTCCCAGTCGGGAGGCGGGCGTGCAGGGCCGGCTCTGGGGAGAGCCTGTGTCTGGTGTGGGAAGGAGGAGCCTTTGCAATGTTCCCTCCCGGGGCGGAGAGACAGAGAGACGCGATGTCGTCATGCCTCCTCCTCTGAGATCTGACCCCACAAACCCTCACTGCCTTGCATGCTCCGCCACAGTCTCACACTTATTTCTCCCACGTTTGCTCAGCATTTCTATTTATTTATCACAGGATGGTTGCCCCCAAATAGTCTATTTGCTATTTCTGGATGTGGCATTCTTCCATGCCAACTCCACAATTTATTTTAATTTACATATTGCTTTTGTTTACATCTGAGAGAAAATGATTTTTCTTTTTAAAAAATATCTATATATTTTTGTTTGAAGATGATTTCTTTGCCTTCACTTTATTATTTTTTAAGTTAAGGTATAACTGACCTACAACATTAGTTTGAACTGTATAGCATAATGATTTGATATGTGGGTATATTACAAAGTAATCACGGTGAGTTTAGTTAACATCCATCACTGTACATTGTTACAGAAATTTTTCTTTCTAGTAATGAGAACGTTTAAGATCCACTCTCTCAGCAGCTTTCAAAATGCACTACAGCATTATTAGTAACTGTAGTTGCGATGCTGTACTTCCAGCCCCAGGGCGTATTTTATGGCTGGATGTGTATTCCTTTGACGCCCCTTCACCCAGTGGCCCACCTCCCACCTACGGCAACCGGCAGAGGTGGCTGCTTCCTGTATCTGTGATTTGGGGGTGGGGGGGTTGGCTTGTTTGTTTTAGATTCCACGTATAAGTGGGATCCTATGATACTTGTTTCTGTCTGACTTTTTTATTTAGCATAATGCCTTCCAGGTCCATCCATGTTGTCACAAATGGCAGTATTTTCCTGTTTATTTTGACTGAATAATATTCCATTGTACAGTGGTCCCCCCCTTTCTGATGGGGACACGTTCTAAGACCCCAGTGGGTGCCTGAAACTGCAGATAATACTGAACCTTGCGTACGAGGTCTGTGCAGAAAGTATCCAGCCATGTAACATGAAAAATAGAGACATTGATTGAAGAAGATACAAGATACAGGAAATGTTGTACACAGGACAGTGACGCCTCAGTCCCCTCCAAAGTAGGCACCTTGGGACCTCACACAGTTCTCCCAATTGCCATCAGCTGCCCCATCGTATTTTCCTGAATCTCATCAGTGGTCTGAAATCTCTTCCCTTTCAAAGGTGATTCTAGTTTGGGGAAAAACCAGAAGCTGCAGGGCACCAAATTTGGGCTATAGGAGGCCTGAGTCACCTGGGTGATTTGATGTTTTGCCAAAAAACTGCATAAGACATGATGCATGAGCGGGCACATTGTTGTGATGAAGCTGCCAGTCACCAGGTGCCCACAGCTGCAGCCTTCTGAGTCATCTGAGTAGTTTCCATGTGGAATGTCCCAGCTTAACTCAAACTTTGATGCAGATTGGTTGCTGTACTTGCTCAGTCATTTTGAATGTGATGGCCACACAGTACACATGCTCACTCAGCAGTGTCTACGGCCCCCACTGACTGGTACAGTGAGGTCGTCATTGTTCACAAAGGCACATCCCAGCCCGCTCTCCTTGGCTGCCAGGTTACATGGATATCGCACAAACCATTCTTGTTATATTAACAGTGGCTGGACTTTTTCTGGACAGACCTCATAAACGGTTTTTCTTCTATATGTGCACACTGATAATCAAGTTTAATTTATAAATCTGACACAGTTAAAGATGAACAATAATCACAAAATAGAACAATGATAACAATACACCAAAGTTACATGAATGTGGTCTTTCTCTTTCTCTCACAATCTGTACCGTCCTCTCCTTCCCACTTAAGTGAAGGACTGTAAGGCTTTTCTCTGGCGTGTCTAAATCGCCGTCATCACTGTTCCTGCAGTGTGGGGCCATTGCTCAACGAAGTAAGGGTTATTTGAACACGAGTGCTGACGTTCCGGGAATCTCGATCTGATAGCCGAGACGCACTAAGCGCCTGTGAAAGGGATGACTCCTGTCCCTGGCAGGATGCATCAGGGTGGCTGGGACTTCGTCCTCCCACCCAGGCCAGTGCACGATTGGAAACTTACGAGGTGTCGGTTTCAGGGGTTTGCGTCAATGTTCTTAGAACACCACCTGCCACAGGTGACGGACACTGCGGATAAGGGGCGACCGGAGCGTGTATGTCCCGTGTTTTCTTCCCCCCTTCGTTCGTTGATGGACACTTCGGTTGTTCCCGTGTCTGGGCCATTTGTAAATGCTGCCATGAAAATGGGGGCACATACCTCTTCTTGAGTTAGTGTTTTCGTTTTCTTTGGATAAATAGCCTGACGTGGGTTTACTGGATTTTATACAGTAGTTCTATTTTTAATTTTTTGAGGCGCCTCCATATGGGTTTGCATAGTGGCTGTACCGATTTACATTCCCACCAACAGAGCACAAGGGAGTCCCTTTTCTCCACATCCTGACCAACACTTGTTATTTCTTAATCTTTTGATGAGAATTCTAACAGGTGGGAGGTTGTATCTCATTTGTGTGTCCCGGACGACTACAGATGTTGAGCGTCTCCGTGTACCTCTTGGCCGTCTCTGTGTCTGATTTGGGTAAGTGTCTATTCAGAACCTCTACCCGTTTTTAACTGGGTTGTTTGGATTTTTTTTTTTTTCCTTTGCTGCTGAGTTACATAAGCTCTTTAAACAATTGGGCTGTTAACCACTTATCAGATAGGGGATTTCCAGATACTTCTGCCATTCCCGTAGGCTGCCTTTTCATGCTGTTGACTGTTTCCTTTGCTGGGCAGAAGCTTCTCATTTTGACGTAGTCCTGCTCATTTATTTGTGCTTTGTTGCCTTTGCTTTTGGTGTCGAATCTGAAACACCATCGCCGAGCCTGGTGTCAGGTAGCTCACTGCCTGTTTTCTTCCGGGAGCTCCGTGGTTTCTGATCTTGCATTCAAGTCTGACACTCATTTTCAGTTCCTTTGTATGGTGTAAGATAGTGGTCCACTTTCATTCCTTTGCACGTGGCTGTTCAGTTTTCCTAATATCACTTACTGAAGAGACCCTCCTTATCCCATTGTATATGCTTGGCTCCTTTGATGTAGAATAATTGGCCATGTATGTGTGGGTTCATTTCTGGGCTCTTTATTCTGTTCTGTTAAGCTATGTGTCTTTTATTGCCGATATCATACTGTTCTGACTGGTGTAGCTTTGTCATAGAGTTTGAAGTCAGGGAGAGTGATGCTTCCTGGTTTGTTCTCTCTCAAGATTGCTTTGGCTATTCGTTAGGGGGAGGGTTGTTTTGCCATAAATTTTAGGATTATTTGTTCTATTTCTTTGAAAACTGCCATTGGAATTTTTATAGGGATCGCATTGAATCTATAGATTGTTTGAGGCGGTATAGGCATTGTAACAATATTAAATCTTTCAAACCACGAGCATAGAAAATCTTCCCTTGTTTTATCTTCTTTAATTTCCTTCATCAATGTCTTATAGTTTCCAGAGTACAAGTTTTTCTCCTCCTTGTTTAAATTTATTCCTCGATTCTTTATTCTTTTTGATGCAATTGTAAATGGGATTGTTTTCCTAATTTCTCTTTGTGGTAGTTTGTTATTAATGCACAGAAATGCAACAGATTTCTGTATATTGATTTTGTAACCTGCAACTTAACCAAATTCATTTAGATTTGTAATAGTTTTTTGGTGGAGTCTTTATAGAGTTTTTCTACATATAATATCATATCTAGAGTTCTGTTTCTTCCTTTCTGTTTCACATGTCTTTTATTGCTTTTTCTTGCCTAATTACTCTGGCTAGGATTTCCAATACTATGTTGAGTAAGTGACAAGAGTGAGCATCCTTGTGTCATTCCTGATCTTAGAGGGAAAACTTTTAACTTTTCCTGAGTATGATGTTAGCTGAGGGCTTGTCATATATGGCTTCTATTGTGTGGAAGTACATTCTCTCCATACTCACTTCTTAGGAGTTTTAGCCATAAGTGGGTGTTGAAGTTTGTCAGGGTTTTTTGCCTTTATTGAGATGGTCATATGTTGTTCATCCTCTGTTTTGTTAATGTGGTACATCACAGGAATTGGTTTTTGGATATTGAACCATCCTTGTATCCCTGGAATATATCTAACTTGATCACGGGGTATGATGCTTATAGTGCATTGTTGAATTTGGTTTGCTGTTATTTCAAAGGTTTTCACACCTCTGTTATTGGATATATTTGCCTGTGACTTTGTTTTCTTGTGGAGACTTGTCTGGCGCTGCTGTCAGAATGATGCCGGCCGCGTAAAATGGGTTTGTGAGTGTTCTCTCCTCTCATTTTTTGGAAGATTTTGAGAAGTATTGGCATTAATCCTTTGACCCTTTGGTAGAATTTACATTTAAAGCCATTGATCCTGGACTTTTGTCTGTTGGGAGGTTTCCGATTACTGATTCAGTCTCCTTGCTAGTAATCAGTCATTCTCGTATTCTATTGCTTCATGATTCCGTCTTGGAAAAAGGTTAGGTATCTCTAGGAATTTATCCATTTATTCAAGATTGTCCAATTTGTTGGCATGTGGTGGTGGTTGTCCCTTATGAACCTTTGTATTTCTACAGTGGCAGTTACAATGTCCTCTGTTCCGTTTCTCGTTTTATTGGAGTCCCCTCCCCCCGCTCGCGAGTCCAGGCAAAGGTCCGTTTCATCTGGTCAGTAAACCAGTTCTCGGTTTCGTTCCGTTATCTTTTAGGCCCTGTTTCATTTATATCCGCTCCGACCTTTGTTATTTCCTACTTTCTGCTGACTTTGGGCTCTGGTTTTCTCTTTTTAGCTCTTTGAGGTAGAGAGTTCGGTTGCCTGAGATTTTTGTTTGTTTCCCGAGGCAGGCATTTCTCGTCTGTTCTTTGCACTGCGTTTGCTGCGTCCTGCAAGTTTTGCTCATGTCGTATTTCCGTTTTCATTTGTGTCAGAGTTTTTTATTTCTCTTTTGAGTTCTTTGTCGACCCTCGGGTCGTGCAGCAGCACATTGTTGAATCTCGACGTATTTTTGAATTGTCTAGTTTTCTCGTAACCGATTTCCGTTTCACATTATTGTGGTTGAAAAAGATGTTTGGAATGATTTCAGTCTTCCTAATTTGTTAGGACTTGCTTTTCGCCCTTGCTTTTAATGTATGATCCGTCCTGGAGAATATTCCGTATGCACTTGGGAGGAAATGCGAACTAAGTTGCTTTAGGATGCAGTGTTCTGAGCATGTCTGCTGTGTCGATCTGACCCAGCATGTCTTTGCAGGCTGGTGTCGTCCTGCTGTTCTTCTGGGTGGTCCATCCGTCACTTGTCTCAGTGGGTATTAACTTCCCATACTGTTGTTGTTATGCTGCATACTTATTTCTTTAGGTCTATTGTGTTTCCTTTATATATTTACGTGCTCCTGTGTCGGTTGCATAAAAATGTACAAACGTTACTATCTTCTTGTTGGATCGACTCCTTTTTCATTATGTAACGCCTGGCTCTGTCTTGCTGTAATCACTGTTTTAAAGTCTATTTGGTCTGATGTGTAAGTGTCGCTACCTCCTTTCTTTTGGTTTCCATTCAGACAGATATCTTTTCCCATCCCTTCATTGTCAGTCTGCGTGTGTCCTCACTCCTGAAGTGTCTTGGAAACAGCATATAGATGGTTTTCTTTTTGTATCCATTCAGCGCTTGGCCTTTTGATTGGCGCTTTCAGTCCAGTTACTTTTAAGGCAATTATTGCCGAGCACATGCGTGCTGACACTTAGTTGTTTTCTGGCTGTTTCGTAGTTCCTTTCTGCTTTCCCTGTTCCTTTTTGGTTTGATGATTCTCTTTGATGGTGTGCTTAGATTTCTTTCTCATTTTCTTTTGTGCATCTACTGTAGGTTTTTGCTTTGTGGTTACTATGAGGCTTATATATAACAACTTACATTGTACTATAACGAGATACATTAAATTGGTAACAAGTTTGAATGCATCTTAAAGTTCTTCCTATCTATTCCCTCCATGTTTTATGTTTCTGACGTCACATTTTACACTTTTATCTTGTATATCCTTTAACTAGTTACTGTAGTTAGCTATTTTTGCGACTTTAAAAAATTTTCATACTTGCCCTATAAGTGATTAATCTGGTACGCTTACTACACATTTACCTTTACAAGCGTAATTTATGCTTTCATATGTTTTCCTATTATGAACGAGTACCTTTTTTCAGCTTTAAGAGGGCCCTCGAACATTTCTTGTAAGGTTGGTTTAGTGGTGATGAGTCCTTAGATTTTGCTTGTCTGGAGAACTATCCTTTAATATGAATGATAACTTTGCCAGTGTTGGGGGAAAACCCCGAAGTCTAAACTGAGGATCGATTGCCAAGAACCGACACATGACCTTATTCAAATTGATAACAGCTTTAATAGGAGAAACTTACATACACGGGCAAAGCAGCTGCTCCCACTGGTGGCAGGCTGGGAGGAATCCACACCCTTCCCAAGACAGAGTTCCTTTTTAAAGGGGGTTAACAGCACAGCCGGATGGCCGATAGTTGTCAGACCTCCCGAGAGATCAATGTATCACTAAGTCAAAAGAAAAGTTAGAAGACACCATGGGAATTTGTTACACTCTACACATTCGTTTGTCTTTGTCTTTGGGCTGCATTCGGTTTTCTGGGTAGTCAGCCAAGTGTGAGGTTACAGAGTTACCCACAGAGAGTTCAATATCTCCCAGACACCTTTGCAGCTGGAGCCATATTGCATCTCTGAAGTGAGTTCCCCTACAGCCAGCTAGAATATTCTAGATTGGAAGTGTTTTTCTTTCAATACTTTGAATATGTCATGCGGCTCCTTCTGGCTTGCAGGGTTCCTGCTGAAAACTCTGTTCATAGTTTTATGCATCTGGTCTGCTGTTGAACCAGCTCTAGTACGTTTTTCAGCTCGGTTATTGTATTCCTCTGTACTGTTTGATACGTTCTTAATTTTCTGTCTCTGCCGAAGTTCTGTTTGTCCCTTCCCCTCTTGAGTTCATTGAGCATCTTTATGACCATCACTTTGAACTCTACATCAGGTAAACTAGTTCGTTTCATTTTTATCTTGTTCTTTCATTTGGAACATCCTTCTTAACTCTCTGTGTTGGTTTCTATGCATTAGATGAAACAGGCACCTCTCCAGTCTTGAAGGGCTGGGTTTGTGTGGCAGGGAATGTTAATGTTAACCCTGCCCTAGCTCTTTTTGCCTCTCAAGCCGTGTGGCTGTCCAAGCAGGCTGTTTATCATTAGTAGCTTCCAGTGGTTGGCGGGGTGCCGAGAACAGTCCGTGTCTCAAAGGAGAGCATCTCAGCACCTGGGCTTATGCCGACTGGAAGCCAGACCCTCAGGCTGCGGCTTTTAAAGCACACAAATACATATGCAGCCCTGTTCCCTGGGACCGGCAGTGCCAGCTCCCCTGGCTACCAGAGCCAGGCAGTCAGGAGGTGTTTCCTGAGCAGGAGTCACAAAAATAGGGGTGCCAGATGAGTGTGCACGCTCCTTTCTAGGACATGCTGGTGCGGGGGGGGAGCATCCCTGGCTCACGTTCCCTAGGAGAGGCTCCGCAGCCTCCGAGTGTGTGCCCGACCTGAAGCCGGCCACGGAGGGCACAGCTCTAAGATGAGCAGTGGAGCCCCTTTCACAGCAAAGCTGCGGGTGTGCTTCTGCAGTCTGGGCAGCGCCCTGGGGGCAGGAGGCTGCCCCAGAACTGCCTCTCCAACTGGCCCAGCCCCGTGGCACCCGGGGAGGCAAGGCAGTCAAGGGGCGCACCCCGAGAGGCAAGCCCTGGTGCCGGGCGCATGCAGAAGACCCCCTCTGGGAGGCAGTGGTGCTCTGGAACACAACAGGGGAGCACAGAGGTGGGGTCCACTGGACGAGGGTGCCTGTTGGAAAGCCGGAGTTTGGGCTGGGGGGCCCGGGCAGAGGCCCCGTCAGCTGTGACAAGGCAGGGGGATAGCAGGAGGGTGGTGGTGCCTGGCCTCCATCCCCAGGAAGCATCTTGGCAGGCCCCGGCCCCACGGCCGACATGTTACAGTTAGCGAGTGGGTTTCTCCCCATAAAGGCTGGTGCTGTGCAAGGCGGCTTCCGTGCTGGGGCCTGGGGCGGGCGGGTCCGCACGGGAGCCATTTGAGAGCCAGGCCTCAGTTTGCCACAGCCCCACGGGTTCCGTGGCCGTGAACCCAGCCGGTCTTCAAAGCCGGGTGTTGGGAGGTTTCACCTGTCAGTTGCTGGTCTTAAGTCGGGGTTCCCGAGAAGGATCCCCGGGTTCCATTTCCTCCCTGTTGTGGGTGGCCACGCCGGCAGCGGGGTTTGTGGTGAGCTGTGTGTTGTTGGGCTTTCCTGCCTGCTTTGATGTGGTCTCCCTTCATTTGCCAGGTGCGGAGGGGACCTTCCACCGGATTCTAAGTGTTTTCAGAAGAAATTCTTCCATATATAGCTACAGGTTCACTGTGTCCATGGAAAGAGGATTTTTCTCAGTGTTCAGGATTTTTCTGTGTCGCCATGTCAAATCAGAACCGATGGTTTCTTCTAACGGTGCCATCCCAAATTAATTTGTTTGCTGACTATAAAAACGAACTGAAAACATGCATTCATATTTTTTAAATTTTTGATACAGGAGTTTATACAAGAAACAGAAACTTTCGGCTGTATAAATCATCAAAAATAGGAAAACTCGTGGTTCTGGAGGTTGCTGAAGATAACACATTTTCTGTTACACGGTCGAACGACATTTCCGAGGAAAATCAGTATTTCCTGTCGTCTTTGGTCAGCAATGTCAGGTACGTGCGCCAGAGTTCGACCTCTGCGTGCTCCTGAGTGTAAGGCGGCGAGTGGCACGGAACAGCACGGACGTGTGAATTCTGTGAATCCATTCTCCTCTAAAAAAAGGGCGTCAGTTGTTTAAAATCTAGGTCACTGTTTTCTTCTGTTTAAATTTATTTTCTAACCACTTACTACTCTGTGTCCTTTTATAATTATATTTTATATATTCTTCCAGTTTTTCTAAAATGATTAACATTTCTCTAAAGAAAATAAAAATTAGTTTCATTGTATTTGGAAATATGATTACTATTAACATACTTTTATACATGCACATACAGATAATTTACATAACTCCTGCACTCAAAAAATATTTCTTGAGATTATATGGTATGTCACCTGTTTTATCTGCTCAACATATCATGAATATTTGCCAAGTTAATAATTTGCCAGCAGTTAATTGTAAATAAAACCTTTAACACCTATATAATTTTCCATTATATTGACTTACTTTCGTTTGTTCTATTGTTGAACATTCGGTTTCACATGTTTTGGTCATTTTTAAAAAGTGTGAAAGACATATTTCAACTGCAATACTCGCCTTCCCCCACCCCGGGTCCTGGGCTAGTCATTTTTGTTAGTGTGAACACCAGGAGCACACTAAATTGCCTTGTTAACCAGCTCTTCTGTGCCTTCCCGAGATAGTCTTGCAGAGAAGCCCGTATCTATCTAGTCCTCTCCCCCTCCCCCTCTCTCTTCCTTTTTCTCTAAAACTGATAAACATCCTTGGGTGAGGATTTAAGAACATGTGTTCACCGCAGTGCCTGGCACACAGTATCTGCTCAGTAAATGTCGTCAGTAGTGGGAGTCGTCTCTGAGCTTCGGGAAGGGCTATGGAAGGGGTGTAAAAATGAGGGGACAGGTGCTGCCCGCTGTTGGTGGCACCGGAATAAGATCACACCCCGTCATGTACGGAAGGGCCGCCCGGGGGGCCTGTGGTACAGCCTGAGGTGCAGGCTGGTACCACCGAACCCCGTTTCCTTTGTCGTGCCAGTGGTAACTTCACAGAAATGGCCAGTTCTGCTGAACAGGGTCACCTTTGGTGTCCTTTGTGCATCCAAATACCGGGTCTTTTTCTTCCGGAAACGAAGGCAAAATTCTTTACAGTTATGCCTGCATCTTTTATTTCAGTTAATTTTGACCCATTTTTTCCCTTTGCTCTCATCCCTCTTTCCTTCTCTTTTCTTCCTATTATTCACACTTTTACGTCACTGCAACAAAGATTCAAAGGCTCTGTGTGTCTGGGGAACAGAACTGTACTTCATTCTGCAGCGTCGGCTGTCCCAGAGTCCTCTGATTCGCTCTGGTTGAGGGATTTCAAACGATCACCAAACGACTCCGTTCGTGTGGGTGGGACTGGTGTTCTGGCAGATGTGGCTTGCCTGAGAACAGCTGTTGAACAGAGGATTTGAATACGGAACGGTCTGAAATTGTTTCCTTTCTGTAGCCGTGTCTCTTTAATTCTAATACAATGTGATTTTGTTTCTTGAACATATTTATTTCTTCAGATTCTCAGATACTTTACGAATTCTTACATGTGACGCACCCAAGAATAAACAGAGACAGCCTGGGCATTTTAACAGTACCAGCACTTCAGGTAATTTTAGACAAATAACTTTTTATAAAAATTTAAGGACACTAAATCTATTTTGCCTTTAAAATCTTAAGTATTCATATCTACTGATCTTTTACACTGACTAGGTTTCTATCCAAAATGAATACAAGGATATTTTTAAAGGTTAATCACTAATTTTCATTTTATGACATTTTTGAAAAAAGTATGAAAATAATATAGTTTGTATAAAATAAACATGTATCAAAATAAAAAAAACAAAAAGTTCTACGCCTCCCTCTGTCCACAAAGGTGGGTAGCCACTGTTAGTAGTTCCCATTACCGTATTCTGCCGTGTATAATGCGCAGCCACATTTTTATGAATCCCATTTTTATGGGATTATCATGCCATTATTCATCATACCCATGTATAATGAGCATCCTTATTTTCCCCTCAAATTTTGGGCAGAGTATTGCGCATTATACACAGCGAAATGCAATAACCAGTCTTCCCTGTATTTCCATTAATATGGAGAGTGTCTTCATTCTTTTGATGGCAGCATAGTTTTCATAAGATGAATTGCACATATTATTCATTCCTGTATTGAAGAACATACAGGGTTTTTTCCCTGAGATTTCATATTCTAACTCTCCAGTGAACATTTTTATATACATATTTTGGGCTATTATTTGTAATAGTGAAAAAGTGAAAACAATCTAAGTGTACCACGAAATAGGATGGATTACATACTATAAAAGTCTCCGTAGTCGTTAAGTTTATAAAGCCTGTATTATACAGAAAATGTCCACTTATGATGTTAAGAGAGAAAGTAGACTCAAGTTATATGTGGAGTTTGATCCCAAGTTTATTAAAAGAATATGGGTAACCTATTGTTTATTTTCTTCTGATTAACAGTTCTTTCTAGACATTGACTGGAGTTTATTTCTCTCATTTCTGCTTTAATATATTTTCCAAATTTTCTCCAGTCATGCACATTACCTGTGTAAGTGAAATATGGGCTTTATTTTAAGAAAAGTAGATACTCTGTCTTTAAACACTGGATGAGACTTGAAATAAATTGCTCTCAGTTATTCGTGTGGATTCTCAGATGCAGAATGTCACTGAACTGTCAGTGCCCTGTGGCTGATGCCACTGGAGCGCACCCCTGCACTGGGCCAGCCGAGCTTGCGACTTGGTGGCCGCGATGGGACCCACAGCACAGGGGACTGTGGGGCGTCTCAGTACGGTGGGGGGTGGTTAGGAGTCAGCTTGAGTTAGGCACTTTTGAGGGGGGTCCATCAGGGACAGTTCTGTGATTGACTGTCTTGATAAATCTAATCGAGAAGCAGCCACACTTGGTAAAGGAACAGCCATTCCTTACATTACACAAGATAAGGGGCATTGGTTGCTTTTGTGGCTCAGAAAGCATCTGTCCGTTTTGTCTGTGTTCAGACAGGGTTACAGAGCCCTCTTGTTTCTGTCCCGAATCGCCACGGCCACAGGAGGGCCTTCCCAGATGGGGAAGTTCCGTGGAAGGTTACGTGTAACAGATGTTGCAAGAGGGTGGAGCTCTCAGTGCGGGCCTGCCTGCCCTCGGCCGGCCTCACTGTACGAGGCCGGCTCCTGAGTGCGAGGGGCTGCAGCTGACATGACTATAAATGCCTCTCGTGATAACTAGCTGACATTCGACTTAACTGAGAGGTTTGAATTCCACCTGCTCCCCTGTAGAGTAATAACACATGACTGGCTGAAAGGCAAATTGCAAAAAAAAGGGTGGGAAGGAAGGTAACCTATGATTTTACTGAGCAACTTAAATCAAAATTTAACTCAACTGTTAGCCATTATAATTTGCAATTAATTTTTCTCTCTATTGCAGTAGAAAACATTGAAGGTTTTCAGGGTTCGCCCTACCCAGAAATTGATCAATTTGTTCTTTCTTTGGTGAATAAAAATGGCATTAAAGGAGGTAAAGATGATTTATTCTTTATTAACTCTTACATTATACAGTAATAATGCCTTTAGAAACTTTTTTAAAAGTATATTTTGTATTTATTTTTAGACAGAGGGGAAGGGAGGGGGAAGAGAGTGAGAAACATTAACGTGTGGTTACATCTTGTGCGCCTTCTACTGGGGACCTGGCCTGAAACCCAGGCATGTTCCCTGACTGGGAATTGAACCTGAAATCCTTTGGTTCACAGGCCAGTGCTCAATCCACTGAGCCACACCAGCCAGGGCTGAAACTTTTTGGTTGCATTTTAGGAATTCGGTGTTGGAACTACTTTTTTCGAGAGCAATTACTGGTTTATGACATTTGTAAATACCGCTGGTGTGAAAACATTGGAAGAGCCCACAAAAGTAATAATATCATGTAAGTAATTTTGTTTATTAATTAATAAATTCTATGTATTTAACCAATGTATTTACCATCTTTTTAATTTCTAAAGTTGAGAATATACAAATGACTTTTAGTTACAGTTCAATTTGTAGTTTGTGTTATATTTAATTTGCAAATTTTAATTTTGACCTTCTGTCCAGCACCTATCACCTCTATTTGCACTGTGCTTGCTAAGCGAGTCCCGGAGACAGTATAGTGTTGAGAAGACCATACACAGTGCAGCGGGGCTGCCCGAAACGGGACAGCGGACGGGCGAAGGCACACAGGGGAAGCGTGTCTCCCCTCTGTGCCACTGGCCCTGACACCTAGTGCACTCTCCGTGGAAACGGAGCCAGTCTGGGCGGGCAGGAAACGGCGCAGTGTCAGGAGCTGGAGTTAAGTCGTGTCGACCTGCTCAAGACCCACAGCAGTGCTGAATGCCTGCAGTGGAGGCCAGGCCTGTGTCGGTGCTGAATGCCCACTGCGGAGGCCAGGCCCGTGTCGGTGCTGAATGCCCGCTGCGGAGGCCAGGCCCGTGTC
>CM052548.1:77445918-77518228 GCA_028533065.1 Trachops cirrhosus | reverse complement strand
CGCTTCCCAAGGTCTGCACCCGCCACGAAGAGGCCATCGCTGGTGCGACTGTTCTCCCAGCTGCCGGAGGCCACAAATCTCCCGCCAACCCCGCGCCCGCTTCGAGCAGACAACCCGGGAGCTCCTTATGCGCGTGCGCACTTTCTACGCCCCGCCCCGGGCGTTGTTTTCCAGCGGCCAGGGCTCCGCCCCGTCCTAGAGCTCGAGAGAAAATGCGGTCGCGGAGCTGGAGTCTGCGCCTTACAACCGGTTACTAGCGGCCCTCTCAAACGCCAAAGGTTTGCCGAGCTTTCCCTCCCACCCGGGCCCTTCGCCAATAGTCCAGGCTCCTAAACTCGGAGCCCGGAAAGGGCGGAGCCTGTGCTGAAAAATCTGAGGTCACTCAACGAGAGGCGAATCCAAATCCCGGGTCTGGTCGGCTGCTGTTTAGGCGCCTGCGCAGTTGTCTAGTGTAATACACTGCCAAGTAGGGAGGATTTGACTTCTGTTTGGCTGCCCTTAACCACTAGGCTCAACTCGGCGTCTTTCTTTATTCACCAATAGGGAGGACTCTCACCACACCATAACTAAAAATGAGCTGAAAATGAATCAAAGGCTTCATTCTAGGACCTAAAACTACGAGAGTCCTAAAAGAAAACATAGAGCAAAAGCTTCGTGACATTGGATTTAGCAATGATTTTATGATATCATTCTGGAGATGGAGAGCAGTGGGATGGTTGTGTAACAATGTGAACGCATGGGCTTAAGTAGTGCCGCTGAACTGTACAGTTAAACGTGGTTAAAATGTTAAATTTTGTTATGTATATTTCACCACGATAGAAAATTGTTAACGTATTTCATGCATACAGAAGAAAAAAAGGAGCGCCTATGTACTCACCACTGGATTAGGAAATAAATCATTATCATTCCTCCCAAGGATACATTTTATCATTCCCATGCTTTTCTGCCTGGTATGTCCCTAAACGATATGTTAATTATCGTATATTTCTAAACTTTATGTAAATATTTGGTATGTATTCTACAAGTGCTCTTTCTTACTGAAAGCTATGATTTATCCACATTGATGCACATAGCTGTAGATCATTCATTTTCATTCTTTGGAATGCATTATGTAGATACACTGTATTTTATTTATCCCTTCTGGGCATGGGTAGATCGGTTGTTTTGGTTTTTTGCCATTACCACAGTGTAGCACTAAATATTTTTGTGTGTTGCTGGCTACATGCCTAAGAGTTTCTCCAGGGGCAGACTCAGTAGTAATATTATCACTTCGTCCTTTAAAGGCATTTTTAGCTTTACATGTTAAGAACCAGTTTTTACACATTGTTTTGTAGACTACAACTTACACCTCCAGCAGCAGTGCATAAAAGTCCCCTCGGCTCCATGTATTTGTTGATACTTAGAATTTTTAAGACTTTCAAATTTTACCTAACTAGTGAGCTGAAATCGTATCCTATTGTTTTTTGAATTGCATTTTCCTTGAGCGGGTCATCTTTTCATTGTTTATAGATCCTTCCTGATTCCTCTTCGGGGACATGCCTGTTCACCCCACCCAAGAATCCCTGGGGCAATTGCAAGAGAAGAGGAAACTCCTTTGAAGAATTGAAGGTTGTTCCCACTGATGGGCTCCTGGAGCTTGAGGCAAAGTTATTGCCCCTTAAGAGAGTCAATAGGCAGCTTCATTTTTCTGGGAAAGGTTGTAGTCAAACCTGTGCTTATGGGTCTGAAAAGACAAGAAGAGGTTCGGGACTCAGGATGGAAATAAAAACTCAACCCAAATAGGTTTACTGAATAGAGGAATTTATAGACTTATGTCACTGAGAAGTCCAGAGATAGGATGGCTGTTGCGTTCAGTTTGATCTGGAAGCCACCAGGGTTCTGAATGCATTTTCCTGTGCTTCCTGTACGCCACCTTTTTCCACAGGCTGATTTCTATCATCATCGCCCTCATCACTTGAATTTGCTGAGCATTTACTATGATCCAGCCATTGTTGTAAGTGCTTCGTCCCTATTAAGCCACTTAACCCTTTCATAATGCCCCTACGTGGTCAGTACCATAATCCCACTGTACACAGGAGAAGACTAAGGAGCGGTCCCACAGGTAGTAATGGCAGCACCTGCATTAGATCTCAGGATTCTGGCTCAGAGCTTGCACCCGGCAGCCATTCCAAGTCACACATCTGAATTCCACCATTCAGAGGATGCTGTATATCAGCATTGCCAGGAAAATGCCTAAGACGTGCTCCAATTGGCCCAGCTTTGGTGACATGCCCAGCTGTATCAGGGCCCTCCTGAGAAACAGAACCATTAGGTTTTACATGTCAGTTCCATGTTTGGGGATCATTAGTTTGATGTTTACATGAGACTAGAAACAAGAATAATTTTATTTATCTTACAGAATTGTCATGAAGAAGTAAAGGATACCTAGAAGGACTTATTTCCTATTGTGTCTCTGTTTTTAACCTGGGGAGCCCTTCTGTTGAATTTTCTGTTCAGCGTGTGTCCACTAGAGGTCAGATAAAGAACGAGACAGGAGATGTGAAAACGTATTTGGAGACCAGAGCTCCTCATTTGCAAATACTGTAAATATTAGCTCAAAGTTCAAGATTAGTAAGACTAGATGTCTTCAGCGCCCTTGCTCAACTCATTTCCCCCTTCTTGGGCATTATCCTCTCTC
Source organism: Trachops cirrhosus (assembly GCA_028533065.1). Lineage (NCBI taxonomy): Eukaryota > Metazoa > Chordata > Mammalia > Chiroptera > Phyllostomidae > Trachops > Trachops cirrhosus. The sequence goes on along the minus strand of CM052548.1, from coordinate 77,515,551 downwards.
CCCGAAGTTACCAAATCCGTTCCTGTAAGTTTCCCTGAAGCCAAAGAGAATGATTTTCTAGTGTGAAAAAGAAAATAATTTACTTCTCAGATTTCCTGACTTTCTTTTTGCACTTTCTACAGCACCAGCAAATTATTGGGTACCTGGGAATGAACCACCAAACTTGGCAGTTTTCATCTGGAAGAAACTAAAGTCATTATCTGTTTTAAACAGACCAACTGCTCAACATCTGTAATTATGACACAGCAAAACAAACTCGAAGTGTCCCCCACAGGGTGAGGGCGGGGAAGGGTGAGGCAAGGAATCAGGAGACTGTCACTTGGATGGTCCCTTTCAGAGGAACTAAAATTCAGAAAGGACGTCTTATTCGGTGCCCATTCAAGTTGGAGGGCAGAAAGGTTTTTCCATTGCAGCAAATGGCGGTGACAGGAGACAGCCCCCTGGGTCACATGCTTTCTGACAGCTCCCTGGCTCTAGGCAGAGACTGAACTTAATTGCCCTGTAACTAATGTTCCACTTTTTCCAGACCTAACTGGCACTGCTCCTACCCAAGCTGAGGTCACATGGCAAAAAGGCCCGAGCCCCACATCAGGCAGCTGCGGTCACATGTCTCAGATTCCATTCCCAGCGCCCTGCAGAGCTGAGAGAGGCTGGTCGGGACTCCTGGCAGGCGCATTCTAGCAAAACGCCAGGACTCTCTAGCCAAGGAACAGCTACTTCCAACCTGCACAGGAGGTACTTCTATAACTCAAATGAGCAGAGGACAGCCCAAAGTAAAATATTTTCCTAAGAAAATAAGGGGAAAAGGGTTTTGGAATAGGATTCCTGCAGTAGAGACACGTCTCCAGGATTCTCACCCAAGCTGCGGTGGAAAAGAACTTTCTGGAAAAGTTTCCAATGACCTTGCTCACTCAGACACTACTTTTGGGTGGCCTGAGAGCACAGACGGCGGTGAGCTGACCTTGTTCCGAGAGTCCCGGGCAACTATGGTCCTTCCTGCCGCAGTCTGTTCCTCTCAGCTGAAATCGGACGCTGAGCCTTCGCACACGCTCAGGTCAGACAGACAGGCTTACCTCTGTAGCCCCTGGTGACACAAGACGCCTTCCTAGGACCCTCTCTAGGAGGAAGGAGCTCCCCCCATTCTCTGGCTGCTGTACCTCACAGGCTCACTCACTCTCCCCTTTGACCTTGTCACAGCATAAAAAGATCATTGCCACCCTCCCCTCCACCTCACATCACAGCAGGCCTCAACCATGCTCCAGTTTCTCTCCTGGGCTTGGAGAATCAAAGAGGGCTTCCTAGAGGAAGTGACAGCTACGATCTAAGTGAAATGCAGGGGTAGGAGCCAGCTGGGCCAGGGTAAGAGAGTACTCCTGGGAAAAGGCATGCACAAAGTCCCAGCAGTGAGCCAGAGCATGGAGCATTCTGGGAGCTAGAACAGGTTCAGTGTGGCTCAGTGGAGTGGGGGATGTGGTGCTGGAGGAGGCTAGGGAGGCGAGCAGGGATGCCCCAGTTCTTGCAGCATTAGCATCACCTGGGAGCACATTCAAAAGGCAGAATTTCAGGCCCCATTCCAGGGGAATGGGGATCTGAATTTTAAGATTCCCCAGGGGACAGGACGCACAATAAAGTTTGAGGAGCCCTCCTCTAAGCCGTTCAGGTGTGAGAGCACCAGGAAACCTCTGAATGATTAAGCAGGGGGATCACGTGACAAGACGTGTGACTTAGAAAAATCATTCTTGCAGCAGAGTGGGGGGAAAGTGAGTGAGTTCCTACAGACCAATACGGGAGACAAGGAGGTGCGGTGGTCCTGTAAGGGCTGTAGGAATAAGGTGCGGAGGACACGGGACAGATTTCACAGACAACAGGAGAAAGAGTCAGCAAGCTGGGGGAGCTGCGGCCCACTGGGGCAGCCCTGGGACTTCTCCCACATCGAGTACCCAGGGACAGCTCAGCTGGGTGGGGCGAGGCACTGAAGCAGCGCAGCAGGGCGGAAGGGCGGCAGTATCTGGGGTGTGGGAAAGCCAGGCAGCCGGAGCAGGAGTCCCTCCGCGTCATCTGCACACGCTGCCTGACGCAGAATGTGAGCGGACTGGTTTCCCACGCGCTTCAGGTGGGTCCTCCGCGGCATGTGGTGCCTCCGCGGCCCGCCCCTGGCTCACCCTTCAATCGGAACAAGCCAGGAGAAGCAGGAAGCCTGCCCCGAGTTCTACTGGGGAAAATACAGCAGCCGTAATAGTTAGCAAGGACAATTTCTGTTAGAGAAATCTGACACCCACCCCACCCCCTTCCCCACTTAAAAATCTCAACAAAAGAGACTGATAACGTGTATGTAAAATACATTTGTGGGAACAAACAAACAAACCCTGTTTCCAACCAAGAACAGAACCTCTCTGCACCTGAAGGATGTGGCCGAGGAGCAGAACTTATTTCCTGGCACTTCTACATTCTGAGCAACGCAGCGTGAAGGAGTTAAAAGCAAAGGGAAAAATCTGGATTTCTTTTTATGCTAAATATATGGGTAGTAGGAACTGTGAGTCAATTTCCCACGTACCCACGCTGAGCAAAGAAGTGAATTCCAAAGGCACACAGACGTGGGCCTCTGCTCCAGGGTGCAGGGTGCAGGGTGCAGGGTGAAGACACCGGGGCTGGGGTGTTGGGGTCCCGCCTGGTCTGTACCTGCAGGTCCCAGCTCATCTGAGCTGGGCAGCGCTGCTGACAGAGCCTGCTCTGTGCTGCGAACCTCCCTCGGGAGAGGCCCCTGAGGCCAGACTCAATGCCCACCCACTCTCCATATGACCACGGAGGGAGCTGGGGCCTGGGGAACTGGGGCGGGGGGAGGGAGGCGCTCCAGTCTGCTGCTCTAACAGATCCACCGCCTTCACCTCTCCAGGTGCTGCCGGGACCTGCCGCCCTCAGCCACCTGCTCCGCCCAGCCACCGGGGACGGCTGGCAGGCTTCTCTGCTGACATGGCTGTGAAAAGAAGCAAGCGCTGGAAATCTGGATGGAAACACACAAAGGGGACGCCAGGGTCCGAGACATTTACTCTGCTCTACCTTGTGACGTGACTTAGACGGTGCACACGTCTATTTGCCGTGCAGGGTTTGGCTGCGCCTGAGGCCTGGCTAAAGAAGAAAACCCGTCTGACGCAGTGACTGCGCACTGCGGATGCTCGGGGCACAGGGCACCGCACCATGGAGAGGAAGGGACAGCCACACGGGTGCCCCAGGCAAGGACAGGCCTGGGGTCAGAACATCCAACTGTGCTACTTGCCAGGACACGTGAGCTGAGCTCTCTACGGCTCAATTCTCTCATCCCTAGCAAGGAATAATACTTGGGTGGGAAATAGAGGAGTTTCCAGGTGGAGGCTCCCAGGCCCCGTGGGTCAACTTAATGTCCGCTTACGGATCCCCATTCTCTGTCTCCCAACACCGCCGCCCCCGCCCGGCGGTGAATTGGAAGGAGTGCCCTACGGATGGCCCATCTCTGAACCTGACTGTGGATTTCGGCCCTCCCGCCTCTCACAGCAGCAGTCTTCCCCTCCCCCCTGCATTCTCTCTCCCTCCCCACCAGGCCCTTTCTCATGGCACACTGTGAGACACTCCAGCCTCTCCCATCTTAAGAACCTCCGCCACCAGCAAACACAGGCAACCTCCCTCTCAGCCTCCCCGCTTTCCCCAGGCACCAGTCTTCCATCTGATTTCCTTCCCGGTAAGACTAAGATGTCAGAACAGAGCGGTCCAGCCTTCTCCCTGATTGCCCCGTTCACACCTTCACTTGCTCCCAGCCAGCTTCTGGTCTCCCTACCCTGTGGGGCACTATGGCCAATGTCGCCGCCCTTGCTGAAGGCAGTGACCCTTCTCTGTCCCCACCTCATTCCACCCTTCAGCGGCACTGACTCCCTCCCTCTCTTCCTGGAACACTTCCCTCTCTCGGCTTCAGGGAGATCACAGGTTGGTTTCCCACCTCCCTCCACGGCAGGCAATTCTCAATCTCCCTCGCCAGCTCCCTCTTTAACTTCTGATCGAATATGGAGGACGCCAGGGTCCGGTTTGGGGCCCTCCTTTACTGCATGCCCGGAGTTACCTGATCGAGCCCCTGGGCCCGTCAGGGGTGTTGTGAGGGTGAATTGAGAACATAAGCTAAGAACGACTGTAGCTCGCTGCCCACAGCGAGTCCGCCATCCCCGCCATCCCCGCTGCCTCCGTAGTTGATGATTCCGAGAACTTCCATGGGATCTCGTGAACCTGCCACATGGCCGTGACCCAGTATGTGTTACACTCACGTTCCTGCTAAGATAGAGCAGCTGGTTCTGCCCAAGTGTTGATCCTTAATGCATCTGAGATCATCAGCATCCTGGAGAGCAAGCATATTTGATTTCTGACGAGCTAGTCCGTGAAGTGGCATTAGCCCTGCCGTGGCAAAGAAAAACCCTTAGGAATCAGAACCACTTGCACTGAAGCTGACGCAGAACTGCTGACGCAGAACTGCCGACGCCAAGAACACTCCAATGACATGTTTTGTCAGAAAGTTCATCGCCAAAGGCAAAGAAGAAATGCCCACAGCGTGAGGCTGAGAGCTCAGTGTCTCGAGCCAGGCTTCCCAGCTCCGATTCTGTCCAGCACGTGACATCAATCAAACGGTTGGTATGTGGCAACTGCCTCATCTGTGAAATGGGTACAGTGGTTGCACTTGACTTGAAGGCTTGTGAACATTAAACAGGTCATCTGTGTAAAACGCTAAGAACAGTGCCTGGCGTGTGGCATCACTCCACGCATTGTAGTCATTAGTATTATTCCAACTAACTTAAAACTTGAGGGTGCGGCAAAAGTATGTAACTACCAAATGCCAAGTGTACTTCGAAACGAGTCGTATTTCTGAGTTCAGGCAGTGGGGGTGTGTGGCAGCTGGGCCTGCAGGGAGGGGCAGGAGGAGCCAGGAGGGCAGCGGGGCGACTGTCCCGGCCCCAGCGTGGATGGCCCTTGAAGACACTGTGCTAAGTGCGACGAGCCAGTCCCCAAAGGACAAAGGCGGGATGATTCCAGGTGCCTGAGTTTCAGGTCTGCGAGGTGAGTGGGGCTCTGTGGATGGACGGCGGTGACAGCCACACAGTGGTGGGGACCTCCTCAATGCCACTCAGCTGTGCACTTAAAAATGAGGCGGTAGATTTTGTGTGTATTTTACAATAAATCTTCAAAAGGAAAAAAAAACAGTATGTGTATCAACCTCATTACAAAGAGGAGTTTTGTTCAAAATTTCCAGGTATTTATTCAAACAAGACTTATTTAACAACACTTACTGGTTTCCAGGCGCTGTGCTCTGTGCTAAGAGAGGGAAAAGGAAATAGGGAAAGAAAGGAAGAAGGAGGTAAGACAAGACAGGATGAGGGTGTTAAGAGCTCAGATGAAAGGGCAGGACGGGCTAGGAGCCTTAGCACAGAGATGTGCCCAGGGCTTGAGCTTCAGAGGCAGCCAGCCCACATCGCCACACCAACCCAAGAGGGAGGGAGACGGGCTTAAACACAAGAGATTATATAAGGAGTTGGAGGCTGATTAATGAACACCAATGGAAGAGAAAATCTTTAAAATGACAGCGTGGGATGGGGAGGGAGGAAAAGAGATAGCAAAAGGGGGCTGTTCTCTTAGCCAGCTTCTAAACCAGTGAGAGAAGATAAGAGACTGACTAAAATAGAACTCAACCCACCGCAGAGCCACCAAGTACAGCCAATACCCCCGAAATGTACCGTGGTTTCCAGCAAAGAATGTGCGTTTTCAAGAAAATCTCTGTAACTCCCACCGTGACTTTTTCCGCACAGCCCAGCAGGGCTGCTGGGGGGAGCCTGAGAACGAGACTGCGTTACAGGAAGAGGCCTGGGAGGGAGGCGCAGCGGGCGCGTCCACGCCCGAGGCCCAGGGCCATGCCTGCCCGTGGCTGGGGCGCGTCCACGGCTGGCCTGCTGTCACTCGTGACCCAAAAACAGAGGCTCCACTCGCTTGAAATGCAGAAATATTTATTTTGGTTTCCTTCATTGTTTTTGGAAATTCTGTTTTGGTTTATAAAACATAGAAATAGCCAACACTTAAAGCAAACGTTCAAAACCCCAATGTGACAAATTATTGACTTTTTGTGCAGTGAAGAACACACGTACGAAGTTAGGCTGCCGAACAGTGTTGCTACGATGCTTCTTGAGCGCAAACCCTGTGTCGTGTGGCGCATGTACTCTCACACACCCAGAAGCCACTGCCTCCCACGAAGCGTGGTTCAGTCGCATGTGGCAAAGGCTTGCGGTCAAGTGAAGCGCTGCTAATTTCCCAAATCAACTGAAAAAAAAAAAAACAAAACCCTGGGGAAGTTAACCCCAGGAAACGCGTTTTCCGATTTCTACATCCTAGAATTTTGGCTTATCGAACACATTTCACAGAGGTCAGGTAGCATGGTGACAGGGGAGCATCTGTTTATTACTGTCCACCTCCACAAGTGCCCAGGTCCATCTACCCACTCAATATTGTCAAAGACACGCCTTGCCTGAGAATTTATTCTGGGGGAAAGGCCAGTTAATCACAACATGAACCTTTGATATGAAACCCACATTAAAAACCCGCTGGCCATCACAGACAGAGAGGGACGGTTCAGTGACGATGGTGGACAGTTATGCGGGCATCACAGTTGAGCATGGTCATTCCAGGTAACTAGTTCTTTCTTGAAATGCTTGTCTTCGCTGTGGAGTCTAAGGCAGGTTTCTCTCCACGAGCCCTGGGGCAGAGGCGGCTCCGGGAGCATCTGCCCTGTGGGCGCCAGAACCCACTCGCCCCGGACCGGAGCTGCCCCCCTGAGACTCGGCATCTACACTGTTCTGACCTGGCCTGTCCTTCGCTTCACTGGGAACCTTCTGATCCATGGGGAGTCGTGGGGATTGTGAAGAAATACGGGGTTTCATTGGCCTTCGTCAGAAGGGGGGTGAGGGTGTGTGTGAGACGGGGAAGGGAAGGCAACAGAGGTCAAGGAAAAAAATCTCTGGTCCACTTGTGACACTCTCCAGCTGGGACAGTTGCTCATAAGGGACTGTTTCCTTCCAGTGCACTGCACTCCGCAGAGCGGCAGACCTCGCAGGAAGAGCCAAGTCTTAATTCCTTGGTTAGAGAAACAGGGAGACAGAAGTTTTCACATCCGCCTTTTGAACTAAGGAAGTCGCGAATAACTTAGCACATTTGTAGTTTCCCCTTAACAATTTTTAAGGCTTGTTTTGGAAATTATGTATCACCATATATATATATATATACACACATATATATATATACACACACACACACACACATATACATGGTCTGCCACACGAGGTGACTGTAAGGCAGTGTCCCGTTTCCTTAATATTCCTATGACAAGAGCCCCAAGTGCACGAGTCAGGCATGGACGTCCTCCCCTTCCACACGCTTGCTGTAGTCAAAGTTATCACCGTGAAGGCCACCGGTAGAAGAAGGTCATGGAGGTGTGTGGTTTCTTCTGAGCTTTCCTCCCCCCATTAAACTTTGATGGTGGAATAAAGTTCATCTATCTGTGACCTGAAAAAATTCCGAAGCTCTGGCCTTTTAGCCTTCATCGTTGGGGTCAGAAGGCCGTTCTCGACAGAGAATAATTCAGTGTAGAGATAAATGCCTTTGACCTGCAAATAAACAAGGCTATTTAGGAGGAGAGGGGACAGCAGAAGTCTGAGTCCAAAGAGCCACCCAAGGGGTTCAAGACCCGTATGCTGCCAAACCATACCCCGGCCTCTGGCCGGCCACTCTCTCTCTCTCTCTCTCTCGATGAGGTCGACGAGGATGATGAGGATGGTGGCTTATTCTCCGGATAGGACACAGGGCTGTATCCTGACCTCCACCCTGGCTAAAGAACTCGCCACCACCCACCAACCTGGTGCCAACCCACTCCGCTATCCATCCCTCACGATTTCTTTAGGGCAGCTTCTGTAACCTACTCATAAAAATCTTCAAGTGAAAAACTTGTTCTACAAGAATTCATGTACTTTTATGAAAGTCTTACCTGTTCGAAGGTTTTTAGCCCGGCATCCTTCCCAATTCTCACCATGTCTTCTAGAATAGCTTTTTTGACATCCTAATAAGAGAAACGAGAGACCTCCTGGGTTGGAGGTTCCTGCGCCGGGCACACACCACCACGGGGAGACACGGAAGGAGACCGCGTGCCTGTACCTACCTTGTTTCGGCACAGCTCTTCAAAGGACCCTTCCAGTCCTCTCTTCCCAGCCCAGCGACCCAACGTCTCGATGTCGGGGACCACAATTGCTATGAGAAATGCCTTTAACACAGACAAGTCAGTGACTACATGGCTTGACCCGGGTGTTCTACAAGAGTGGTCCTGGATGAGTCTGGATCGAGACCCCCGGAGAAGCTGGTGAAAGTTACAGACCCTCTCTCCGGGACATACTGCCGGCCCCGGGGGCCCACTGAGCCCAGGGTAAGAACCCCGGCTCTAAAATAGTGACATCATCGGGAATTTTATAGTAAGTGTCTTAAAACACTGGGAATCAAAAGCTAAAAAAAAAACAAACCCCAAACCCTAATTTTTATTTATTTTTGTGTATACATTTAAAAAATAAAACAGGCTCAAATAAGGAGATAAGATGGTAGAGAACAGGGAAATAAAAATCGAAGAAAAATAGGCGCACTCCCTTATAAGAAAATCTTCTAAAGTTACTTGGAAACCTCAAGGTTTATGACACTATTACCCCTCAGGAAACCAGGCCCCTTCTCTCCCTTGTCACCACTGGTCCAACGTTTTGACAAGTAGATGCTTCACTACACTATCGGTCTTGGCTTTCAACTTGAGGTTGGCTCACAACCACCATTTGCTTGAAGGTGATTGAGGAGGCATGTCATAAATATGTTGGGTTTAATATGTTTGAAAATTTTAAATTTTCTTGTAATCATGTCACTATTGTCCCTCATAAGTAAATTAGAAGCGTATCTTTACTCACTCCCTAGTATCTTCCACTCTACCTCTCTTGGTATGCCACATCACACTGGGTAAAATAAAAATGTGGAAATTAAAGAGAAAAAACTTTTCTGAATAAGAAGCGCCCAACAGCAAAAGCCAATAATGCCTCCTTCACATTCCAGCACGTCAGACAGGAAAGTCACTTCACAGTCGCCACCAACTTGTCACTGGGGACCAGCACTCGCCACGCCTGCCCCTGGAGCTCCCAGCTCAGAAAGCACCTACCTGCAAGCTCTCTCCGTGGACAAACACCTGAGCAACGGGTTCACTTTGCTGGTAGACATTTTCGATCTTTTCGGGTGCTATGTATTCTCCTTGTGCCAGTTTAAATATATGCTTTTTCCTGTCGATAATCTTCAAGGTACCGTTCTGTTCATCAGAGAGGGGGCTGTGAGTGGGCCATGGCGGCTTCCACCCAGGCTCAGTCACACCCGGCATAGGGCATTTTGTATGCACTCTCACGTAATCCTCAGCGCTTCTGGCAAAGTCTGTTGTCATCCCATTTTACGGAGAGGAAAACTGAGACTTAGAGAATTAAGTAACTTGCCCAAGGCCATTGAGCCAAGTAGGGATACACAGGAGGGACCTGGAGCCCATCCTCAAGCCCCTTCACCCCGTGTCAGCCAACGGGCAGCTCTCTGCCCGCTGTGCTCACCGCGGCTTCAAGAGTTCAGCCTTGCCCCTGAGTCAGGGACTCACATACCTGCCTCTGCAGCAGAGTTAAGTTCCTTGAGAGCAGGGACACAGACTCACCCTCCCCCGGTGCCCCAGGGGCTTAGTAAACCTTTACAACCCGAAGTCGGGGTTTCCATTGTTGTATTAGGGCTTCAGGGCTGGGGGAGGGAGGGGGTGCTCCTGGACCTTGGGGAAGAGTCGATCAACTGCCCACATAGTAACAGTGGGGGCACTAGACTCTCTGGCCCAGACCTGCCAAGTGCCAGTAATGCCCACCTGACCTTCAACCTGTCCCGACCCTGAGGTCAATGTCATGCTCCCAAAAGCCGTCTGTTGGAAACTTCCTCCTAGGCTCTCTCACTCCACACCTGTTCTCCTCCATTCTTCACAGGAGACACTGGGGTCCAGAGAGGTTGTGAGCTGTGCCCACTGAGCCAGAATGAGAAGGGACACTTAATCCCTCTTGAACCTGGGACAAGGGACTTAATTTATTTCTAAATAGCTTGAATATTCTGAAATCTGAATTAATTAGGGGGGCATTTTTCCAATCAATAAAAATTTCACAGTATTAAGCACCTTAAATTTATAAGAACCAAACAATACACAATAATAAAAATTACGTTAGGCATTTGACCCTGACTGGTGTGGCTCAGTGGTTTGGGTGCAAACCGAAAGGTCGCCAGCTCAATTTCTGGTCAGGGCTCGTGGCTGGGTTATAGGCCAGGTCCCTGGCTGGGAACGTGCAAGAGGCAACCGATCGATGTTTCTCTCTCTTTCTCCCTCCCTTCCCCCTCTCTAAAAAGAAATAAATGAAATCTTTCAAAAAATTACATAAGGCATTTTAGTGCTTGCAATCAACATGACAACAACTTTAAAAAGCAGTGGCTGTACCACAGCAAGTGAAATCGGCCATCTCTCTGGGTACCGCTTCTTGCCCAAGCCTCCCGCTCCTAGGATGGTTTCTGGAATTTCTCTTTAGTCAGTGGTTCTGAGGCTAACTTGGAAGGAGCTGGTCTAATCTGTGAAGTGTCTGCCCTGTTTTAACCGGATGACGACCCTAAGAAACACACGCATGCAGACGGCTGCCCACCCGCGCGTCTGGCAGCCAGCCACAACGGCCCCACGCCCCGTCCCACTGAGGCCTCCGCATCGAGGCGCACTATCGATGCACGACAAGCCACAGTCTCTGTGGATGTTAAACAGGGAGCAGCGACTGGAATGGACGTCAAACATCATAACAAAACGTCTCTGCCACAGGTAACTCGAGAACCCCACACGGGGGCAGGCCCGTGCCCTGCAGGAAATGGAGGCGTCCACACCGGCCCCTCGGCGAGGACAGAGGGAGCCCGGAAAGGCGGGGGCCACCGCCACGTGGCAGAGGCCAGCAGTGCGAGAGCTGCTGCCCCGCAGTGCACTGAAGGTGCCCGTGAGCAGGGACGCGACCACTTACTGGCAGCCATTTCCCAATGTCCCCCGTGTGCAGCCAGCCGTCTTTGTCCAGAGCTTCCGCTGTCTTTGCCGGGTCCTTCAAATAGCCTTGAAACACGTTTGGCCCTTTCACGCACACCTGAGGGAAAAGGGTCGGGGTGGGGGTGTGGGTGCGGGCTGGGCCGGGGGCACTGGCGGGGCGCAGCCAGAGGCGTGAAGCACCAGTGTGGTGGCGATCTGAGAGTTGTTCAGAGAGGAGCTCCTGAGGGTTTGTTTGCCTCACAAGGAGAAAACCAGTTTCTCTCTGCTTTTGTACCTATACGAGGTGACAGACGTTAGCTACATTCACTGCGGGAACCCTTTTGCTGGATGTGTAAGTCAAGTCACGACGCTGGGGGTGCACCTTGAACTCCTACTGAGCCGTGTGCCGATGACACCTCAATAAAACTGGGGGATGGGCGTGCCGCTGAGGTTCTAGACCCAACCTGCTGGAAAGCCCCAGAGGGGACGGAATCCCTGTAAAGTGCTCAGACTTCCCTCCCGCTGGCGGGAGCTCACTGGTAGGCGGGCGTCCAGGGCAACGCGCAGACAGCTCTGCCCCCGGACGCGGGCCGCTGGAGCCTTGCCCTGTCTCGGGCCCCAGTCCCCACTGTGTCCGGCAGAAAAAGACGGGCGTCAGTGGCCCGGGCCAACACCCTCTCTGGGAGCTAAACATAAATGCACTTGAAAAAAGAAGCCTGTCTAACTGCAGGATCGCCAGTGAAATGCAGCTCAGGGGCCCAAAGGCTCTACGTGAGGCTGTGCTGGGGAGCACACGGCGCTTGTCGGCAGCTTTAGAGGCGTGTGAGGATGGGGAACGATGGGGCCCCACTCACCTCGCCCTCGCCCTTGGCAGCCAGGTAGTTCATTTCTTTCACGTCAACCAGTTTTACCCAATTGCAAGGCATGGGGGCCCCGACGTGGCCTGTATGTGAAAGAAAAGAATGGTTACTCCTGATGGGACTGTGCTATCCTCGGGACAAATCATTTCTATCACAGATAAGCCTGCTCATGGCAAGAACTGCTGGTATAACAACTTGTGGTTTCTGCAGTGAGAGCGAGTCTCCCTCTGGCAAATTCCTGTAGAGAGTTGACTCCTAGAATAGAGATGACTCCTAGAATAGAGACAGAAACATCCGAAAGCCTCCCAGGGACCTCTCTCAAGTTCGATGCTCTCGGTTACCTTTCAAAGGATACGTAACGTGGCTGCTGATGTTAAGGCTTTCCACAAACACCTGGAAGCAAGCCTTCTACAGGCGCTCCCCGACCCCTCTGGTGCGATGGCCCCTGCCCGCGCTTTGCCACCTGGCCCTGGAAGAGGCTTCTGAATGCCCCCACTCTCTGTAAGAGAGCACGGGCAGCTGTGGCAGGTCTCAATTATTTTCCCATCTACCCCCTGCTTTGGGACAACGTGGTCTTTCCTTCCTTCAGTACGGATGACCTTGTTTCATGTTTAAGTTCACAAAGACGGGGCGATGCTTCTTTCCACAGATAACTTAATTGTCTTGCCAAAGTGGTCTTAGGGTTAGGTTCTCTTCCCAAGGCAAAGCCAACAGAAATTAGATATGTTGCAAGAAGCATCGCAAATAATTCTTCCTCCATTTTAATAAGTTCAGCTTAAAGAGATCCCTATTCCAAAGTCTTTAGCTGGTAAGGAACCGGGGTTAAAAATTAAACGCAATGGAAAAGGTTCACAGACTGTTAGCGCCAATCTCAGCAGAATTACGCTATTAGATCACGCCAGATACTTCATGTCTATGCTGCTACACAGTGCTCACGCTTATAAAGCACCAGATAAACCAGGGGACTGAGTTACCGCCGTGCGGGACGCGCAGGCGTGGTACAGGGGAAAGCGGGAAGTTTTGCACTCGGACCTGGGCTGGAACTCTGGCTCCCAGGACAATGCTGCGCCAATTCTTACACATTATTCCCATGCCTTTTAGCCCACAGCCAATCACGTCCTCTGGAGATAACAGGATTTATCTCCCGGGGACGTCGTTGGGATGAAATACACGTCATATGCACCTGAAGCCCCTAACAAGGAACCTCGTCCATGACAGGTACTCATCCAATTATTCTGGTATTGGTCTCCACTTTGTCTTTTTAGGAAAAAAGGATCTGCATTTATTTTTCTCTGTAGCCTAACATATAACATAGCACACAGTATAAATTTAATTAAAATTTACCAGGAAATCAGTGGACCCCAAAGCTCAGTTGGGCCAAACGTCCTGAAGTGGGTATAAAGGCATCACCTCTTACAGACATCACCCTCAGGGTCCGCAGCGGTCTCGACTGCCACCCAGCTTTACGGTCAGAGCCCCAAAACCATGTCCCAACCTGCCACATTTTCCACAGGGCTCCCTGATTTACAGGACTGGGTACCCCTAGGCCTAATCATCTGAGACACAGCCCTTGTTGAAGTTGGTGAATGAACCAGTTCATGACCAACTCGCTTCCAGTCTGAATGACAGATGTCATAAGGACTGTCCCACCGACCAACTGTACCTGCTGTCCAGTCTCCAGGAATGCTCAGGGAGCAGCCAGCCGAGCACTCGGTCTGTCCATAGCCTTCGTAGAACTGGGTCACCAAGAGATGAAACGGCATTAGAAAGGGGACATCTTTGCTGGAAGTGCACAATTCAGTTCCTCCAGCTTCTGAGTGAGGGCCCGCTGTAGGGGAACCTCTTCTCAAACTGTGTTCGGTAAGTATGTCCGATACTGCACCGTGCTTCGTCACGGCACCCAAACATCTTCGCCCTCGCACCAAGCCCCGCCCACTCATGTCCGTTCTCTACTTCGCATCCCGCGGATGCAGGAGGGAGAACGCTGGCGCAGGGGATGGCCCACTGTACCCGAACTGCCCGGGAAGGCTCCGTCCCCACAGGTCCTACGTGCCAAGCAGGCTCTGCTAACTAAGACAGGTTCTCTGCGTGGTGCGCGGGTTGGCCATCACTTATGACCCACCCAGCCCCTCCGGCCAGACTCTAACGGCATGATCTGTGCCCTTCCTTTGAGGACACGATGCAGTGCTGGGCACAAACACATGTTTCCCACGCCAGGGGTCGAACTATACAAGCTTCTTTCTCTAAGCAACCTAGGAATAACACAATCTTCTGAATAAAAACAAGACACACACGGGGAGCATTGGAATGGCTCTTGGGAAGAAGGCCCCGGGCACGCCCACGTCTGGGACCGCCGGCTGCAGCGGAGCCGGCTCACCTGGCAGCCGAGTGCGGCCCGCAGAAACGTCAGCACGGTGGCGGAGACGGGCGCGGCTCCTGTGACCATCAGCCTGACCTTCCCTCCCAGGCTCGACTTAGAAGACAGGAGGGGAAAGAAGAAGAGAAGAAGGAGGGTTAAATGGCTGGAAGTCAGTGGGCTTCTCAAAGATACTTTCTTGGCACCCCATTCCCCAACCCCTAGCCCCTTCTCTTCAGGCTGCACAGATGCCCAAGCACTCACAGGCGTCCACGAGAGGAACACCTGGCTGGACTTTGTTTTTGTTCCGCCTGAGACTCTTCCATTCGCTCTTAACCGGTCTGGAAATCAACCAGCATTTCCACTTGCTGGTATCTTAAGGAATTAGAACAAGTGTGTGGTGGATTTGTAGTGACTACCACACTTTTGGCATTTTTTTTAGAATAATAATATATTATTCTTTATCACTTATGCCTAAAAAGTTACCTCAGGAGTGATATTCGTGCTCCAGAAAAATAAAACCAAATGGAGAATAAGAAAGGCTACAATATCCTGGTTTCTTTCTGCCCTCAAGAGCTACAATGCTGTTCCGATTTGTTTTGGATCCTGAGGTTTATGTGATGGCTACGTCCTTAATTTTTGGAAATGTGCCAGAATTAAGACAAATGTGTCATTCCCTCTCTTGCCTTCATACAACTCTTTTAAAAAGAGCCCGCGCGGAAAACCTGAGCCCCAGGTTAGCTTGCAGGACACCCGGCGGCGTGAGCCTACGTGTCACCTGTATTTTGCGGAAGATGAGCTTATCCCACAGGCTGTTGTTCCGAATGACGCCGCTGCGCAGCTCTGCTTCTTTCCTCTTGGAGGCAAAGTCCAGCAGCCATCGCTTCAGTGTGGTGTTTGCCTGTGCGAAAATCTGCCAGGTGCAGACATGAAAAGGTTTCACGGTTACCAAGATGGCTAGAGGCAGGAAGAGGGATCATGACAAGTGCTGGGAAAGATGTGGGGACGCTGGAACCCCGCCGCCCTGCTGGTCGGGACGCTGTACGGCCCGGCTTCAGAAAACACCCAGGGTTACAATGTGCAGCGATTCCGCTCCCCGGTGTCTGCCCGAGAGCGATGCACACACGTGTCCACACAGAAAACGTGGCAGCACATGCATGACAGCCGGACAGTGGGAACGACTCAAGTGCCTATTGACCGGTGAATGGATAAATGGAAGGTGTCGCACCGAGGCCATGGAATATTGTCTGGTTATTCAAAGGAACGAAGTACACCCGGCTGGTGTAGCTCAGGGGATTGAGTGCGGGCCTGTGAGCCAGGGTCACTGGTTCGATTCCCAGTCAGGGCACATGGCTGGGTTGCTGGCCAGGTCCCTGGTGAGGGGCGTGCGAGAGGCAACCACACATTGTTGCTTCTCTCCCTCTCTTTCTCCTTCCCTTCCCCTCTCTCTAAAAATAAATAAATAAAATCTTAAAAAAAAGGAATGAAGTACAGTTACGCCCTACAACATGGAAGAACCTTGAAAACATGTTAAGTGAAAGAAGCTAGTCACAAAAGAACACATGTTGCATAACTCCATTCATGGCCAAGTCCAGGACAGGCAAATCTATAGGTTCAAAAAGTAGGTGATTTTTGCTTAGTGGTGAAGGCGGGGAGCAGCGTGGGGATGACAGCTAAAGGGAAGGTCAAGGGGTTCCTCCTGAGGTGACAAACGCATTCTAGAATGGACTGTGTGGATGGTTGTAGAATTCTGAGAATGTACTGCAAACCTTTGCGTCATCCACTTCAGTGGGTGCATTGTGTGGAACGTGAATTACATTTCAATAGAGCAGTTCTTGTAAGTTCTTTCTAAAAGAACCATTAAAAGAATGAGTAGGTTCTCACAGATGACAGAAGGCATGTCTCCAATTAAAGAGCACTGAATGCTCCGTCCAGGTTCACTGGGGAGACACTCACACCACACTCGACCCTGGCCCACGGTCCCCGCTGGGATGGCCCCTCAGAGCGGGGGCCTGCGCAGTCCCTGCTTTGAGGCAGGCACTTCTCGCAAGGTGGCTAAGTGAGTGCCATTTCACATGTGCATGGGGCTTTCCAATTATAAAACCATTTTGTAGTTATTCTTCTCATGTGATGCAAGGAGCAGCCTCATGAGACACTCAGCAGGGGGAGGAGGCAGCAGTCCCTTGTACAGATGAGAAAACAGAGGCTCCAAGAGTTAACTGTAAAAAGAAGACGTTCCTGGCTGGTGTGGCTCAGTGGATTCAGCACCAGACTGCGAACCAAAAGGTCGCCAGTTTGATTCCCAGTCAGGGCACATGCCTGGGTTGGGGGCCAGGTCCCCAAGTGGGGTGTGAGAGAGGCAACCAATCAATATTTCTCTCATACAACGATGTTTCTCTCCCTCTCTGTCTCTCTCCCTTCCGCTCTCTCTAAAAATAAATAAATTAAATATTTTAAGAAAAAAGAAAGAAAACCACCTCCACCTTACACCTGCATTGTCCCTCTGGGTTAAGTGCCTGTGTGTTTTCTCTCATAACCCTTAACAGCAACCCTGTGAGGTGACTGTATTCTGTTCCACTGCACCGTGAACTGCAGTCTGCGAGACAAGGAGGACTGTCCAGGTCACACAGAAGGCCCTGCCTGCGCCTCATTCACACCCGGCTGGGACCCGGGGCCCAGCACTCTGCCCCTGCGCGGGGCTCGGGTCTTACTCGGTCGAACATCCGGTTCAGCAGTCTTGGGACCACGGGGAAGATCGTGGGTTGAAGCACCTTGAGGTCATCCATGAGCAGCCTGATATCTCCTTGGAAAAATCCTATCTTAGCTCCATGACACAGCATCACACACTAGGGAGGCAAACACACACGACCAGCATTTCAGCACTGCGGCAAGGGTCACACAACACAGAGACAAATAAGGCTTCCGTGTTCGCGTTTCAGAGCCGTTTCTAGAGGTCGTAAAGTTCCTAAATGCAGGCATCCTAAAGAAATTGTTCTCGCGTTCTTTGGTCACTCTACCTTCGCCATAAACCAGGGTATGTTGGTTCTGGTGAGGATCACAGAGGTTCTGCTATTTTTGCTTCACGATAAATAATCTGTGGCCTGAATGCCATGGTATTATACAATCCAAATATTTTTAGTCTTCCAGAAACTTTAGGTCCAATTTATTCTCAAAACAAAAACTTAGCTACTTACAGTCCTAGCTTTTCAAAGTCTCATTTTCTTTTACTTGAATCTAACTAAAAATTTCTAAAAAGCCACGGAATATGTTGAGGCTGAGACGCCAGCGGCATCTCATACCAGCATGGTTTGTCATTCAGCTGTAATCTGTTGCATGACTTTTCTCTGTTGGAGGCAAACTGTACCGGCAAGCCCCGTGCACCTGGCCAGCAATCTGCCTCTTCTAAATTTCAAAAAGATTCAGCCCTGGCCGGGTGACGCCGTTGGTGGGTGCGTCAGCCCGTGCGCTCGGAGGCTGAGGGTTTGATCCCCAGTTGGGTACAAACAGGAGGCAACTGGTTGATGCTTCTCTCTCACACGAATGTTTCTTTCTCTCTCTTTCCCTTCCTCTTATTCTAAAAATCAGTAAATGTATCCTCGAGTGAGGATTCAAAACAAACAAACAAAAAAGATTCAAAAGACGATGCAACGGAAGTGCACATAGTCTCAGGCCTGAAAGCAGAAACCACTAGAAAGGCACACCAGGGTTCATTGTTTAAAAATTAAAGCTCAGAAGGCTTTTCTCACTGTGGCCGGCCGCCCAGGCACACTTCCAAAACCTCCACCAGGTACCTGTGATCCATTATCATCTCATTCGACATCACCTGATAAGCTCACAAGCTCTCCTGAGGTGTGCAGGAAGCAGAAGGAACAGAGAGAGGATGGGACCTAATGATCTCTGGTCTTTAAGGGGTGAATAAGTCCTAGAGGGCAGCAGGCAGCCAAGCAGAGGGTGGACCCTCCATTAATCACCTCTCTGTTGCCAACACCTAGCGCAGGGCGTGGCGTGTGGGTGGTGCTCAATAAGCATTTCTAAATGAATGAATGGTGCTCGTTTTCCCTATACATATTGGATCCAGAATTGTCCACGAGGGGAAAAAGGTGGTTCTCGGCCAGTTTTCAAACGAGACACACAGCTGGGTACAGGGAGCCTGGGCAAAGGTCAGCTCAAGACCATCCTGCCTTTCTAAGGCCATTCAGAATTTCGGTGAGAGAATTAGTCTTCAGTCAGCATGGGCATTCGTGAACAAACACAATAAAAAAGAGCAACTTCTCACGGAGCAGAAGACTTGCTAGGCTCTATCAGATGGTATTCCTAAAATTTCTACCTTTACAGTTCATCTTTCTGGTATCATGTCCACAGGCATATCAATCAAAAGCCCGAGCTTCTAATTTTAGAATGAATGATTGAAGTTCAAGTATCCAGACTCAGAAGAAAAGTGACACTCTGGCGAATAATTAGCCCCATTTCTGAAACGGGGCTCGGCGGGCACTGAGGGCGGGTGCCAGCGTGCACGTCAGACTTACCTGCATGAGCTGTTCAAACATGTGTGCAAGTGGTAAGTACGAAATGTGTGTGTCACTGCCATTCAGGACAATCGCTTTCTGTAAAACACAACAACTTAGAGCACAGACAAACAAGCAGGTGAGAGACACGCAGTGCAATGCCTTACCTCGACAACTGTTTCAAACATGTGGGCAAGAGGCAAGAAAGAGATCAGCACATCGTCTGGGGAGGGGTTGACAATGTTCTGCAAGCGAAGACACCGGCAAGGCAGAGAGGCGTTAAGATCCCAGTAGTTTTCCGCTGTGTTTTAGAGCACACGATACCTGAACACCGAGGGGAAACGGCCTGGGCTCGTGATCTGCCCTTATTTCTCACCAAGGAATGAAATGCAAAGCAATACTTTAATTACTCAAATAGAGCGGAGGTCATTTCGAATGACAAAGGGTGTGCACTTAGCACGTTAGTCAAAAATAAGGAAAATGTTGCCCAGATTGGGATGCTCAAGTTTCGTGTGCTCTAATCATTCAGTGTTTCAAAATGACAGTCCCCCACCACCCAGCAAGCTCAGTTCCACCGAGAGGGCAGAAACGTGAGACCCAGTCCGGCATGAGATAGCATTTCAGGTTGTAAGGGAAAAAGGGAGAGGAGATGAGAAACACTGGATTTCCAAGCCCCTTTAGCTACAGTGTAAGTGCATCTGGAGGATTTCAGTTTGGTCAACATCTTTACCACAAAGGCCTCCTCTGCCCCTGAAAGATAGCCCGGTTCGTCTAACGCAAGCTCTGGTCTGGCACTAGGGGACTCGCTTTCCTAGGAAACACTGGCTGCCATAGGTCTCTATGTGGATGACGTCTGCACATCTGGTTTCCATTTCACGGCTCTGGATGGGCTTCACTTATGGCCAAGCACAGTGAGGGTTTGCATGGAGTGTTCATGTTCTGGCCAAAACAGGGGGCTGCCAACAGCAGCTGCTTCACACCCACCAGGACATGAAGGCGCTGTCAGTTGCCTGTGGTGGGGGGGTGCATCCACTTCTGAACCCTGCCACCCCTCCCCAAAGCCGGGCAATCCTTCATGATAATGTGACAATCGGTGAGAGCTCCTGGCCCAAGCAAACGCAGGAGTCCCAGAAGCATCTGATGTAGCCCGAAATCCGGGGTTAATTTTATGCAAGTATGACTTGCATTCCAACTACTACGTCTCTGTGGCAAATGTTATAGAATGAGAAATTAGACTTGATAGTATCTACAGTTTTCTATTTTCTGATTTAGTGTAACAAATAATATGCATTAGCATGATTAGAAATTTTACGAAGTTGCAAATGCCTCTGGTGATATAATATTTTAAACAAAATTCTAGAATCATTTGCCTCAATGAGCTACTGATGCATTTTTAGTTCTCTTTGAAAGCCAATTAGAAAATTAAAATTTTCCTTTGGTGAGGTACTAACTGTTGACTTCCGTCCGGAAAGTACACGCCCAGAGAGGTATTTAGGACTCAGAGAGGGGGAGCGGGAGTGGGAGCGAGAGTGAGACGGCCCTTCTGCAGCCCCCAGACGGGCCTGCTCTCCAAGCTCAGGAAGCACAGGCTCCCGCCACGGATAGAACCGGCCCAGAGACGGAGGCAGCAGATTACACAGCAGGTGCGAAGGCTCTGAGAGAAGGCATAATGCTGTTCGGTGGTAACTCCCTAAAAGGCAAGTTTGGAACGTACCCTGGGCGTCAGGGACCGCATCGTGTCACCCCCGCCCTTCCAAATCCACACGCTGAAGCTCTAACGCAGCACGTCTATGTTTGGAGATGGGGCCTTCCGGGAGGCAACTGAGGTTAAGTGAGGGCATAAGGGTGGGGCCCTGATCCAAAGTGACTGGTGTCCTTGTTAGAAGAGGGGACGCCAGAAACCTCTCTCATTCTCCTTGTGCACGGGAGGACAGGCCGGGTGAGGCATGGTGAGAAGGTGGCCGTCTACAAGCCAGGGAGAGAGACCGCACCGGACACTGAGTTTGTGGGTACCCTGACCGTGGGCTTCTAGCCTCCAGAACTCTGAGAAAATCCGTATCTGTTGTTTAAGCCGCTCGGTCTGTGCTCTTTTGCCACGGCAGCTCAGGCAGACCAAGACACCTGGCTAGCAACTGAAGTCTGAGGCTTTTAGTCCTTCTCATAAAACGGAAGTCAAACTGACCATAATAAATAATAATTCAAAACCTTCGGCAGCATTTAACATTCCTTTATCAACATAAAGAAATTATTTTTCCCACGCAGGAATAGTAGGGAAAAGCACGAGAGGGTCAGTTCTTGTCCGGGGAGCCAGTGGCACGAAGGGTCAGGCCTTCCCTGCATCTCAGAGAGTCCGGGTGCAGCGTGGACTTGGCGTGGGGCGCTGCCTTTCCCACTTTCATTCTCGAGGCCTAATGCCAACCAACCCACGCGCACGAAGAGACGACACCATCCCCACGGTTTACCTCCGTCACTTTCACGAAAGCCGAAGAGTCGCTCACTATGTTGCGATGGGTGAGCATGGCTCCTTTGGGGTTGCCTGAGGGACACAGCAAGCAGAGTGAAGTCAGAGAACAGCAGCCCTGTCTACAGAAGCCCCGGGCCCCGCACGTGAGCGGGGCCTCAAACGCCTGCCGTGGCCGGGACACCCGGGAAGCCGAGTGTTGGGTACCACTAAACCCCTGCGCGATCTGCCATCCTCTCAGGGAAACCTGGTATCTTCAACACTCTTTATTAAAGTGGGCACATTTCAGAGAGTGTGTGGCAATAAGAGAAGAAAACCAGGAGTCTTTCTGTATTTCTGTAAATCACTGACACGGTCCGCCTCAGGAAGATGGATGAAGTGTCGCCTCCAATAAACGTTTGTGGAAATGCGTGACACGCTCAGAGTCTCAGCATGTCTCACGGAGCGACAAGAAGACAATGCTGAACCACCTCTGTCTCTTCCATCTACGGCTCAAGTCAGTCATCCCAAAACGGGGGCAGGGGAAAGACCTCTGGGTACCGCTTAGAAGCAACTTGGTTGCGAAACGTACCTGTAGTTCCGCTTGTGAAACAGATCACCGCAAG
The DNA here is from genome assembly GCA_028533065.1 of Trachops cirrhosus. Taxonomy (NCBI): domain Eukaryota; kingdom Metazoa; phylum Chordata; class Mammalia; order Chiroptera; family Phyllostomidae; genus Trachops; species Trachops cirrhosus. The sequence goes on along the minus strand of CM052548.1, from coordinate 77,493,630 downwards.
ATCTTCAGGCGCCGGAGGCTACGGCACATTAAAAAAGAGAAGAGGAAGGTGGTCGAAGTCAGAAGAGAAAGCCCAGACTCCTACTGTCTCCGGGACGACGAGACACGGAGGCAGGGAGGGTCTGACACAGCCTTACCTTGGGCTTCCTTCTGTTGGCTCTTCCCAGGTCCTTAATGAGAAGAGAAAAAAATCTTAGATGGGAACATTTTCTAAATGGAAAGAATAAGGTCACATCGAGACACTATGAGCTGATTTTACTGTGGGATTTGCTGACAGCTGGCTCAAAGACAGAATGTAGTTCCAATCAAATAAACTCTGGCAACATAAATGAACCGGGACCAAAAGACTTACCCATTGCTCCAAGCAGCAATATTCCAGTTATCTTTTCTCTTACACAAGACTACAGACATGGTATTAGGACTGGCCTTTGAAAAAGGGTTTCTTCAAAAGACATGAACCAAAGTCTTTTATGATGGGTTTTTTGTCCCTGCCCCAACTTCCTAGTCTGGCCTTTCACAAAACCCAGCTCTTAACGGTCACAGAAGAACCACAGAGGCTCAGCACGTCCCCATATCAGAGCAGAGCAAGACACGGGATCACCCAGCTCTGTGTGGCTGACGTCTTCGATCCGGAGGGAAAGAGCAGCCTGTGCAAGATTTAACACCGGCCACGTCACAGGCTCAGATGCCTGCTCTCCTCACGTGGAGCGGACACAGGACTGGGAGCCTCCAGTTCAAAACAGGCCGGGACGAAGATCCAAGGCCACGCTCCACCGGACGTGAAGGGGAAGCATGGCGGGTTCATTCTGCGGGCACGGCACTTCCCAACAGCTCACTACCAAGAGCTCACGCGACACCATTCAGTTTATTGCAGGAGGCAGTCTCTGTGCCTACTAGAATCTACTCATTCTTAAAGTGAGCTATTTATATTATTTTCCTATTAAAATTGAACAGCTCGGGTGAGCACATGGAGTGTGCATGCCTAGAATTAAATAAAAATTAGATGGGTGTGCTCAAGGCTCAGCGAGTCTCTGTCCAACACAGAATTTTAAAGTCTTTAATCTTAATTACATTTTAAGTTTATACACAACGGATCACTGATTAAAAAACAGGAATACTGACGTCCAAATTGAAGCCGACTAAGAGCTAAAGCAAGGAGAATTCCACCAATTTTTTTCAAAATAGTCCTTATCAGATCTAAATTCCCACTCATCTCCTCAAAATTCTTACATAACTTCTTGAGATTTTCAATTCTTCAAAAATCGATAATACATAAAATAAGCAATAGTGACATGCAATTTACCCTTGGACCTACTGGGAACAACAGTCACCCAGTTAGTGCGCTATTTGCCAACGCAGTTTCACTGCCTGAAACCTGTCTCATGTCACTCTTTAGAAAGACCAGGGCGACCGTAACAAGTTGCCATCTTTAGGTTTCAAACGCCGAGAAAAGAAGAACCGTAAACAGAAGAAGCTGAGTCCGAGTTCATGATCAGCATGCTGCAGCATTTGCGGGCGATAAAATCTGCAGCCCCCTGAAGATGTGTCAAAGAAAGGTGGGCTGATGGATGGGGGATGCAGTGAGGGGCTAATGTGTGATCAAGCAAATGTATTAAAGTGTTAGTCGTAGACGCTTGGTGGGCACGTGGCGGTCTCCTGCACTATTCTTTCAACTTGTTTTCATGTTTTAAATTTTTTATAACAAAATATCGGGAAAGATGCAAAAATTCCAAATACCAGTGTTTATATTTTTGATCCCATATAAATATATAGAAATATAAAGTTGATCACAAGATCAGCCATAAAGCCAATTTTAAATGAGTTTGCGTGGTGACAGATGACCACAGTTTCAGCTGTAAAAATGTTCAATCGCTACATTGTACACCTGAATCTAATAAAACACGACACTGTATACCAACTATACCTAAATTCAAAAAAGATAAGGCAAGTTAACATTAAAACCAACAGAGGTGTGAGCTATCAACCAGAGATATACTTAACAATTTTTACAATAAACACAATCTTTTACAAGGCCAAAAAATTCATTTCTTAAGACCTTAATCTTTTGCTAACAAAATTTTTAAAAACAAAATATGAATCATATTACACAGGTAAATATAAAGCAACGTCTTTTATAAATAAAGATTTTCATATAAAGTTTATATTATAATCTTCATTCACTCATCTAAATTTTTTAATCTTAAAATTACTCCTTTATCATATCGTAGTCAAAAAAGACAAAACAAGTCCTGTGTGTTTGTGTGGGGGGTGGTTAGGGAGAAGGAGTAAAGATGGGGGAAGAAGCGATTATATTACTGTAAAAGGGGATTAAAGCAAAAAAACCCAGAAACTAAAAACCCAGTTTAACACTATAGCACACCTACCAGCTCTTACGGACTCATGTTCCATGCTTCCATGTCTATGGGCATGTGCATGTGTGTGAGAGTGTGTGCCTGTGTGTAAGAGTATGTGTGTGAGAGCATGTGTGTGAGAGTGCGTGCCTGTGTGAGTGTGCCTGTGTGTGAGAGTGTGTGCCTGCGTGAGTGTGCATGTGTGTGAGAGCATGTGTGTGGAAGTGTGTACGTGTGTGAATGTGTGCCTGTTTGAGAGAGCATGTGTGTGCAAGTGTGTGCAAGTGTGTGTGTGAGGCAGAAGGCTCTGTTACAACTTCTAAGTTCCCCAGAAGAGGCTTTATAAATCCTTCTTTATAGCCTTGAACTCTTTATGGAAAACTAGAAATGAGTTCTGAACCCCCGTTTGTGACCGTCCCAGGAAAACACATGACGCTTTCAGAAAGAGAACCACTGGCACCTCAGAGCCTGCCCCTCCTGCGGCGTGCGCCCCTGAGACCCTCCTCCCGCAGTTCCTCGGGACTGAGCTCCGACCCAGGGCCAACATGCAAATCAGCTTCTTATGGGAGCTGATGTGGACGGCCAATTCAAATGGGAGCCACCCTCGTTTTCCTAGAATGGTTCACCTTCAAAGTTGTGTTGAACGTGAATCTGAAGAAATTTAATATGAAAATAAACCAAATCAAACATCTCTGCTAGAAATCCACCAGGCCTCTCCAAAAGCAATTTGGGGGGATGAAAATAAGGAGGCCGATGCCCATACCTGGCTCCATTTTCTTAGAGACCAATCAGTAAGTGAAGAAACAAACTTAAACCTCCACCTGAATCTGAAGGTCACATGCCCGGCTTGTCAGGGCTCCAGAACAAGCGAGCACCGCAACTCGCTTTAGGAAAGGGCCTTCTGCACGGTGTGCGGCACTGACTGGGTGTGCGCGCAGTCCCTCCTTGCACAGACAGCAGCCCCTGCTCCAGGTCTTTCACGGCGGGGAGGCAGCCAGCCAGCACAGAGGCTGTGTGGGTGCAGCGGCGGCCGGACTCACCTCCATGGCCTTCATGCTGATGATCTCCACCCCGCACTTCTTGCCTCGTTCCAACAGACTGCTGCCGTAGGAGTCCATGACAACTACGATTTTAAGGCCTGGTGTTAACTTATTTTCTACGCCTTCTAGCAACTGGTTGGCCTTGTCTGGCTTGTCAACAAACACCACAGACAGTTCGGCTGGAAAAAAAAAGCTACAATGAGCAATATGCTCTGGAATATTAAAGGCTTGACTGTATAATTTTTGAATTTTAAGGTTATTTTAAGTGCTGCATTTTTAAAATAGGAAGGCAGATGTGCATTTAAATACAAACTCCCTATGGAACCAAGTACAAGCAAATGCGCATCACTGAATCTGACCAGCAGTGAGGCCGATTCCACACGAAGACCACACACGTACCTTTGTTGACTATGTAGGTGATGGCTTCGGCTCCAAGGGTGTCATAGAGGGGTACGACCACCATCGAGTAAGCAAAGCATCCCTGCTCAATGATCACCCACTAGACGGACAGTACGGGTTGGGGAGAGAAAGCGAGATGTCATCACGGAACCAGTCCACCGGGACCAGGGCTCTCGATTTGAGGCAGAAACACTAGGCAACGCTACCTCCCTGTTTGAACATCAACTACTATATGCCAGGCACCGCGAGGGATTCATAATGAGGACAGAATACTAGTCCCCTCCTTGAAAGGAATGGGCCATCTTTGTGGGGCGGTAACTGAGCTGCCTCTTGTGAGAGCAGCACAGTTTGGACAGATGACAGAAAGGCAAGGAGACCCCAAGAGCAGGGACTGCAGAATTAGAAGCAGGGAGGAGGGCACTGAGCAACTGGCTGGCCTGGAGGTCCCCGCAGGGAGTGGGGAAACGGAGGCCAGAGGTGGGCGGGGACAAGCTCTCCCCTCTGGGGCGGGCTGACCCTGGTCCCCAGGCAGTGCACAGCCATGGGGGCGGGGAGGGGGGGGTTCTCAGCAAAATGGCGGCCGTGGGTCTGAGGAAGACCCACCTGGCTGCAGTGCGCACGAGGGCCTGGGGTGGAGGAAGCGGGCACACTGCCTAACAGGAAGCTTGTTAGGCGCAATCTCCCCAGAAAAGGAATGATGGAAAGTGACGTAGTAACTGGTCACCTGGCCTCCAAACTCAGCAGCCACATGGAAACTCACCCACCTACAAGGCAAATGTGGCAAGACCCTCAGGGCCTCCGTCCTGTCCGGCACAGAGGGGGGCAGAGCGGCCGCACAAAGGGAGTGCACGCTCACTTGGCCTGTGCTGTTCTCCCTCCTCCTGTCCCCCTCGGGCCCAGTTTCAAGCTACCAACAGGGAGGTAAGGCCCAAGCTCCTCAGCAGGCACAGAGGCACATGTGGTCCTCTCTCCCCTGCCCCTTCTCAGTGACTCCAGTTCTCCCATGTTAAAACGCTTCGTTCCCCATCATGCTGCTTGATGAGAACATCCCTTTGGTTTCCATCAACACCCCACTCAGCTGCCACCTCCAGAAAGCCCTCCTTGACTGATCTCCCATACTCCTCCTGTCCTCTGTCCACACTTAGCATGTTACAGAGAAAGCATCAGCTTCGGGGGCTGTCTCTTTTTATGAGGTACCTCATGAAGAAGACCCAAGTCACTGCTGCACTTTGGTGCCTTGCCAGTGCCTGGCATATAGTAGGTGCTCGATGAATGCATGCTGAACTGACTCACAAATGTAGGGAGAAAACCGCCCCTTAAAGGGATGTGTGTCCTAATTGTAGAGTCATCACAACTTCCCTAAAACAAAAGTGTTAGGTGTGTCTATTTGAATAGGTTTCTCTTCAAATGAAAGAAACTAAGTTCCGTGAGCCTAGAAATGACCCAGCTGTGGAAAATAATGCTTTTCCCTTAGTGGGACATAAAATACTAAGAAACCATCCTAATTTATAAAGTAGTGAGTAGCACATGGGTTGAGCTGACACACCTTCTGGACACAAGTAGGTCTAAGAATCAATTTCATTTCTTCAAGCTAGGTGCTTGAACGTTTCCAGGCCAGCTATGCCGTTAATTTGTTCACCAGCACCAGGAGCAATGCCTCGGCAAGAGTTATTTAAACGTACTTAATACCGGGGCGTAGAGAAGCACCACCGTGCCCAGGCCCAGCTAGCTGAGCGACAGACGGCACGAAGGCAGGGCCAAAGCAAGGCCCTCTCTCGGTTGTCCGTGGTATTTAAAACTTTGCAACCTGATCAGAGGGAAAAAGTAAGCCTTTCAGAAAGAAAATATGAGTTTCTGGCTGAAAAAACCGTATCCCAGTTTCTTTGTGATTCGTTAACACTATTTTTCTAATCACAGAAGACTTCTTTGTTAGTTTTGTGTTGCAAAGATTTTGTCTGGGAATCTGGCTTAACAAAACCAAACTGACACTTTTAAAAAAGGGACTTTTCTTCCACCCAGAGGCGAAGCAGGCCCCGGTCTGGGTTTTCACATGGGCGACTTTCTGAGGTGTGACCCAAAGCCACATTCCGGGCAGAAACCAGACCACAGATCCGGTGCCCGGCGGAGGAAGGTGTGGACCCTGACGGCTGTTCTGAGGACCACGGAAGCCGGCAGGGTCGAGGAGGGCCCTACCTCAGGTCTGTTCTGAGAGAAGATGCCGATGAACTGGTCGGGGGCGGCCCTGAAGCCCTTGTGGATCAGCGCCGAGCCCACGCACTCCATCAGGTCCTCCACCTGCAGAGGGGGGAACCCGGATGGGCAGTGTCAGGCCCGACTCAAGGCCAAAGCCAAGGGCTGGAGCGCAGCGCTGCCCCGAGAGCGGGCGCGGGGGCAACCCAGCATCCTTCAGCCACACTTTTCTGAGCAACCCGAGGCTTTATGCACCAGAACCCACGCCTAGGAGGGCTGACCCCGGGCCCTCCTGCAGGGCAAGGCGCAGCCCAGGGGTGACTGCGTGCCGGGGTCTCTCACCCGGCTCTGCTTCATACTTCGGTTTCACAAAATCTCATAAAGGTATAAAACAAATACCGGGACTCAGAAAAGACATTTTTTGTATGTTTTAAAGACCAGCAAAGCAGGCAAAACTTGTCATTTGGTATAAACACAGAAACAGCACGTTTTGGGGAGATCTTTAAAAAAAAAAAAAGAAACAAGTCTTATCATCGGGCTCTCCACTTCCATTCTTGAGAACTTATTCTTAGGAAATAGTTCAATGTTAGAAGGAGGTTTGAAAGATTTGTACAAAGATATATATACCAAAATTACCTAAAGTCACAAACCTCCAGGGGACAAGAGACCAAAGGCTGGGTGGCTCAGTGCACGGTGGCAGATCTCCGGGAAAATGCCACAAAGCCAGAAAACATTACAATTATGAAAACCATACCAAACTTAGAATATTCATAACAATTTAAGTAAAAAATAAGTGCAGAAATGCATAATAAAATTAGACAGGACTATATACTTGACCCCATATTCTCCCCATTGCTACCCCAAATTAACCAAAAAAAAGCTTTTTAAATCTTAACATTTGGAATTCTTTTCTTCATTCTCAGTCGGTGGATTCTCAAGAGCACTTTGAATTCACGCCCACACCCGTGGAAGATGAAGCCACCCTCTTCGTGCCGGAACCCGGTTGGTTCTGGCACATGGGCCACTGTGGCTCTGCCCCTGGAGTGAGCGCTGACCCTGGAGAGCGACAGGGAGCAGCGCCCACAGGCTCATGGCCGCCTCACCCTCGGCTGTTTCACCACCGTCACTGGCAGAACCTGAGGGACAGGCACCTGTCGCACCCCGCAGTGCTTGCAGAGCTCAGCGGGAGAACACGCATGCGTCTGTGTCCCTGGGAAGAGGCTCCACCCCTTTCTTCAAAAGCGGGTGCCAGCTCCCAGCAGGGCAGAATCACTGGGGTAATTGTGAAAAAAGTGACGTAAACACGCAAATCTAAAGCTGGCTCCAGGTTGAGCCAGTTCTCACGTCCACCAGCCTGACTCAAATGCACACAGATGGACACCTGCACAGACCCCGTGACTGTCCATCCTCCAGCCGACAGAGAGCAGGGGGAACGTGGGGACGCACTGCCGTAGGGGACGCAGGGGAAGCAATCTGGAGCGCACCTGAGCCTGCTGTGAACCCTAAGACCCCCATGCCATGCCATGTGTGCGACACACACACACACACACACACACTCACTCACCCCGTTTCTACGCCACATGTGGAAATGAGGGATCTTGGAAACCATGATTCGAACACCGTAACTGGGATTTGGTACGGCAAAATAAAACAGTAAAATCCATCCTGCCACCTGAACTACAGCTTGTCACTCCCGAAAGCAAGGTGAGCCACAGGCCTTGCCCCTGGGCCCTGTCTGAAGAGAGACCCCAGCGGAGCCTTCTGCACCTGGCTGGCCCTCAGCCCAGGGAAGGGGAGACACTGTGCATGTCGGCCTAGGGAGGACGTAAAGCTGGACTCCTGAGCTGGCACTGTGGCTCCTCGTGACGACTCCATCACACACACACCCTGCAACACACCGGCTCCTGACCCCATGTTCACACAAAGCATGGAAGGAGGAAGTTCCCTGAGCTCCCCAGCGCCCCGGGGTGACCCGCCCAGAGCTGGTGCCATTTCCCGGACAGTGGGAGACAAAGGAGGCAGAGCTGCACCCTCAGCTGCACCCCCAGGTGCGCCGCTGCTCCGCAGGCACCACTGGGACTGAGGAGCGGCACCTCAGGCGGAGTAGTTGTACTGCGGGGGGCGGGGGAGGAAAATAAAATCGAGCAGCAACGCCTCCCTGCTCTGCTACCTGCCACTCACGGACCACTATTTCAACAGCTGTGGCTGCGGACAAGTTGGGACTGCAGAGTGACAGGAGTAAGACACCAGATCCCAGCTTCCCAGGCGTCGTCTCTGGACCTCTCTGAGCATCCTTGCTGCTGTCCATGGCTGCCTGGGGTTGAATACCACACAGTCCCGAGCTGGTTGACCCACTGAAGAGCCCTATGCCGACAGCACGGGCCACACCGCTGGTCCTGGTCCACACTAACTAGCTGTGACCATGGGCACACCCCATGCCTTCCTGGGGCCTGTTTTCCTCATCTGTGAAACGAGAGGGTCACCCTGTGCTGGGCTTCTCGATTTTTCTAAATCTCTCCCTCCAGAGAGGAGTACCTATCCCTTCATGGGGCTGAGAAGAGAGTCCCCTGCATCAGGTGCATTTCTAGAATTTCATCCTCAAAATTACACTCTACTGCACAGTGCATCCACATTAGTCCCAAAACAAAGTGCTTTGAGCCACCAGCTAAGTCACTTCTCTAGTTTTCCCCAAGGCGTGGAGTCGCACGGTATCCGTCCTCAGGCTCTGAGCGCACCAGGCACGCCCATCCGCTCGGACCCACCAGCCACAGCAGTCCAGGGCTGTGAGAGCTGGCAGACCCGGAACACTGCAGCGAGGCATCCCCAGAGCCAGAAAACTCACCTGCTTGTATGAAAGCCATTCGTAGGGCTGGTCTGGTTTGCGAGAGCCTAAGCAAGGGCCGTTATCTAGAAAAGGGGAAAACGAAGAAGGGGTGTGAGGTGCGTGCACATCTGAGTTCGCGTCCCACCTCCTTCTGCGCAGTGTCGGGACTCTAGTCTTCGGACTGGAAATAATGCCCCCTGGGTTTTAGTTTCACTTTTGGCTTGGTTATTTGTTTCTATTTTGTTTCTTAAACAGGGCAGCAGAGGAGGAAAATGGGAGGAGGAAAATGCGAAGGTTAGGAACTATCGGTGCGTGCCATGGTTCTAGCTCAGGTACCTGACAAGCAGAAAGGAAACCCGTACTCACTATCCACACTAAAGGCTAGCACAGGGATAAATATAACCATTTACATTTGGGATCATACAAACGCCTTTCTACAAATCAATCCCAAGAGACCTTTATGCTCGGTTTGTGGCTGCTGAAGGGAAAATCTATGTCCACCTGGAAAAGAGCTGCCACATTTAGACGATCAGAGCTGCCCACCGGCAGGAACATCCCCTAACCAGAAACACGGCTCCACCAGCAGCTCTGGGTCCTGCAGGGCCTCCCAGCTCCTCCCACGGGGACATCTGCAGCTGCAAGTTTTGCCATGTCCCATCTGACAGAGGCATGCACATCTCTGTGTGGAGACCATAGTGCTCCTGGCTTCGTTCTCGGGTTGGGTGCCAACTAAGGGGCTCGGGTGTGAGCTGGGGACCTGAGGAAGGGGGAGGACAGGCAGAGCGTGGCCCCATCTGGGGCCCTGACAGGCCTGGGCCTGTGACAGAGTCACACCTTCCAGGGATGGGGGTGCTCGTGTGGGCTCCTGAGTCAGTGGTGAGGACCCGGCCAGCCAGACCCGCCCCTGCACACCCTCCCCCGACCCTCGGGCAGGGCTGACGAAGCCCAAAAGAGCTCCACGGGGCCTCATTCTTGGAGCCTCGTCCCCTCGCTCGCCAGGGTCATGTCAGTCAGGCCTGGAGGTGTGACAGACAGCATGGTGACCACCATGGTGATGCCTGTTAGCCGCACAGCGGCCACCGTGCAGTGTGCCTGAAACTAATGTGACGTGGTATGTCAATTTTATCTCGAAAACCAAAACCAAACAAAAACAAAACCCAGGGCAGACACGACAAGATACATCGGCCATATGACTTTATTTCTCAAGAGAAGGAGCTGGCAATCTGTAGCCAGAGGCCACAGCAGGCCTGCCGCCTGCGTTTGTAAATACGGTTTGTTTTGGACCTCACCCCTTCACTGACACATTATCTAAGGCTGCAGCTGCGGCTTGCACCAGAACCCAAATGGCCGACAACACTTACTGTCTGGCCCTTTACAGAAAAGGTCTGTGCATTCTGGGTCCAGAACTGGAGCGTAGTTAGCCCCCGGCTCAGCAGGGAACTTACAAATACATACTCTACCCAGGCCCTACTGACAACCCTCTGGAGACCACCGGGCAGGACCAGGCCTGGGCCCAGCACTTCCCCGAAGCTGCCCAGGGGACACTGCAGTGCAGCCGGGACGAGAACACACGGGGAGATCGGCCTTCCCCAGTGGCTTCCCAGGCACCGTTTTAAAGTGGAAAAGGTTTAAAAACTCCAGGCTGGCTTCTCCCACATTCAACAAGCCCAAACTACCCCATCTAGGTGCTGGCCTCTGCGCTCCCATGAAAGTATAATTTCACGGTAGCCTAGGAAAACGAAAGCCTAGATAAAAAGTTCCTCTGGGGGGAAAAAGAATAAAATAACCTGCAAAGCAGCTCCCTTCAATCAGGATAGACTAAAATAACTGAACCTATTTTTCTTTATCTTCTCTGAAACATTCATGTAAGTCCTTCTTTATCCAAGTAGATAAAGTGACGCCTGCTAAGTTACGTGACTTGTCTTAACATCAGGGGACACTCAGAAGCACACTGTGAAGTCACCATACTCCTAGATGAATCCCACCCGCCCTGTGCTAACAGTGGAAGAAATGCACGCAGGGTCATACACGCACATACTTGGTGGTGAAGAACACACAAGCACACTCGCGTGTGTACGTTTCATGTGCCTCGGCTGGGCTGATCTACCTTGTGTTTCTTCTCACAGACAAGCCTGACCCTGACGCTGACTCTGAAGAAACTCATAAACTCAATCATCTACAGGCGGGTTGCTTTCCCTTTACCGAGGGGCTTCATGAATCTACCACGGGGGTCCTGGGGCAGGCGCACTGAACCGGGACGCCAGCTTTGCCGGGACCAAACGAGTGGTGCAAACGGCAGGCACCGCTTGAGCACATGTCACACGCAGCGTAATGTGGGGGACAGAGAGCAACAGCAGTCCAGGGCCCGTAGGGAGATTCCAATCTGGCGGCAAAAATAAAAGCTAACCGCCAAAAGATTTAAATAACAAAGCATGGATTCCAAGGGCCATTTCTAGAGAGGACACGCTCTGGAATCCCTTCGGGACTCACTCTGGAGAAGTTATGGGAGGAGACAGGGAAGCTTGAATGACACTAAGTAGGCAGAAGACGTAAGCAGGGGCCACTCATAAGCAATGATTTCCATTCGGGAGGGCCACTCCTCCCGAATGGAAACCACTGAGCGTCAGCCACATAAATTCAGCATGATGCTCACTTGACACGTGTATGCCCCTCTGGAAACCTTCATATAAGGTTCTGACGTCATCGTAGAAATGCACCAAGGGCTCATCACTATTAAGCAGCGCGGACCTCCGAGCACCGTCACTGCCCTGTGGAAAAAGACAGACAGAGAGAGGAGCCCATTGGGGGGAAGCATGGACAAGGCAGAGCCTGCCATGCGCGCCCCCAACCCCCCAGGCCGTGGGACGGCTGCCCAGTGAGTGTTTGCAGAAGGAGCCGAAGGGCAGGGTGTGTCACCGAGGACCAGTTTTGTGTCGACTCATGGAAAGGACACACCATTCAGTTTCACTTCCTTAACGTCATCTATGTTCTCTAGTCCTTATTAGAGTTGGCCAGGTTCCTTTTGAGATTATTTGCACAGTTTTCTCTCTTTGCCAATGGCACTACAATGTGTTAGGGACTTCGGTTCCTCACAGAGCATCTCACAGTCACGATCAGGACGCGAGACGAGCACACCGTCTGTGCCCATGTGACATGCAGCACCTGCAGGCATGCAGACTTGGCAGGGTGGCGGGCCCTTCTCTCCGCAGTCTGCACCTGCTGGCTCAGGGGGCACACCTGCTCTGTCCCAGAGCTCCTGACCAGATGCCCGGCCACGGGAGGGGCAGCTGTTCTCTTCCCAAGAGCTGCTGCGCCCTCGGGGGCCACAGACGCACCACGGGAATGCCAGGCATTCTTTAGAGACCGGGGGAATAGAAGTTCCGCTACTACGATGCCAGAGCCTACAATTCTTGTGTGTGTGTGTGTGTTTTTTTGCTTTGTTTTGTTTTTTAATTTCAGAGAAGGGGCTTCACATTTGCAATGGTCAGGAAACACTTTCTTGGGGAAATTAGACTCTGACAAAGGACTTCTGGTACCACGAGGAAAGTCCGTTCGGAAGTGGGGGAGGTCGTTTCTGGCTTGAGGTCTGAAGAGAGGAGGCAGGAAAGCCTCCACGAAGAAGAGGTGAACGGCTAGGCTTCCCAGAGCGGAGGGCTGTGCGGCGGGGCTGGCGGGACCCGGGGCTGCGGCAGGGGAAGAGCCCCGTGGAGACCCGTGCTGCGGTAACTACTGCCAGGCGTGTTTGGCTGGATTCCTTTTCTTCCGAATTTTAATTAGATTTCCTCACTCCTCCTCCCACCTGCTCGTGCTCCTCCCCTCCGAGTTATCATTTATATAGTGAACGTTTTTTAATGACACAGACGTATATCAAAGAAAACGATGACCGGCCCCTGCCCCCAGTCTGCCGAGCCCCTTCCAGGCTTTTTTTCTGTACGTATGCATGTAGATACATCTTCCAGGATCTACTAGGCGCTAGATATGTGTGTTTAACTCTTGATCTAAAACGGCTAATAATTTTCTGGAGTAAATATCACCCGATAATATATTTTAATCTTCACACAGCCTTCTCTATCTTGGCAGAAACTTTCTAATACCTGTAGCTATAATTTAATGATTGAAATATAATCATTAAACAACCCATGCTGCTTTAGAAAACAAAGAAGTTATTCTTTGTGTCCATAAAGATGGAAATAGAATCATGCATCATTAGTACTGAATCTCCGAGTCTATTTTCTCTTCTGCGAGATGAGGATGCCATGTGTCCCCGTCCAGGGTTATTTTTAGTTAAATGAACTCTCCTGTAAAATATGAATATGTAGACTATTACTCAGACACCCCATAAGGTGCCCTAACTACAATCCCAGTCCTTCTTAGCCAGTATCTTTACTACAAAAACTATTCAGGTTAAAATTCAGAAGCAATTTGGCGACTTTATAGTAAGATTCAGAAGCCTCTTCATCCCAGGAAGCCACCCAGAGACCCATGGGTAAGCAGGAAGAGAAAAGGGGTGGAGGATTAAAGGGCGGAGCATGGGAAGAAGGAGAGAGCTAAGGAAAGTAAGAGGTGTGCCTGTGAAGAGAAGCCAGCGGCCACTCTGCCTGGGGGCGTGGGCAGCCTGGGGGTCTATGGGGGGGGGTCCTCCTGACCCTCTGCTCGGTGCCTTCTCTGCAAAAGCAATACTGCCCTCCCCGTGCCCCCTGCTGAGCCATGCCCTCAGCTGCCACCTGGGAAGATGGGACTCAGGGGATAAGACACAGAGCTCGTTCTGAAGGAGCCGAACGTGACCAGGAGACGAGCGCAGGGAGGAAGTCAGAGCGAGCAGACGGGAGCAGCCTCGAATCTATGGAGCCTGGCTCACCCCAGAGCCGAGGCCCTCAAAGGAGGGGCGGGGCGCACTTGGCCCTGCGGAGGAAGCAAACCCGCTAGCCCTTCGCCAGACCCGCTGGGTCAGACCCTCTGCGGGTGTGACCCAGCAGTCTGTGCTTCAGCAAGAAGTCCACAGGGAGTGTGGGTGGTGTGCAGAGCAGGGCGGCGGGACAGAGGCGGGGGGCACTGCCACGTGGGACCCGGACTAGGGCAGAGGCTGGCGGGAGTGGGGAGGACTCGGGCACCGGACACGCAGAGCCCCGATGAAGCAGGTTTGGCAAGTGACTGTGTGCAGGAGAGAAGGGGAGAGCTGGAGCACCGAGAAGGCAGCAGCCCCATTTTATTGGAAATAGAGGGCTGGGGTGGGGGAGGTTTCAGAAAAGAGATCAAGCTTAGCTTTGGACATGTGGTGACCCTCTCCCTTCGAGACAGGAGGTCCACTTCCCAATGCCCATTTTGGGAATCACTGCTCTAGAGTACAATTTGATGACCAACTTTTGGTTAAACAATTCTTTGGTTAGGTTAATTCTCTGGTGGTACATAACCATCAGGACTTTGAGAAACATGGAGGTAAAACAGTCAAATTAAAGTCAAAGGAGTCAGCTAAGTCCCAGACAAAGTCTTCCCCTTGACAAAGTACCATGAGGACAAGGTATTTACTGCTATTCTAATCAGCAGTCAGAATAATGAGCAGAAGCACTTGGGTTCAGTGCCAATTTAAGGCACAGGTGAAAAAGGGCAAAAGGTCACACCATCACTTACCCCCTAACTTCGAGAGACGGGAATGAACGGAACAGGTGGCGGAGACTAAGCAGCAAGACTTGCGCTTTGAAATGTGTTGCTCTACGAAGCGATCACGTTCCCATAAAGAATCGTGTCTGATGTGCACGCACGTGGCCGTTCTGTCTGAGCGGAAACGCTGCACGCAAACACTGGGCGCCGGGACGCCAGGCCCAGCCACGAGGGGCGAGGGAGCGCGGCTGAGTGTTGGGAGGCACGTTGTAGTAACCGGATCCAAAAGTGCCTGTGTGTGCTCCGAAAACCGAGCCACTTCGAAAGCCAGGGATTCCACTCCTGGGTTACTCTAGTGCATGTGCCTATCTCTAGGACCACCTACTTCAACGAAAAAAAAAAAAACTTCGCATTTGGTCTCCTCGATGTCTGACATAACCTGAGGATTGGGGATGGGGGGTGTCAGTTTTGCTCAAGAAACAGGGTGAGCTAAGCACGAAACTCCAGTGAATGTGCAGGAAATCAGTGAATAAGGCCGTTGAGTCGGGGAGGGTTATGGGTCCTTTGTTTCTCCTGCTACGCACTTTTCAGCGTGGTATGTAGTTTCCCAGTTAAAAAAAAGATGGTGAGCCAGAGCCCCTACAGCGAAAGCAGCGGCCCTGCGTACATTCTGCCACATCTGTGCCAGCTAAGGCTGCCCCTGAGGTGGGCTGAACTGGGAAATGAAAGTTCGAGTTCCTCTTGGGGACAGCACGGGCGGGACCACAGCCGACATCTGTGTGTCAGCGGCTCCCAGGCTAGAACTCTTGCCAGCGTTTGACAAAAAGGAACCCTCGATGTGCGGGTCACGCAGGCCATTCCCATATGTGTGCCACTCCCATATCTAAATGCAAAAACAAACCACATCCTTGAAGGGTTCTGAGGGAGAGAAAGGCCCAAGCTTTGCACGCTGTGGTCTCCTTCCTCTCCGCCTAGAAGATGGACATCCGCAGGCCACAACAGCCAACTAACTGTCCATCCTATCCCCTTGTTTATTCCCTCTGAGGAGAGGGATGGGACGGGGCAGGAAGAAGAAGGGACAGAGGGAGGAGGGGACTGGAGAGAGAGCAGAGAGGGAGGAGGAGGAGAAACCAGTTTTAAAGCGACTGGTAAGACTTGGCTGGGTTTTAATGTTAAACCCATCTCTAGGGAAACAATGCAGCCGGTGGACCCACAGTCATTGGGGGTAAGAGGGACTCCACCTCCCCCACCCCTTCCAATATCCTCCATGTGAAATGGAGCCCTCCCGGCACTTACATTCTACATGCATCTCACCCCGCCCGGTAGACCATCACCTGCTTCGATCCATAGACAGGCCCGGAGCTACGTTCCCCCCACGAGCCCAGAGAGGCTCTCTGCCCTCAACACCAGGTCTCTGACAGATCAAACAGGGCCATCAAAGGCCAGCCCACCGCAACCCTCGGGACTGCCTTCTCTGAACGACAATGCACAGGAGACTGAAAAGAATACCTGGACTCCCCCATCACGCTGACCTGTAAATGTCACGGGGTAGCAATGAGCACTCAGGGTCACTGTTTATGCTCACCATTTACCTAGCTCACTTCCCAAGATCCTTCGCACCTAACTGAGTTCAGAAAGGGCAGGACCACGGCAGTGACAATCCACGCCGGTGTCACGTGGGCGGCGCAGGGAAGGGGCAAGGTGAGTATGCACTGAGCGCCTGCTACAGGCCAGCCACTTCGCAGATGAGAAAACGGACCGAGAGGGAGGCTTCGTGCCTCAGTCCCCCATCTGAAATGGGGGAGCTGAGCCTCTTACTTGGCTCCACGGGCCACCTGGTAGGCTGCGAGATTTGTCTGTGCTCCCAAGCAGGTTCACACTTGCCCACAACACACAGGTCACCTTCCTCTTTGAATAGATGCGTCCAGATTACTGGTGCCTGACTGGGGTTTTTGGTTCTTCAACACTTCCCCTTAATCCTCTGAACACTTTTCTTTTTCTTTCTCCAGCTTCCAACTTCCCAAGCTCCACTGTCCTGATCTGCAGATTTGCTGAGGGACGGGGAGGCTGGCAGTACTCAGCAGTCACTGGTTCTGTGCTGCTAAACACAACTGAACTCATCACCAGGGCAAGTGTGCCAGCCCCGGGAGGCAAAAGAGCACCGCGCCACCTCCGTGAAAGGGGAGGAAGTGTAGAGCCACAAAGTCCGATCCACATTCCCACAAACATGCACTGTCCCAGCAAAGCAAGCCAGCCGGCGGCACCTCCCCAAGCCTGCAATTTTGAATGCGAGAGGCCTCCCGCTCCACCTCGGAGGTGAAGCCTGCGGGAACCGGGGTCTAGGCTGAACCTGTCGGCTGCGCAGAGTTGTCGGTATGAGACGGGGCTCTGCGTCGAGAGGCTCAGAAAGCTCACAGCGGTCATTCTTTATTTGGTGCAAGTTGAACCTGCGTCGGGGGAGCTATTTTTAAACTTAAACAAGCATGGCAGCACACAGCTCGGTCATTTATGTGCACACACGTCCTCTGACTGGTGAAGCCCGGGAGAAGTAGCGCCGTTTTTACAAAATGACATGTTTTCAGAGCAGCCTGACAGTGAACTTGGGCTTTTCTTCCCAGTTAAAAGGAACCCGGAAACAATTTTTTTTTTTTTGCTAAAACAATCACCCTCCCTCCTTTGAATTCCTAGAGGCTGCTACTTGATACTTCTGTGGCCCGTCCTTGGCACAGGGCTCAGAAACTGCTTCTCCGGGCCTCTGTAATGCCCGCCCCTCACCTCGCAGCCCCTGCAACCACCGCCAGGGCGTAGGACCCACCGGAGGCGCAAACCTCCCGCGGCTGCGTTCAAACAACTAGTCCTTTCAGGTTAGCAGGCAAGTCCAACAACTCGTGGAAACTCAGTTGTTCCTGTAATGTGAGTTTAGTAAGAAAATCTTAAGTTAGCAAGATTTTCCTACGTTGTCATTAAAAAGCCCAAGTTTTAGGCCTGGCAGGCAGCTCAGTTGCTCAGAGCAGGGTCCTAGCACCGAGGTTGTGGGTTCAACCTCTGGGCGGGGCACATACAAGAAGCAACCAATGAACGCAGAGATGGGTGGGGCAACACGCTGATCGTTTCTTGGCAGTTTCTGACCCTGCTGCTAACCTACGTGCAGAATCTCAGACTCCGTTTCTTACCTGATCTGCCCCCCTTCCTCCTTTCATTTCCATCACTACCTTCAGATTCACTTGCCTGCACATCCATTTTCAGAAGAGTCTGCCCTTGGAATCAAAAGCTCTAGCCACCGACTCTTCAAATTTATCTAGACAGACCAAAATTTTCTTTGTTGTCCTTGTTTACATGCCTCCCCCAACCACCAGAGCCATAGTTATAATACATCATTTTCTTTTTTTCATTTTACTGCATTTTCCCCATTACCATTTATCCCCGACATACCCTCTTCCACCTCGACCCACACCCCTGTCCCCCACAATCACCACACTGTTGTCCTAGTCCATGAGTTCTTTCTCTTTTCTTTTTTGCTTGACCCCTCCACTGCCCCCACCCCCACCCTGAGTTGTCAGCCTGCTCTCTGTCTATGGCTCTGTCTCTATTTTTGCTTGTTAGTTCGGTTTGTTCATTAGATCCCACCTGTGAGGGATATCAAATGGTACTTGTCTTCTCTGACTGGCATATCTCACTTAGCACAACGCATGACTTTCGGCTTCCGTAATGAAGGCAGCATAACTAAGTTCTCGACCTCCCACTGACTGCACAACCCAACTTCACCTCTCTGGGCTCGGTTGTTTTCGCACATGTAGACGTGAGGGTTGAAAGAGGAGACCTTTACAGAAGAAGAGAACTGACATTTACTGAACACTCACCAGGGGCCAGGCAGACGCTCTGTATGTCTCCAAACCGCCCTCTTTAACAGCAGTGACAGAGGGGTGTACTGGCCCCTCTGTCTTCCAGACCAGGAATCGGAGGGTCACAAAGTCAGGTGCACGTGCCCAGGGCTGCCCGGTCTAAGCAGAGCAGCCAGGTCCAGCCCCACCACATCTCTGTGTCGCTTTGGTCCCTTCCGGCTCCAGCTGCTCTACTGGCCCCTTCACTGCAGCCACGGCAGCCTGCACCCTGACCAGTCCCAAGGATTTCCAGTCCCCCCATCGAAGATCATCTTCACTGGGGGTGTGGGGACCATAAACCCAGAGAACAGGCTGAGATGAGCTGAAACTGGAAAATGTGCATCATCACTTGTGAAAGTGACTGAGGAAAAAGGCGCACACGCACACACACACATACACACGCTTGCCTCTACCCAGCCCTAGACGGAAGTCCTACCCTGACCCGTGGGGAGGGGAAAGGTCAGCCTTCGCATGGCCGTGGTGGGTGGAGAGCTGTAAGTGCAGAGGGACGCAGCTCTGCAAACAGGCTGCTGATCGAACCATGCTCACGACGCTAAAAACCCTTCGGATTGTTGCTGAGTCCAGCTTCTCTGTCCCTTCTCTACCTAAGTCTTGGTCGCCTTTCCTACACAGTTGCAGAGCACGAGCGCTAAGATCCTCTTTACAATCCTGGTTTGTAACGGGAAATTTTACAAGCTGTAACTTATAAAAAAAAAAAAAACCCGTGCAGATGCTTTACAACAGTGTAGCTGGGAGACAGCCAGTGTGGGCAGAGAGGAGATGCAGCCAAACCGAAAAGGGCAGAGTCTTCCCGTCTTCACATCCACACAAAGTGTGTGGGAACGGGAGGCGGTGGGAGCTCGGGGACGGGCACACGGGGCTCACTTGCTGTCACAGGAGGAACGCAGCAGCACCAGCACCAGCAGCAGCGTGTTCACCCGGCAACCGGCCCCCAGGCAGCGCCAGCTGTGCAAGCCCCTGGCTGGTACTTAGGGAAGCGAAGCAGGTTCCTCTTTCTGCCACCGAGGTCCATACGAAGGTGCAAGCTCTCTAACAGCATCTACAACCACTAAGTGTCCCGACTCGAAGGCTGACCTCAAATTCATTATTTTAAGTTCTGTTTTTAGAAATGCAAAGAGAATTTTATATATCTAAGACCTACAAGCTCTGAAAACCCAAGCTAAATCTATTTCTACAAGCAAGGAGAAAAATCAGGAAGCCTATATACCAGGTAGTGAAATTATAGATTTTAACTTTCTGTCTGCTTATCAGCAATTTTAAACTGTGGTATGGAGAACCTACGTGAGTATTTTAATAAGGCTCCATGACTTCATGCTAAGGTGGGGCTTAAAAACCACCCCGTAAGTGCTCCCACAACTTCTCATACAAGAAATGAAATCAGGCCTTCTTTGCAGGCGCTGCCCAAGTGCAGACACTGCGAGTCTGATGCGCCAGGCCCGCTCCCAAGCCCAGCCAACCCGGCACACCCCTGTCAGAAAACGTTACATTCTACTCATCTCGTTATTCGTGTGTGGTCAGCTAAGTGAAGTACTGTTGTCAGAAAACGTTACATTCTACTCATCATTCGTTATTCCTGTGTGGTCAGCTAAGTGAAGTACTGTTTACCTTTTGTTTAGAAATAAAATATCTTAAAGCCATTTTTCCTCAGCACTGGCTCAGTCCTTCTATTTTTACGTTTGTCACGAGTAAGACAGACACATTTATCAGGAGCCAGAAGCTACGACTCAGGCCTGGCTTTGCGTGGAAGGGCCCAGTCTCCACACACGCCTGACGGCCCTGGGAGGCAAGGCCTCTCACCTCCACCTACAAGCATAAACAAGGCAATTCTGCATTTACAACATGGTTTTTCATTTATGTCAAAAGTAGTGCCTACTGGAAATTCATTCTGACATGGCTGGGAAAGCAAGAAATGACAAAGCAGTGAGTAGGTGAAGAGTCACGGCACAGCTGAGAACCTGGCTGCTTCACCCTGCAGCCCTTCCCTAACCTGGAGGAGAGACTGGGGGTGGGGGGTGCTGGAGAAGGGAAGAGGAAGAGCCCTGGGAGGGTATGGGTCTGCAAGGGTCTCTGGACTTCCTCAGCCAGCCCCCCAGCGCAGCCCCAGTTGGGGACACACGCTCTGCTGTGGCTTTCCTAACAACGACAGTGTGACCTTTCGCTGGCCCAAGTTGTACGCAGCCAGGGCACTCACCAGCTTGACCTGGGACGCCCCCCGAGTGTCCTTGTTTCTGTGTGTCCTGCCCTGAGTCCTGCAGCCCCGTTGTTCTGGGAGGCTCCTAGTCTGGCCTCATCCTGCTTGAAACCCCAGACTCCCATTCAGCAGCTGGGGCTTGTGTTCTAACCGTCAGGCACAGCACAAGCGAAAGTCCCCTTTCTGTGACATTTGGCAGCCCGCTTCTCTGCGGAAACAAGCCCTGTGAGAGCGGAGACGCTGCCTGTCCTCCCTGTCGTGGAATCTTCCGGGCCCAGCACGTGGGGTTTCCGGAACGAGCCTCTCTGTGACGCTGGGCAGCCGCCTGGCCAGCACCACCCCGTGTGTCCCTCTGCCTCACGCTCCCGCCTCCGCCTCCATCTATAATCCCCCGCAAGCTCCTGCGTGTTGAGCGTGTTTTGCGAAGAGCCCTCCCGAGGAGACCCGCGGGCAGGCCGCCCCCTCCACTCACCGCCACCTCCACCGACTGCACGGACAGGTCGCACGGGGGCTTCAGGGCCTTGGGCCTCGTGGCGTACCAGAAGGTCGTCAGCACTGCAAAGGCGCCGAAGCCCATGAGCGTGTTGGTGGGCAGAGTGCGCACGTACTGTTGGAAGTCAGCCAGCTCCGGCATTCGGAAGTATCGGAACAGCTCGTGGGCTTGCATGGTCCTGCGTCGCCGCCACCCTAGGCCGACTTCTGTCGGGAGAGAAGAACGCCACGTTCACTCCAGGCAGGCAGGACTCTTCTCCAGAGTCCCCGGAGGCCTACCACCTGGCTCCGTGGCCGAGGCGGCGAACCCACAGTCTCGCAGGCCGGCTCCCTCCTGGCTCTCGAATTTCCTTTCTGTAAAAATCACTTTAGGAACTCATTTTACTGCTATCGTCTTGTGCAAAGTTTTCATTAACCACATTTTAAGGTGTTCATCACTAAGAATTCTTGCCATAAAATGCTCAGTTAAGTGGCAGAAGTTTCCACTTTTCCCCTGATATTGTATCTCTGTTTTCCTCCTCCTGCAGTCTAACGGGTTCAACTCTCGTCATCAGCGAATGGGGATAAGAGTGAAGGGGCACAAACGAGCCCCGACCACCGAAGAGCCCACAGTTTTCCTTCCTTCCCGCAGAGCGCAGACCACCTGGGAAAACAGACCGGCCAAGGCCAGTGTGCCTCCCCTGCCCCACCCTCTGCCCAGGAAACCCACAGCATCAACACAGGGGAACTGTAGCTGGCTGTTCTGAAAAAGTAATTTCTTTTCTGCTCCTCCAGACAGTGTAGCTAAAATAAAATAATAACCTGATGTGCATAAACTGTGAACCAACCACCAAATATCTGGAGACAGATTATAGCACAGTAGTTGAGAGAAAGTATAGAAGAAGGGTTATGACCCCAGGTTCTAGAGCCAAATCCTAACTCCCTAGCTTATTGGCTATATGGTTTGGGACAAATGACTTCACCTCTCTGTGCCTCAGTTTCCTCATGTATAAATGGAGACAAAAAATAGTACCTATCTCCTAGGGCTTTTATAATGACTTAGAATGGTACCAGGTACCCGAAAGTGCTCGGTACACGGGAGGCGTCATTATCATGTCCTCTACCGATACTCTGTGATTAGTCCTGCATGCCAAACAGTAAGGGACAGGGGCAATGAAAGAGTGTTTTACCATAAGGAGTTTGCAAATGAAATTAAGAAGCCAAACACACAGAAGAAAATTAGATGACAAACTCAATGTATACTAAAGCCTCAAAGTGCACGGTATAGACAATTTACATATATATCAGCATGAGAAATGTGAAGTACAGACAACAAATAAGAACAATCCTCATTAGGAAAATCTCGATGAATAACTGCCCTGTAGCATGTTCGCCTGTAAAAGGAAGGAAACAGCAGTAAATCATCTGAGCTTTCTTAAAAACTTCCTGGCGATCCACTGAGTGTTAATTCAGCTACAAGTTCCGATGGTATTTGTGAGCTACTTATTATATGTTCTTTCAAACAGATAGGTCACAGACTGAAAATAATCCTCTTTTTCCAAATATGGAAACCCTCTTTAAATTTCAGTCGGTACCATTGTATTTTTTTTTACAGAGTATCAGAATATCAAGCGTTTTCACCGGCCGTCAATGCTAAAGGAGCCGGTGGAACGCATCTGTTCAGCTCATGCACTCTCGTGCTACAACAGCTCTGTGTAGGTGTGTGTACGTACACGCACGCACACACACACGCAGGAAATGTCCGGGTTTGACAGGACAACAGAGAAGGAACAGATAAGCAAATTTCTTCAGGTCATAACTCTGGAGCTAAAGCACCAGCACTTACAAAGCCACTCACCATCTGTGCCACCAGCAGCTGACTGCTAGGTGACACACCACTGCAGAACCAGAAAAGGCGGTGGGGGTGGGGGTGGGGGAGGGGCCCAGGCCTGCCAAGGTCTCTCAGGGCGTTGGTCACATGCTGGGTCCTGTGCCACTGCCCACTGGGCTAAAGGTAACTAGCAGACAAAATCCATACTCGCCTGCCCAGGGGACGACAGGGTGAAGGATGGGCCAATGAGACGCTGGGAGCAGAGTCACCCCACTGCTCCACCCATGGGCAGGGACGGGCATCAGTCGGTGTCACCGGCAGTGCCAGTTCTGAACACAGACATTGTTCTCTCTCTGCGTAGCTTCCCAATAAGAAGAGACAATGGGTGCGTTTTGAAAAGCCACTGGAATGATCAGAAGTGGGGCCAACATAAGACAGACCAAGAAAGGGACAGACTGTCGGCGGCGCGCCCACAGCAGCCTTTATTCTACATGAGTCCATAGGGGTCGAGCTACTCCAGTCATTCCACACGTCTGAGCGTCCAGTGTGTGCGGGGCACGTGCTAGGAGCCGGGGAGACAGGGCCGGGGGCGGGGCCGGGGGCGGGGCCAGCCAGCTGGGGAAGACACAAAACCCCACCGGCACCCTCACCGGTTCGATGAGAGTCGGCACCGGCACTGCTCAGACCCAGTGAGCGAGCAGGGCTGCTCTGAGGGAGCGAGGCGCACACGGGACTCGGCGGCCCGGCTGATGAACTGAGCTCAGTCCTCCTGGCGCGGAACTTCACACAGCCCTGCGGTTCCACGGTGCAAAGCAGCCTCACGCACTCAGGATGCAGGCCTGCCTTCCCCTCTCACTGATCCACCTTCCAGTGTCTTTGCTACGCCCGCAGCACTCGAAGTCTGATGGGGGTTACCACCCCTTCCCCAACACCCCTGCCTTTCTCTCATCCCTCCCTGAAATAATTTCCGTAAAACCTAGATCATGTGAATCTGCAGGGGCTGTTGGAAAGAATCACATCCCTGTGTGAGAATATTAAATAATTCCCTCACCAACAAATCCACTCACAAGCACGTGATTTTTCTATTTTAAGCATCAGCAGTAGCCAAGCTGTAGACAGCATTATACTAAGAATGAAACCAGTCTATTTATAGAAATGTCTAGGAAAGGAAACTTTTTAAACACTTCAAAAAATTGCAGTAGCACTCGTGCAAAAGCATTTTATTGGATACTGACCTTCCATGCTAAGGGTTTAACGCCAGCTAAATTCTTATCTTTGTTGATAATGACAAGCTACCGCAGTTTGTTTACTTCATGCCTCTCTGCTGGCAGCTGGCGACCAGCTGCAAACCAACCACACCTAACAAACTGGTTAATGCTGTGTGTAGGATGCACAGTCTATGCAATAAAGAATTAAGCCAACACCTTGCTTAGACTCGTGGTAAGAACAGCTCTTACATGTGAAACGAAGAGCATTATAAACCTTCCCCCTTCTATTTAACTTCTATAAGGAAAAGGTACTTGGGATATTTAGAAATGGAGACAGACCTACATTCAAAGAAAATGAGCTACAATAAACAGCCTTTAAATGCTGCAGGCGAACGTGAACATCCTGCTTTAAGACAGTCTCAGTCAACAATTGGTCTCGAAGGAGTGTCAAGACTCATGAACTCACCAACGAATAGAATCAGAAACAAGACTCAGAATTTATTCTCATTCCAATGCTGTTCTGGTTGTAATATTTTTGAAATTCTTCCAAAAGCAAACTTGCACACCATCATCTCAGGAAGTTTGCAGCCCAGGCACATAATCTCGCTGCCCTGTGCTAAGAATACGATTCAATCGGCTTAAAGGCTTATGCAGAGGGTGGCCAGTATTTCTCGGAACACAGGAGACTACCGGCAGCCAGCTTCTCCTTCCCCTCAGCTAGTCCTGCACACCTTCCTCTCCGCACCTACGAAAAGAGGCTGTGCTCCACTGGGTCTTTTGAATTTCCTGTAAAGCTGGAGTCTGAAACCACAGAACGACAGGGAGTGTGGCCAGGGCCCAGGAAACCTGGCACGAGCCCAGGGCAAGGAAGCAGAGCACAGGACACCTTTAAACAGACCTGGGTGGAAACAGATGCCCTGGGCCGGGGACAGAAACGGGACTGCACGCCGTCAGACGGCAGAAGCCTGGCTCCCAGCTGCCCGAACCTGCGGAAAACCAGCTCATCACACAATTCGCACCGAGCTGGTGTTTTGGAAAAGCTTTCCCATCGGCGCCTTATCCGAGCATCACAGTACAAAACGATGTCAGGGAAACCAGGGCTCGGGACTTGGAAGGCTTCCCCAGGTGTTCCCAGGACACCAATCTGACACCAGTTCATGTGGTTTCCTCTGCATGAACATTTCCTACCCTCTGGTGGGTCGCCGCCTTTGCACTGAGAGCATCAACATACTCCTTTGCACGTGGGGCTCACCAGTCCCCTCCCGCCCGTCCCAGGTCGGGCGCCTGCGGGAGCAGCTGGCTTCCGAAGGTCCTTCCAGCACTCGCACTCCATGGGATTAGGAGAACTCGGTGTCTGGAGTGCATCCAAACTCCCCCTTCTCACCGAACCACTCGCACCTCCCCCACCACCCTGGCCTCCGAGCACGTGGGTTCCAGCTCCTGTGCACAGAGGCTCACCTTTCACCGCTTTGTCTGCACCAGGAAAAGGTGCTCCAGGGCCAGCGGGGACCGGTGACTCACAAGGGCATCGTTCTCTAAGGGCACAGGGAAACACACACACAGCTCCTGCAGTCCCACAGACCTGTACTCACATTAGCATTTTATTTTCTTCATGTTATTCACAAGCCAGACAAACGGGGGTCCAGATGTTCCTCCCCTTCTGCCGTCCCTCAAGCTTTCCCCGGCAGAGCAACGGCGGTTTGAAGGAGCCCTTCACGAGGACCGCGGCCCTCACACAACCCCACCGGGAGAGAGCATCCTGGCCCCGGCAACAGCCAATGAAGAAATCCTGACTTCTCTCCTTAAAACAGCAAGCTGAGCTGGCGAGATGCTGCCATTCCTAGTTCCTCCTCCTCTTCCCCTGGCACAATAGGCCATTGACAGAGGCTGAAAGCTGTCCCTTTGTCCTGCACTGGCCAGGCGCAGCTCAGCCTCGGGAGCAACAAGAGAGCGGCGGCCGGACCGCGTGCTGGTCTTTCAGTGCGCCACGCCAAACCGGCGGGTCGGTGCTCCTTAACCCTGGCTGGCAAATTACCTAAAGCTTGACTTGCTCAAGCCATCCCCTCTTGAACCCAAAGAGCAGCCGGGCTCTCTCTGGAGAGAGGGAGCTACGGACGCTGAGATGCCCGAGGCCCTCAGTTAGGAGGGAAAGCAGAGGCCGCTGCCCCTCCCCATCCCAGGCAGGAGCTCCTGCCCATGCAGGCGGCTCGCTGCCCTGGGACCCGCTCCTCGTTCTGAGCCTGAGAAGGAGAAAGCGCAGTCGGGCAGCCTGGGATCTCACATGCGCACAAGGAGTCGGCCGTGGCAGCGAAGGGGATGGTGACGCCTGCCCTGCTGGGGAGCTGGCTGTTCCTCCCAAGCACAGTTGTCCCTTCACCCGCTGGATTTTCAGGACAGCGATTCTATGGATCAATGCCGTTTCCAAGAAGATCTTTAAAAAGAGAAACAAAGCAGAGACGCTCCGTTTTCCAGGAACCTGATCTGTGAAATGATTCGAGTCAAGCTGCATATTTCCACACTAACCCGCCCCCTGCCTATCTCCCCTAAAGCTGCCGGGAAAGACTGGGGCACGAAGCTTTTAAGGGCAGGTCGAAGGCTGGCCTAATTTTTAACCAGTGACATTAGGGCCGTGGCTCACCTGTCCATACTGGCCACAGGCCACAACTACCATACATGCCCCAAAAGAAAGAGATTCTAAAGGGAAGGTGTCCGACTTGAACACATAAACTTACGGATTAGGTGAAATGGGTAAATGTGTACTTAGAACAGCTTCTGTGCTCATTCAGCTACATGTGCATTTAAGTCATGTGACAAAATAAATTATTTTAGAAACACTTCCCTTTTTCTATTCACGTTTCTTTAATATTTTACTCAAAATCTTTGAACATGCTTCTCCAAACAGGGTCTCAGGCATCTCTAAAGTCACTTTTGGAGGATTACCGGTTTTCTGTGGCTATCTTCACATTTTTCTCTTCCACTTAAGTTGTCTAAGTTGAAGCATGTTTTGAAGTCACTTGTGTGGCTACCACTGAAAAAAGTCTCCAAAGTCACAGGAACACAGTTCACAATGTTAGGACAGTTTTAAAAATGTGCCGTAGGGGCCCATATTCACATAACCAAAACACGTCCTTTCCTGCTTTGTAAACTGATTTTTAGAAGCTTTTCAACAATAATAGCAAACACTTGCCTTTGCGAAGTCAGAGCCCTGGGAAGAGCTGCCCCGTGGGGCTGAACTCCTGGGTCTCAGGAAGTAAAACCCCGTTAGTTGACCTTTAGGAGGACGCAGACCAGACCGCCAGAGGGGGTTTCAGGTGCCCGCTCTACCCGATGTTGGTCAAAATAAAGTGACCGACACAGCACCCCAGAACATGAAAGAGAGTTTGGGGGAGTCCCTCACCTTCCATGGCACAGACGTGATTTAATGTTCACAGAGGAGGACACGCAAACAGCCCGCAGACCCCACTCATGAGGCTTGGAAGTAAAACGAGTAACGCCGACAAAAGACACGCGCAATAGTGACTGCCAAGGTGGTGACAAGTGCCACAGAAATCCTGAAAGCGATCGCACGCTCAGGGAGGGCTGGCGTCGCAGCCCCCGGTGAGCTGGTCCCCCAGGGAAGAGGGCAAGCAGTAGGACAGGTGCTCTGCTCCAGGCGACGGGGACAGAAACAGGATGGCTGGAAGCAGCTGCCCAGCCCACTTCTCGGCATTGGGGGGAGTTAATGCAGAACCACTGAGGGTTCGGCTGAACCGGGCAGGGAAGGCGGGATGTTCAGGCGGTCTATCTGAGATAACATCGGGTTGTGTGCTCATGATCCAACATAGCCCTCCACACGTAACCCTCCACACAGCCCTCCCCAAGAGGAGCCGCTACCACCTTCAATGCAAAGATCGGGAAGCAGATCCGGAAGCTGTGCCTGGAAGTTCAATGTCCCATCCCAGCTGCGCACAAGAACAAGACTACAGCCCGGGTCTGAAAGCAAAGCCCATGGACTTGAGAGGCAAGTGTCGCAACCCAAGCACACCTGTGGTTCAAATCCAGACAGAGGTGGGGGGTGCTCCGGGGACGATGAAGAGCCGTGGTCCACAGTGATGAAAGCCTGGGTGGGTCCCAGGTCCATCGACAGACAGAGGGACCAAGAAAATGTGGAACAGGCACACAATGGAATATTATTCAGCCTTTAGAAAAGAAGGGAATTCTGCTACCTGCTAACATGGCTTAGCCCTGAAAGAACGGTATGCTAAGTGAAAGAAGCCAGACTCGGAAAGACAAATACTGTATGATTCCACTTATACGAGGGACTGAGAACAGGCAAATTCATGGAGACACGAATAGAGGCTACCGGGGGTCCGGTGGGGTGGGGAATGAGGAGTTACTGCTTTGCGGGTAGAGCCTTTGCTTGGGATGATGAAAAACTCTGGAAATGGGAAGTGGTAATAGTTATCCGCACCCCTCCCAGCTCCCCCAGAGGGTCTTCCCTGAGCCCCCCTGCACCCCGCATGCCCCTCCTTCCATCTCCATCACTACCGCTCTCGCCCCCAGCCCTGCTTAACACGCCCGATCCCTCCTGTAACGAGTCCTTACAGGACCCCGCAGTCAGAAGCCAAGGAACCTTCCTCTGAACTACAGGAGAACTTCAGCCCCCCTGTGGCCCTTAGCCCGCCCGACTGTACACGCAGGTGCGTGTCTGCTTCTCTGACGTGCATGCCTCTCTGCCCTCCCTGGGGCAGGGGGCAGCGCCCTTCCCCTCTGGGCCCATGTATCCTTGGTGCTCAGCGCGGGCCCTGCCCGACAGGCCCTCACGAACATCTACTGAGTCGTGAATGACCCTCTGTGATTCTGACCAATTCTCTACGGGAAGCCTGGGGAGGACCTATTTACAGAACAGAGAGTCTCCAAAGAGAAAGGGGTGTTCCCCTTCCCCCAACTTCCGCACTGTCCCCCATGCCCCACGGAGCTGCAGGGGGTCAGTGGGCCGGAGGAGTGAGAAGCAGCTCCCAGGTCATCTGGAGGCAAAAACCAAAAAAGGCAGCAGGCCACTGATTTCAGGTGGACACAAAAACACTGTCCTGCACTCTTCCCATTATTCCGCAAACTGTTTCAGTTACGTTCAGTGTCACCCAAGGTCACCTAAGGGCAAGGGTCCTCTCCTCTCCTTGGCACACAGACATACATTTAGACCTACGCCAGCAGACCGTTCACAACGGATGGAGCTTTCCTGCGGGGGAAGAAGAGAGTGAACTGATGCCTTCCTCAGGTAGAACAACAGACGCCAGAAGGACTCAAGTCCAGAGCACCCACCCCAGCAGGGCCGGCCACCCCCTCTGGGTGGGCGTGAGAAGAGAGAGCCCTCCGAACCAGATGCACGGCCCGCGCGCTGGAGGGCACGGCGGGTCCCAGGTTAAGGGCCAAGGGAGTGCGTGGGTGGCCATCGGAGATGTAAGGAATGCTGAAGACAGGACCTGCCCAACATTCTCCAGAGTGGGGAGAGAAAGGAAAGGAGAGATAAAACCCAACCACGTGGTTCTCCTGCCTTCTCTCGGCAACACAGGTACGAAGACCTGTCACGCACACCCGCTGGGGGAGACGACAGCTGTGGTCAGGACGTGCCCAGTGGAGCCGGCTGTCCACGCAGCCTATGCGGGACGGCGAGGGTAAATCCCACCGCTGCGGATTCGGGAGGAGAAGTTCCCACTCAGAAGACTCCCTAAGAGAAGCAAGACGTCTCCGTGGGTCCTGCTGTAAGCCTGGGAAGTGCTTCCTGTGCGTGTGTGGTGACCAGGCAGGGGCGTCCGCTGACCAGAGCCAGAGAGGGCCAGGCTCGCACAGAGCAGACGACCTCAGTCAGCCCTGCCCCAGCTGATGGGGACATGGAGACCTGTTGGCCAGGGCGACCCCACCCTTCTGCAAGAATCGAGACACCGCAGGCTTCTGCGGGGCGAGCTGCCCACGCGTCGCCCAGATCCGAGAAGGCAGGCTCTTTCAGCGGACACTCGGCACAGAGAGAGCCCTAATTACATCGGTGGGGCTGTGTGTACAGGAACGTGACGCCACGTTCTGGGGTGTTGGGCAACACAGGTGGAGCCTGTTGTGATACTAGCCAGGAAAGGGAGGAAGGGCCTGCCACCACCAAAGCAATCCAGAAGCAGAGACTCTCTCCCTTCCCAGCCCTGAAACAGGAGGCTCCGCCGAGAGAAGGGAGAACCACTTCGTAGGAAAGGGAACACGTCCTTGCACAGCGGCCAGAGCGGGGCCCAGCGAGGCAGGACCCTCCTCCACCGAGGGGAGCCGGGCCCATCCGCGTGAGAGACGGCACGCACAGAAGGTACCTAAGTCCTGAGGTCCCCTCAGATGCTTTGTCCAAAGCCACTCATTTCCAGGAGCATGTACAGGAGACAGCAAAGAAAGATGGAAAGGATATTAGATTCAAAAGCCTGTGTTCTAGGAACTGGTTGTGCCCCCAGCAAGTTACAAAATCTTGAGTCAGCTTCTCCGCCGCCACCTGTGTGGGCCTCTGGGGGACAGAAGAAGGGGCAGGGGCAGAGGAAAGCTGTGACGCCACCCCTCACCAACACCATGGAGCACCCCCAAGACAATGCTAGAGAAGTCAAAAGATGGTCACGGGGTCCTGGCCTCCAGGATCCCACCCACGCCCAGAACCTGCAGGCGACAGAGGGCATATAAAGGGAACAATCGACTCGAACAACCATGAGTTCTCTGTGGTGGACGCATAGCATTTGATTTATGGTTTCATTATTCCTTGTACTTCGATGTATTGCTAAACTCTTCTCAAGACAAAGAAGCTAGAACTAGGTCAGATCAGTCCATGTCTCCTGGTGTCTGTGTATTTCCCACCTGCTCCAGAAAGGGCTTGGGGTGGCAACCTGCCCTCCCCGCAGAAGGATGGAGGAGGAGCCAGCCCCTCCCAAAAGTGCGTATCTACGCTCTCACCATCTGCCCTGAGTTGAGTCCTGGCACAGCCACTGATTGGCTACGTGGGCAACTTCCACTGAAGGGTCCCACTGCAAAGAAACAACCGATTCTCTGGGGAAAAAAATCACAGGTGAAAAAAAAAAACACCTCTTCCTAGTTAGTCCTTTGGGAGCAAAAGGCCACCAGCATGAGGACACAGCACCTGCAGGGTTTTCCCCGCCAACCGATGAGGACGAAGATGCTGCAGGGGTCAACCACACTCACACTGCACAGACAGATCGTGAGCACTGAAGGCAGAGGCAGGAGAGAGCTCAGGGTGGGCTGCGTCGTGGAGGGAGGGCCATCCAGAGGGCCTGGGGAAGCAGGCCAGGTGGGAACAGGCAGGGACAGGTGGGGGTATAGGCAGCAAAGAGGGGGTCATGGGGCAAGTGGGCAGGTTTGGAGCAGTCGTGTCCTAATCAGAGGCCAGGGACACCCTGGCTCTCTCCCGGGGCAGCACCCTGTTGATAAGCTAAGATGCAGCTGGCTGCAGGGGGCTGGCCCCACACAGCCACCTGTCGTCGGTAGCCCCCCGGGTCCCCGGCAGGGCGAAGCCTCAGGTGGGAGACGGAGAGGAGAGCAGTCCTCGTGGCTGGAAGAAGTCACCAGGATCGAGTATCAGTGACCTGGGTAAGAAGGCCTAAGGGACACCGGGTTGGGTAGAGTTACTTACACCTCTTAAAATAGCTCAAGGTTTCGGAGGGCCAGAAAAACTAGAGAAACGACTTAGCAGAACAGGGTGAGTGGAAGACAGGATACAAAAGCAGGCCTGTACCCAGGCAGAGGACAGCCAGCTACTCACAGGTTTGGGAGGCATGCACTCCTGCAGGGTACTGCTGTGACCCCAAAACACAGAGACGAACGGAACCTACGGAGTAGTCTCAGGCTGTGCGGTTCCTCAGGGCCCACCAGAGCCTTGAAAGAGCGTGGGACCCCACTGCGACCCCTGGCTTTTGTCAGCTCCGCCCAAGACCTCAGAGGTGTTGCAGGAAGCAGCACGTGAAGTGGAGGAAAGGTGAACCAGGGTTTAGCTCATTGTGTGAGCAGGGACAAGGGAGGTGCTGGGGACAGCCACGGGACGGGAGGTAGAATTACACCCAGGGCTCAGGTACTGGCTCCGGGGGAAGCTTAACACAAACCAGATCTACCAAGCTACAGAGAATTATAGACAATAAACCAGTGTGTGAAAGAGAGAAAGAAAGAAGAGTGTCCGGTGTGGCTATTACCTGCTTGGGTGACGCTGGTTTGGGTCTCTATTTCCCTTTCGGTGTTGGTTGCGTTTTTATTATGAAAGTGACCAAATCTATTCCAAAGTAAACAGAGTGGTATAATAAGCCACCACGTGCCCATAGCCTCAACTTCGGCTTCGATAATGATCTACACTTTGCTATTATTGTCTTGTCTTATGTCCAATTTTTAAAGACAATTTTAGAGCAAATCCCAAACATGCGATCACTCAGGTGACAGTTCTGAGACGCACCCAGCTCTGTGCCCCGCAGCCCCCGAGGACCCGGCTGCTCTGTGGGGAGGGAAACCAATGGGTAGCATCCTGCCGACTTAAACAGGGACTTGCAGGGACCAACCCAGCAGGACAGGTAATTGCCATAAAAGAGAAAGTCCATGTGTTCATACTGCAAACACTGACGGATGACCCAGTCTATGCCAAGCACTGCTCTAGCCCTGGGGGACGGGACAGTGAGTAACACAGAAGAAAACCAATCAAATCCCTGTCCTAATGAGGCTTCCACATTGTCAAGTTTCGGGTCCAAAAGCAAAGCACGCTCTGGACTTAAGCGACTCTCCCGAAGTCAGAGAGCAATATGACAAGAATCACAACCTAGTGTCACAAAGCAGTTTCTGCTCCCTGAACTGACAACTTCACAGATTGTAAAAACGGCACTGCTAGGAAAGAAGGGGGTGACTTTCTGATTCCCTATACTTTGGGCAATGCATCAGAAATAATGCATAAATGCACCCCTAATATGTAAGTGCATTTACTTATAAACTACACACATATATTTTCTGAACGTTACAAAACACACAAATACAAATTTTAAAAGAAGCATCTATAGAAGTCCCCGTATACCCACTCTGCACCCTAATGGCTGGTCCCTCGCTGCGGGGCACGTAGAGCCCGTTGTGGAGACCTCCCCTCGATCTCCTGAGCAGCAGCTGCAACCTCTCTGGTCCCCTGCCTGGCTAGAGTGTCTGGCAGTTCCCATCCACGGACAGCAAAAATCAAACTGCTAACTGGGGCTCCTGAAAAGCCTGCCACACCTTGGAGGCAGAGTCACAGTGCCTGCGAAAGCTTGCACACTGCCTTTCCGCCTGGGCAGGAGACAAAGATCTTCCCTGTTGCCCCACAGTGGAGGGAAATAGCCTGGGTGGGCTGTTCTGGAGGGAGGGGAACCATGGCCCTGGGGCCACGGCAGCCTCAGGGGCTGGCCTCACCTGATGGGGTCTATCCTGGGGACCCCACCACTCTTGTCTCCTTCCTGCCTCGAGGGCCCAGCATCTTCAGCTTGCCTGAACTCGGAGAGGGCCTGGCATCCGTGGCGCGTATCCCTGACCATGTCCGGACAGAAAACCGCAGACTGGCCCTGTCCTTGGAGTATGGCCCTGTTCTGGGCTGCTCAGCCACAGCCCTGTCTCAGGTCTCGGTCCTGTCTCTGGGAGGTGGCTGGTTGGACCAGGCCCCTGCCAGCTCCTCACCTGGCCACCTCACAAGCTTGCCTGAGGCCCAGTGTGGGCCCCTGGCCTGCAGAAGGCACACCCAGCATGTGTGCAACCATTTCACTGGAAGCTCAGAAACAAGGTGTGATTCTAGTTAGGAATCCAAGGTCGACGAAGACCATTGCACAGAACTTGACCCCGATCTCCCTCCCTCCCACCACATCCTGCAAAGCCCACACCACCTGCAGCTCAAACATAACTGAAAAAGATGCCTCAGAAGCACCCCCAAACCAAAGTGCGGCCCAGCAAAAGCACAGGCTTTGCTCTGGAGATCGAACCTTTGCCCAGCATCGTGATACACAAACCCGGAACACTTACACGCGTGTTTTTGTCAGTGACCCTTCTATGGGACGTCAACCACCCAGATGTCTCCTCGTCTCAAGCAATCACCAGACAGTATTAAGTGCGCACTTATGTCAAGGCCCTAGGGCAAACGCTGCTGAAAAGACAGGATGAGGCCTCCTCCTGGACCCCGGGAGGACCAGCCCAGAGCCTAGAGGGTGTCTGGTGTTTCACTGGGGAAGCGAGGGATGCACACCCGGAAAGTCAAGCGAGGGACAGAGGGGGTGCTACCCAAAATACTGAACAACCAGCGCAGCCACGCCTCAGCCAACGGGAAGGAAGGCCGATGGCCCGGAGCAGGGTCCAGGAGAGCCTCCGCCGGCCAGGCATCACCCCCCAGGTTCTGACGTAGGGCTGCGGCCCATTTTCTAACCAGTAGGGGAGTGTTTTAACATTTCGATGTTGAACGTCGGCCTAGAGTTCCAGTGAGCGGCTGGAGTCTGAGGACAGGGGGTCGGTCCAGGAAAGCGCCTCTGAGGAGCAGGGCCAGGAGCAGCAAGGCAGATGAGGGATGTCGGGGGCATGCCTGGGACCCAGGAGGGCTGGGGTGGGGGACAGAGAGCCCCCGTACAGAGTCTTCAGGTGCAGAGACCTTGGTGGAACCCTGTGCCAGCCACCAGACCCTGCGCTCCAAAGGTCCCAGTGGGGGGTGGTTTGGGAAGCCTGGGAAGTAGCAGGCTGGAACCAGGCCCTGGCGGCCCCACAGCCAAGCTAAAGGGAGACTTGGGACCTCACTGAAGGGGCCCTGGTTGGCTCCTGGGCAGAGGAGGGATTCGATCAGAGCTCTGGGCTGGGGAAAGTCCTCGTCCTCCCCCTTTCTTTTAAACTGAGGGCCTTGGCAGTCCACACTAGAGGTGACAGACTCTGGACTAGGTCGGTGACACTGATAAGGAAAGGGAAAAGGGGGCATGTGCTGGGCAACATGTAAAGTCTGTTAGAATGAGCAGAACCTGTCCACTGACTGGATTTTGGGGCACGAATCAAAGACAATATCGAGGTCCTGACAGCCCTCAGATGCAGGGCTCAGGAGCAACCCTCACTGTGTGTCGGGGCCTGAGGGGGACACAGGCCGTGTGGGCTGGGCTCCGGCGACTGTCAGCGGAGTGCATGGGTGAGGCCGTCTCAGGGTCCGGGAGCCCTGGGCTGTTCTGAAGTGCTGCCCGCCTTGTCTGGGTGACAGGGGGATTTCCCCGCCCCTCGCCCCTTCCTCCCACCACGGCCCTGCTTTTGTTGATTGTACACATTGGGGCTCCACCTAAAATTGTACTGGGAAAAAGAGGCTATAACCACAAGGCAACAGCACTGTGCCTGCAAACGCTGGAAATTCTCCATTCTGTTCTCTTGTCTATTGCAAGTCTTCAGCACAAGTTAGACCTTGTCCAGAAGGTCTGTTTTTGGAGAAATACGCCAAGGTGTGCAGCAGAAAGCAAACCTATGTGCCACACAGAAGCCAACCTCCTACTTAAGTGGGCGACGCTCCGCCATCCCTGCTGAGCCTGGGCACCCACCCCACGTGCTCTCTTCCTTCCACACACGATGCGTTAATCAGCAGTCTCTACTGTTCTCCAGTCTTACGGGACCAGCTTCCAGGGCAGGCAGAGCCTTCAGCTCTTTAATTTTCTGGGAAGTCATAGCCGTGTACCAGCCGAACTTACCACTCACTGAACCGAGCTGAATCAAAATTCGTTGCCGTTTTCAGCACTCTGGTGGTCGAAGACAGCATGTAAATGAGACAGGGCAAAACCAAGGAGCAATGGTCCCGCAGAAGAAGAACCAGCTCCGTCCTCAGTCTTGCCGCCCACTGGCTAACCTGGAACAGCCAAGCAATTAGAAGCTCTGGCCCTGGAGCCAGACTGTCTCGGTTCAATCCCTGGCTGGGTGACTTAACCTCTGTACCTGTTCTTTTATCTACCGTGGCTAGCAGTAGGACCTACCCTACGGGGCTGTTCGGAGGATTCCCTGAGTGGGCACACTTGAGCCCTCGGGGGCACCGAGGACAGTGTCTGGTACCGTTTGCTATTACTGTCACCTCTCGGGCCCTGAGTGGCCCGTGCTCAGCCCGTGGCCACCCTGTCAGTCAGCTGACACCGCCTTGCTTTGCAGTTAGTTGATAGCTGAGCCTTGAGGGACAAACGAGGTCCTACAGCAACTTTCCCTTCCTGGTTAATGAGAGGACGAGCCATCCAGGGCACGCTGGCCCTGTGCACTAGGGCCATCTCTCCCTCTACAAACCTGAGGGCACAGTGCTAATGACAGATCCCACGCATGTCAGAAACCCCTCCCGGCACGAGGAAGTGGTGCCAAAGGCAAGTCACAGTTCCTCCTTCGGGCCCTGACTCCTTTCTGCTTATCTTTCCAAACCATGAAATCTTTATTTCAACGGCTTTTGACTAGAACACTCAAACCCAAAAGTATCTTAAAGCCATTCATTCATAAAATACTTTTCAAACCATTGTCAATTTCAACAGCTTTAGAGCAGAACATGTCCCAGTTTCTAAAAGATATATTAAAACATGGAAAAAATGTTCACAATATAATTTAGATGATTAAAATGAAATTATCAAATATTTCATCTTCAGTAAAAAATACATGCTTACATTTTTAAAAATATTGTTTAGAGAAAAAGGAAATACAGAAAAATGTTAATAGTACTGAATCTCTTTAAGACCTTTTTTTCATAGTTCCCAAATTTCCTATAATAAGCATAGATTCCTATTACAATATAAAAAGTATATAATATAAAATTATATATTATATATAACTTTTCTGAGGCAAATGGTTTTGATTCAGATCATGGAGCGCTTTCTAAGGTTTATTTAAAACTCGAAGACTGGCAACTAATTCATGAAGAGAATTAGTCCAGGTATATACAAGGAGCCACCAGTGTTGAAATCTTAAGATTCTGGAGATAAGACAAGTGCCTCCAGCGGAGTGTCTTCTTCCAAGGCAGGAGAGCAGAGTCCTCGCCTCCACCTAAGTCTCTGTCCCGAGAACGCGCCATCCTTCCAGGCCAGCTGCCTTTCAAGGAAGCCTCCACCACACTCCCGCCTCCCCTGCAGACTCCGCGAAGGTCACAACGAACAGAACACAGGGCCCACTCCCGCACACTCCACCACTTCTAAACGTCAGGGTGTAAAAAGAGCAGAAAATGGCCACAGCCCAGATTGTGTACTCGCTTTCTCTGGTCACTGTGACATGGGGATTGCTTCAAAGTGTGCGTCAGTCACCTCGGGCTTACACGAACTGGAATGTCTTTGAGTTGGCATTCTGCGTTTTAGGTAAGGAACTGCAGACACAGTGACAGTCTCGGAGTTGCGGCCACACACACTGATAAAATTCCCTCTGCCTCTGGTTCATAAAGTCCAGTTACTACTTCAGGGCTTGTATTTCTTTAAAAGCTCTCAGAAGCCCCTGCGAGCACTAGAACGTTGAAACTCCAACTCAACCACTGGCAGCTTCAGACTGGCTCTGGTCACTGAGACCCACCCTCTAGGCCGGACGGACACAGTGACCCCGACATGCCGGTCTGACTACCCGTTGGACTGCACTGTTCAACAAAACCCTGGCATCTTCAGTCTACCACCTGATTAACTGCGGCCTTGGAGAGAGGCGTGAAATGGCCTTAGGATACCAACAGTTTTGAGCTGCCTTAAAAAAAACACGCATTCTTTGGTATTTTGTAACGCAGTCCTCTAATTCACAGCATCGTCCAAACAAGACCTTTCATAAAACATTATTCGTGGATTCTAACTTTATGTCATTTGGTTACAAGAGGCAGTGAATGCAAAAGAATAATAGACATATGTTTTAAGTGGCAAAATTACTCATCTCGCTAAGGTTATGGAGTATCAGCGTCTGGGAATTACTGCCATTCCTACAGTCTTGCTTTTCCCAGGAAAGTGAAACTTGAATGGAAAGAGAAGGAGAAATTCCTAGCTGTAATGACAAAACAACTTGACCTTTCCCCAGCCCCTCCCTAAACATACACCCGTTTTCCACAAGACAGCAACCTCAAAAGGGGAGGTGTAGCAAGACCTGGACCTTAGGCATGGCACTGTGGCCAGCTGGTACACTTTCAGTTATCCTGACCTTCACCCAAAAGCAAACATAGCTATGACAACTCTACCTGCGTGGTGTAAATAGATACCTGTCCCTACCTGTACTTTTCACAACTGCCTATCTCTTAAATGCCCCAAACTAAAAAGCCCAGGGATTTCTCTTTAGTCAGGCTGCCTACAATAATAAAAATATGCATAATAAAGAAAGGAAGAAAATATATTGAAATACTCATAACTGTGGGGAGAAGGGTGATTTTCTTTTTTTAAAAAAAAAGTCTGTTTACAGTAAATGAAAAAGAAAATAGAGGTCTATCGTATATGGTCTATAATATATGTCTGTATTATTTTAAGGGAGAGAGGAAGGTTTGAGATGGGCTGCTTTTAAGATTTTTTTCTAGCCTAGAATTTTAGCTCCTGAAAGACTTTAGTCTAATGCAGCCTCCTCACAAAGGAGGAGTCAAGTTTCAGGCTGGGAAGGGATTCTCCCAGTTGAGTCAGAACAAGACAGAATGGTAAGCAAGGGTTCTTTACAAGTTCCACCTTCTCAAGCACACCCAACGCAGGCTGTCAGCTCCAACCTAGAGTTTTAAGCCAATCCACCCGGCACCTCCGCCTGAAAATGCAGAATCAACCAGAAGTTTTCAACTGGCTTTGTGTTTAGAAACAATCGTTTATGTTGGGGTAATAGAAATGAAATCTGTGTCAGAAACTGTGAGATTTACCCAGCTTCTCCCATGCTGTGCAAAAGTCAGTAAATAAAAGGAAGGGTAATGACACTGGGGGCACTTTGGATATTCCTGCATCCACCAGAAGCTTAAAAGTCTGGACTGGAAAAGACAGAGGGCACTTGTATAACAGTCTTAATTAAGCTTCATAACCTTGAAAATGAGTGGGGCAGAGAGGGGGTGCTGCAATTATACCATTACCCGGGGCACCTGTCTCTAGGTTCTACTACACTGTTCGCCCAAGTCACCCATCCGCACGCTCCGCCTATGATGTAACATATCATTCCACTTGTTAATCAGAAAAAAACATGCCAGACTCTGTAAATCAAGGACTCCATCCCGGCTCTTGCAGAGGCTACTAGCAGTCCTCAGGAGACACCATGAGGATTCTACATATGGCCACCGGCTTTTGATGCTGCCTTTG
Organism: Trachops cirrhosus; assembly: GCA_028533065.1. NCBI lineage: Eukaryota > Metazoa > Chordata > Mammalia > Chiroptera > Phyllostomidae > Trachops > Trachops cirrhosus. The sequence continues at coordinate 77,454,372 of CM052548.1, read as the reverse complement.
ACCCTCCTGCGAGCGCTCCGCGCGGGGGCCAGCGTCTTGCAGAGGCAGGAGAGCGGTTTGGGCGCACCCCGAAAGCCCTGCCACGGGCGCAGGAGGGATGCCCGTGGCCGAGAACCCACCGATGCTGGCCTGTCAGGATCATCTCCTCGCATCTGAATTCAGGCTCATCGAGGCCGGGCCAGTCCCCGCCGCCCCACAAACGAGGGGCCGGACCCGCGGCGCACGTCACCGAGATCCCGCAGTGAACCACCGCGGATGCCGGCGGCTCAGGCTCAGGAGGAGGCGGCGGCGGCTCCAGCGGCACGGAGGCCTCCGCGGCCGCAGGCTGGGCAGCCGCAGGGCAGAGGCCGGAAAAGCGGAACGTCCCAGGGAACCAAGCGGCGGCTCCCTCGCCTCCCCACTATTCTGGGGCTCGGGCCGGCGAGGCAGTCTCAGTCGGGACCTCCGCGGATCCCACGGGCGCCGCACCGGGGACGCTCGCGGATCCCGACAGCTGGAGTACTCACCTCCTCCACTAGCCCGGCTGCTACGTCGCCGGCTGTCACTGCAGACCACTGCTCGCCCCGCGCCTGCTCCGGATGCTATTTAAAGGCGCCGCCGTCACCTCTGTGCTGTGGCGGCGCACCAGCCTCTGCCGAGTGAGAGTGCTGCTCCCGCCCCGCCCCAGGCCCCGCCCCAGGCCCCGCCCCCGCCGCGCGCCCACTCAGGCCCCGCCTCCGAAGCGTGCCCGCCTTCAAGTGTAGGCTCCTGCTTGCTGCGCGAGCAGCCAGCCTGCTGCCAGTGGCCGGGTTCTGGGAATCGCGAGCGAAAGCGTCCAGTCTCCTGAACATGCCTGTGATTTTTCATAACGAATCTGAGGGCAGAGGGTAAAGTGAGATGCCTCAGCCCAGGAGCCCCACCAGCCCTGGGGTCTGCGGGGACTGGGAGACGCTCGAGCGCATCTTCACCCACCAGGGCGTGCCCTGCTGACTTCTCGGCTAGCAAGGGATTCTGCAGAAGGGGCCCTGGCGGCTCCAGAGCTTTCTTTTTCTGTTTGACACCGGCGTGTGCGACTCCTTTTAACTCGATTTCACCACGTTCCCCATGCGGGGTTTTGCCACAGCCCCCGCTCGGCGAGACTGGCCTGGACTTCTGCAATGCCCTGGACGTGAAGCAACCCTGAGCACACCAGTCGGGGAGAGTTAGAGCGGCAGGCGGCCTCGCCATTGCTCAAGTGTGGTGTTCTTCCTCCAAGTTCCGGAGGCCCCTCCACCCTGCTCAGCCCTGCGCCTGCGGTTTTCAGGGGTTCTGCGTCCAGGCTATACCCATTGGAGGTTTTCAGAAGCCAAAGCAATTTATTTCTAGGAGGCCGGTATCCCAAATGCTCTCGTTCCTCTTGGCACCAAGGCCTGCCAACATCCTCACCAATCACGGTGGTCCCAACTGCGGTGGTGCCGGTGCCCAGCACTGGTGGAGGGCTGTTACCTGGTGCCGCTTCAAGTTTGAGTCCTGGGAAGAAAAAGTTCTTGTACAGTAGATCCTTTGGATCCTGTTTATTGAAACCATTCACACACATTATGTTCCTGAGTTTTCATACCATGATGAGGCAGGTGTTGGCATCATCCCCCTCTTACAGATGAGAAAACTGAGGCAAAGGCAAGTTGAATGCGAGTGGGGGCAGAACCACACCTGGAACTCAGGCCACCTGCCTCCAGAGCTGCACATAATAACCACAGGAACAGTGTATTTGTATGGTGGGCCTTGGGAGAGGTGGCTCAGCAGACTCAGTCAAGCTTAGATCAAAAACATTCAGGGCAAAAAAGGTTAGGTCATTGCTGACGTGTACCTGTGTAGTTAGGCCTAAGGTAAGCGCCCCTGTGCTGAACATGTGCATCCGACTTTTCATGTCATGATCCCCTAAGTAATATAGCACAATAACGACTGACATAGCATTTACAATGTATTCGGTATTACCAGGAATCTAGGGATGATGCCAAGTACACCAGAGGATGTGCCTGCCAACACCACGCCGTTTTACCGAAGGGCCTCGGGCAGCCGCAGACGGTGGCATCCGTGGAAGCCTTGGAGACGGTGCCCCACTGATACCGAGGGGGGACTGTGCTTACTCCAAAAGCAACTCAAGTTGACGCCACCCGGTAATATCCAGAGGCCTTTCCCGGAGCTGTTCTCACTTTTCCAGATCATCCGAACTTGGCAGCAGTGACTGCTTCCTCCCCAGTGAGCAGGCGCCTTGGCCCAGGGAGGGGACAGCAGTCGGCCTCTGTGACAGCTCAGTTCTCTTAGAGCCCCTTCTAAATCTAGATCTTCCAGACTAAATCTAGATGCTTCGTTTAAAGGAAGAAGGGGACTCCACTTTCATTTTTATTGGTTTACACTTGGCTAATCCTTGGTTTCTCTGCCCAGGTCTCCTTCCCCCGCCCATGATTTCATCATCTCAGCCTCTCCTTTTTCCTCTCCTCCAACCAGTCCCTCAGCACCGTGTCTCCTCGTCCACTTCCCACGTTCTGTGGCGGATCAGTGTGCTCGGGCTGCAGTGACAGAATGCCACACACTGGGTGGCTAAAACAACAGAAATGTGTTGTCTCCTGGTTCCAGAGTCCGCGAGTTCAGAATGAAGGTATAAATGGTGTTGATTCCTTCTAAAGGCTGTGGGGGAAGAATTGGTTCCAGGCCTTTCTTTTTGGCTTAGGAATGGTCACCGTGTAGTGTCTCCTCATGTGGGGTTCCCTCTGTATGCATCTGTGTGCAAACGTCACCTTCTGTGGACATCAGTCACATTGCATTAGCGCCCACCCGAATGACCTCGTTTTCACTTGATTACCTCTGTAAAGACTCTACCTCCAGAGAGCAATACGTTCTGAGGTCCTGGGGGTTATGACCTCAACATATAAATTGGGAGGGGAGGGGACCACAATTCAACCCATAACAGGTGACAATTGTCCTTGGCTCTCTCCTCTTATCCCTCTGCACCCCCAAAACACTCCCTGCAGTCTAGCCCTCGGGTGCTGGTGACTGACCACTCTTGAGTGGGAAAGGCACACACCCAGGGATCACAGCTGGATCCCATCCCCTCTGGTGGAGGGGTTGTGAGGTTGGGAAGCAGCTCTACCCTCCAGAAGCTCAGGCGTCTCCTCTGAAATAAGGGGGCCAGACTAAATATTTTCTCAGGTCCCTGTCAGTGCTAACACTTAAAAAAAATGAAACTTTATTCCCTAATCATTTCAAAAAGTTTCACCATTTATCGGGCTGTCCTGTGACCAAGAGGTAGAGACTGTATTGGGAGGTAGTGCTGCGCAGGGCTTGGGAGGGGGGCTGCTCTGCGTTAAACCCCACTGCATTTTCCATAGGACGGGAATAATCATCTCATTATAATAACAGTCTCATTGCTGTAATCGCAACCGAGCACGGAAGGACCGCAGCCCATGGCCTCAGTTTCTCATTAAATGATGGTTCCAGACTCCACAGTTGGGGATTTCATTTTGGAACTCAGGGAGTAGGACTCTTGAACCTCTTTTCTACTTTCTTTTTTCCAAACATCTATCTCTTTAGCCAAGTGAACAAGAGCCAATGCGAGGTTGTAGCGGAGCAAATTCCCTAATGGAAGTTTGAGTCTCTTTTTCAAATTGTTTTCACTCCCATTACATTTTTGGCTTGATTAAAGTTTTGTAGCGAATCCTAGCCAGATACAGATCTACAGCTGCCTCAGACTGATTGGTAGATCTTCTAGAGAAGCTAAAGAGCCTCCAAGTCCTTCTTGGGACAAGCTGAGAGGCAGGTTGACAATGGCCTTGTCTTGAAAGCTCCCACTTGTGATTGTCAACACTGACTTGTGATTATTAGTGATCTTCCACATCTGTTGAAATACAGCCATGTCGGTTTATAATGACCAATGCGCTTTTAACTCCAGGTCTTGGTGAGCGGACAGTGAAAGAAAGGGCTGGCCACAGTGGCTGGGTGTTTCCATGTGGTCTGCATTGAGGCTACATCTGCATGGGGCAGATCCTGTCTCTCCTGTGGAACTGTGAGGGCCTGTTAATCTTTCCAAATCTGTACTCCTCTGCACAGTACTGACCCATCGTAGGCACTCATTTGTTGAATTGGACACATTTTTTTCTAACTATTCACATGCGATCAACGGCAACCAAGGGTGGATCTAGGTTTTGTGGAGTCTGAAGTTCACACAATTTAGGGGACTCTTTAAGAAAATTATAGCCCTGGCCGGTGTGGCTCAGTGCTTGGAGCGTCATGCCGTAACTGAAAGGTTGCAGGTTTGATTCCCGGTCAGGGCACATGACCAGGCTGCAGGTCCATCGCAGGTCTGGGTGCAGGCACGTGCAATTCCTGGCCCCAGTGCAGATCCCGGGTCTAGGTGAGCACAAAGGCAACCAATCACCCATCGATGCCTCTCTCGTATGGATGCTTCTCCCATACCGATGTTTCTCCCTTCTTCTCTCTCTCTCTCTCTAAAAAAGCAAATGAAAAAGTATCCTCTGGTGAGGATAGAAAAGAAAATGTGACACAAATGTGAATTTTTAATAATGAAGATAGAAATACAGTAGAATAGAAATTTAAAAAGTCTATAACAAAAAATTTATAATAGCATAAATTTCACAAAGCCAGAAAAATGACCTAAAATTTTTATTCTTTTTCCCTATCTGTGTAAGTTTTTCACCCTAACTTTTGGGCTGCATATGCATTAACTGTTTCTTTACATGGTATTTTTAGTAAACTTTATTTATAGAGCAGTTTTAGATTTACAGAAAATTTGCAGTTTTCATAAAATCCATGCCCAACTTTGGCTAATGCAGACACCTTGCATTAGTCTGGTACATTTGTTACAATGAATGAGTCAGTACTGATACATTTTTATATCTGAAGTTCATGCTTTGTCCAGATTTTCTTCATTTTTACCTAATATCCTCTTTCTGTTCCCAATCAGGGCACCATATTTTCTTGTTACATCTCCTTAGGCTTCTCTTGGCTGTGACAGTTTCTCAGATTATGCTTGTTTTTGATGACCTCAACAGCTTTGAGGAATACTGGTCATTTGGTTTTGTAAAATGTCCTTCTGTTGAGATTTGTCCAGTGTTCTCATGAGAAGTCTGGGGTATGAGTTTTTGGGAGGAATACATTTTTTATAATACAACTTTCCATAGAGGAGAAGGAAAATGCATGGTTGATGTAATTTTTTTTTTTAAATTCCAGTTTTGAGAAGACATTGAAGAGAACCGGATCCCCTGATTTTCACTTTAAAAGAGTGTTGCTCAGAAGAATATTCAATTGTATAGCTCTGGCTATGTACCTGTCACCCTGGGTTTCTCTTTACTGCCTGCATACTTCCAGATGCCCTAGGACAGGTCGATGAGGAGATGGAACGGTGGGCCCCAAGAGCCCAGGTGCCGGAACGCTGAGAGAGAGGGGAGGGATAGTCCCAGTAACAACCCTATGCTGGGAAGGTTAGAAACACACGTGCGAGACTGGAAATCCCACAAATCTACCTCCCCAAACCCAAGGTACTAGATTCCCAACCCCAGGTCCCGTAGCTGGGTTCCAAAAATGAGCTCACCACTTCAGCAGTGCCAAGGGAGGGGTGGTGACAGAGGGACGGGGTGGAGCATGGCAACAGCATTAAGTGATTGCAGCTGAAGTATCTCACTTTTGCGAGTTCTGCAGAAACATTTCACTATGTGAACACACGACTAGAGCCTTCTGGGAGTGAGGGGCCTGAAAATGAAGCCTTGCCAGCACCTGCCGTGGACGGGACTTTCTGCAGCGTCACGGTGCTGCTGCTCACATTGGCTCGTACAGGCCTCTTGGGCTTCCGGCAATAAGGAAGGAGGATGTTTCCAGCAAACGGGGCCCTTTTCTGCAGCTACCGATGGTTATCACATGGTCTTCAGTGGCTCTAACAAAGCTACAGTCCTCCCTTCTTGCACACCCTCTTCCTTTTCTAAGCGCACTTGACCCGCTGACGTCATTCACTCCACCGGGGAGGCCCGCGCTCTCCCAGACTCCTGCCCAGGCTCTCGCCCTGCACACTCTGCCGCCCGGCGTAGCTCTGGAGGAGGCAGGCATGTGGAACTCGTCCTGCACCCACGACACTTGACTTCCGGTGTCTTCAGGGGATGGGACTTGAGTTAATCAATGCCAAATATAAATTGTAAATATCCCAATCTTTCAATTCAACTAGCTTCTCATTGTCAACCAGTAAAATTCAAACTCTTTACAAGGACTTCTGGGATGTCCTTCCTAACCTGATCCTGCTTCCTCACAGGCCAACTCCCGGCCATACCTCTCTCCAACCATCGGATGTATTTGTGGGTTATCAGCAAAGGCTCTGGTGTCAAAACGCTTGGATTCAAATTCCACACCTTACTGGTTACAAGGCTAGGGCAAGAAACCCTCTCATGCCAACTTTCTTATCTGCCAAGTGAGAACTTGAATGTGTTGCATCCTCTCTAAATCACAGTCTACTGTAAGAAGCACTGCTATTTTATGCATCCCTAAGAAAGAAAATAAATGCTGCCCATTATAGTCATAAGACATCATCAATTGGAAGATTGACTAGCCCTCTAGATTGATTAGCTTTGACTGAATAGCAAATCACCTTAAAACTTAGTGGCTTAAAACAACCACCATTTATTAATGCCTGATTCTGGGGTCAGCACTTGGGCTGGGGGCTTCTTCCGAGGGTCTCTCCTGCTGCTGGTCAGCTGGTGATGAAACTGGGGCTGGATGGCCTGGGGAGAGACTCACATGTTCGGTGCCTGTCAGGCTGTTTCCTGCAGTCCCTTACTTCTCTTCTTCACGGCCATTCCAGTTCGCAGGTTCAAGTGTGTTCAAACTGTGATCTTGTGGCTGCAAACTCAGCAAAGGGGACAAGCCCTGGTGTACGACTGCTTTTCAGACCTCTGCTTACATCGTGCCTGCTGCTGTCCTGTCAGCCACAGCAAGCCACAGGACGAAGTCAACGGTCGGTGTGGGAACGGGCCACCCAAGGACACGGGTACAAAGAGGGGAGCTATGATGTCGTGTTACAATCTACGACACATCCTGATTCCGAAGGTGTTAAAATATGAAAAATATGCATCTAAGACTACACTAAATATAATAGTATATTATATTTAAAATAATATACTTAATATGTTTATATATATATATATTTTGAAAGAAACAGGCTTTTATTAACAGGGTTCCAACCTTGGAGGGGGTGTCCGAGAGCACTCCTACTCAGAGCCCTCCTCTCCCGTGAGAACCGTCACTTCCCCTGCTCCCCAAAAGGCTACAAGCCAAAACCATGCCCAGAAGTCCCCCGTATCCTTATCTGTCCATCAGTCAGTCATGCAAACAGATCTCCATCCCCTCTGGAAGGTGCTCTTGCAGGTTTCAGAGTCACCATCCTCTGACAGCAGCTCTGTCCTTCAGGATCTGGGGTATGTTGTTCTCAGCCTCCATGCAGTGGTTCAGGAAAACATGTGTCATGTTATACTGGGTCATGGTGGAGTCCAGGGAGATACATATTCCAAGAGAGTAGTTTCTCTGCTCATCCTTCAGAAAAGCAGAAGTCTACAGCTCAACATTGCCGGTCACAGTTCAGTTCAGCTCCAGGCATCCCCCATGAATCCGCACTTGGTTAGGTAGGTCCCAGCACAGCTCCATCAGCTTTGCCATGGTGTTCTCCTTCTTACTCCAGTAGCTCCTCTCTCACTACAGACTACCATGCCTTCTCTCTCAGCCCACCCTTATTTTAAATGTTCGGCCCAGAACTTCCTATGTGACCTCTTATTTGACCTGTCCTATGATATGCCATTTTTGCCAGTCCCCCTGTATCTTTCACCTTCTTTCAGCTGCCGTCTTTAGTCAGGGAAAGAGTTCCTAGTGACACAGGGACATTCAGGGTGGGCATCTGCCTCCCCTGACAATGTCACGAATCACTATATGTTCTTAAGGTCACGTACACCTTTTGCCCTGGGTGGCAGTCTCCTTCCCTTCAGGAAAGGCACAGCTGTTAACTAGCCATTTATATGCAAAGTATCTTAAACACCATATCATCCACTTGTGCCTTCCCCTAATCAAGGGCTGTGGGGGTTTTCTCCTATTTTCAGGGGACCCCCGACTCTGCACACTGTTACAAGGGGAGAAGAACCTGTGTGTAATTCAGAGATAGGATGCAGCTCAGTTGGCTATTAAATACATATATATTTATGTACATCACTCAAAAAAGAGTTAGAATCCCTATTTGCTAATATGACTTCTTTTTTTTAACATATTTTATTGATAATGCTATTACATTTGTCCTACTATCCCCCCTTCGTTCCCCTCCTCCCTGAACACCCTCTCCCACTCCCCCCCTTTAGTTCATGTCCATGTGTCATAAGTTCTTTAGCTTCTACATTTCCCCTTCTATTCTTGCCCTCCCCGTCTATTTTCTATCTACCCTCTATGCTACTTATT
>CM052548.1:77403300-77445418 GCA_028533065.1 Trachops cirrhosus | reverse complement strand
AATTTGTGACCAAAATCAGCCAATTCTGTGAGTATCTTGATAACCAGTGCTTTGAACTGTGCATCTGGTAGGTTGGCTATCTCTTGGTCGCTTAAAAGGATGGGACCTGGGGCTTTCCAATCCTCATCTGTTTGAGCCATGTTTTGCTGGGGTTTTTTGGTCTTGACAGGCTACCGTAGTGAGGGGTGGGGCCTAAGGTTTTCACCAGGGCGGGGCACCCCAGTCGCTGGGTTGTGACGCTGTATATGGGGGCGGGGTCTGGGAAGGAACAATGGCGCTTGCTCTGCTCCCTGTAGAACCTGAGAACCTTCCGCCACTTTCCACGAGCCAACTGGGCCCCTCTGGAACCAATTCCAGTGTGGGTGGGCCCGTGAGCCCCGCGGGGCCCTCCTCCTCAGTCAGTGACCCACAGCTCCACTTCCCGGTGCTGGGATCCTGAGCTGCGCGCAGTGCCTTGCTCCACAATGGCCGCCTCGCTGGGTCTGCCGGTCGCCACCTCCCAGCCTGGCCCGCCCGCCACTGACACTTGTGCGCCCAGAGTCTGCCTGCTGCCGGCTTGTGCGCCCAGGGTCTGCCTGCTGGGGACTGGCGCGCGTCCCCGGTTGCTCAGGTCTCTGGTTGCTCAGGTCTCCGCTCCGCGTCCCTCACCCGGCCCGACTCCGCCCCTCCTACCGGTCTGGTCAATCGAGTCTATTTTCAGCTCACTGGTTGTCGGACTGCCCGGCACTTCAATTTTCTGTCATTTCTGGTTGTTATTTTGTTTCTATATCGTTGTTGTCCCTATCTTGGTAGTGCGAGGGGGCACAGTGCGTCTACCTATGCCTCCATCTTGGCCGGAAGTCAATATATTTATATATTTAAAAGTACTATAAATGACGTACATTAGATACACTTATGTGGTGATCATTTGTAATACATACATACTTGTATATTGAATCATTATGTTGTACACCTGAAACTAATATAATGTTGTATGTCAATTATACCTAAAGCTTTTTTTAAAGCAAAGGTAAAGAGAAACATATTAGCTACAGGAAACACAGAGTTTAAGAATAATTCCTTTGTCGGTGGCTTTACCTTATGAAGATGGGAGAGATCAGAGCATAGAAACCTACACACTTAGAGTTGGTAGCAGCAATGCAGATGAGACGCAAAATAAAATAGGAGCAGGAATTGCTGGCGGAGGGAGAGCCAGCGATGGAAGAGATAGGAGGCAGACGTTTCTGGAAACAGGAAAAGGCCTTCTCTGGAACTCGAGGGAAAGAGGTGCAAGCAGATACAGATAAAATGCGAAGATAGTGCAGTTGAAAGAGGAAAGACTCTTGCCCTCCACGCTGCTGGCTAAATGCACACTCACATGCCTTTCCCTCTCCTTACTGCCTTCAGAAATAAGAGTCCCGGAGTCCTGCTGTTTCACAGAAGAAATAATACTTCCAAAGGAAAATAATGTTCTGTGGGTTTCAGCCAAGAAAATAGCTCCTTAGTCAATCTGCAAACAGTACGACTGCCCAGTTCAATGGACAGCAGTGGTATCTTGCTTTCTGGACAGAGCTTCTCCTCCTGAGCGAGCCCGGCAGGTCCCCGGTTCGAGCCCTCCAGCCTCCCACCCACTATATCGAGTCAGCATGGTTTATAGTACTGACTCTCCCAGTTTACACCCATTACTGCTCTGACAAAACCATGGCTTTGGAGCTTAAACCTGGGGTGCCACTTTAAACAGTTTAGGGTGACAAGACAAAAAAATCTCACCAAAAAAATCTCGTTTCAAGGTATTGAAATATTATGATAATCACATCCCTGTCTTCCAAAAACAGTGTTCTATTTTCACACGATAATCAGTCAGCTGAACAAAGGGAAAAACACACAAGCCAATACTTTTGAAAGTATATTTACTGCTTATTAGAAGAAAACCAGAATTTCCAAAAAAAAACAAGATCCTGTATCTGATTCCTTAATAAGCACTGGGATAGATATGGACACATAGGTAGATGATGACACGTAATTAGATAGATAGATAGATAGATAGATAGATAGATAGATGAGACCTGGAGTATGGTGCCATCTTCTATCCAAGAACGACCATCATCTACAAAGAAGAGAAGAGGCCGTTCTGCGAGATAAAGTCTGCAAAGCACTTAGTGAGGGCTTGGCCCTGAGTGAATGCTCTATAAATACTAACGTTTTTACTTCTCTCTGGAAAGCCTCTGTATCTCTATGCCCCTTTCTCTCTGCAACCCTGTAAAATCTTACTTATCCACCAAAACCTAACTTGTGCATCACTTTCTCCAGAACACACACACACACACACACACACACACACACGTCGCTCCCAGAGCCATGCTCCCCCGCCCTTCGGACGCAGCACCTTTGTTGTGGAAGGTCATTGCATCCGTGCGTCCAGGCCTGTGCACCAGCCACTCCTGCATCTGAACGTCTTCCGTCCCGGTGCCAACACAGTCTTGGCACTTGGTACACGTTTGTTTAATCGAACTGCTGTGGTCACCTCCAATGAAAGCACTTCTCCTTCCCCAAGGTGTAACCATTCTTTTCCGTGGAGGTGCTCCTGAAGCTCTTTGTAATGTTTCTGGTGCAGGACTTGTCACATTTGATTGTGATTACTTGTCTGTGGAAACGCGTACATGGGGAATGTGCCTTATTCACCCAGAGACCCTGGCACCACACGTAGTGGTAGCAGGGAATAGTCCACAGGCAGCAGTGAAAGGAATAAAAGCAATGATTCAAATCTCCATCCCTTTTATACTCAGGAAGGCCCGTGGCCCAGAAGTCCAGAGTAAAACTGGGATTAGTGTTTAGTTCACCAGTAGCTGTTTCTATTCCGTTCCTAGGGCCTGAGCCCCACTGGTTTTTCTCTCACGTTCAGATCCTGACACAGCTGCATCACCACCTGCTCAAGAGAGTCATTAACTGAGGCCCAGTTCCATCCCTGTGGCCTCTCTGGCACCTGCACCCCCACCAAGGACTCTATTAAGTGTCAGGCCCTCAGCACCCACCAGTATTTTAACTTTCAGTTAGCGGCGTGTGCCTACAAACACCACAGGAAGGACATGGGACTTAGAACAGGCCATTCGTCACCCCAGGCCCCTGGAGATGGGACGCTGGGGTGGGTACATCGTCTCAGAGCAAAACTGAAACTCCGTGAGTGAAATAGTGGGAAGCCTTCTTCCTCCTCTGATCTCGCCTCCTCCTCCCTCTCCGTGGCACCAGGCAAATACCAGCCCAACGCTCACGTGGCCTCAGGGCCCCGTCTCAGCCTTCTGGAAGCCAGATGCCACCTTGAGAATCTGTGGAAAGACTGGGATTCCCCCTCCTAATAAATATGCCCACATGCTTTCTGTGGGTTTCCTGGGGTCCCTGTGTTAACGGCCTCTGATAGACTTGAAAGCACATCAGATTTGCAGTTATAGAGATCTAAGTCGAAGGCCTAATTCTGCCTCTTACTAGTATTTTAATTCTTAATGACTCCAACTCAAAGGATGGGAGACAAGTTAGAAATGTGAATTCCTGGAGTTGGCTCGAGGGTCTCTGAGACCTGAAAGTCGAGACCTTCGAGCCCAGGGGACTGCACCCGGCGGCCCCGGGGGTTGTAACCATGCCACCAAACAAGTATATTGAATTACACCGTAGCACTATGAATATTGTTCGGATTGCCATGAGAAAAAGAGAAAGAAGGAAGGTCGAGCGGCCCATGAACATTCAAAGGAGGCAAAACATACGATTGGTCTGCAGGCTAAGCTCTACCGTGAACAGCATCATGCTGAGAAAACACACATGAAGAAACCTGCCAAGCATGAAAAGAGCGACACCGAACAAAAGAAGGATGAAGACTCCACAGGAGCAGTGCCTGCACACCTGCTGGACAGAGGGACAGTCCCGAGCTACAGTAATTTCCAATGTGATTTTTAGGAAATGAGAAGAGAAAGCGGGAAAACGGGAGGTCCCGCTGCCCACAGTCTGTGTCCAGGCAGAAACAGAGGCACTGAAAGTCATTCAAACAGGTGGGAGAAAGAAAAAAGGTGGGAAGAGGATGGTCACCAAAGTCTGCTTTGCTGCAGGTGGCTTTACTGGAAAACCACCTAAATATGAAAGATTCATTAGGCCAATGGGCCTACATTTCACGAAGGCCCAGCTGACACACCGTGAGCTGAAAACCACCTTTTGCCTGCCAGTACTTGGTGCAAAGAAGAATCCCTCGTCCTGCTTTATACGGCGTTGGGTGTTTTTGCCAAAGGCACTGCCGTCGAGGTGCGTGTGAGCAGGCTGGACCTGGAGACACAAGGAGGCAAGGTTCTTTGGGGAAAACGTGCCCAGGTTACTCACGGTCCTGCAAATGATGGATGCCTAGAGGCAGCCTGGCTGGTTTGACAGCAGTTTCATACAAGCAACTCCTTATAATTATTGGAGACGATGCACCAATCAGGAAAGCTCCTTTCCTGGGATGTTTCTGAGTGCTCTCACACAGCTGATGTGCCTGCAGCCATCCAGAGAACTATTTATTCAATTGTAAAAACCATAAAACTGGTCCCATTGTACAAGAGAAGAAAAAGAAACAGATGAAGTTACTTTTAAAGCGTTATTTAACCCAATATGTCCAAAAATATATCATCATGTCATCAATATCCAAATTTTAGGGAGATACTTTGCATTCTTTTTTATTTGGTCTTCAAAATCCATCGTGCATTTTATACACACAGCACAGCTCAATTCAGACTAACCATATTTCAAGGACTCTGTAGCCACAGGTGGCTCTTGGACAAGACAGATCTAAAGGGTGCTGTACAACTTTGCTCCTTGACACGTAAACCCATCCCTTTGGCCCACTGGGTACTTGAAGACACTGGGGACTGTTTGGAGCTCCAGGAAGCTGTAAGCAGTGGGTGGACGCTCTGAGGATCACAGCCCCAGAGGTCACGCTCTCTGAGGGGCCAGCAAAGGCAGCCAGATGATGCAGGTGCCATCATCGCACAGGTGAATATCCAGCTGTGCCCAGCCACACCTGGATTAATTACTGATCCACCAGAGGGTAACTCTTGTGTGTTTTTAAAATGAGAGCATTGCCACCACAATAAATGTGTTTTTGACAAAGTCAAAAAAGAAGTTAACTTTTGGTGACTCAAGCTGTGTCAACCGACTTCCCTAGATACCCCCCACCCTTGTCACATTTCCCTGTGATTTACTAGTGACCCCATTAGACGGTGCTTCTTCTCTGAATCCCAGCACCTGGCCATGTGTTGTTCAGTGAGCGAACACAGGAATGGTCCGCTTGCTCAGTGACTCAGGGGAGGAGAAAGTGTGGGATATGTTTTGAAACAGGTTCCTTCTTCCAATGACAGATACAGACAAAGCCTAATGTCTTGTCTGCCATCTCTCAGGCAGACTCAGCACAGATGTTTCTCGCTCCAACGAGTATTCATCAAAGTTGGTTGCCTCTTCCCCATCACATAAAATTCAAAGGTCAAGAAGAGCAGGTTTTGAGGGCAGAGGCTTTTGAAACAAGAGCGATACAGAAGGTCAAACAGAAAGAACCCGTCTTCCTCTGTGAGGCAGGGCTTCATCAGGAGGACCCCTGCTTAGGAACCACTACTTGTTCCTGGCCACTTCAAGCAGGTTGTGCTGGGTCAAGTCCCTGTTTGTTACTTACCAGCTCTGTGACCTCAGATAGAGTCACCAAGACCCTAAGAGCCTTGGTTTCTTGATCTTAAACTAATACCCATCTCCCTCTGCACAATGTGGATACGGATGCTTACGTTGTAACAAAATCAGCAAAGCACGGCTATTAAAGACCAATGACAGGAAGTCTGGAATTCTATCACAAGGGAAGTCTGCGGCAGTGACGGGGACTGTCCATCTTCGTGGTTACATTTGTACAACCCTGCACACTCTTCCAGTATTCCAATCGCTTCACAGGTGTCAGTCTTTAACACTATGTTCTGGGCAGATGTCTACACAAATTGTTAAATGCACAAGGACTGGGGGAGAGGGAGAATATTTCAGAAAGGCCTAAAGTGTTATGGAAGATGGTCGTTCGGCAGCTCCTGAGTAACTCACGGTTGACACGGGTTCACGTGGAGTCGTGGCAGCTGCTTACCGCTTCCCTTCTTCTCTTGTCTGGATGGGAAGAGGCTCATGGTGAGAAGCTGCTTCAGTTGAAGAACATCCCTCAGTTTTTATTCTAGGACACAGTTGAGGTTTCCGAGGCTGGGGAGCCACCGCTTAGCAATCATAGGGCAAGGTCACAGGCCTAAGCAGCGGCTCTAAGACCTCATCCAGACCCTCAGGTTCCAGGGAAGACTCGCTCCTTTTGTGAAGGACCCCAGAGACAAGGAGTGTGAAGCTGGGGGAACAAAGCTGGAAAGACTCTGTGGATTTATTTCTAAATAGTTGAAGGATTCTGTGTAGATTTTATTCTGGGAGGGAAGAAAAGGGTCAAAGTGGATAACCTGGTATTAGAATCTGCAGTTCCAAAGTGAGCTCTGGGGTTATGAGTAAAGGGAATCAGAGGTTGGTCTGGTAGGAACCAGGTAGCCAAGGGCGGAGGCTAAACTCACAGAGTGATTCACCCCGTGAACGATTTACGCAACCGTGAGGAAACAGATCACCCCACCCCAGGACACCCCCAGACGGAAGACTCCCCAACCAGCCAGGCTGCTTGTCTCTCCGCTGCTGTCCACGAAGTGTGTCTCATTCTGCCTCCGCCCAGAGATTACAGGCAGCGACTCTCCGCGCAGCCAGCCCTGGAGCTGGGCCTTTCCCGGCCTGCCTGTCCTTCCCAGCACGCTGCCTCCTGGGCTCGGGCAGGCGAGCACCCGTGACCGGCTCCGCAGGCACGGGGCCATGGCATGAGGAACGGACTGGACAGGGACAGAGGGGGCCCGAATACACAGGGCTCCTGGAGGTGTGCTCTTCACACCACCAGCATCAGAGCCACCTGGAGAGAGAGATTTCATCGGCCCCACCCAGACCTACTGATCCAGAATGTCCGGGGGCGGGGTCCAGATCCACATTCTCTCCCCCTCCCCCACCCACACTCATTTTCTCCCAGGGAGTCTTTTGCACACAGAAGTGTGAGAACCACTTGGAGTATCTGTAACCTCTCATCAAAAGTCCTGGGGCTTCATGATCCTGGTTTGAGAAGATTTATCTTATTTCTCAGTTATTAGCAGCTTTAAAGTTTTAAGTTTTAAGCTCCTTTTCCTGTAGGTGTTCTCTCTGACCTTCTCTTTTACTAGTCAGAGGTCTATTTTTTAAGTACAGTACAAGTACAAGCATTAAAGTGTAGCATATCACATGTCACCCCACGGGGCGTGGGACACTGCAAGCGCAGACCAGGCGGCCCGCCCCGACGGTGCGTGCGTACAGGCCGGGAGTGGGGCCAAGACTCTGCAGCACGATCCTGGCTGCGGGGCGAGGGCAACCCCAGGACCCAGAACGCAGGAGGCCTCCCTTCTGATTGGTCGGCACCTGGCCTTGCCAGCTTGTCAACGGGTTGCATATCAATCCTGGCAATAAGTACATCTGCTATAGGAGGAAAGTTTTCCAAGATTGCTCAGGGTGGAGGTATCACAGCCGACGGGAGCAATGAGGAGAGCTTCGCAGAGGACGGGTCATGGGGCGAGGCCTTAAGGAGAAGCAAGATTTCAACGGGGAGAGGACACTGGGTTGGAGAAGGGCGATGAGAGGAGGCCCAGGGGTGGGGGACCGTGAAGGTGGCCATGGAA
Organism: Trachops cirrhosus; assembly: GCA_028533065.1. Classification (NCBI taxonomy): domain Eukaryota; kingdom Metazoa; phylum Chordata; class Mammalia; order Chiroptera; family Phyllostomidae; genus Trachops; species Trachops cirrhosus. The sequence continues at coordinate 77,437,682 of CM052548.1, read as the reverse complement.
TGGGGAGGAGTGCAGCGTGGAGCGAGTGCAGAGATGGACGGTGTATCAGTTATCTATCGCTGCGTGACAAACCGCTCCAGAATGCAAAGGCTCAGCACAACAATCATTCCTCTTGCTCGTCAGTCCACAGCTTGTCTCTGTTCCACTCAGCGTCAGCTTACCTGGGGCGGGGGGTCCACTTTCACGACGACTCTGTCCCATGGCCGGGACATCAGAGGTGGCTGTCCGTTCTCCCTTGTGTGGCCTTCTCTACAGCCTGGGCTTCCTCACAGCTGTGAGGCTGCAAGAGTAAGCATCGCAAGAGGGCCAGGTGGAAGATGCACTACCTGGTATGAGCTAGCTTGGGGAGCCGCAGTATCACTTCTGCTGTGGTCACTAGCTCCCCCAAATTCAAAGGCAGGGAACAGAGAGTCCACCTCCCAATGGGAGGCGCGTCACAGTGTTTTGTAAGAAGAGAATGTGGGAAGGGAGGTATTGCTGTAGACTATTTGGGTAACTATATGTAGGAACAAACTCAAATGGTGCATTAAGTAATAACGTGAAGCAGTTTTTTAAACTGGATGATTTCAAACAAGCAAAACAAACACGGCTCTTCTTCTGCAGACGAGGAAACAAACCTAGAGAGTGGAGCAGAAAGGCAGATGTGCTGTGAATTTAGTGAAGCGTTAGCCTCAGAGCCCCGCCCTGGCCCCGACGCCTTCTCCCTCAGCCCTAGGAGGGACCCAGAGTGTGTCCCTATGCGCGTGTGTCCTGTAAATGTTCAGAGGCCAGATGTCTTAACCGCAGCTGGTTAAGTAAACTGTACTTTCCCCCCTTCAACCCCCCCTCCCCCATCACATTCATCCTGGTGTCATTGGAATGGTTACAGACATTGCGGAGACCAAGCTAGGGGGAGACGGACTCACAGGATGCATTTTGTTTTGGTGGAGTGGGTAACTGACATGGTTTCCAGTGACTCTGGCATATAGTTAAGTCACTAGTGAGCATGCTGAGGGAGAAATGACTTCCAGGAACACCCTCTGGCTTACTGGCTGACTCAGCCAGCACTGCGGTGCTAGAGTCCAGGACAAGAGGTTACACTGCGACGGGACTGTGTCCTGTGGTGTCCGGAACTGGAATGAACACGTGTGGGCAGTGCAGGAGAAACAAAGTCTGAAATGTGTATAACCAGAAGCTAGTCCATGCGGAATTCTCCCAACCCGGAAATAACTGCCGTGCCCGCCCAAACGCAGAATAAATGCAAGAAAAGCCGGCAAACGTGGTGATACAAGTTACTAAGAAGAGGCTCTTTCCAGAAACTTTCTGAAAGGAAGGCTGGAACTCAGCACCACTTACAGTGAAAAAAGTTCATGATGCCTGCAATGGGTTTGCAGGCAATGGAAGAAAAATAAGGCCATCTGGTTGTCGCCGTGAAAGAGGAACGTACGGAGAACAGGGATGGGGTCACAGTCCTTATCAACTCACCAACCGAAAGCAGGGAGTGACCTCTAACTAGACACACTGCATAGGACACGGCTTCTGATCTGTGTGATGTAAAGTAACATAAAACGAAGCTAACTCGGGCCAGCTTACCATGTAGAGCCAGTAACAGAGGGGAAACAAGGCGTTACCTACACGGCGCAGCCACTGCGTCTGCACCGTGCGTTGGCACACAACATTTGTTACTCAAGATGGAATGCACGTAGCCCGTTTGGGAAGGGGACAGATGGGAAACAATCGGGGAAGTCCTGTGCTTCGCCAGGGCAGAGACCACAGAAGCCCAGCTGGAGAGGCTCGGTGGAGCAAGCAGGATTCTGAGTGGGCTGGGGCAGGGCGCCTATTCCCGGTGCACGCTCCAAATAACAGTTGGGCTGGAATTATGGTGTAAGAGGCGAAGGACCTTGGTGTTTGAGAGGAGTGATCCGAAATGCACAATGATAATAATAACCATTATCATCTTTTAGAAACCTATATCAAACCTCCCACCCCAAATTAGGTAAAATGACTTGCATTCCTGAGGAGACCTTTGTAAGAGAGAGAGACCACCTTAGCTGTGTTTGGTGAAGGTCACGGGACCCATGACCTCAGCAGAAGTGGTGGAGCTGGGGTTAAACGGGTCAGGGCAAGGAGTGTGGCAGCAATAGTGAAAATGAAAGGAGAAGCAGGAGTGAACAGAGGTCAGACTGAGGCTGAGACAAGTGATGACAGGGAAGGGGTACGTCTGTGCAGAGACAGGGCGTGGTTAGGGGGTGGCGATGAACCGAAGTCCTCTGTGAGGACACGTGGTGGTACTGGCCTCTCACCGCAGCCTGGTTCTCCCGTGTGCCTACATCGCAAACGAATGGGCAGTGCGTGCTGGCTCGTTTTCCCACCTGGCCCCTCCCAGTCCGGGGCCCAGGCAGTGACCACACGGAGCCTAGAAGTCATTTCCCAGCTCCCTCCATCTTTCCTGCCCTAGGCAGCCCTGGGCCCAGATCGCTGCCTCCTTTTGGAAAGTCCCTTCCCTGTTCTGTGACTTCTGTCATCTGCATCATTTCCTGATCTCTCCCTCAGCTCCTTTCCTGTGACTGTCAGTGACTCCTCCCCCATTTCACGGGTCTTGACTGGGGGTGTCCCGGGGTGTCTATCCTGATCCTCTGGGCTTCTCTCTTTATGCTGGAAATGAGCTCATTTTAATTTTTCAAATAAGTACACTTGCTAAAATAGTCCCCAAATCTACAATCCCAAGAAGCCAGCCTTTTTGCCAAAGCTTCTAGTACATACTCCTTGATGTATTATCAGCATTTCCCATTCAAAGTATCCAAAATGTAATTAATCCTCTAACCCCCAAACCCAACTTCCTCCCTCACTTCCTAATTTCTGGTTGTGTTATCACACTTCTCAAATTCTAAATTTGTGTCTTCGGGCTTTCCTTTCCCTTTGTCCCTTACACAGTCACCAAGTCCTATGGACTCATTTTGCCACATTTGTAAATTCATTCCTACCTGTCTCTCCTAATCCCAAGAACTGAAAGCCCTTTCATTACATCTCTTTAGGGAACAGTCTGTTACCTGTTTTTCTCTAACTTATCTTCCTTAAACACTGCTTTGGTAGCAGTGGTAGCCATAGTATCATATATTAAGTGAATACGATATGCCAAGTACTTTAGTAGGAGTCTTATATACACGACCTCATTGAAGCCTCTCAACCCCATGAATGGTACTACTGTCAAACACATTTTCCAGACGAGAAAACTGAATCTTGGCAAGTTTAACCCTATTTCCCAGAGTCACACAGCTAACATGGAATATGGCCTTGGACTCATATTTTGTCGAAGTCCAACGTTCGTCATACTGCATATGTGCTAAAAGAAAGTCTACAACAGCCTCCTGTTACTTACCAGGCTCAGCATCCTTATTCCACATCCAGTGGGGACACAGAGCAGGGGGTCAAGGACGAGAGAGCCTGGCAAGTCCATCCATGTCAGGCTCCCTCCTCCTCCCAACCAAGATCAGACAAGAATGAACAAAAATTGGGCTTCAGTTATTTGGGGGTGGAGAGGGGATGTAGAAATGAGGCAACTAAGGACTTTTTACATTGAAAACCCAGGTTATTATTCTTAGTTTTGCTCTGTTGAAGGAAGAGCCAAAAGTTAGCAACCCTTTCTTGGTGGAGAGGTGCTGAGTCAGTAAGTCTACTAACCTCTGCCTGATATTTTCAGATCAGCTTTGTGAGTCTCCAGAAGACATTTCACGGTTTCATGTAGGTAGAGAGAGGGCCAAAACAATCATTCAAAAGAGACTGCAGGGCTATTTTTAAAGAAATGAAATCCCGGCATTAGAAAAGCCAAGCTCTTAATCTTCTGAACACTGATGTAAACTACCAGTAGAATGGGATATGGCAGGAGCAGGATTTACAGAGTCACTGCATTCCGGACGCTTCTGGAAGCCAGACAGCCCAAAGCAGAACAAGGAGAGAAGAGCAGGATGGCAGAGGGAACGCACACCGTGGGTCTCTGTCGTTCCTTAAGTCCTGGGCTGTACCCTCCCCACCCCCAGCCCCTGCCATGGCCACCGCCATCAACCTTAGCCCAGTTCTTTGCATTGGGGGGGAAGGAGTTTACACCAAGGGAGAGAGTCTGTCTCAAGACAATATTGCCTATCCTAATTGTTTCCCTTCTTCCACATATGTTTTTTCCCCTATCTAATAATAGTATACTCATTGAGAAGAATTTAGAAAATGTAGAAAGGGCCAAACAAGAAAGAATTCTTATCTTAGTATCTCTTCTCCCCTGCTCTAGAATAAGGGGCCATTTGTCTTACTCACCAAAATCAGCCCCCAGACCGCAGAACAGCTGCGGGACAGAGTCTGTGTTCGACCCAACACCTTGGCCGTGTGAATCGACGCCCACTTTTTAATGAACAGTCAGGATGCAGAGGTTACACCCTAAATCTATGTAAACACTATCCTATATTTCAAACCATGAATTGTGTTGTAAACCCGTGTATATGGTTTTTTCCCACACATGTCTTATGGTGGTAAAATACACCTAGCCAAATGGATCGTTTTAAGCATTTTCGGTGCACAGTTCAATGCCATTGAGTACATTCACAATGTTGTGCAACCCCTTCCACTAAACATTCTCAGAACATTTTTATCATCCCAAACAGAAACTCTGTCCCCACTGAACAATGTAACAGCCCTCTCCTCCCCCAGCCCCTGAACCCTGGACCCTGCTTTCCGGCTCTATGAATTGACATACTCTGAGTACCTCAGGTCAATAAAAGCATACAATATTTGATGTTTTGTGTCTGACATTTCACTCAGCATAATATTTTCAATGTTCATCTATGTTGTAGCATGTATCAGAATTTCAATCCCTTTTAAGGCTGAATACTCTTCCATTGTATGTCTAAGACACATTTCGTTTATCCATTCATTTAATTATTGATGAACATTTGGGTTTTTCCAGAATGTACAGTTTTGCATTTCCTTGCTTTCACTTTATAATACTTTATGAGCATTCTGCACTTTGTTATGTATTTATTTAATATAGCATCAATATATGTTTATATGTTATAAACATGTAAAAAGAGTTATCATAATAATTATATATTTACCAATTTTATTATTTTGTTTTGGGGGATACATTTTATCTAATTGAGTGACAGTCTCCCTATAGGTGTACAATAGATTCTCAAATAAGTTTTCTGCATTTGAACACTTTTTTGCTATTTCAGACTTCTGCCATAGCAAGGCTGTAACACCCTAGGGCACAAGGCTTTGTCCGAATGTATGATTGATGTTCCTGTTTTCTAAGGATAGATTCCCAGAGGATGAGTTACTGTGGCGATGACCTTACCTACACTCCTCTTGATGTTCTCTCTTCAGTGTGCTTGTCGAATGGCTTCCCAGAGAGGAGCACGGCTCTCCCAGTGTACGTCAGAGCGGTCAGTGTGCGCTTTCCAACAGAGTGATATCATTTGGTCAGTGACGTCTTTGCTGATTTGACTGACCAAAAACAATTGACTCACTTTGTATGTGACAGTCACTCAACCTCGCGCAGACTCTGGTCACAGTGCCTCCGGGACACGGGCCATAGAGGAATTGGCGGCAGTGGAGGTAAAATAGGAATTAATGAAAGAAAAGTTCTTAGACAGAAAACTCCTTGAACTATAAAGTTTCGTTGAAAGATCAGTTTTGCATAAATTAATCTATTATTTCCTGCCTCAAAAGTTACACTGCATGTCACTGATTTCAAGAGCATTTTAACTTTGAAACTTTATAATCAGTTCTTTAGGGTCACCTTGAACCATAATCTTTCCCGAATGGATGGAAATACAAAAGGTGTTTGGGAATAGGATGCATCTACACAGACTCACTTTATCCTGGACCACAGTTTTGGAATACATTTCTGATATAATTTTTGTTTTCCTTGTAGTAGCTTCTTTTTCATAAAAATTCGCTTACAAAATGGTTCCAGTGGAGTGGTTAATCGACAGTTTGAAATAAAAGTACAGCTTTCGGAGGTGCACCTCCGTACCCTAGTACCGAGTCAACAGAAGCACTGGGAAATGGGGGAGAGGACAGGAAACAGCATTACTGCAGATGGAGTGTTAGAGGCAGTTGAATGGATATTTGCCCTTAGAGTCATTCCTTGGTGATTGTGACAAGAAAGTATATCATGATCGTGAAAGCTAAACTAATGAACCAAGGCTCGGACTAAAGTGCGCCGTGATTAGTTGACTTGAGAATGAGAAACGCACCAAGCACTGCGCTGCAGGTGCTCATGCTGGGTACATTCTAGAAGCCACCATGGAGCATAGTGTGCCAGACAGATGTGGGCAGCTCGGGCTCTTTCCGTGTTGCTTTTATGACGGACGAACAGCTGGACAGCAGGGAGAGTACATTCCAGAAAATAGGTATAGTGTTGTAGAACAGAAACCCGGTATAAAAACCTGAAAACTAGGTCTAGAGAGACTGTGTTCACGCAAGCCACTAAAACAGGTGGCCAAACCACCAATGAAAATGTCCAGACACCATTCTCAAAGTGGAACAGATCCTTCTTACTCTGGCCTCTGACTCAGGGTGTTCCTTTATGGTTCTTTTCATTCACATTATGAAATGGTTTGATGAGACCACTTCCTGTATTGACCCAGCCATCCTAAGTCATCTCCTGGGGTCTCAAAGAATGGCATAAAGTCCTTAAACAAATGAATAGTTTTAATCTGCTTTCATTAAAAACTAAATATATGCCAGAAGGGATTTGTGGAGACCATGCGGGATGTTGTAAAAGCAAACAATTCAAGCGTGTATCCTTTCTAAAACGTTTGGTGATTTTTGCATTATCTAGAGTACACCTGAAAACTCCAGATGATTTCCACGTGATGTCTGAAGCTGCATCATTACCAAAAACCAATGAATGAGTGAAAAGGTCATGCTTCAAGGAAGCAATCAACACAGTGGGTGACTTACGATTCCTGCTTTTCATCAGGTCCAGCCATGTGCCACTTACCGTCTGTGTTCCACTTTGAAATGCTGGGGCCAGGACTCCAGGTACCGTTCTCCTTTGCCAGCTGGCCCGCTCTTGGGCCGCCCCCAGAGCACTATGGGAAGACTGGTAGGCGGGAAGGAGGTCAGCATGAGAGGCCTCGCTGGCCCCCCGCAGCCACCTTTCATGCCAGCGGTAGCAGGCTGCAGCTCTCCTAAATTTTGGAGAACCTGCCTCCCGGTGCTCCTTCAAAAACACCAGCCCTGGGGGAGGCATCTTGTCCTCAGAGGCCTAGGTTTCTGCTCTGCGGGCCCCTTTCCCAAGCTTCAAAGTTTGAAACACTCCAGCATCTTCCCTTTGTTGGAGCTCTGGGGCAGTTGCTGCTCCCTGCAGTTGCTCACTCGGTCTATGAAATGTGACACCTTAGCACTCTATTTTTACCTTGGCATGTACTCTGGGGGAAAGGGAAATGGTCCCCCCGAAGATGTCCATGCCCTGATTCCCAAAACCCATGATATGTTACCTTACAAGGCACAGGGACTTTGCAGTTCAGGATCTTGAGCTGGGAAGATTCTCCTGGATTATCTGCAGGGCCCAATTAATACCAAGGGTCCTTTGGAAAGGGAGATGGCGGGGCGGGGTGGGGGGGTTCAGAATCTGAGGAGATGTGACAACGGAGGTAGAGGCTGGAGTGATTGGGGCCAGTGAGACAAGACATGCAGGTGGCCTCTTGAAGCTCGGAAAGGCAAGGAAACAGATTGTCCCCTAGAGCCCCCAGAGGGAAGACAATTGTGCCCACACCTTGATGTCAGCCCAGTGAAACTGATCTCGGGCTTCTGACCTCCAAACCTGTACAGTAACACATTCGTATTGGCTTAAGTCACAAAATCTGTGCTAATCTGTCACAGCAGCAATCGGAAACCGCTACAGTTACCTAGTTAAGCATACTGTATATTAAATTCTGCCTGTTGAAAGAACTGCTGTGGTTCGTGTCTCCTGACAGGACCCTGGGCGGTTCGGGCAGGATTTGCGTATCTAGTTCTGTGTCATTAAAGGTTAAGTCCTGTGCAGTTACTTACAGAATTCTTATTCTCAGGCCTCACATGTGTCCTCTAAGGTGAACATTAGTTTGTCATGACATGCTGAGCGCCGAGGTTTTACCTTATAGTTTTCCTATTTGTAAACTTTTGTCCTTATAAGACCAAGCTTACATTATGGAACATAACGTTAAAACATATGAACTACATTAGATATTGAAGCAAAGGACACTTAAGTGTCGATTTTTAAGGCTGTCATGACGGTCAGGAAAACACCCGTGTAAGATCTGGGGCGCTCACTGTGGCCCGTGTGTGGAACAGGAGGGAACACCAGGACCGGCCGGGCCTGGGAGTCCGGTTAGTGACGACCTGAGTGGGGGCTACGTATCTGGGCCCGGAGGCCCAGTCTGGCGACTGGAGATGGAGGCGAGTACAAGCGCTAGGAACTGAGTGAGGTGCAAAGAAACATCGAGATTAATGTTTGACCAAATATCTGGGCACCAAGGCCCGGCCAAGCTGACACATAAAATTAACCGTCACAACCCCCTAGCCTAACTCACAAAGTGGAGGAGGATATTACATTTTAAGAGCAGAGAATATTAACATAGCTTTGCTACTAGGCTTGTCTTTTCTCCCATCTCTTGAAAATAATAGAATAATTTGAGAACGAAATGATATAGCGCTCTCCTCAAACGTAGGCTCTCGGCTCAAAGTCAATTTTACTTTGTTTCAAGTTGAAAACATCACACATTTAGAAAGAAGTAACCTGGGAATTTTTTCAACTACCCCCGTTCTAAGTGCCGAACAAGCAACACCCGCCCTGCACACACACTGTTACGCCATGCGCTCTCATTATAAGCACAAATGCTGCCCAAAGCAATTTTACTCTCGCTGTTCCACACTGCCCTTTCTAATTAATCTCAGTGCGTGTTTTTCATGTGTATGCAAAGGGTGCATACAACCGATGTGCATACGTGTTGTGTCTATGGATATCTGCACAAAGGCATACCTATTCATGGGTGCACACGAATGTGCTCGTATGCATACAGATTCATCCCCACGCCAGTGTCCATTTATAACACAGCTTGTCCCTGGCACACATGTGAGGACACACAAACGCCATATAATCCAGTCGATTCTAGTTCATTGACTTTCGTAGGAGATCAAGATAAACCTTAAAAGGTTTTTAAAAAGCCAGTAAATACTTTTTTTATATAATGGGAAACTTTTTCTTATATAATGCAATTGCAAAAACAGAAATAATCTCCTCCCTGGAAGGGGGGGTGGAAGTTCTATAAAGCACATGGTTTTTTGTTTTCGCTTTTGTTTTTTGTCTATAGGACAGACAACTGTATGAAACAGGAGACCAACAATTATAACAGCAAGACATGGAAGGAAGTGAGAAGTAATCATTCATAGCTAAAGGAAACAAGGACCATTTGATCCCCGATTGCTTTCTACTTCCTCAGCGAACAGTTGAGTGTTACTTCGTGTTTGGGTACAGTAGGGCTACACATCTCAATAGCCCCTAAATGTATTATAGTCCTGGAGCACAGAATGATAATCAGCAGACTAGTTGAGTTATTTAATCGGCTTATATCCAGTGCAACACTGAATCTGTAAAAAAGAGAGAACAGATATTGAAGCGAGATGGAAATCCGAGTGCACGCTTCTACGGCCTGCCCAAAAAGTCCAGAAAAATACCCTAAAACACTACAAGAACAAATTAAAGAGATATGGAATAAGAAGCACAACCAAAAGGCTGGAAGCCTCGAGAGAATTCATGAATGGTAAGAGCAATGGGATCATATTAACTGAGGAAACCTGAATCTGAAACGCACGCAGGAGAAGGTGGCTATGGAGTCAGGAGAGTGTCTGGAAGACGTCCAAGCTCGGAGTCAAGGGAAAAAGGGAAAGTGACTGAGTGACTCAGCGACCTCACAACTGAACCGCTGAGGGAGCACGGCAGCGGCAGGAGCCGAGCTCAGCTCCGGCTACAGCAGGCGGGCCCGCAGGGCATGGGGTCTGTGCCGCCGTCCTCGGGAGGTCTGAGATGCTTGTTCGGTGTCCAGAGGGGTTGCAGACAGGCCGGTGCAGACCTGAGTGTGGAACTCAGGGGAGACAGAGGGGCTGGAGAGACAAATTTTGAGTCATATACGTGGTATTCGAAGTCATGAGGCCACATGAGGTCACTGAGGAGAGAACGCAGGAATGAAGAGGAAGGAGGGCCGAGCCCCAGGACAGCCCGACACACGATGTCAGGTGTTGTCTATGTGACACTGCAACAACCAGTTCGTTAGATCAGTTTTAAGTTTGTGAAAACATTAATTGAAGGGGTCGCTGATGGTGGTGTAAAACGGGGTTCGCCTACCTGGAGCAGGACTGAGCCACACGCTAGTCCCTACGAAAGCCAGGACACAGTCGGGCTGACTGGGAACACTTTTAGGAGAAGAGGCCATATTTGCTCATCTTTGTGTATCTGAGCTGCCACACAATAAACACTTTTTTAATAAACAGATCTATACATAAACTTCCCCTTGTTGGGGGGGCAATTTAGACAAAATTGCTAGTTGTTGTTAAATATTTTCTCCACCGACCCCAGACATCTGCCCTCCTTTTTGCTCCTTTTGCAAGTAGTCTACCTTTTAGCTTTAAAAAGTCTACTTTTTAGATCCAAAGACCCTGAAATAATAAGGGACATCCTTTCTTTGCACCTACCTCAATATTAAATAGATATCAAGTGGTCATTTTTTCTAAATGGAAATGAATATTTCTAACCTCCCAGCTGCACTAAAAGGAAACGCCTGCGCATTGTTGGTGGGACTGTAAATTGGTGCGGCCACTCCGGAAAACAGCACTGAGGTTCCTCGAAAAATTATAACTAGCACAACCCTGTGACCCCACAATTCCACTGCTAGGTATTTAGCCGAAGAAAATGAAAACACTGATTCGAGAAGATACGGCACCCCACGTTCACTGCAGCATTATTTACAACAGCCAAGACATGAAAGCCCCCTCAGCGCCTGCCGATGGGGGAGTTCGCACAGATGTGTGTGCACACGGTGGAATCCTACTCGGCCCTCCGCAGTCGCAGGGGTGGACCCCGAGGGCATTACGCAGAGGGACATCAGTCAGACAGAAGACAACGATCACCGTATGATATGATCTCACTTAAATGTGGAGTTGAAAACAACAACAGCCAAACCAGAATTCATAAACGTCGGTGCTGGCCAGAGGTGGAGTGGGAGCGGCGGGCAGGATGGGTGCAGGGACTCAGAAGGTCCGAACTTCTGGTTATAAAATAAATGTGCCCTGGGGGTGTCATGTACAGCGTGGGGACTTTAACTAATAATACTCAATCGCATATTGGAAGGTTCCTAAGCGAGTGGACCTTAAAAGTCTTCATCACAAGAAAAAAAATTTGTAACTATGTGGTTACCAATTTGTAACTATGGAGTTAGTTAACAAATTTTACAAATTTGTAACTATGGAGTTAGCAAGACTCCTTATGTTGATCATGTCACAATAGATACAGACGCTGAGTCATTGTGCTGAACACCTGACACGAATATGATGTTCTGTGTCAATTCTACCTCAATCTAAAAAAAGAATGACTTTTATAAAATAACCAAATATTAGCATTTTGACTGTCAGGCCAGCTACTTTTCTCTGAATGGAGATGCGCCCTCCACCGTGATCTCTGAGTTTGATTTCACTAAGGGAAGCAACAGTTGCCTTGTGCTGTTTTATTGAAACAGTAACGATGCTCACGTCCCCTCAGAATTCTGATGTCTCGATCCTAATCGTGATACAGGGCAGCTGCCATGTATTATGCTTATGCTTCCCTGCGCTGGCTACAGTTGATGGCAGCATTCATCTTGCAAAGAGGGGAGGGGAAAACAGGCAAGAAAGACATGCCTAAGAAAGGAAAATACATGGCGGAACATTTTTATGGCAATAAATAGAGCTCTACCTCATAATTCTTTATGACATCAAAGATTTCCTTTTTATGCATTGAATTTATAACAACTCACTTAATCCAATCCACCTTTTCGGACATTCGGTTTTCTCCTATTATAAACATGCGTTGCAGACAATTTTTTAATCGAGTCTGAGTATTTTCTTGGCACAAACTCTTATAAGAAGGATCAGTAGGTTAAAGGATATGCATTTTAAGGGATTTATAGCACGTAGTGCCCAATGTGCTTCAGAAATGTGGCACCCACTTATACCCCCATTATCAGAGACCCTTTGTCCTACCCCATCACTGGTTTAGGATATCATCTTTCTTGGAAATATTTGTCAGTTATATGGGTGAAAGGTAGCTTCTAGTTATCATAATTTATATTTCTTTGCTTGCATTTTTCACATTTTTATTCTGGTCCAATTAATCAAGCTGTTGCAGAAGCAACAAGAAAACTAGAACCTGGTGCCTCTTCTTTTTTCTGGGGTGCCTTGTGCAGGGGCTGATTTCATCCCACAGGCTTCTCCCAAGTGTCCTGGGGACCCGGGGCCTGGGCAGCCACCCAGCAAGGCTCTGACTGACAAGGCTGAGAACCCTGAGCCTGTTTCGCAACCGTGGGCTCTTTGCACTGAAACCGCGGTCTTTCACAAGACGGCAGAGTGGTGTCTTAAGGCTGAAGAAATACAGCTCTTTTAAGCAGAGTTCACCTAATGATGAAACTCCTTTGCTACTGGACATGTGGTCCAGTACAAATCAGAATGTGAGACCGCCAACGCCATGAAAAGCAGTTCCGACTGCAAGAAGCTTTCTGGGCCAAAGATCAGTCCAGATCCTACTCCTCGCACGTCCCCTCCAGTGATTCAGCAGGACGCTCTGGACCTCTGAGAGGAGGAAAGGCTTCTCTGTCTGCAGTAGGGGGGCGTGGCTAATTCTCCCAATCCGGTGCTGACCGCAGGCTTCCTCGCAGCGTCTGCGCATGCGCACCCAAGCCTGCAGCACAGTGGACCGAAGGCCTTTTTTGGGTTAGAGAATTACAAAGGACAACCTGTCATGGCTGTGAAAGCATCAGGTGGCACTTAGGGGAAGTGCTTGGGTTTTCTGTATGAAAACTGAAATTGTTGGACTGCATACGGCCATCTTTTTCTTTAAAAAAGGAGAGAAGTTTCTACCTCCAGTTCAGGCAGGGCATTGAGGATGGCAGAGGGGCGCATGTGCTTTGAAGTCAAGCACTCTGTGAGACATGGGAGGGAGGACAGAGTGCCGATGACACGCAGAGACCCAGCCCAGTGAAGGCTGGAAAACGTCTGGCAAATAGTCAACCCCAACCAAGCCCTTCATTTACACCCACCTGCGCTTCCACCACCACGTGTCCACGTCAGCGTGGCTCCCCCTCCCCCGCCCAGCATATGGCTTCCGTGACCACCCTCAGTCTGGCCCTGCAGCAGCCCAGCCGGGACAGCCCCTTCAGGAGGCAGGACTGCACTGTGTCCTGGAGCCAGGAGGGACCTCAGCATGTGCCTGCCACAAGCTCCTCATTTCGGGTTTGTCGTAGGCAGGGAGACAGACAGTAGCCCAGCAAGGGCACGGGTCAGGTGTGGAAGGTCCCCAGGGTGAAAAGTCCCTGGTGACTAGCAGCAGGCAGAACTGGGAAAACAAGGACCTTGCCCCCAGGGTGCCTTTCTTTACTTGGCACATTGCTGGTCACGAGGTTTAGACACCCTGACCTTTCTCCCTGGAGATAACATCTAGGCCTCAGTTGTGTTTTGGCTCCAGGCCCAGAAAAGCAGCAGAACCAGGTGGGCGACACCAGGACAGGTGTCCTGCACTGACTAAGGACCCCCAGCCCTGCAAGAGAGAGACAAAACCCTCAGGACAAAGGACCCGGTGCTCCTTCTCGCTCCCCAGGAGCAAGCCTGTGCGTCCCCTGCCCCCTCTCCTGCTTCCGCAGGTGTGTATCTCCCAAACTCTACGGGTCCCCAGGAGCCTTGCAACCAGGGGAGCGGCAGGAGCAGCAGCACACCCCGGGCTAATCCCTTGAACCTGTCTCCAGGGCCCCCTCTTCTCTGACTTCCCAGGAAGCCAGAGCAGCCCAGCCCAGGCTCTCCCATTGCTCCTTCTGTCCCAGGCCCTTCCTCGTTCCACTGCCCCTAGCTTTAATCAGTGTCCCATCTGAGTGTGCTTTGGCTGGGGCCAATAAATTCGTGCTTGCTTTACTACACTTTGTCTCTTGACTGAAATGTTTCCTTCAAGAGGACAAGACCAAATTCTCATCATCTCACTGGTAACAGATTCCCAGGCAGCCCAGAGGAGAGAGGAGATGCATCTGACGCCCAGATGGGCCACCCTCCCTCTACAATGTGCTCCTGCCGCCTCCCCCCCCAGGACCTCTCCTATGGGCTGCTCCTCTATGGGAGCAGGAGGAATCCTTAACACATATGAAATATGTTTACAGATGAAATACAGGATGTCTGGAACTTCCAGGGGTGGGGAGACAGTAATGGGGACATAGATAAAACAAAATTAGCTATGAGTTGACTTAAGTTGATAGCGGATATGTGAGATTATTTTACTATGCTGTCTACTTTCCTCTGTTTCTTTTTAATTATTTTTTTCAATTACAGTTACTGACAATATTATATTAGTTTCAGATGTACAACACAGCAGTCAGACATTTATATAATTTACAAAGGGATCATCCCGGTGAGTCCAGTATGCATTTGACACCCTACATAGTTATTACAATATTACGATAGTCCTTTACTTTCACCTGTACTTGAAAATTTTCATAATAAATGGCCTTTTAAAAATCTTTAGACAGTCAAAATATAAAACACAAAAGAAATCTCTAAAACTCAGGATCAGAGGAGCTCGGAGGTCCTACAGAGCACTGATCCGGTGCCTCACACACGGCTTCTGGTCACTAGCTATGGACAGCAGTGATGACGGTCACAACAAGAACATGTGCTAGGACAGGTCGGTATCGAGAAACTCCACAGACGCGAGGGCAGAGCAGGGCTCTGCCCTTCCAGTAAGTGACTTCCAACCACTCCGAGGTAGGTGGCCCAAGGACCACACGGTTTGCACGACTCTTTCCTAGCGAGTTAAATAGCCTGATTTTTAGTTTTCAGTTGAGCTCATTTCCTTATTGACGCAGAGCCCCTCCAACAGTAGGATGTGGGCAATCACTCACCTTACCTCATTGGCCCAAAGGGTTCAGGAAGGGCGATGACAGGTAGCAGCTACTTCCCACACGCCACACACCTAATTCCTGCGCCCCAACACGGTTATTAATAGGACTGTCTTCCACGGTTCCTAACACTCCTCTCTACGCATCAGACCACAGAAGTGCCACCGCTTAGCAACCGTGTTGTGAGGAGATTTAATAGAAAAACTGTTAATGGTTGAGAAAAAAATAACAAAGTATTATAATTTCTTGATGCGGATGAAAGTATTTGCTTAAAAAATGTTTGAAGTTATATCACTTATTGGAACAAAACGTTAGTACACAAGGATTTGTTTGGCAGATCCAGGGATCCAGGCTGGGTTCTGGGTAAGAGGTTGGTGCCCTTGTGTTTTGTTTCCTTCACAGTTCTTATCATAATTTCCAGGTATTTTATCTGAAATCATAAGCTTTGTGAAGCTGGACAGTGTTTGGCTCGTATCGCTAGGTTGTGTACCTGGCAGCAGCAGCGGCTGCTGAGTGAATGCGTGGAAACCCCTCTCGGTCATATTCTGATTTCATGAGTTGAGCGGAAGCTTGCATAAATAACTTCTAAAGTCCCTATTTCCAGCCTTAAATGAAAGCCATGTCTTGCCCAGGCTCAGCTGGCACAATCTGCCCCCAAACACACACCCACTGTCTGGGGAAGTGAGTGCTTGAACTCGGTCGCTACAATATCGACGTGGTTGTGGACTGCGGTGGCCGGCTTGGCGGGTGTTCGATCCTCTTTCCAAATCTGGATATTTCAGAGACGTGGCTCCCACAGAACACTAGCTTTACTGTTTGCACATAATTTTTGCAAAATCTACAATTATTTATGGCAGTTTACACAATTGACATGTAATTCTACCGGGACTGAAGTAGCGGAGCTGCAGTGAAGCTTGCCAACTGTGTCTTTCTTACTTGGGGCCCTTCTGCACAAACCGAATCCTGACAAGACCCAAAATGAACCCTCTCTGGGATGCTTCCTTCCTGTGATTTCTTTGTTCCAGTTCTGCGATTTATTTTATTTTTTCTTTATTTTTATTGTTCACACTATGACTGATGTTCCTATCCCCGCCTCATTTGCCCCCATTCTCCCAGCCCCCACTTCCCCTTCCCTCTGACCATCACCACACTGCTGTCTGTGTCCATAGTTACACATGTGTATTCTTTGACTAATCCCTTCACCTCTTTCATCCAGTGTCCCTCTCCCCCTGCCTTCTGACAGCTGTCAGTTTAATTGCACAGCTAGCTTAATTTAGTAGTTACCACGGACTCATCTCCCCATTCATTTTACCAATGACATCAGCCCAGGCCAGAAATGAATGCTGATGAGAAGCCAGCCAGGGGAACATACATAGTGTTTCCGTGTGTAGATGGGTGCTGCAAATTAGCGGTTATTTTGATAGTGTTTTCATGGTTGCCGATGAATCCCATGCTCTCTCCTCTTGCCTTCTGCTGCTGTTTAGAGCTCCAAGGATGCCTCAGAGCAAGGGGACACGAGGGCTAGCTGGAGCTGTGACAAGATCCACTCCCCAAATCCACTCTGCCGGTGATGGTGTGGAGACCTAGATGGTGGCATGGTTTGCCCACAGCACAGAGCCGGGCGTGCAGAGGGGAAACCAAAATCCTGGTCTGCGGTGCCCAGCCCACCCATAGGTGGCTGTCCTGCGCCTCGGTGTCAATCCCACGCCCTGGCACAGTAACCCCGGCCCTGTCCTCCCCTGCACCCATCCACAGCAGGCGGGATGAGGTCTGCGTGTTCCAGTTTCTGCCCACATCAGGTTAACGGCCTGGCCGGGAGGAAGCGCCCCAGCTGCACTCACGTTCTCGGGCTGCTGTAACGAAGAACAATGAAAAACAGAAATGTGCAGTCTCACAGTTCTTCCTGAAGCTAGAAATTCAAGGTTAGCCAGGAGTCAGCAGGGCTGGTTCCTTCTGGGGGCTGTGAGGGAGAATCCACCCCAGGCCTCTCTCCTGGGACCCCTGGGTCTCGGCAGCCTCGAGTCTCCAATCTCTGCCTCCGCCCGCGCAGGACCACCTTCCCAGTGTGTGCCTCGACGCCAGCTCCTCTGTGCGTGTCTGTCTCCGTGTCCCAATTCCCCCTTTTTATAAGGACACCAGTCTATTAGATTAGGGTCCACCCTGATGACCTTATTTTAACTTGATTAGCTCTCTGAAAAACCTATTTCCAAATGAGGTCACACTCTGAGGTACCGAGGGTTAGGATATATCTTTTGAGGGGGACACAGTTCAGCTCATGACACCAGCTGAGACCTTTTCTCTGTCAGCTGAACTGCAAAACCACCACCTGACAGCGCAGAGCAGGGAGAAGGGAGAAGATGAAACGCAGCAAAGGGGATCTTTCTACTCCAAGGGGAGTTTAAACAAAGAAGCAGATAATAGCTGGAACTGAAAAGTTTTGGGGATATTGTTGTTCTTGTTGTTTGCTTGTAACGTTCTCCCTGACCCAGTGTTCTCGCACTCACTCGTCGATTCATCGTGGCTTGACTGAATGCCTACTATGTGCTAGGCTCTGTTCTAGGGCCTAGACGCACCGCTGCAATATAAACAAAACACACACGCCCTGGTTCTCATGGCGCTGATCCTCTAGGTGCTGATCCACATGAATATGTAGCTTGTCGGATTATACCAATTTTCTGAAGGACAGCAGAGCAAGAAAGGGTAAGAGTGCCAAGGGAGAGGAGTAATGCAACTTAAGGAGCTGACCCGGGAGAAAGACGCAGGAGGTGGGAGGAGCCACAGTGAACTGAGGCCGAAGGCAGAGCACGTGCCCAGGCCCTGGAGCGGAAGCTCGGCTGCAGCCTCCGAGGACCAGGGAGGAGGCCACTCTGGCTGGAGCAGAGGGGATGCGTGGAGGGAAAGGGCAGGAGGAGGGGAGGCTGTGGAAGGTCGAGGAAAGTAGGCCTTGACGGATTCCGTAAGGGTGCTGGCCTTTCACCCAGAGAGCGAGGATGGCCAACCACAGGTTGTGAGTAAAGGAGGGACGTGATCCGACCTGCATACCAGACTCCAGGGCAGCAGGGGTGACAACAGGGAGATCAGCCAGGGGCCGAGACGGTGAGCCAGGTGGAGGCCATGGGGCCTGAACCGGGGTGGTGACTGGATGTGGCACAAAAGGGGTTACATCCAGAATCTGGACAGACTGTGAAGGGAGAGCCAGTCTTCTTTCCTAAAGGGTTGGGTGTGGTTTGTGAGAGAAAAGGTCAAGAAGGACTGCAAACTTTGGGGCCTCAGCAAGGGGAGGGATAGAGTGGCCATCAACTAACACGTGACAGACTAGGATTTGGGGGGAGGGGGTTGGAGATCAAGAGCTCAGCTGGAAACATGATGCTCTCTGGGCACCGAAGTGGCCGGGCCGGAGTGCCTGCAGGCCGTGCGTGCCCGCAGGACGGGACAGACACTGGGCATCGAAGACCCACCAGTGCCGGTGCCGCACAGCTACCCACTGCGACCCCCACCCCCTCCCGACCCGAGCACTGACTCCTGCCACTACTCCTTCCTCTTCCTCAGGATGTCATCCCAACTCAGGCTTTCCTGTTGGAAATCCAAGCACCCTGCCGTTTCCTTTCTCCAGTCAGCAAACCCCGCCTCCGAGCCAGACACGGGGTGGGCTGCAGATGGGTGGGCGTCCCGCGCCTCTCCCTCTTGGGAGCCCTTCCTCCGTCCACTCTCTTCTCCTCGGACCTCATCGGCCCACCGAGCCCTCGCTGCCTGGGGCTCTCCCTCTGGCCTCGTGTCATATACAGCACCGTCTGTCATTGGACATCTGGGGTCGATCTCCCGCTCCCTAACGGAGATGCCAGCTGTGTGCACTGAGCACCTGGCGGTGCACGCGCGGCGACTCCACGGCTCTGGCCCATTCGTTAGGCCTACAGCGCTCAGTGTCTGAGTGCACCTCCAGACCCGGCCCAGCTTCTCCCTTCCTGCCTGGGCTCTCTCACGTCGGTAAAGGAACAGTGGGGAGGGCCGGAAGGAGAAGGAAGGACGGTCTAACTTGTCAGTACTGTAGTCTTGACCCTGATCTAATGGGCTGTAAGCCTTTGATTCTTTAGCTCCGGCACACAGCCCTGTCGCCCGAGTCCTGTGAATGAGCACTGACTGCCCTGAGGAGGAGCTGTGTGGTTTCCAATACAAACAGCATGAGCTTTGCCCTCTAGCAAACTTGAGCTTGAATCTGGCTCTGCCGCCTGCTAACTGGCCACATTAAGCAAACCACTTCACTTCTATCCCCCCCATCTCAATCACCTCTATAATGACATAGTCCTCAAGGTCTTTGCAAGAAAAATATAGCATAGTGCCGGACATAGAGAACCCACCCAGGAAAGAAACGCCGTCTTCCGTGAAAGGGCCCACGGAACTTTCTCTGCTTCCTGGGCTGGCCCATGCCAGTTCTTGTGAGGGCAGTTCCTTGTCCACTGGCTTTGTCAATTCCAGAAGACAATGTCCTGAGAACTCTCGGCAGTGACCCCCTCCGAGGTGGATTGTTGCTGTGTCTCTGGGAGTCCAGGGGAGGAGAGCGCGTCTGTACTGGGAGATGCACAAAGGAGCTGGGGGACTCCGTGTGAACCCCACTCGCCTTCTCCTCGTGGATCTCCATGGCTTCTCTCACTCCTAGTTCGCTACGACTCGATCCCAGTAATTTTAGTGAGATTAGTACATAGGTAGTGAGAGGAATTTTAGCTTCTCTCTGCTGCTCTAAGGGAGTGGGTGGGATTGGACACAAGGTGACTTGTTCCCAGAGGGACCAGCCACCGAGCTCCTTAAGGGACAATGCAATTGGTCACAAGACTCGGTCCACACAGGCCAAATCAAGTGGAATACTCAATCCTCAGCTCAGCCCACGATGCCTGAGTAGCTGAGCAAGAAGGAAGGGATTGTAAAATTAAGTTATAGGAGAACAATTCTCTGCAACTTCTTTTGATGAACTTGCAAAGACATAATTCCATTTAATCCTTTTCCCTCTTGGGGTTGTACAGCAGAGCCAGGTCACAGAGGAGGGCATTGCCCAGAGCAACCGCAATAGCAGAGCTGTGCTCGGAACTCGGGCCTTCTGACGCCAGCACCAGTATTTATCCACCTCCTACCTCTCTCCTGCCTCAGGCAGGGGGCCCAGCCCTCCCTGTCCTGCACGACTATACCTCAGTGACTGGTCCCGCAGTTTATACCTTGCTTGACTTTTTAAAAGGATGACCTATGTCACACTTTTAAGTGCCAATTTTCCTGGTGTTTACAAAGAATTTGAAACTAGTCCATGGCAATATCTACCCAAGGGCGTGTCTCTCCTTTGCTCAAACTGTCCAATTCACAGTCGTCAGATCTGAGTCAATGCCACCGCTCTCCCCAAATCAGCAGGGACAAATCAAAACTTTCCATCTCTTTAGCCTGTCTTTCATTTGTGTTTTTTTAAGTACAAGGGTGAAAGGTCTCCAGATCAACAGAATTTCTAACAGATAATTGTTTAAGAGAAAAGAGCATGGGGTTAAAATTCAGTGTTAAGTTCAGCCTGGTCAGTAACAGCCTTCACCTTTGTCCCTGCACCATCCCCCTTCAACCTCCCCCATCTGCAGGCTCGACCTCAGTCCAGCATTTGGGGCCAATCCTGTCCTCAGTCAATGGTTTTGGCCCACCGCTCGGACACCCTTTCCTGGCCCCTGCCCTGTGTGTTCTTGCTTTGCCTCCCCAAATGAACCCCATCTTCGACCCAATCATTGGGTTCTTCCCTATTTCTTAAACTTGAATATCTATTTTTGTCTCTTGCCAACCACTTCAGTACCTGCAGGGCCGAGCCTCTGACTGTCTGGTGTCGGATACCTTACCAGGGACAGGGGGTTCCTGAACGTGGGCCCAGCGTGGACACCGAGCGGCCAGGGCTCTGTGCTCGCACTCAGAGAGGGGCGCAGGGACATACCCAGTGCAGGGGACGAAGCTGTCCCAGAGAACAGGGACTTCTGC
Source organism: Trachops cirrhosus (assembly GCA_028533065.1). Taxonomy (NCBI): domain Eukaryota; kingdom Metazoa; phylum Chordata; class Mammalia; order Chiroptera; family Phyllostomidae; genus Trachops; species Trachops cirrhosus. Next base: position 77,416,554 of record CM052548.1, on the reverse strand, counting down.
CCGGGGTTCCTGATGGTCCAGGATTTGAACCTGCTTCGTCAAGCCCAGGGCACGGACCATGCGATATTTCTCAATAACTGAAAGCAACCATTGACATCTGCCAGCGGGAGTTCTATCTTTGGTTGTCAGAGGATACATCAAACGCTGCTTGGTGTGTGTTTGAATAATGGGGAGGATGGTTTGCGTTGCTTGGGGGAGCACAAAACATATTTTTATCCTGAATGGGCAATTGGAAATCCTGACTTTAAAACAACAACAAATTCCTTCTCTGCTTGAATTAGCATATCAGTCGGTTAAATAACAAATATTTATTAAGTTCCTACAATGGAACCCTTGCCTTCCCTGTTTAATAACTCTTGACAAATTCTCTAATATCCTGTCAAAGAAAATACCATATTTTTCAGACTATAGGACGTACTTTCCCCCCAAATTTGGGAGGAATAATGGTTGTTAATGCTGCTATTGAGTTCTGTTTACATTTACTCTGCTGAAATATTATGTTATTTATGTTATTAGATATTTTATCACATTTTTTGCTTCAAACCTTTTTTCCAATTTTCCTCCTCTAAAACCTAGGGGCATCTTATGGTCTGAAAAATACAGTAGTTCCTCTGTGCAATCATCTCAAATCATGTTTATCTTCCCATTTTATTTCTGGACTACCTAGAGGTGTTCTTTTCATTGTTGTTCATTCTTGTTTTTGTTTTCCCTAGGAGATGGGTTGGTCAATTCTATGTCTCAGTCCAGACCTGAGTTCTACAACCTTAGATCAGGAAAGTAAAATCACATCTCCATCTTATAAAAGGCAGGCTCCTGGGTTAAGATAAACCTAGTCCAGTGGTTCCCAGACCTGGTTGTGTATAAAATTGCATGGGGCACGTATAGATATATATTTGAATGGGAGCCAATGTGCTGCCAATACACAGAATTTCAGTTGGGGGCCACTGGCTTCGTCTCATATGCAAGGAAATTGAAAGTCACACAACTTGTGGCAGAGCTGGGATAAGAGACCCCAGTCTTCTCCCAATTTCAGCCCTGTTTCCATTCTATTGGACCTTCCATTACATTCAATAACCTCCAGGATTAAAGAGATAAATATCTCTCCATGAAATTCTAAATGGATTTTTAGACATGTCTATATTATTTCTTTCCCCTAGCTCTTCACTCTGTAGGAATGTATTGCCTCTCACGTTCCTTCATAGCAAAGCCTTCTTTAAAAGTAACCAATAGCACACAGCCCTGCACTAGTACTGGAAACAAGCCCCAGAGACTCAGCTCATCCCATTGGGAGCTTGTTGAGCCTACCATTCAGCATTTACTGGGGTCTCACTGTGGGTGTGGCTCTACGCCAGGCTCTGTGGGCACAGAAGCATTTTTTAAAAAATGTGTTTCGCCCTGGCTGGTGTAGCCCAGTGGATCGAGCGTGGGCCTGTGAACCAAGGGATCGTGGTTTGATTCCCAGTCAGGGCACATGCCTGGGTTGTAGGCCAGTTCCCAGCAGGGAATGCACAGGGGGCAACCATACACTGATATTTCTCTCCCTCTCTCCTTCCTTTCCCCTCTAAAGATAAATAAATAAAATCTTAAAAAAAAAGGTGTTTCATTCTAATTGAAGAGAGGTGCCCAGACATACAGAAAGGTAATAAAACCCGGCTGTGCAATCATAAGCTTTCTTCGGGGGGCGAATTAGTTAAGGCCGGTTAGCTGAGGTAACACACACACTCCCACATATGAACAGAAATTTCTGGAGGGTGGGCAGCTCCCCCCTACCCCGGCAGCAGTTCAGGCTCTCGGTCTCCTCCCCACTTTCTACGTCTGCCACCGTCCGACACCAGTTTCCACACAGTATCAGCTGTCTCTCGACAGTACTTTCAAATGATTAGAACCAAAAAGCAAGATTGCCTCATGGTTCCTTCTGCACTAAAGGAGTTACAAGGTGAATCTTCTGTTGGGAGTTCTCTGGAACCACTAAGGAGCTCTGCCTGAGTGCCCCCCACCCCCAATGTCCGCACCCCTGCACGGCCTCTCCACGGGCATTCTCTGCACCAATTGCCCCCCTCTGGAATCTGCCTCTACTTGTATTTTCCCTTTTCTCTGATTTAGTCCTCCATGCCTTCCCTTAAAGAAAACTTATCAAAGTATAAATTATGGTAAACCAAAAATTCTAAATTTACTAAGTGAAGATAAATGCTGTTGTATCATCTCAAAGCCTTTTCTAATGAAGCACAAGACATACAAGTAAATGCATGACAGTCCAATGTACTGCTGTCGAATCCAAAGAGGGAACGCAGCACCTCTGGCAGCCTCTTTGCCTTGTGATGGCTTTTAATCCAAACATCGGGCAACTGGGAACAGGAGGTTGTCTTTCTACCCAACTCCTCGCCCAGGGAGCCACGGGGCTGTGGAAGGGGTTCCTCTTTGGGGCCAGGCCATGGGATCCAACCTTACCACCAGAATTTCTTTGAACACAAAACAGAAACCTTCCCCCAGAAGGAAGTGGAGTTGGGAGGGGCAGAGAGGCGATAATTGAGAAAACAGATTAGGCACATTTTTGGAAGATCATGTCATAGCAGAAAAAATTGTCACTGTGAGTATGGACACGGCCACTCCTGCTTGTCTGGAGACAAGATTCCACCCTTTCCTTCCTGGCACTAGATTGGACCGATATTTTCTGAGGACTCTTTCTGCTCCTCCACGGGCCCCTGTGTGACCCCGAGAGAGGCCGCCACCGACGCTGAGTAAGAGGATGACACGGGATGCTCTGGCCAGGCGGGGTAGCGCCAGGCGGACTGCGCGGAAAAACAGACTACGCACAAGCACAGATGCATGTTCGGCTCTAACACACACGCATGACGTGCTGCTGTTCTGGTCATGCACCATCTGCTGACGGTACCAACAACAAGACAACTGTGGAAAGTTTTCAACAGTCAAAATCATTTCTCGCCCTGTCTCCCAGAGGCAGATGATACTTTTATACATCTCTTCCCTGCTTTTGTATATATAACATATAAACATATTACTACAAATACATACACAGTATGCACACATATGTGTGCGTATTATACACATGCCAACACACATGTGTAGATTATATACAAGCATGTATATTATAGGTGTGTGTTATATGATACATGCATATGTGTCACATAATTGGGCTTATATTGTCTATGTCATTTTGCAGTCTTCTATGGACTCAACATTATATCATGAGATTTCTGTCCATCTCACTAGGAAATCTCAGGGACACGATCAGTATAAGCTGATATGATTGGACCATGATTTCCCCAACCATTCCATATTATTGCACATTTTAGTTGTCTCCAGGTGGAAGTATAACCCACACGGCTGTTGCTAAGCTTCCGCAGCATGCCTAGAAGGAGGCGTGCACCTGGATGACCCGCCCCTCTCCCCTTAGAAACGGCTCAGGATGACTCTGCCCTCCAGTGCTGTCAGTCGGCGGTTTGGCCCCATTAGAAAGAACGTTGTATCTCATGGCCTCCGGAGAAGGAGGCGCTCTCTAGTTGGAGCTGGAGACCCTTCCTTCCATGTGCCTTGTATCTAGGGGAGCATGCACCCTGATTTGCTCGGATGGTTCCAGTTTATGCCAGCTGCCCCCATGCAATTGGCAGTGGCACCCTTTCTTACTCTTAAACAGGTTTGCATGTAGAAGATAAATGACATCCTATACCTTGTCTGCTCCACTCATCCAGGTTCCTGCCATGACAGCATTTGAGTGACACTGTGCTCCTGTCCATTCTGGGGCGTGCAGAGATTAGGAGTGACAGCAGGGCCTCCCGGGTCTCCCCAGAACTGCACCCAAGGACACCATGCCGGTGGAGGGGGGCACTTAAGACTTCCCACTGTCCAAGCACAAGTAGCATGTGAGCGGGGCATTTCTACCGAGGTTGATGGCCATTTGATCTGGGTTGGCATTTCACATTATGTGGGTCTATCTGCTTTTGATAACAATAACGTAAGAGTATAAATACACTCCTGTTCTAGTCGTAGTTCCCTGACACAGCATTACGCACACAACAAATGCTCAGTTAGTGCTGCTGACTCACCAACTTTAAGGTTGACATCAAAATAACCTACTAAAATTTGTGACAATTCTGGTGTGTAAAAACTCCCTGCTGGAGACACAGGAGAAAGGAGAGTTGAACTGAAATGTTCACAATATTTGTATGCTGAATACAAGCACTAAAGTAGAATATTTTGTTATTTTCTAGCTGAGTGATAAATAGGCATTTCTTTTTTGGAAATAGAAATAGTTCCATTTTAATCTGATATAAAAGCAAATATCACCAAGGACTCCCAAATAAACACTGTCCACATGTCCGTTCACGTCTCTCCAGGCTCTTTCTATGCACTACAAAGCAATCGCCAAACAGGCGTGGGAACGCCGCCCCCGCCCCCAAGGGGCCCAGCACTGTCTGACACAGAGAAATAATCGGAAGGTTGGCCATACTTTCTCTCCTGCACATATATATCCTCCGCCGCCGTGGGCTTCCACCCTTGCCCATGTGGCTCTGTGGGACTCTGGGCTGTGGTCCCCGCCAGCTAGAGCCTGGGAGGAGGTTCTGGGTGGGGATAGAGGGCCAGGACCTCCCCTTTGCCACCTGACCCTTCCTATCTGCACAAGAGTAGCACGCCACACTAAGAGGTGAGGGCAGTTGCACAAAGGAATTACAATGGCTTGTGTGCCCATCTCCATGGCAGCACTGGTCACAATAGCCAAAAGGCGGAAACAACTCAAGTGTCTATCAACAGATGAGGGATCAGCGAGATGTGGTACATACACGTCATGAAATATTACTCAGTCTTAAAAAGAAAGGAGATTCTGACGCATGCTACAGCACGGCTGACCCTTGAAGACATTCTGCTAATGAAAGAAGCCAGACACAAAAGGACGAATGCTGTACGACTCCATTTACATGAGGTACCTGGAACAGGCAAATTCACAGAGACAGGGAGTAGAAGGGGTACCACCAGTGGCTGAGAAGGACGAATGGGGGTTACTGTTTAATGGGCACAGGGTTTCTGTTGTGGATGAAGAAGGTTCTGGAAATAGATACTGGTGACGGTCACACAACAGCGTGAATGAATTTGTGGTCCCTGGATTCTACAACTAAAAATGGGGAAATGTTATAGTTTATGTTATATATACCTTACTACAAAAAAACTTTTTGGAAAAAGAGGATTCACATTGCAAGGGAGTGAGTGTTAACTAAGGTTCTGCCTAAAGACTTGGCCCTCCTCATGGCCCCTCCTGACCTGGGCTTCTACGGGGGGCGGCCAGGGACACCTCCTACTCCTGCAGACCGGGTGTTCTCATGCTCCCGCTTGCATCCAGGTTCGTCCCATTCCAACTCAGCCCCCACGTCTCCCAGGGTCTCTGTTGGTACTGAGAAGTTCATTCCATCCTCCGAAAACTCCACAGCTCCACTCCTCCGCATGGAAGGCACACTTCCTCTGCTGTTCCTCCGCCAAGACAGGGCGCCAGGAGGGCTGCAGACCCGCTGGGAGGCGAATGCTGATTCTTTTCCTGGCGCCAGTCGAGCCGAAACCCACAGTAAAGAACTCTTCAATGAGCAAGGCGCGTCTTCAGCACTTGTAGTCTGCGTGTCCCTGATACTGGCCAGGGACAGTTAGGGTTCCGATGTTCTCCTTCCAAGGCCTGCTGTTGTCACTGAAGGGCCTTACACCCCTTTAACGTCTTCTCTCTCATCCCCTAGGACAGTGTCAGGACTCCAGTGCTGTTTGTTGTGGAGAGGGTGGCAGGTTTTTCCTGTCACATGAACAGAAACTCTGGGGACGGAGTTTTTCTTGAGCCAAAGCTGAGACTCACCCATACTGAAGTGGGGAGAGGCAGAGACAGTCCAGGAGCTGGGGACAGGCCAATGCTTCTAAAAACCAAGGGATGCTAAGGGACACTCGAGCAACCGTCTAGCCACACCCTCGACGTGCCAGGAGGTCCATGAGGGGGAACGTGAATCCTGTCCAGAGCTGGATTCTGACACCTGCAGAAGTGTCCAACGGGCTCAGTGAGCCCCAGCAGACACAAGGTGGGAGCACAAGGTCCCCAGGAGACGCACTCCCCACTAGTGAGGAAGCAAGGGTGTGTGAGCCAGACTCGGCTGCGGGATGACCCTGGCAAGGTGACCAGGCACTTGCCCTGACTCAGGCCTGTGGTGGGGCCGGAGGACCCCAGGAAGGAGCATTCTTGTAAAGAACCAAATAAAGCTGAAGAATGATTTCCCCGGGAGCTTAGGCCACCACATTAAGGCACCGTTAAGGGAGCTAGACTGGAGTGGGGAAGGGAGGTTTCGTACAGGCTGGAGATGCGAGGCAGCCAGTAGTGATGCAGCAGGAGAGGCGAGGTCAGGCCATCCGCGGTCATGGGCGGCCCAGAGTCAGGAGGCGGGTGTCCTCAGCCAAGGGTGGCAGGCTGACCTCAGCCCCAGGGGCGCCGGCCTGCTTATTAGTGAAAGCCCTCACCTTTCGCCACCGCGTGGCCTTATCCTAAGGAGCTGGCCAAAGGGTAGCGCTCCTTTTCAGTAGCTCAATTTTGAACCAGGTGATCTCAATAAAAACTAGACACCCTTCTGTTCTCTTCCCTTTATCCATTCAACCAAACAAAAATATAACATAGCAAATAAGGCACGTAAAAGGTCTCATCTGGACTCCTACGAGGAAAAGGGCCTCAATCAACCCCTCGCCGTGTCTGTCCCCTGAATCTCTGCTACCTTCCCAGTCTCCGCCAGAGGCAGCTTCTCTGTATGCTCTTCCCTCAGGTCACCACGTCGTTTCTCTGGAAGACAGAAGAATGCCCCTGTTTGTATGTGCATTTGGAAAACAGCCCAAGGGGAGAAATAACTAATTCTTAAAGGAAGGGAAGGGGGGTGTACTTCCTCTCTCGAGCACCCTGGAGACTGACTGCCTTCTGTGGCCAGCCGGGAAGGAGTCTCAGGCAGCAGTAAGAGGCACACAGAACAATCAGGCGGAGAGAGCCCTTCAGACCTGCCGTGCACGCTCTGCTTCCTTAGGTCTTAGCACAGTGCCACCTGCCATGGTCCGGGCAGTCCTGTCCCCAGACAGACAAGGCACAGGCCTCGTCACAGCGTTGCGAAGGGGCCCCTGAGGAACCAATGGTGCCTGTGGTTTGCAGGAGACGAGAGGACGCAGATGACCCGATCTCTTCCCAGAATTTCATTGCCGCAGCTTTCCTGGTGCGTGTAGCTGGCGTGACCCCTGCCCACAGCAGACCTGGCTAAGTCGCAGGCAGTTTCTAGAAAGCCCAGGGAACAGTTAGTGTGCTGATCTGTCAGGTCCCCAGGCCAGCGCCAGCAGGGGCTGCTCTTCTCTGAATTCTCAAACTGGACGGCCAGCCAGGGCCAGGAAGCACGCCAAAGAGGTCATAGGAGCAAGCAATGAATGCAACGGCCATAAGCCTGTGTGCGCTGCGCCCATTTGGCAAGTTCGTCAGGGACCATTCTGTTCCCCTATTAAAGACGTCTGCCTTCAACGTGGGCTCAAGAGACCGCCTGACTTTTATCCGTGTTTCAGCATCGCATCTCCCATACGTAACGAGTGGTTTGTCATTCGGGCAGATTCAGGGTTTACTGAACTTCCGCCTAGTGCACTATTAGGTAACAAGGATGCAGGGTTAGGTCTGGAAAAACTGCAAGAGAAATTTTCAAATGAAAAACTGAGGGGAGCACGACTGCCCTGGGAGGTGGAGATGGGGAGAAGGGGGCACGTGTAAGGTTTAACGGTCTGCAGTGACTCGTGGTGCAGCGCCCTTTGCCATTTCCCAGAAGCTTCCATCACGACTCCGAGTGTCTGTCACACGGACAAGGGTGTGAGTGAGGGGGCAGGAGGCAGGAACGGCTCCCCTCGAGAACCAGCGTGCAGCACTGATCTGGAAGGAGGGGTGGGAACTTTCTAGAAAGAAGCAGATGGGTAGGGTAGGGGGCCCCAAAAGCAAACCCAGGGTAGAAGCTGGTGATTCGTTTTTCACTGGTCTGAGGGGGAATGAGAAAAATAAGGGCAAGGCACTAAGATTTTCAGAAAGCTAGATTCATTCATGGTAAAGCAACTTTGGTTTGAAATGACATATGTTCTTCTTTTGAAGTGTTGCTGTTTTTCTTCCTCCTGTGAAATGCAGGTGATAATAGACGGTATTCATATAATTTATAGTCTCTCTTACTCGGCCTAACACAACAACGCATTTCCCACATTCTAAAGCTCGTGCAGGCCTTGGACTCCGAGGCTTGTGAACCGCGAAGAGCGCCTTCCAAGCCAAGGGGAGGGGACAGCTAATGCAAAGGCCACCTGAGGGCACAGGCCGAGAGTCAAGGAGGACGGAGGAGCCCGGCGTGCGGCAGGAGCTGGGACAGAGCAGGGGTTTAGGGTTTGAAGGCAGAGGTCTTTCCCAAGGAGCTCCGACTTCACCCCCGAGGAAGCAGGGCTTTCTAAGTGGAGGAGAAAGCCGGTTTTATTTGTTCTGTTGGAAGACTGACTTGAGTTCCAGTAAAACAGATAGACTGGGGGAGAAAGAGTGGAGGCAGGAAGACCAGTGAAAAGACGAGGGTGTTTGTGATGACCAGTGGCAGCAGGGAGGAGGGAACAGCATTGTCCCCTCTGGAGGCCATTCTAAGACAGCGCCGGCCGCGAAGACGTTGAGCAGAAGACCAACCAAAGCTGAAGGGAACCACCAACGAAGGGAATAGCAGGTGCACGCAGCCCACCCGAGGATGTCACAGAGCTGACTTGTAAAGCCTGCAAGTGGTCCATCGGTCCTTGCGGCTCACAAATCTCAGGTCCAGAGGCCACTTACAGCTAAGGGCGCTGGGTTACCACAGGTCTATGTGACCGAAGAAAGGATTCCTTTGGGGCCGTCGGCCAGCATTGTGCCCCGGCACTGTTGAGGATAAGAGATGATAGATTCAGAAGACTTTGGGGGCAGGCCAAGTAAGGGAGCAGAAGGGATTTGCAAGTGTCATGATGAAACACAGCGGACCCCGGGCCCCGGGGGGCGGGCTGCCACGGAGCGGTGGAGAGGGCGCACACCCACGCCGCACTCAGGGGTGCTGCTGGGGGGGAGCAGCTCTTCTGCTCCGGCCTGTTGTTGCAGGGCGGCGATGAAGCCAAGTCGTGTCTTTTTCCCCCCTTTTTTTGAACAAAGCTAAAAATTTGGATTTTTACCGTCAGCTAATTCAAATTTTTAAAAAACCTACAGCATTGTGTGGGTCTAAACCCACTTTGTCTGCAAGCTGAATTTGTTCCACTGACCTCTGGTCTGAGGCTCGTGGTCCAGGGATTAGAAAGCCATTAAGTGAGTGTATCCACAACAAGACGCCACGCAAGGAAGAAAAGCGTGAAGCCATTAGGTGGTATCTGAACCATCCATAGGCGGGGGGGAGAATATGAAATATTTAAAGTTCAGGATGAACAAACTCAGTGATCCAGAGTCTCCACTCTGGTCCCAGAGGCTGTATCAACATGCTTTGGGAAATACACTTGTGACCACCAAGCACTGCTCTGGCTCTTATCACATGTGCTTTTCACAACTGCCCTATATACAGGAAGAACAGCTATTACTCCTATTTGATGGATGAGAAAACCGAGGCAGGGTGAGGTCTGTGGTTTCCCTAAAATCGCAGAGCGTGGTGGCAGCAGAGCTGAGTCAAAGCCTTGTCCGCTGTCCCCACAGGGTGCGGTGCGCCCGTCCGCACAGCCCCCTCGGATGGGCTGCCCTGGCTTGCGGGGATAACCAGGGGCGCTCCCAGGGGTGGCGCTGGGTAAGGAAGCGGGAGTACGTGGTCTTCTCCTCAGCCAAGCACACCAGGTTGGTTTTGGACAGGTGTTAAGCGTTACGCAGCCGTCCTAAACGTGACCCCTGGCTTTCACCTTTTAGCTATGGCTACTGTCAGGGAAGGCTCAGCATAGAAAACAGTATTCCTGTGGACGTGGGCCCTGGGGTCCTCACCTCTTGTCTATTTAGAGCCTTGTCCTAGGGGGCTGTTTGGTTGCCAGGGCAACCAGCAGTCCTCTGTGAGATGTTCCCAGCCCTTTCCATGGACACACGATAATCAGCATCTGCAGCTTAGGACCTGGCTTTTTTGCATGAGCCCAGGGCAGACTTTTCCCCGTGCTCAGGTAGAAGAGGGTAATTTCCACCTCACAGATCTGTGATAGCCCAGGGGCCGGCCCACTCAGCAGAGCACAGAAAGATGAGAGACCCCCCCGGGTCCCCACCCTAGCAGTGACTGTCCCCTCCTTGCGTTTGTGGGCAGCCCGAACGCTCTCACGTTTGGTGCTGACTTGCCCGAGACCCACCTCTGTGAAAGGTATGTAACTAAGGTAGTGTCTCTTTAGCTACACCAGCTAGGACCCCTACCTGTTTTCCTCTCGTAAAGGCCAAGAACTCTCCGACTAACGTCCTGGGCATTAGTCCCAAATGAAATCGGGGTCACAGAAAACGACTGGAGTGTCAGGGTGTGTGCTTCTCTAGGATGGCGACATGGCCAGCATGCCGGGCACTTCCGCTTTCCCGCCTGCCCTTCGCGTTATTGTTGCCAAGCATTTCACTTCTGCGTGCGCTCTAAACCTAACAACAGTACATCACGGGTTTGGGTTTAAGCAATTATCTTTCTTAATGAAAATTTTAGAACTAGAAAAAAAATCTTTTATAATTTCTTACACGTTTATGATTTCTGGCACTCTTTTTTCCTTTCTATAAAGCCAAGTTTTCATCTGGTATTATTTTTCTGTAGCCTCAACAGTATCTTTTAATATTCACTGCAGTGTACGTCTCCTGTCAACAAATTCTCTCAGCTTTTGCTCGCCTGAATATGTTTTAATTTTGCCTCATTTTTGAATAATATTTTCTCTGGAAATAGAATTCAGGGTTAACAGGGTGTTGTTTTTTTAACAGTACCTGAAAGATGTCATCCCATTGTTTTCTGACTTATTGTTTCTGATCAGAAACCTTTTAGATTGTTATGTCTGTTCTTCAGCAATGCAACATTTTTTTCTCTGGCTGTTTTAATACTTTCCTATTCATTATGTGTTTTCAGTGTTTACTTATAATATGCCTTGGCCTGATTTCCTTTTTATTTATCCTGTTTGGGGGTAGTTGAACTCCCCCAAACTGGGTTTATAGTTCATGTTAAACTTGGAAATATTTTAGCCACTATTTTTTCAAATATTTTTGCGCACCCCTTTTTTTCTGGGACTCAAAGTACAAATGCTTTAGACTGCTTGACACTGTCACACGGGTCGCTGAGGTTCTGTTCACTTGTCCCCTCTGTGCTCCTGTTTACTTTCTATTGCTATGTTTTTAAGTTAACCACTCTTTTCTTTTTTTTTTTTAAGATTTTATTTATTTATTTTTAGAGAGGGGAAGAGAGGGAGAAGGAGAGAGAGAAAAACATCAATGTGTGGTTGCCTCGCATGTGGTCCCCACTGGGGACCTGGCCCGCAACCCAGGCATGTGCCCTGACTGGGAATCGAACCTGCGACGCTTTGGTTTGCAGCCCATGCTCAACCCAACCACTCTTTTCTTTTATGCAGTTTAACCTGCTATTAAGCCTTTCAGTGAATTTTTCATTTAAAAGTCGTATATTTTTACCTCCAGAAGTAGCATTTATTTCTTTTTAAATGTATCGGCCCTTTCTCTCCTCATTATATTCATGTTTTCATTTAATTCTTGATCTGCAATAGTGGATTTTAATGTCCTTATCTGCTAACTACATCATTTCTTTCATTTTTGAGTCCTGGTCATAATGACTTATTTTTCCCTTGGTTGTGGCACATTTTCCCACTTCTTCACATGTCTAGTAGCGTTTGATTGGAAATTATTTTGGTCAAGAGTCTAGATTTTTATGCTTTTGCATTATGCACTTAGGATCTGCTGGGACAAGCTTAGACTGGCCTTTTCTTCCGGCTGGTTAACACGTGAAGGTTGACGACTAACCCTCACTGCTGAAGTGCGACCCTTCTGAGGCCTCTGTGTGTCCAATAAGGACTTTCTACCCTAACCGGACTCCAAAATCCCCTGGCCCTTTAAGACCTCTGAGTCCGCTCACGGTTACTCTTTGTCTAGGGTTGTGAGGGTTCACTCAGGGCAACCACAGCTTAGAATTCAGCCAAAGATGCACGGGAACCCCTAAGCAGGCTTATTTCTTTTAAAACATGTCTTCTGTCCTCATCCTATTCATGTTTACCTTCCCAGGGTCCTCCTCTCTGTCTCTCCCTCCTACAGACTGTTCCCGGTGCCCCCTCAAACTCCCACCTCCATCCGCTCAGCTCCACTGGGCTGCCTTGCCCGGTCTGCTTGAGTTCTCCCTCCCTGTCCTGCAAGCCAGAAAGTGCCACCAGGCAGGAAGTCTGGGTGATTGCAAGGTTCACACACTCATTTCCCTTTTCTCAGACGTAACACGCTTTCCTAGTTTTCTGGTTGCAGATGGACGGTCCGGTCCCAATCACTCCTCAGCCACTCTCTAAGGCTAACGCCTGCCCCGTGGACCAGGTCCCATCTTCCTCCCTGCTCAAGGTCACCTTCCCTGCAGTTCTCCTTCTCTCTCCCCCATCACCAAATTTTCATTCTCTGCAGGATCATTTCCATCACACACATGCTGTAACTTCTCTCATATAAAAAACAACGGCAAAAAACTTCTTCTCACCCTACTTCCCCACCAGCTACGCACCCCCATTCAATTGCTCCTCTTTGTAGCCAAACCCCTTGAAATAGTTTTCTATAACTGCTGCTCCCAATTCTCACTCTCTCTCACTCTCTCTCATGTCCCCTCACTCTCTCTCAGGCCCGATCTATCAGGCTTTCTTTCCCCTCCACATAAACTGCTCTCCTCAAAGTCAGTAGGAACCACCAGGCTGCCGAATCCAACAGCTGACATTCAGTCCTCGCCTCACCCTGGGTCCCAGGCCCACAAGCGGTACACGTCCCCGCACATCACTCCCTCCTTCCCGACACGTTTTGTTCCCTGGCCTCCAGGACACAGGCTGCACTCTCTTGGTTTCCTTTTCCCCCCTCACTCATCACCCCTTTTTAATCTCCTTTTCGAGCTCCTCTTTCTCTCCTCCACTTCATAATCCGGACTGCCCAACGCAATCTCCTCTTTGCTCTGTGCTTTCACGTCTGCATGATCCCATCCGGTCCCATCACTCTAAATAAATACCACGTAGTATCCCAGGCTGACAATGAACACACTTCTTTCTGCAGCTCAGACT
>CM052548.1:77367590-77402800 GCA_028533065.1 Trachops cirrhosus | reverse complement strand
GGAGAGGGAGAGGGAGAGGGAGAGGGAGAGATGGGCTTGGGAATTCGTTGCATTATTTTGAATTCCTTCTGTTTCCCTGAAAATGTTTTCTGTTGGCTCTCATGGCATTCGGGTGTCCATTCTGAATCTAGCAGTGGATTCTTTGGACTCATTTGGAGTTTGGGAATATAATAGTTTGCTCTCCAAACCCACCCTGAGAGCCTCTTTCGGCAGGATTATTTACTCACGGCCGAATACTTCCTCACCCTCGTGTATCGACAATAGGATAAGAGGAGAATACACGCAATCATAAGCTGAAATCAATGGGGACGGGTGACTAGCAAGTCGGCCCCTTTGAATGTCAAGTCACCGCTCTTGTACTTGACATTTTCTTTATGTTATTTTTGGCTTGGTTCCACGTCAGAAAGGTTAAACTTGAAGCTGTAGACACACTGCTTTTAAGAAAACATATCAGTTAATCTGTTGACATCTGTTTAAATTGTTCAATCATCCTTTCATTGTTCTCAAGACTTCTTTCTGGGCATCCTTGTACATAACATTAAACACTGAAATCTCAGGCTGCACCTGGCATTTACTCATCAGTGCCAAAGGCACCCCACACCTGGCTGTGACTTCTCCCCGCCTCTGGGAAGGGCTGCCTCCCACTCCTCATCTGTCTATCCAGACGCCAGCGCTGAGCTTCCTCCCACAGTCGAAACGGGACTCACTGGCTCTGCTCTCGAGGTGCCTCGGTGCCACAAAATGTTATCGCTTAGTTTAATTTACTAGTTCGGAGAGACACGCCATGAGGACTTTTTTTCTTTGTTTATGCTTTTTTACTTTAATTTTTGTTAAAGTAACACCATTACTGGACTAAAGGGGTCCATTTGCTTGTGCGCATCAAAGCCCCAGTAAGACGCAAACAGGAGTCTGCAGCCAAGAAAGTGAGGGTTTCTTAAGGGGATGGCGCCAGGCCTGGAGTCACACGTAGCTGGTGCTCGAAGGCCTGACACCCCGATGGCTTCCAAGGGGTGGATTATGTAGGGGAAAATCCTTAATTCTGGTGACCAACAGACTTGGGCCCGTGGTCTCTACCGATTGGTGGGTGCCAGGGTTGGGGTGAGCGGTCATGGCCTCTGGTCCTGACCTCAGCCGAGGAGTTGTTCTGGCCAGTTTTGCAAGGATTTGTTCTGTGGGATCCTTCTGCTTTCCTGGGCCTAGAGCTATAAAACCCAGTATCTTGAGGCCAAGACACAGTGTGTAGTGTGATGGAAAACTCTGTCTCAGTAGTCAGTGGACTCAGGACCTTTTTTCTCCAAGACCACTGGATGCTGACCAGAACCTCCTCCACCTGAGGGCTTAATGATTAAGCAAGGGAGAGGGTGGGGGGTAAACCAGGGCGCTAGGTGAGGCCAGCTTGAGTCCAAGGAAAATATAAAAATGAAAAACCAGATTATCACAGAGATGAGGTCTCTGTACAGTTGCAATACAAGCATGATTTTACAGAGTTCAGTGTTAACACAGACAGAGTCCCCCACTGCCTCTTCTGCAGAAGAGCCCCTTTCTAGGGTCTGCACTGATGCTTTTGGTACCAACCTCTGCGTCCCTAAATAAAACATTTGTTTTGCTTCTGAAATGCAGTAGATGTGGCACCCCGAAATATGACTGTAGTTCAGAACATACCACCCCGAAATAACCCACTTTGTATAAGTTGTTTTGAGCTGCAGGCACTTGAAAAACAGCAATGCAGGGAGGCTTCCTCTGAGCTCCCTTATCTGCCTAAAGACCGAGCCTGCGAGGGGAGCTCAGTTGTCCTGGATCCTCTCCCAGCGGTTCTGTCAACCAGGGAGGGCTGAGGACGCTTGTCATGGGACAGGAGGCTGGAAGTCCACACCACTTTGTCACACACCATCAGACCTCCCATCTGTTCATCGGTTCAGGGCCCACACGTCTTTCCTAAAAACCATTTCTCCCCCCCCCACCCCACCCCCGTAAGAAGCCCACGTCTCCCTCCCCCTTCCCTACAGAGATGGTTGTTACATTCAAATTCTAAGCCACCTCTGGGAGCTACTCATTTTCCCCTGGGGATTTCCCATGAATACGTGAAGTATCTGTGCCAAGTAACTTCTGTTTGTCTTTCTCTTGTTAATCTGTCTTCCACAACAGCTGTCTCAGCGAAGAATTCAGAAGAGTACAGGGAAAATTACTTTTTCTCCCTTACACGTTCCTTGAGTTTTCATTTTCAGGCACCACCTGCTGACTCACTGGTTCGCAAGTCGGGGATTTGGCCCTCCCTCCTCCCATTGCTGCCCCCTCCCCCTGGGCCCCTGGACACCCGCACCTTTCCCGTCCCCTACCCTTCCCGTACGGATGTACTGTTCGTTAGAGCTTTACCTGGTGTTTCTATCAGTATGACCACAAATGTTACCCCGAGCTGTGCCATGTAGCAAACTATAAAGACTTTTCCTCTCCAGAACAACTTTTTGTTTCCCTGGATAATAATTTTACTATTATGTGATTGTTACTGTTGTTGCTTATCACTATTTCAAACACAAAAATCTCATTCAGGTATACAAACTTCCTCTCAAGACCAACGTGTTCATCTTGAAGCAGCGTCCCCCAGGCCCCCTGACCTGCTCCAGCCTGGACCGTTTGTTCCCGACAGCCGGTGAGGACGCGTCTCTTCACCCTCCTCCCGGGCATTCCCTCCACTTCTCCCTTGTGCTGGCTCTCCGGTTTCCTGCATCTTATGTCTTCTTTCTTGCTTTAGTCCCTTGTTTTGGTGAAGCATATTCTTCTGGAGCTTTCTCATAAAGGCACGTGGGAAAATGCAATTTTTGGAACATTGCCTTTTGAAAATGTCTTTATTCAATCCCCATACATAACTGATGTTTTACCTATGTATAGGATTCTAAGATCGGAGTCATTTTTCTTTAACATTTTGAAGGTGTTGCTTTACTGTCCCCAGCCTCCGGTATTACTGTTGAGAAACCAGGGAGCATGTCTATTCGATCCTTTGTAATCCACTACGATCTGCTCTTCGTCCTGGGAGATCTGAGGTCTCACAATGACATGCAGGGATCTGTATCTGTTTTTGTCTACTGTGTGGCAGTCTAGAAACTTACACCACTTTTATCTGGGAAATTGGTTTGGATTATTTTGTCAGTGATTTCTTCTACTCTTTTTCTCTGTTTCCACTCTCTCTGAATCTCCTATCATTTAGATATTAGATCTCCTGCACTAATCCTCTAGTTTTTTGGTTTCTATTTTTTTTCACTTTTACATAATTTTATGGTTGTGCTCTACTTTTTGAAGGAGCTCTTCGATTTTGTCTTCCAGTATTATGTTTTTTAAAAATGTCTGTTACCATGTTTCTAAATGTTTAAAGCTCCTTTTTCTTTAAAAGTTTTGTTTTATTACCACTGTTACTGTTTCAAGATTGAAATATCTTTTCTTATATCCTTGAAGCTACCACTGATAGGTTTTCTTTTTAAGCTTCTTTTCTTTGAATATCTGTTTTATTCATGTTGATATTTTTTTATGTTGGTTTGCCTTGGTCTGAGTCTTTCACATCAAGGATTACACGTGGCAATCCCTGATGACCTGCTCACAAGAGTAAATTGTGCCTGGGGCTTTTCCATAGCAGACCTCACACTAGGGTGCTCTGGCTGAGCTGCTTCATTGGGAAACTCATCTGTATCTTGAAGACTTTCTTCTTGGGCCACTCACATTCCTCCGAGGACCCCTCCAGTCTCCTCCCGGGGTGGAAGCAGGCCTGTGGCCAGTGTTTTGAGAGCAGAGGGGGAAATCTTGGGCGGGAGGGGGGTCTCAGGATCCAAGAAGAATGTATTAATTTTACCTCCCTGTTTCTAGTCTAGCACCCACCTCCATCTCTGCCTCCTGCCCCCCGTCCAGAGACCTGTCTCCCCTCCCCACAGAATAATCTCCTAACGTTCTGTGAGTGCAAAGGAGGCTTGCTGTCTGCACAAGTTGGCGTAGGTGATCTGGGGAATTGAATTGCTCCTTCAAACACTTTCAACAGGTCCCCCTTCCTTAGACCCCTCCCTCGAGCCCTTTCCCGGGGGCTCAGTGTTACCAGTTCACAGCCTTTTTAGGGAGTTCGCCGTGTTAATCTGCCTTCCGCACTGCTGGGCTAGGATTCGGCTTCCTTCTGTCTGCTAAATCAATTAACATCATTTATTTGTTTTCCAGATTCCGAAGATTTGCTGCAGTTTTCTCCTCTCCCATTCTCCCCATGCCTTAAAAAACAAAACAAAACAAAACAAAACAAAACAAAAACACCTCCTCTACTATAGCTTTAGAGGGGTTTCAGGAGAGAGGGGTATTCAAAGCACTTCCAACCTGCTGCCCTTACCTGGAAGTCACTGTGTGTGAGATGACAATGCGTGACCTGCGGACCATGAGTCCCCCAGCCCGGGCCCTCACAGAGGTGCCACTGAGCGGGGTCAGGCCTCTCTCTCAGATGCGCCCCCAGCACCACCAGGACGCCAGCAGGACACCAGCAGGCAGGGCCTGAAAGCTCGCCCTGGGGGGCACGAGAATACTTCTCTAGGCACCCACATGTGCCCGTGTGAGTGCTTATGGGAGCAACGCTTGCCCAGGGCGAGGATAAAGGGAATTGGTACTCGAGGGGATGAAATGGCTGAGAATAATTTCAAAATTATTTATTTCTGCCCCCTAATGTTACAAAGAAGAAATGAAGACACAGTGGGTTCATGACATGTTGAGGGGCTATTCCCAGGAGGGACTCAAAGCCAATTTACTTTGCCCTAACAGTACTGACACCCCCAAAGCACACAGCTAATTGAAGGCAGAGTTGAGATGATGCCTTGCTGTCTCTGGCTTTCCCATCGCACCCTCTCCCGCTGCCTCCACAGTACAGGTGCGGGGACAACACCTCTGGGGGCCACGGGCTCTGCCTGAGGGCTTGCAGCTGGTGTTAGCTGCTTTGGAAAAGAAGTGACACAGAAATAACAAAAACAATATAGGGTCCTAATGAACAAAATATGGTGTTTTTTTATGTTGGAATGTAAACTCTATCTAAAAAACAATATTAAACTATAAAGAAAAACCTCCTGACCTCGAAACAATGAAGTTTTCTTTGCACCTTTGGAGCCCATTCAAGACAGGGATTGAAATAACCGTGTAAAGCTTGTGGTGTGGAGTTTATTACCCCTGTGGTGTTTGCTGGGGAGTTCCCAGATGTTGACACCCTTACCGACGAGTCTGGCGGACGCTGTTAAACCATCCTCTCCACCGCCTGCAGCTCCCTCTACCCCCCAGCCGCGTGTCTAGCTCAGTAACTTGCACTGGGTTGTACGGAACAGCTCCCTTTAAGCTCAACCCACAGCCAGTACTTCCTTGCTACCTGTTCGGTTCCCTCTGCTCTGGGGCCAGCAGCATCCTAGAAGCAAGGATCTCCCAAACATAAATAACACAAGTGTCACAACTACGATGAGATTGGCTGAGGCCTTGCCATCCGCCCAACCCGGGCGGCGCAGGCACCTGCCGTGAAACTAGTCCCAGGAAGGAGGCTCCTTCGGCACCAGAACGTCAGGGCTCTTACTTCCGCACGGTGTAGAGTCGAAGTTACATTAATAGGAAGAACATAAATCCCTTACCTGAGAGTAGAGCGTTGACATTTGGAAGAAAACTGTCGAATGTGTTGGTGAGGCGTGTTTGCCATTAAATCCAGGAGAAAAGGAGCCTCCGCCGCTGTGGGTGGAAGGAGACACACCGTATCAATTTCTGCTTTGCCTTCACTGCTCGGACCAGGCGCACCCGCACTGCCTGCGCAGCCAGCAGGAGGCCCTGCAGAGGGCGTTCTCCCCCGAGATCTGGCTGAAGCTGGGGGACAGCACTGCTCAGCAGGAAGACACTGGGTGGGAAGGCCCTTGACTTCCGAAAAGCAGTGCGCCCTTCCAGGGAGGAGGGGGTGTGTGCGAGTGCAGGTTTGGAGAAAAGCTAAAGAGGAAAACACGAGGGGGAAAGAGAGCACACGGGGCGAGAGAGTTAAGGACAAGGCACCTCTTCCAACATGGAGCCCTGGAGGTATTTCGGGGGATGAATTAGCTCCCACCCGCAGTCTCTTCTAAGTGGAATAATTACTTTGATCCTCACCGGGGGCCATATGGGTTTGATCATGGCCTGCGGGTTCTTATAAGAGGATTGTTCTTAAATGGTGAGAAGCACAAAAGTTAAGTCCCCAGGTGCCCAGGGTCTGCTATAATAACAAGTTGTACTGACAGCAGCAGGAGTCCACCAGTATTCTCACCTGCTGATGAGGCATTGCTGCACAGAAGGACACAGGCAGAGTGTCGTGCAGACCCAAGACTCGTCCTGACACCGCCCAGCGCCCTCTGGGGCGGGGTGGCGGTCGGGCAGAAGGTCCCCCAGTGGAGAAGCACTGTTTTAATGTCGGTAGAATCTGTAGCGATAGATTCTCAACACTGATGTTGATAATTTGTGTCGTCTCTTTTTCCCTGATTGATCTGTCTGGAGATTCCTACGTTTTACTGATCTTCCTCAATGGAGAAAGGAAGGAGCGAGGGAGGGAGGGAGACTGTCTCTGACCCTGACTTGGCAGAGCCCTCCCTTCAATTCAGTTTCATCCCAGCTGGTGTCAGTTCTTAACTCTGGGCATAGCCTCCAACCACAGGTCCCCAAGTGCCACTCAGCAGTGCACGCACAGAGCGTACCCAGCAGACAGATTGGCCCCAGATGTCTCTGGACATGGTTTGCATCTGGTCTGGCGGCATCTCTGCGATGATTTACATCTGCCCGGATACACTCCTTGGGCCATGTGGAGGCAATTTGTAAGTGAAAAGTTGTCTTGCTACTGTGGATGTTGCTGGTCTTGATTACTTCCTTGGCTCTCAGAGAAATGGAGAGGGGCACGTGGGTGGAAAGGGGAGAAGGCAAAGATTTCGGGGGGAGCCCTTCCCCTCTTCTCCTGATCCCTAGCCTTCCAGGTCCCCAGCGACACTTCTTGTCCTTCCACCGCGGCGTTCCACGGTCTCCACATGGGGAGACCTGGAGTCACTCGCTGCATTGCAATCATGCTGTCCCTAAACGTCAGCTTGCTTGTGGTCAGTGTCTCCTCCCCAGCTCACTACGACCTTACGCTCTTGGCTAGCTGTCTCCGGGGAAGGGACCAATGACATGGTTTGGCTGCGATGCCGGAGTGTTAGTGTGACCCCCCTCCTGGGGGTGTCTGCCGTGAAGGGAGCTCACTGAAATGGGCGCCGTTCCATCTTCTCTGATGTCGGAGCAGAAATGGCAGGCTCTCTGCTGTCAGAGGCCGGTTCCACAATTGGTGGGGTTCTGGATTAGATCATGACTCTCAAATCCAAATGTACTAGACAGCAGTAATCTGTCTATGTTCTCTATTCAAATACCCAAGAGTGAGGAAACTGGTCGTGGGATGAGGAGAGGAATTGGAGGGGAAATCCCTGCCTCGGGAAGGGATTAGAGAAGAGGAGGATATGGGTGTGAGGCCAAAGCCCTGACTTAGAGGCCTTCGAAGTGCTACGATTCTGGCTCCTACACTCCTTAACTCCTGGCTCCTTAACTCAAAGACACAAACTCCTAATGGCAAAGGCAGGTGTCTGTGACAGGCTGGTGGGGACATATTTTGGGTGCAGGCCCTCCCAGGGGCCTGCGCATAAGACAGGTAACTGCCTGGTGCACCCACACGTACAGCCATCCCGGGCAGGGCACCCAATGGGCAGGCACTTAGGGAACTACTCTCCCTCTAAGCTGCGGCTGGCCTCCCGGGCACTCTGCATCCTCCGACAGGCGGCTGAAAAGGCACCTGTGTGCCCAGCTGAGTCGCCCACCCCAGTGGATTCCTTTCTCCTGGCTCTCAGTCCCAGAGACCCACAGGGGGCTTGTACAAAGAGACTGGTGGGAAACACGGAAACTCCTTCCCTCCGTGCCCCCTGCCCGAGCACCGGTCAGCTGTCCTGCCTGGCCTTTCCTCGGAGAATGGGCTGGAGCATGCCCTCTGGCTCCCTCTTAGAGTGCACCGAGGAAAGGTTTCCCAAACATGCTCAGACACAAATGACAACATGCATGTGTAAGAGAGGCAGGCGAGAAGGAGAGCAGCTGGGTGGGTTCACCCATAACAGGTCCCGAGCTGCGCCCACAGATCGCCAGAGAGCTCAGCCTGCGCCCTGGCCCACGCTGGGCTCCTCTCCCCTCCGTGCTTCAGTAACAAGCCTTCTCTGGTACCAAGAGGAAGCGTATCCTTTGTACACTGGTCCTTTTTCCAATTGAGCCAAAGGATATCCTGCAGCCTCGCTCTTTGTACTTACTATTTTTACTCACACAGTTACGTACACTTAATATGCATCCAACTGAAGGTATCTGTATCTTTGCTTACACGGAATTTGAACATCGTACAGCTTGCTTGCGTACCTAAGCTATTTTTAGTTAAGGGCTTAGCGCTAGCACCCATGGGCTCAGTCACCCTCACGGTCACCACGCTGCACTGAGCAGGCTCCTTGGGCGCAGGGCACCGCTCCACCACCCTCGCCCACCAATGGAACCCCAGGCAGCTCTGCCCCTTGGAAGTCAGGCCACATAAGCCCTAGAGAGAAAAGTCCTACTTCTCCACGCCTCATTCCCCCCTTTCCTACTGTGGGGTGAGACTCTTCCCAGGATGACTCAACATCCATTGGTTCGGAGGAAAACACCCACCTCCACCCACAGGGTCTGCTCGCCACTGCCCAGATCAGCCAACAGAGTAACTAGCGATGCATTCCACAGGGTCTGGCCCATTTGGTCTCTGGTGCCGTCAACAACCAGTTCAGGACAAACACCGTACGATTCCACATGTATGAGGTACCTAGTAGTCAGATTTGTAGAGACGGGGTGTAGGCTGGGGGTCGCCAGGGCTGGGGGTGGGGAGAACGAGGGGGTGAGAGCTCATGGGTACAGTGGTTTCCGTCTGAGAGGACCAAAGAGAGATGGGCGGGGACGATGGCCACAGGGTACTGTGAGTGCAGTTAGCGCCTCCCTAAAAACAGGCTACAACAGTAAACTTATGTAATGGACATTTTACCTCACTAAAAGGTAAAAATAGTCCCAGGTGCACGGGGCCAGGGCTTGTCACGGTGTGCTCGTGTGAGGGAGGCAGAGACCAGGCCCTGGGACAGAGTCCGGTGTGGCCCCAGCTCACACGTGAGCACGCTGGGACTGAAAGACCCACAAACATTTCCCAAGAGCAACAGAATCTTCCTGCTTAGGCTAAACACACATTTGGGAATAAAAAAACACTTCTCTGCAGGGGTGCAGCTCACTGCCCATCAGGGGTCAGGGTCTCTGAGAACACTGCACTGTGCTCACATCCAGTTTCTGTGACTGAAAGGCCCCGCCTGATGGATTTTCTCAAAACAAATTCCCTCCAGGTCACGGTGAGCCTCTACCTCTGGTGCAAAAATCTGCCGGTAACCCTTAAATGGCAAAGGGTCAAACCTCCAGGCACTATGGTTCGGGCCAGAGTCTGGTGCCCAATCAAATCCACGTGGATTTGACAGATCGTACGGCTCCTCTGGCTAAGGTCACCTTCAGCCTCCGGCAGGGTCTCCGCGGGAGGGTTTGGGAAGCCCGATCCAGCGTCCACTTCTGCTGGAATCGCCTGTCTTGGGTAAGACCCAGGTTGACTTCCTCCTGGCTGGAGGTCCCACCAGAAACCTGGGAAGCAGACACTCTTGAACAGCGTAATATTCTTCACCGTCCACGTATGATGATAGTGAGCCCACAGGAGTTTGCATAAGAGAAAGGAAAAATACCGAGCTTGCGCGCTGCAATACAATCCCACAAGGAGAATTCCCTGTATGGCCAGCCGGTCACAAGCCCGGAGCGGACTCTCTGCTGGAGAGTTTACTCCGTGCCCCCATACATTTTGGCCAGCCCCCTGCCATCAGTTCTCAGCAGGCCTCCGTGGGGCTCTGGGGCTCAGCACACCCACCTAAAAAGAGAAAACCATGAAGTCCCTACGAGTTATCCTAAGGTGGTCATCAACAGGTTCTAACAGGACAAGATCGTCCTATCATAAAAAATATACATATGTTTGAATGTCAAACCTGGACTCACGTCAGTAGATTTTGTTTATTCTGTAGAAGGGATTATCTGCTGCTCTGACTTTCTGAGAAGTTAATTTGAAAGGAAATTATCTGCCTGTCACTCTTCTTGGCTCTCTAGAACCTAGAATCTAAACCTCCACATTTCAGGAGTCTCCCATCCTATTGAGGCAAAGTGTGCCTCGGGCAATACAGGGAGAAACTGCCATTCTTGCCTTCCCAGACTCCCTTGCAGCTCAGGAAATGAGCCAGCAGCCTCTGCCCATCCGCGGAGTGTAGCCCAGGCTTTCGACTAGAAGCTACTGACGTGAAGAAGCAGGGACGGGGTGGTGTCCACGCCATGCTGGGGGGTGGCGGTGGCAAGAGCTCTAGGGGCCCCTCCAGCCAGCACAGCTGTAGCCTCCAGCCCCACCAGCGACATCGGAGGACCTGGGTGCCGTTGCTCCTGGCTGTGCGGTCTTCAAGCCTAATTCTCCAGCCCTGCTGGAAATTCTGTCAACTACCCAACATCCTTTTTCATAAAGTCCCTTTCTTTTACAATAAACCAGAGCCAGTTTCCATTGCTTAAAACTAAAATTTCTGAATGAAGCACTCTACTTGCATTATACCTAGCACAGTGTATAAGAGAAAATTTATTTAGATTACACCCTGACTTGGCCACAAAACATTGAACATACCAGAACATAGTAGGGAGGGAGCTTTTGAAGTAATATTCAATTTTCTAGCAACATCAGCAGTAAAATCACAATCTATGCAGCACAAGTCTTTGGAGAAGAGAGCGGAGGCAGTAGATGGACATTACAAAGAATTTGTTGTGCACTAAATATCACCCAGAGGTGAGAATCAGCATGCCTACTGAAAGGATACCAAAAGCTCAGGGAGTGTGGGACCCAAGGCGAGGCATTGAGGACCCAGAGGACGGGA
Source organism: Trachops cirrhosus (assembly GCA_028533065.1). Classification (NCBI taxonomy): domain Eukaryota; kingdom Metazoa; phylum Chordata; class Mammalia; order Chiroptera; family Phyllostomidae; genus Trachops; species Trachops cirrhosus. The sequence continues at coordinate 77,391,791 of CM052548.1, read as the reverse complement.
GCAAGAAGGAAGAGACCCATTCCCCACCCCCTCCCCACTGTGCCTCTCAGCTCTCATCCATCCCCCAGCCAGTGCTCAGGGCGGTAAGTTACCCATCAATATACACAGAAAGGCAGGGCGCCTGCTGGGATGCATGGAAGCCCAAGCATGTTGGACCTGGATTCTGAGGCTGGGCGCTGAACGGGACTAAGCCCCTGCCGTAAATCGGTGCCTGGGATGGGGCAACACTTCTTTCTGGTCCGGTGGGGTCACCTCGGTCTCCTGACCTGTAAAACTGGGGGAGACCTGTGACTTAAATCAGTGCTCCTCAAGTCCTAGTGCAGGAACTGGCGCTGAACGCGAAGAAGTCGTCCTTTGTCACGGGTCCCCGGAGAAAGGAGAAAGTGTGCCCTCTGACCCAAATGTATTGAGTTTTTCATAAATCTAACTCATTTCTATTAAAACACTAAGTTATATTTTGTTACATTCACTTTAATGTAACATCACGGGGTCGATAGTGAATAATAGGTGTTTTTAATTACTTTACTTGTAATAAAACACCGGCAACTCTAGACAGGCCTTGTAGATCCTTTTTTGGAACTTTATCAGCCTTTGAAATCCCCAAATCTGGAAACTGTTGGATGAACTCAATTCCAAGTTCCTTCTGCATTAAACTTCTTCAGATTTGACTCAGTAGAAGTATCTGGAGGATATGCAAATATCTGAGAGTCAGATGTTAACATTGAACACTGAGCATAATGCTCAGGCAGTAATGCATTCCTGACGGCTTTGGTTTCCTGTGATCGACAACCCCGCCTTAGCCCCACTGCCCACTACGTACACGGCTCGACACACGGCGACGGTGGCAGGCCTCCCTCCGGTCACTGCTGGGCAGTTAACTTGACTCCAGTTCGTTACCCACATACTTGCAGAAAACCTTGAGTAAAGAAAACTGTTCTAACTTTTACCTAGACAGCCGCCAGCAGTCTAACCTTGTACCTGGCGATGGGAGACGCTGACTCACCCCGCTGCTCCCCACGCACGCCTCACTGCCAGAGCGGGCCCAGAGCCGACACGCGTGGGCATTTCAGAAATAACTGGGGTGATTCCAACCTGCAGGGCCCTAAGCGGGGGAGTCTGCGCTTTGCGAACAGTGGGCGATTTCAGAGTCTCCATTTGTGAGTTGCTTTTAGTGGTTATTGCCATTCACCGTGTGAGGACCTGCTCGGGCTCTGCGAACGCCAGGAACCTTAACTCGTGCTGATATGTAAATAGCACTGCAGTGTGACATGAAGGTTCACCAATTTGGAGAAGAAAGTGACCCCAGGTAGTTTCTCGTTTTTGTCTGAGTATCCTAGTTACTACTCAAGGTACGAGAAGATCAAAACGCTTTCTGAGTCCTACTCCAAACTAGGTTCTTTGTTTGTGTAAAACTGGTTTCGTTTCCTCAGGGGCACTGACCCCCATCCGAAGTGGAAAGTGACTGCACACAGTTGCTTGTGTATTTGTGTGGTTGTCTGAGTAAGAGCCGTCACGCCCTGGGGGTGAACGTGCTGAGATCCAGAATCAGGTGCGGTTTCACTTGCCACCGTGTGCCCCCCACAGAGCAGGCTGGAGATACAAGTTTACTGACTGATGGGCAAGAGGAAGGGCTGGGCCCCTGTCTCTGCTTAAGGGCAGGTTGTCAGAAACACTTACTGCTTCTCAACAGCCGACTGTCTGCTACAGGAGCTTCCAATGTAATGGCTTAAAAAAGCTACTAAACCCGACCATTTGGAACCTGAGTGAGGGGGAAAAATCAACGCACAACCCATTCTGGCTTTTTCTGGAACCCGTTTACCAGACTGTCAGACTGCTCAAACAGTTCTACGACTGGCCTAGATTGGTTGCAGCAAAAGAAGATGAAATGTATGGGTTGGAGCTTTTTTCCTTCTTTAGTGCCGGGATTTGCCAGAAGCAAAGACCACAGGGACCCGTTCGGGTTGGCTCCCTTTAGAACTACAGGCAGGAGGAGGGGCCTGCCTTGTCCTGTGCGCAAGGAGAGGCCCTGCCCCAGGGACAGGGCGGGTTCTGGGGATGGGAAAGCTCACTCCGGGTCAGCGAGGAGTCTGGTGCTGCAAGTCCTGCCCCGCCCCCACCTGCCACCGTCCTCACCACTGGAGGGCAAGTGCAAACCCAGGGGGAGGGTTGCCGGAGCAAAGGCCCTTGGACTCCATCCCGGGCACGAGAACCTGGTGGCTGCCCCGATGCAGGCTGGACATTCAGCTTTCACTTGGAATGCTAAAGCAAAGCCCCATTCCGGAACCCAAGGCAGAGGAGCAATTCAGGCAAACCTTTGCAGCTACACGGCCTCCTTAGCTACCGGCCTTGCTTCTCTGTGTCAATGCCTCAGGCCGGGATGGAGCCAGACCAGCTCCCTGGGCTCCAGGCCCTTAAGGGAAAGAGGGTCGCCCCAGTGACGTGACTTCATTTAAGAAAATGAGACTCAAGGAAATTGTTGTCCTGGTGAACACTTTCCAAGTCTGACACCCCTGCCCTAGTGATAGAGCCCAGGGGTAAACGGGGTGGGAGTGGACTCGGTTGGCTGTGTGCTGTTTGGGGGTCAGGGGACCTGACACCAGGGCTCCCTCACCTCTTTCCCCCCTCGCCACAGAAATGGGCACTTGTCCCACCTGTCACACAGAACACTCACATACCCGGGACTTCCTCGGTGCCGCCCCAGTCTGTCAGACCCTGCCAAGGCTCCTGCTCACATTTTGCTGAGTATCTTCTCCCACGTATTCCCCCAGCACGTCAGCATCAAGTTCAAAGCTTACGTCATCACCTCTCCTCCAACAGCCTGCCCTGTGGAATTCTGCATTTCTGTCATTGATCCTCGTATCCCTCCGTCGCCAGCCAGTGACCAGGCCCTCATATCTTCCTCTGCAATGCCCCTCTTACCCGTCCCCTCCTGTCACTGCAGGCACCGGCTGAGGCCTCGGTGATCTCTGCCCGGTCACTAACACTTCCTGAATGGCCTCAGCCCCAGCCTCTGCATTCTTTAATCCAGGGGACCCACGGATGGGGCCCACGGAGTCTCCAGGGACCTTGTCAGGACACAGATGCCTAGCCCCTGTGGCAGCCCTACTGAAGAAGAATCTTCGGAGGTGAGGCTGGGGAATCTGTCTTCCAACTGAAATCCTGACGCTCAACCGTGTGCTGAAGTCATTGCTCTAATCCGTCCAGGGGAACGTGGTGACAACCCAGATGTGGGAGCCACACACTCCTCGGGTTCAGATCGCAGGCTGATCGCTTACTGATTTTGTGACCTTTCACAAATTACCTAACCCCTCAGTATCTCAGTTTCCTCCTCTGTAAAACGGGGGCAATGGGAGGATTAAATATCGTGGTGTGTGTAAAGACTCTGGACCGGTGGAAGCGCTATTTAAGGTTAGGAAGTTCCCACCCCGCACATCAGCCCTGGATGGACTGTTCATCCCAAACAGCGCTTCCATCGAGACACCTCCTTACTCAGAAATGTGCAGCGAGCAGAGATGGGAAGGCAGGAAAGCACTCACATTACAGCAGAGAAGCCTGGCAAACGGTGCTGTGGCCAGGCGGTCGAGGAGAACATCAGCAGAGAGCGATCACGTAGCTAGCGGGCAGCCTCTGATAGGGGCAGATGCGTAGGGCCCCTTACCTCTGTGGTCTTCCTCCCAAAGCCCAGTTCCCCAGTGTATCCGTGAGAGAGATGTCGGACAAACCCAGACCAAGAGACAAGATATCTGGCAGGTACTCCTCAAAATAGTTTGGGTCATCAAGATCCAGGGAGGCGTGAGAAACGGTCCCAACCCAGAGGGGCCCAGGGAGAGGTAACGGTGACCCGCACCGTGGGGCCCTGGTGGGACCCAGCAACAGGAAGAGGCCACTGGGTGGAACTAAGGAAATCTGAAGGCAGCATGGACTCTGGCCGACAGTAACCTATCGGTATCGGTTCGTTAATCGGAGCAAGCGCACCACACTGACATAAGGTGTCAGTAGTAAGGAAAACTGAATGTTGAGAGTATGTGGGAAATGTCGATATTAGCTTTGCGGTTTTGGATGTGTGCAGATGTGGATGGGGATTCGGGGTGGAGTCCTAGAAGAGAGAAAGGACATCAGGAGAAATCTGAATAAAGTATGAACTTCCCTCAACAACAGTGTACCCCTATCAGCCCACTAGTTGGGACAGATACACCCCAGTAATAGAAGATCTTAACATTAGGGGGTCCTGGGTGAGGGGCCTACGGGAACACTTTGTATTGTCTTTGCAACTTTTTGGTAAATGTAAAACTATTCTAAAATAAAAGGTTTGCTTAAATTAAAAAAAAAGCCCAGCCATTTTCACCAGCTCCAGCACCAGCTCATTGGTCCGGCACCCAACCCCACCTCCCCCCACTCGACTTTGGTGGGGCTTCCTGAGCCTCACCCCCACCCGAGCAAGCACTCTGCTCTGAGCTCTGCCTCACTCCTGCCTCGTTCAGAGCTCCAGATCCTGCCCTGACCGCTCCTCCTCTGTGTTCGTCTGCTGCCTACTCTCCCCCCCTTTGCGTGGGAATTCGGCCAGCTACTGTTGTCGAGGCCATCTCCCCCCACCGAACTGTGCACCGCCCAGCGCAGGCCCGTTCGCCATTGCTCCTGTGCCCACAGCCCTGACCATGTCCCTCTCACCCTCCACACCCCTTTCCTCCACCCGAGAGAGGCTTTGCATACTATTTTTTAATTGTGATAAAATATACGCAACGTAACATTTACCATTTTAGCCATTTTAAGTGTACAGGTCTGTGGCCAAATACCCGGCCAGTGCGCCTCCGACCTGTCAGGGTCACCCTAACCAAGGAGAGCCTGAGGAACAGCCACAACCACGAGGGGCCCGAGGACAGAGCACAGCTCGATGCGATGTCCCTTCGCACTGCTGTGTGCAGGCGTCACTGCCGCCCACCTCAGGAGCTTCCGGCCTTCTCCGGTGGGAAGGGGACCCGCCCTCGCCCCGCCCTCGCCCCGCCCCGCAGCCCCTGGCAACCACCGGCTCGCGCTCCGGCTCTACGGCCGGGCCCGGGCTGCTGTGGGTGCCTCCTGTAAGTGGGATCCCGCGGCATTCGCCTCTTTGTGGCTGGCTCATTTCGCTCAGCCTGTCTTCGAGGTTCATTCGTGCTGTCGCACGTCAGGATTTCCTTCTTTTTTAAGGCTGCTGTATATATATCATCCACCACCAATTTTTTCCTTAAATTTCCTATGTGAAGGACAATTATCACCGGAAGACTCCAAGGAGGGCATGGGTGGACAAACGTCAGAGCTGGTTCTTGGGTTCAGCGAGCTGCCCTGCCCCGCAGCCACGCATTCGGAGCATCTGTTATAAACGGAACATGTGCTTCCTCCAAAATCCCCGTGTTGAAATCCTAATCCCCGATGTCACAGTATGTGGAGGCGGGGCCTCTGGGGGATGATTAACGCACGAGGGGTCAATCAGGTCAACTCAGAACACAGCATCTCCCAATTTCTCTCAGGTGAATTCATCCTATAAAAAAGTTCAGAGCCTGTGCAAACATTTCACCGTAAGTTGTTCTTTGTAACCTTGCTTCTAATAACAAAATATCTCTTAGAGATAAGTTCAGCTGCAGTGAGGAGAGAACCCAACTTAAAGCGGCTCAAGCACAGCAAGGAGTGGGGATGTAGGTGGTGGCTGATGTTGGGTCAATGGCTTTCTGAAAATCTCACTGTTTTCTCAGGCTTATCGCCTCACGCTCACACAATGGCTACCGAAGCTCCAGACATCGTGTCCCTGTTAAAGGTGAAAAGGAGGGGAAAGTGAAGATTGCATTTCCTGTCTCTTTTTGTAAGGAAAGAGAGACTTTCCTAGAAATGGCCACAGAAAACTTTCTCTAATGTCTCATAAGGGACCTGAACTGGGTCCCTGACCCAGCTCTAGCTGAACAACTGGGAAGGAGTGGCTTTGGGTACATTTTAGGGTGCATGACCCTCGAAGAGTGATGGGTGGGAGAGAAGGAAAGTTTGCACAGGCATCACTGAGGCTCCCTTTTAAGGACTGACATTTCTAGAACCTTCCAGATGAGCTGGGGCTGCTCTAGTCTGGGGTGGGGGGATGGGGGGCCATGGGGAGAAGGGGAAGATGGGCTACGGACCGGTATTGTGGGCTCAGCAAATGGCTCCGCAGTTCTCTGGGAAGTGGCTGACACTCCCCTGGGTGTGGCTCCGGTGGGGCCCCTTCCAGACTCAGCCCCCTCTTTTGGAAGCTTCGGCTAATCTCTGAGCAGTAAGCTTGCAAAAATAGCAGTAGCCTTGGAAGCCCGATTGTGGGCATCACCACGGCTTGTGTGGGAATCCGGTGCATTAAGATCCAAATCAATTTCCTGCAGTGACCCTCTGGCTGGTGAGAAAGCCAGGGCAGCCGACCGCGTCCCCGGGGACTGCGCAGGCTCTCCAGCATCCTGCCCGTCCTGCGCTGGCAATGAGAGCCGAGCCTCCCGGAGCCCCTGGGATTATTAGTCAATTGAGGGGAAAGGAGGCCTAGTGCTGTGGGCAAGGTCTCAAACAATTAACAGGGAAAAGAAACATTATAACAGTTTTCTAAAAGAATACAAATAGTCCCTATTGCTAAAAAAGAAACGAGCCCAGTTTCTAAATTAGTATGTTTTTCATAATAGCAAAAAAATCATAAACAATCCAATGCCCGACCTTTGAGGTATTGTCATGCACTCATTTGAAAGAATATAGAGTCATCAGAATGATATAAGCATGGCCTGTGTCAACACATGGAAAACTACATAGGAGTAAAAAGAAGAAAAACGCACCAGCTCATTGATTGCTACCATGGAAATCCGTATTTAGACAATGATAACAATGAAAAACAATACGGTTAAGTAAATAGTTGGTGTTTTCAGGTGAGGGGATTCTTTGTGTTTGGGGAGGCGTGGTGTGTAGGTCTCCACGGGAATAAAAAAATGTTGTTTAATACAGCAAATCTGGTTGATGTGGTCTGTTAGGGGTAGTGGGGCCACATCTCCCGGGGTGCAAGTCTTCAGGGCTGCCTGGAGCAAAACGAAGTGGGAGTCAGTCTGTGCTCCAATCCTCCTCCCCAGCTCTGCGGTACCGTAGCTGCCCGGTGCCCCAGGCACCTCTCTCTCTCCCTCTCTCTCCCTCTCTCTCTCTCCCTCTCTCTCCCTCTCTCTCTCCCTCTCTCCTCCCCCCTCTCTCCCCCTCTCCCCGTCCCTCTCTCTCTCCCTCTCCCTCTCTCCCCCTCTCCCTCTCTGCACTCCAAGTCTGCTGGGCATGTTCTCTCAGGCCTCGCCCTCTGCCCCTTGGTAGAGAGCCAACATGGGTGAAGGAACCTGTGCTAATAAAATCAGAGGGAACATCCCTGAGTGTTTGTCGTCCTTCTTAGGAAATATTTTTCTTTCTTATACAATATTATTTTTCCCCTTACCTCACCTCTGATTTAAAAAGTAAGGATTGTATAAGGAATTTCTAAGATTATATAAAGAATCCCGAAGATTCTATAAAGAATTGCCACATTTCGTAAGTTACACCGAGGAACAAGCTGTCATGTTCCGTGACCTGCCACATCCCCGGTGCGCTGTGCTGCGTGGCTCTGCCACGTGGCCGCCGCTGGCTGGACACCCGCCTCAAGGGCAGCCAAACCACAAGTGTGTGAGAGCCTTACCCTGGCTTCGCTGCGACTCGCTGAGCCGATCTGATCCTCTCTCTCGGGGGGTTGAAGTGTGAGGCACCCAGGAGTGAACAGTGGGTAGGGGCAGCCTGAACCCAACGACACGCAGAGAAAGAAAGGAAGCGAACGCTGGACAATGCCGGATTAAAGCACAAACGAGCCACAGATGGGCACAGACAGAATTTAGCTGGTGGCAGGAGGAGAGAGAGGGGGAAGAGGAAAGAGGAAGAGGGGGAGAATGAGGAGGAAGAGGTAGCAAAGAGGGGGAAAGCGAGGGGGGGAGAGAAAGACAGGGAGAGAGACCAGGGTGACATTAGACCTTAGCTGCACGAGGGAAGGGACCATGCTTGTGTTGTGCGGGAGGACAAACAGCGCCCGGCTCTTGGAAGTCGTCCAAGAGTCTGCGGACGGACTGACGGGCAGGATGAGAAGCACAGAGCAGGGCAGACGGGCGCCTCTGAGGGGTCTGCCACCTGTCGCACCTGCAGCGCTCTGCGCAGGCGACAGTCTCCGTCTTATCCACGTGATCCCCACTCCAGGCCCCGCTCCAGACAAGATCCCTGTCTTCCTTCTTGCCCCTCGGTTCCTTACAATAAGCCTCTTGATGTGTGGTGTTATTTTTCTGGTTTCTGAGAGTTCAGAGTCCAACAGAGAAATGTATAATGGAGGACAAAATCAAAGTCCCCAGGAGCCAGAGATGATGATCGTCCACTTTCATTTTGAAAACATACTGTTTTGTGTTCCACTTTTTTAGTCCTACACAAGTGAGATATTTCCATGCCATAGATGAGCTTTGTAACACGCGATTCCAGAGGTCACATTTAGGGGTCTCAGGCACTGGGGTATTGAGCACTTAGCTCATTTCTGAACCAGCTTTGCAAAGAGGGCCCCACTGCCCACACTGCGCCCTGCACCTGAATGCCTGTAACAGCTTTATTCCCAGCTGCCGACACTGGGAGCAACAAGAATGCCTGACAGGAAAACGGATAAACTACGGCTATCCGTACCACGGACTGCTACTCAGCAAAGCAAAGGAACAAGCCACCGGTGAGTGCAAAGTCATGGGTGCATCTCGGAAACATGATGGAAAATTAAAGAAGCTGGGAGGAACACGAAAGGCTACAGACTATGATTGCATTCACATGACATTTACTGCAGGCAAAACCAGAGGCTAGAAAGCAGGTCGGCGGTTGCCAGGGGCTGTGGCTTGCAGGAGGGGACTGACAATATAGGTGAACTTTTTGGAACGATGGTGAATTTTTTTGATTGTGATGGTGTTAATCAGATGCTTAACAGGGTACTTATGGCCACTCACTGCAGTTCATCACACCTTGCAAAGAGGTGCTGAGATCTGGTGGGTAGTCCAGACTTGAAAGAACTCACACAGTTTTTTAAAGGTCTGAGCGACATAGTTGATTTAACCCATCACAAGAGCTTCGGCTACTTCCCAGCCTCCAATGATCCCCAAATCTCTTACAGAGCCTGACAAGCTCTGCCTCCCCATTCCCACAGTTCCCTGGACACCCCATGGGCTGTTCACATGCATCTCCAGGTCATAGGCCTCCATACGGAGCTCATCTCCCTCAGAAGCACCCGTGCAACCCCCCAAGCTAGGAACTCAGAGTCGTCCTTCCTCTTTGCTCCCCTTTATCCCCAGCCAGTTGGCTCCCAAGCCTGTAGGTGCTGGGTCATAAATACACCTTAGGTACTACGCAGGACTCTGTTTGAGTCTTCCTCCTACTCACTAATCTGGATAAAGGGCTAGACAAAGTCCTTCAGTGTCTGACCTCCAGTTTAACAGGCCTGTCCCTTCTCCCAGCAACCCTAGGTTTCTGGCTCTCCCGGCACAGAGCTGCGCTTCAGGCCCTGACGGCTGTGCACTTCACGCCTCGTGTCCCCTGCCCAGGAGGCACCCTCACCCCTCTGGCCGATGCACTCACCCCTTGTCCCTCGGTGACGCTGTCCAACTCCCTCAGCAGCCATACCTCTCAAAGCCCTTACAGGATTTTTTGTTTTTCCGTGTGTGTGTCTCCCTCTAGATGCTGAGCTCCTAAGGGACAGAGGTGTGTGCCCAGGGCATGCCACCTAGACGGAGTGGAAGCCGTACTCATGGCCTGGCCTGATGCAGCCAGTCCTCACTCACGCAGGTTTGAACAGCTCCACGTGGCTAGGACAGGGAACAGAAGAGGCGACTCTTTATAACCACGGAGGGGGTGCGAGGGTGCGACTCCTCTCGGGGGTCAGACCGGTGCCAGACGCCTCCTACATTACCTCATTGACCCCTCCGTCAACTTCAGGAAGACAGCAGCATTGCCACGCTTCGCAGGGAACCAGATTCTACCGCATACTGCGCCTCCGAGAGGCTACGTCCAGGCCCGAGGCCCAAAACCTGGGCCCCAGAACACGCCGTGGTCAGTTACATCCAGCGGGACGGTGCGGGTCCTGCTCGAGGCCAGTGTCCTCTGGTAGCTTGCTACAGCAGAGCGGGGCTACCGAAGGGGGAGGGGGACACTGCCTGGGGAAGAACCTCTCAGTGAGTGGCTCCATTTGAAGCGGGTTTTGACTGGCTGAGTGTAGCTGCCCTCTGTCCAGGGCCCACCCTGCGGTTTAACCGCCTGCATCCTCGGGACCTGTTCTGGGCCACACTCGTGCCTGTGGTGGACATTATGTTTCGACAGTGTTCCTTGCACATTTAATCTGCTCATTCTGATCCCAGCCAGGCCCTTCAGCGCTTCCTCTGGGCTAGAGGAGTTGCTGCCAGAACCGGGGGTCCCTCAGAAAGCCCCTCCCTCGCCCTCCTCTGGCCCCTCCCGAGAGGCAGGAAAGCAGGGGAGTTTTTACAGACTCTGGCCTTTCACCTTTGCTCCAAAAAGGGTGTGCAGGAGGGCAGGTTCCAGATACCAGTGTGCTAGCCAGGGGGACACCTAGTGATGAAAGTGATAAAATACAACAGTGAGGGGTTAAGAGGATTCTTTTTTTAAACAGCCTTATTTTGTCTGTGTTTTTTGATGTTATGCTACATGCACATTGTGAATCAATCACCAAAGTCAGGCTAATACTCATCTATCCATTGTCTCTGCACAGCTACCACTGTCTTTTTTTGGGGGGGCGGGTGTTAGAAGACATAATTTAAGATCTGCTAAAATTTTCAAGTATATAAAACAGCACTGTTAGCTGTTGTCACCACGCTGTACTTCAGATTGCAAGGATTTATTCCTCTTGCAAAACTGAAATGTCCCACTCTTTGAGGTTGAGAATATTGTTTCAAGTCTTTCCTTTTCCCTCGTCCATTGCTCGGGTCTGTGAATGCATCATTTGAGATGGGATGCCGCAGGTCAGACCCCGACCACATTTGTAAATCGGGCATTTCTAGGGAGACTGGCGTTGGTTGTCCCTTCACTGGTGTTGGGTCTATGAGTGCATATTTAAAAGCAAAAAAAAAAATCTTACTTTACAAGTTCTTTGTCATCATCCCCCAAGAGTAGTTCCAGACATCACACCATCTGAGGGGCAGGGTTAGCTGTGGCAAAATAGAAGTGACAGGAGGTGGAGGAAAGGGCCCGGCCAGAGTCCGGGGGACCGGGCTCCGGTCCTTGCTCCGCCCCTGAGTGTGCCATCGGGGGCAGGCCACCGGCTGTGTGAGCCTCCGGGGCCTGAGTGGCCGTGAAGATGTAGAACAAGACTCCTTCAGCTCCACAAGTACAGACACCTTTGTCAGATACAGGGTAGGGGAGAAGTGGGTTTACAGTTGTGAGTGGCGAAACATGGAGTTTATTCTGGTATCATTATTTATTAGTTATATTATTTCCCATATGAACAACTGTAAACCTACTTTTGCCCCAGCCTATATAATCATGCAATGGATTATGTTTTAGAAATCTTGGGGGGGTAGTGGCTGAATGTGGAGGAAAATTCGAATCTGCCCTGGCCAGGTAGCTCCGTTGGTTAGAGCGCTGCCCCCATACACAAGGGTTGCGGCTTTGATGCCCAGTCAGAGCACATACAGGAAGCAACCAATGGATGCCTCAAACCATGCAGCAACAAATCGATGTTTCTCTTCCTCTCCCTTTCTCTCTCTCTCTCAAATCAATAAACAAAAAAAGAAAATTAGAATCCGCCCTTTAAACTTTCTGGTGTGTGAGCACTAGTCACGTGGGGCCCCGGGGAACAGGCCAGAGTGTCCTCTGCTCCTGCCACGAGCCCACTTATGAATTATTCATGTTTTACAAGCAAAACGACGGTGGGGGGGGATTCATTGCCGGTTTGACCTCTGAGAGGAGAGATGCTGGGAAAGGAATATTGTTTGCTAGAAAGGGCAAATCAAGGGCTTTTCAGGTGAAAGGGGGCTGTACAGCTCATCTGGTCTACACCCAGCCACTTCCCGACGAAGAAACCAACGCCCAGGTGGACCTCAGGGATTGGTTCAGGATCACACCGCTGGTTAGCTGCAAAGTCAGGACAGTCCACCGAGAGGGACTTGTTCTAAATAGGAAGACATGCCTGGCATTTGTAACCCAGCATGTCCAACGGCAGAGAGGCTGGTGTCCACATTAATGTTCACAAAGGTCATGTAACACAACAAACAAATGTGACAAACACTAAATCATTGCCCGGGGCTCGCGTTAGTCACAGGCAGGCCCCAGCTGTCCCTGAGAGAGCAGGAGAGAGATGGTCCCCAGGAGTCAGGAGATGCAGTTCTTAGGAGGTTATTTGTTTCTTAGATGCAGAGTCTGATCAAGGATGAAGACCCCATGCTCCAGAACCTTGGACCCGGTAACAAAACATTTAAACTTTTCTAATCTTGCTATTGAACACCAAGAATTAACATACCACTGAACTTTCCCCACATTTTTACATTTTAAAAATAGACCAACTTTACCAGCCTCATCTCCTTGACTCGACTTGTCCCCAACCCTCTTGTAACGAATGGCACTGCTGGCCCCCTTGCTGGTCCCTGAACCCGGCGGTCACCCTTCACTCTCCGGCCCCTGTAGCCTCGCACAGGCTGCTCCCCTGCTTGGAAGGCTCGTCTCCCGGCCTCTACCTGCCTCACTCCTCCACCTTCTCCAAGTCTCTGCTCGCATATCGCCTCGGCAGGAGGCCTCCCCTCGCCAGCTATGATTGAGGAGACAGCCCCACTCCCGGCCCCCTTCACTCTGGTCTACTTGACCTCGGCGCTCATCATCTTCCCGCACCCCACACTGTGTGTCCGTCTCCCCTGGTGTGTAAGCTGCGGGCTGAGGGCGAGGGTTTTGGTCAGCTCTGCCCTCTGCAGAGTCCTGGGGAACACTGCAGCGCCTGGCACAAAGTGAGTGCTCAGTAAACAGTTTCGAGTGCAGGCAAGCTTTTATTCACTTCCTGGCTTTGGTCCCTGCCTGCCTCTGCCTTCAGACTGCAGCCTCTTCCCCAGACCTGCTCCAGTCCCACCCCCAATGGCACCGGATCGTCTCCACAGCGGAGAGAACGTCATCTCCAGCCTCCTTTGTATTTGGGGCACAGAAATGTTTAGTGAATTGTCCAAAGTCATAGGGCCAGAACTTGAACTGGGATCTGTTGTGGACCCCCAAGCCAGGGCCTTCCCGTCTCCCCGTGGCTCTCTGTGCTGCTTCTGCCACGCCTCCTCCCAGCTCACCCGGGCACTGCCGAATCCCGACTCCGCCACTAGTCAGACACGTGTCCTCGGCGAAGTCACCTGCCTTCTCTCTGCCGTGGGCCCCGCACTTCTCAAGGGGAGCAGCGTGTGTCTTCCAGGATTAACCAAGGAGCGGGAGCACAGCCCCTCCCAGTGTGAGCTCAGAGCCTGGCTGTTTCTTCCCCTTTGGCTGCCTTATGAGAAGGTCGTTTGCTCTACAAAACGTTACATTTCTTGAGGTCTCCTCTCTTGCCTTCCCCCCCGCCCCGAGAGCCAAACTCCCAGCAGACGCTGAAGAAACACAGCTTGCATAAGAGGCCAGTGACGGGCCGGTAGCAGGAGGAGTCCTTCCCTCGTGGGGTGGCCTCACCGTGGGGGCTGGCTCCCAAGTTCTAGCTCTTGGGCCCGGCACCCCCGTTAAAACTGATGCTGAAGATGAACCAGATAAGGCAGCACGGAGCGTTTTTTACTCTTCTCAGGGGCCAGTTTATTGGCAAAATGTCTCCGTTGTGAAAGTCATCCTAAAGGGGCAGGAATCAGGATTTCCTTAGAGACCGTCATATGGGTATTTCCCAAAGTCTGTTCTTCAGTATTGAAAAAAAAACCCCTAAAAACAGAGGTTCTTTGTAATTCAGACACAGCTCACAAAACGGTCCATTTACGAGTCATCCGACTGCACTCACGTGGGGCTGTGCAGGGTCTCGGTTGTGCCTCAGCACACACGGCTCTCCTAGAGGAGTGGAGGTGTGCTCACACTAAAACATCTTCCCGTTTACTTGCCCCCCCACACACACACATAGCTGTTCTCGCAACCAGTGTTCTATAGATCGCAGTCTGGGGGGAATTCAGCTGAGCTGGAGCAGGCTAGACGGCTTAATCGAGAGCCGACCAGCAGTTAGCGGCAGAACCAGGGCTGGAGTCCAGCTTCCCGGTGCGTTTTCTGTGCTGCTCCCTCCACACGGTCCTGAGGCTGGTGACTGCCCTCCGACCAGACCAGCCCCACTGCTGCTGTCACTCAAGGAGTTAACCTGGCGTGGCGTGTGACCAGCGAGGCAGACTTTCTACACACAAAGATGAAAGTGCGTGTGTCACAGGAATAACAGCATCGGCACTGACTCCCACCCAGAGCCCCAAAGCCCCAAAGCCAGGGTCTGTCTCCACAGCGCCCCCTGCCCCCACATTTCCTGGGCCCAGGTCACGGTGCACCGCGCCTGCCCGGCAGTGGGCAGTACACCCTGGCCCGGTGTGGGGGGCTGAGCGATGGCCCCCATGGAAGTCCATGTCATAATCCCTGGACCTGTGAACGTCACTTCATATGCAAAGGGGACTTTGCAGATGGGATGAAATGAAGGATTTTGAGATAGGGAAATGACCCTCTGTTACCTGGGTGAACCCTACCTGTAATCACTAGTCCTAGAAGAGGCAGGCGGAGGGAGATTGGATGATGGTGAAGACAGAGGAATACCAGTGTCCACCAGACACCGGGAAAGGCAAGGCAGCGGATTCTCCGACGGAACCTTCAGAAGGAACCAGACCTTGTCCACCCCTCGCCATTAGCCCAGTGAAAATGATTGTGGATTTCTGACTTCCAGAGTCGGGAGGGAATAGATGTGTGTTGTTTCAAGCCACTAAACTTTTGCTGATTTGCTACAGTAGCAACAGAAAATGAACACGCATCCAGTTTGCTGGGAACACCCCAGTTCACTCCCAGAAGGCTGCGCCACCCAGATAAGGGGAGTGCCGGCGACAGCACGCTGGGTGGAGTGACGGGCTCCGGCTGCGGCTCAGTCACCCCACACTGTGCGCAGCCACCCAGAGGTCTCCTCCGAGCATTGCCCTCTGACACAGCTTTATATGGAAGTATGGAAGGGGCTGGGCTCCCCAGCTCAGAGATAAGGACGCCTGTGCCTCCTGCAGAGTCCTTCATTTGTCTCTGTTGCAAGAAGTGGGCCAGGACTCATCTGCGACACCACGCCTTACCTGTGTGGCCTTCAGTGACGGTTTCCCTTGGCAGCGCCCCAACTTTGCCGTTGGGGAAATGCAAGTCGAGCATGTTAGGTCTGCTCGGGGACGGGAGGGGCCGGTCGAGCGGGTTCCCACTGCTTGCTTGTAAGACATTTCAACATGTGCAGGGCGCATTTTCTCCCACGCAGCCTGGAATACTTTTCGCTCATGGTTGTCATTCCTGCACAGCCCGCAC
Organism: Trachops cirrhosus; assembly: GCA_028533065.1. NCBI lineage: Eukaryota > Metazoa > Chordata > Mammalia > Chiroptera > Phyllostomidae > Trachops > Trachops cirrhosus. Next base: position 77,376,275 of record CM052548.1, on the reverse strand, counting down.
TGATACTCGCAGTGCGACATCTCACGCCAAATCTGAGGCCGGGAAATTATTTCACCTGAAACCAGCGACACTCGTCTCAAAGCAGAGTGCGTTTCTTCCAGGCTGAGGCAGCGAGGGGTGGCTCCGGCTCAGCTTCTATTTCGTTCACTGACGATGGGATATTGGGCAACAGTGAATGAGGACGAGTGGGCAAAATCCAGCTCTGTGAAGCCAGCGCTGCACGCTCCTCTGTTTTCTTGTGATGTCCCAAAGTGGGTGCCAGCGGGAAGGTGTGGCTTCTGAGGTGACAGTCTGTGGTACGCGTCAGCAAATGAAAGAAGGGAGGCACAGCTTGGGTCACCCAAGCTGCAGACAGATCGATGACACTAATTACACCTGTTGGAAGAAGAGTATGAGGAGCCACGCCGACCCTCTGGACTCCGTCTTCCTGCCAGAGTGAAACGCCACCAGGGGTGACTGAGGGCACAACAGCAACTCTCAGGACACTGCACGTCAGCCTCCCACCTGCTTCTCCTTCAGGACGGACAAATCCATGAGGCCCTGCACAGAAGTTAGGGGCCCACCTCCTCCAGGCCCCCCGGTCTGGGACCAGGTGCTGCTTTGCAGAAGGAGGGTGCCGAGGTGCACAGCTCCAACCTTGTAATCCAGTAGCCTTGGTTTCTGAAGCACTGGAGTGCTCCTCCTGTCCATCACATCGCAGGGGTCTCATGTGAAATTCTGGCAGTCACTAACAGGCAACCAGTAGAGGGGGCTACAGAGCCAGGCTGCCCGGCTTTGAATCCAGCTCTACCACTTAGTAGCTCTGTGACCACAGCAAGGTCCTTAACCATCTCTGCCTCGGTTTCCTCATCTGTGAAAAGAGGATTAAACATATTACCTACCTCAAAGGACTGTGGTGGACACTGGCCATTGTCCTTGTTGATGCTCCAACAGCTCCTGGAAGGAGCGTTCAGTAAAGGCTGGTTATGATGTTACCGTCAATGATGAGCCAAAGGGTGGAGTCGCAGAAGGTCATTCACTGAGTGACCAATTTTTACAACTGGCTAACTGCGGGAGTGAACGGACCGCATTTCACGGGCCTCACACAACAGCAGCCTGTTTCTGCTCAGTCACACCGAGAGCACAAGTCCCTGACTGGCAGGCGACTTCCCCCCAAGGGATTCCCGCCAGGAACCGAACTTCCTCCCATCTTGCAGCTCCACATTTTCAAAACATCCTTCCAAAGCTGCCCTGAGTCTGGCCTCCATCTGAGCCACTCAGAGTGGAGACTGGGCCCTGGCCAGATGGCTCGGTTGGTTGGAGCATCACCACCCACCCCCCAACACACACCAAAAACTTGTGGCTTCGATTCCTGGTCAGGGTACACACCTAGGTTGTGGGTATGACCCCCGGTCAGGGCACGTATGGGAGGCAACTGATTGATGTTTCTCCCCCACGTGCACATTTCTCTCTCTGTCTCTCTCCTTCCTCTCTCTCTAAAAGCAATAATCATATCATATCCTTAGGTGAGGATTTAAATAAACAAACAAACAAACAAACAAATGCAAAGGGGAAATTAGAAGGAGTGGCAGGGGACATTTTACGGGCCACACCCACAGGTGGGACACGTCGAGTGACCCACAGTCCTCTGCAGAACCCAGCCTTTGGCCACGTCTGACTGCCACGGAGACTGGGAAGTTAACAACTAGCACTCTCTACCTCCCTTCATCAAAATACTCTTTTTCTAATTTTTTTTCATCATAAGAAAATATTCTTATGAGAGGATTCATTGCCTTTAAATCCCCACCCCTCCAATCTGAATTTGGTTTTGGTTTCTAGTTTAGTTTTGGTTTCTGCCTAGTCAAAGCCCACTCAAAGTTTCAGTATATTTCAGGGTCTTCTGGATTTAGGATACACTCTGGGGAATAATTCCTTATATATTTCAAATTGTAAGTGGTTTTCGGGATTTTATAAGTGACAAATTCAATGTTCTCTCTTGTTTTCAGCTTCATCCATTGCCTTCTGATTCACAGAGTTGCTGAAATAGTTTGTCAAATGAATAGTTGGCTTATATTTCCCAGAATCCCAAATGTGAAACACACAAGAAATCGACATTCCATGAGCAGGCTACAGAGTGACTGGTGTGAAACACCTACTTCTACGTGACAATTACTATACTGCCACGTCCTCTTCCAGCCATGTTGTCTGACAAGGTCCGGACGTGGAAAGAAGGAATTCGAGGAATTCATCTTCCAGGGAGAGGACGTGGCATGGGAGTGGGGTTATCACTATTATTGGAACACTGGTACTAGGAACAGTTTTGTTTTTTGCTCTAAGTCTGACTAACATGAGAAATGTGCAAAATACAGCTCAGGGTAAGTTAATGTTTAATAAAAGTAACGAATGAGAGAAATTCCAAAGAAACACTGAGTTTCCCTTCATCCACTAGTGCGTGTCCAGAATGTATTAATAAATCTAGATGGTTAACATATGTAGGCGTGATTGCCATAGTTATGGTGAATAGAAACAGTTCATCAATAGAAACAGTTTCTAAGGAAAATTCTGTTCCTCACTATTCAGTTTTAATAAACAATAGTTGATTCTTAAATCACCCCTTGTATCTGAGCATCTGAAAGTTTGTGTTCGTATAGCTTCATTGGTTAGCTGATTAATAATCCTCTCGGTCTAAATAAGCTTTGTTTAACATGGTTGATCTGTGGAACCTCTTATACTCTTTGAAGTTATATCTTTGTTTAATATGATGGATTTATAATATGATTGATCTATAAGCACGGTAGTCACAGCAACAAAAAATGAAATAAAAGGCCCAAGGAAAGTACGAGCCTGGCCTCGAGCCTCCCCTCTCGGCCGTTCACCTTTCCCTGAGTCTGGGGTCTCATTTCGGCAGCCCCGCAGACAGTGAAAGCCCCGTGTGAGGAGACGGTGAACTGCGTGCGTGTGTGAGTGATTGGTCTTAACCCCACGAGCCCTGGCTTACGGAGTTTGAGTGGGTCCTACCCTGCGGTTCCTCGGTCTGCCATACGGCATAACGGCTGATAGCCCAGACTCTGCTCGGGCAGCCTCGGCTAAGACAGACCTAAGCTCCCCGCAAGAGGAGAGGCCAGGCGGACGCTGTGAATGTGTGTGCATCGGTGACCCGTGTGGGCACTGCGGAGTCTGAGCTGCCGTGTTCGGCCGAGCGTGGCCCCCGTAGAAATGAAAGGGAACAGGACCTCACTGTCCTCCGAGGCGTGTTGCTGTCTGTCTTCCTTCGCCGACGCCTTACCCACCTTCGGGACCCCCTGGCTCCTGCTGCGGCTGGACCGCGGCACTATATTATAGCTCAAACTACAAAACAGACTCAAAAGCTGTCGAAACTACCCAAAGCACCACAATTTATTGTTGACTTTATAAACTGCTATATTTATTATTTTTATAAATGCTTAAAAAATTGTGCATGCTAACATTTTGGTTTCTGACAAGGAGCAGTGGGATATATAGATTTGATAGTGATTTGCAGAAAGAGTCTACGCAAACAAGTAAAACCTTTCAGATGCCACCCTAAGGTATCACGACACAAGACTATGTGATTAGTGCCTCAAATTTAATATATCTACCCCATAACTACAAAAACGGGAACGGAAAAAGTAAAGTGGTAAAAAGCTTCCATATGCCACCCTGAAATTGGGATTCCTGGTTTGCTTTACTGGATCCTAAATACATTCATTCACAAAGGGACTGTATTATCCTATACTTGTTAACTTTCAAGAAATTAAAACTTACTTCAATACTGCTGAACAAAACTGAAAACCAGTTAAGTCGATCTTTCTGGAAAACTCTGCTACAGAAGTCATTTTATGCAATACAAATCATAAATTTGGCGAATCAGCACATGAGGTGAATTTAACGAATCGATTGTTAGGCAAGTTTTATTTTCACAAAATCAAACTTTGGCAAATGAGCTTTCACTGCCTTTACCTAAAACCAACCCACAGGCACTCCCCACCTCCCACCAGTGAGAGGTGCAGATTAGGGCGAGGCCTCCCTGGGACAGACCGGCGTGTTTGTGCGAGCTGACCGCAGCGAGCTGAGCTGACCGCAGCTCCCGAACAGTGCGCGCCCATCCCGGCCCTGAGCTCCCCCCACCCCGCAGCCGGTTTTCACTGCTGCCTCCTTCGCACGGGGGGAGGGGAACGACGAAACGGTCAGCAGGGGGCTGCCGTGAGCAAGGCCAAAGCGAGCCCCTGTGTCACCATCGTTAGAGGACGCGTGCAACGTATCAGTTTCCCAGGGCTGCCATAACACGCAGTGCCACACACCGGGCGGGCGAGGCGGCAGAGATTCACTCGTTTGCGGTGCCGGAGGCCGGACGACTAAAGAGAAAACGTCCCCCAGGGCCTCTCTCGGAGCCGCCGGTTGCCAGCAGGCCTTGGCGCGCCTTGGCCCGCGGTTCCTTGAATAAGGGAGGGGGTGACTGTAAGGATGTCAGTCATATCGGATTAAGGGCCCATCGGTATGACCTCATATTAACTAATGACACCTGCGACGACCCTATTTCCCAGTGACATGAGGACTGCGGGTCGGGACTTCTGCATATTTTTTTGGAGGTCTCGATTCAACTGGCAACCGCCTCTGCCCTCACTGCCCAGATATATTCATGGTTAATGACAGCTATTTAAGGCAATTCTCTCTCACGTCACTTATCATTTCCCTTTTCCTGATTTACTTTTAGAATACCTTTAAGTGGTCAATTGTACATAGCAACACACTTGACTCATGCCAAAGCAGTCTGGTGGAATTAAGCTTTGTAAAATCTCTTACTAAAAACTCGCTAAAACAGAGCATGTAATTTTCCTCTTTTTCTAGTCTTCTTATTTTTCAGCCATAGCTTCACTTGCCTAAGCAACCTTATAGTCCATATTTTCGAGACCAATTCCGATTGAGTGTAATTTTATTCTTTTTCAATAAAACTGGTATAGAGATTACTTAAACGAAATATACTTGTAATGTTTCATAAGACTTATCAGTAAGGTCACAAATAACACAATCTCCTTTGTCAAGCATCCCAGTTTGGGGTGGGGCCCAGGGAGGAGGTGACGTTGCAGTTCCCACCCAAACGCAGCCCGGAGGCAGAATGGCCCCTTCCTCTGGGAACCTCTTTCTTTTTATCCCCTCGAGGCCGTCAACTGATTGGGTGAGGACCACCCACACATGGAGGACAATGTGCTTTACCCAAAGTCTACTGAGTTAAATGTAAATGCCTCCTAAAAAAATACCTTCGGAGCAACATCTAGGCTAGTAGCATTTGACCAAAGGTCTCGGTACCATGGCCTGGCTGTGTTGACACATAAATTCCATCTCGCCAAGTAAAAAGCGGTCCTTGGTAAATGTTTGTGGAATTAACTGCTAATTTCATACTTATTTTCTTCTCCTTTCTCTTCCTTTTCTCTTTCCTTTGCCTGCTTCTCTTTTAATGCCTTTTCTGTGTCCTTCCACTTTCTTTCCTTCCTTTGTGTCTTTCCCCGGCTCATCTCTTCCAAGCATGCTGGGGGCCCATCAACCACAGAGATGTACGAGGAGCAAAAGGCCCTGGCCGTGACCACTCAACCACTGTACAGCCTCCCTGTTGGTGGGGAAGGAGCAAGGGGAAGGGACTGTCAAGGTCAAGTTATGTCAGTGGAGAGCCAGGACCAGGACTGGGTCTCCTGGCAACTGGGGAGCTTCCCCTGACTCTTCTTCCGAAACACTCAAGTGGGGGCTGGTTCCGAAGTCACAAAAGGCCCCTGGCAGGAGACCCTACCTCCCCACGACCTGCACTGCAGAGAGACCCTGCTACACTGCTCCCTGCCCGGCTCTATCAGGCAGAAGGAGCCCAGCTTATGCTGTGAGTCAAAGAATTCTGGTGGGTTCCTCGCCTCTGGTGTCAGAATCCAGGGGGTTACTCACCCTCAGAGGGCAGTGTGACACCCACGGTGGCTGGGCCGTCACCTGTCAGGCAGGTTTCTGACACGGGAAGTACCCTCCACTTCACAAGACTGAATCTTGACCTGCCGCCTCCTGAGCAAATATAAAAGCAAGTCCACCAATCTACCTTTCTCCCTTCTGCCCTCCATTCTTCAACAAGCCTTTCTTAAATGCTTTCTCCAAGGCCCCAGTCTCTGAGAGCTCACACGCCAGGGGAACATACATGTGCAGCAGCGGCGTGGTCACGCCTGCCCCCTTGCCCAGACTTCACGGGTGACTGGTCTCCAGGGCAGCCCTCTGGACGAGCGGACTCCCTGTTCACTGGTATCTTTGTCCAACTCTTCCAATTTATACATAAAAATACTGCGGCCAGAGAGGTGAGTTGTTCTGGCAAGGCATAGCGGGTCTCCAGACAGTAAATTCAAGGCTGAATCCAGTTTCTTCTTCAAGTCACTCAAGTGGGTCAGCCCTTGTCTTAGAAGTTGTTAAGCAGCTCCATCCACTAGAGGGCAGCAGACAACCCTCCAACCAGCCCAACCCTCCCAGGTCCCGCAGAGCCCTGGCACTAGACCCCTCTGCTCCCAAATTCGTAATAGTTACACCTTTACCTTCTCCAAATGAGCCTTCCCAATCAGGCAGAGTGATAATAAGGTAAGGGGTGAGGAAGTCAAGCCATCATAATACAGAACAAGGCCACAGACTGCCTTATTAATAAATATATCAGAACCAATGAGGTAAGATTGAAACACCTGTGCATGCTCATTACCCAGCCATCTGCCAAAATCTCATGTCTGTGCACAACCACAGCATATCCCACATGACCGACAAACCATTGTATTGCAGTGGTATCAACTAAACGCCAGGACCTCAGAGTTACCCGAGAAGTCTCTGTCTCTCTCTCTCTCTCAACACAGACTTGAGGACCACACCCGCAGAGATTCTTTTTAACAAGTCTGCAGTGGGGCCCAGGAACGCATGTTGTCGAAAGCCTTCTGACATGCAGGGAAGTTTGGAAGCCATTGCTACTCACTGGAGTTCAGGAACGTGAAGAGCGAGAGCGAGACAGAACTGAACTCAGAGGTGAGTTGCGCGTTGGGGGCAATAAGGAAACCAAAGCGACAAGTCGCTGGGTACACTGAGAATTGCTCCCCTGCTTTGTGGAGCAGCAGCCACACTTGGTCCTTGGAAGGTGGTGTGAGCCTCAGCTTAGGAGTCTCTCCTGGGCCTTCTAATCGCGGTGGGATCGAGGCTGTAGCAGGGCTGGAGAGGGCGCTGGTTTGGGATCAGGTCAGCCTCCGTTTGTATCCGGCTCTACCAGCTAATGGTAGTGGACCCTTACGTGTCCTTGAACTCCTCCAGCCCGTGTTCTTATCTGTAAAAATAAACATAATGCGCATCTCGTTGTCATGGGGATTAAATGAGCGAAGATCTATCTGCAGAGCACTGAGCCTGAGAGGCTCCGAATGTTGTTTGTCTGCGCACTGACCGTCGTTGTTACTGGCCCACGAGGGACAGGAGCAGGACAGTACTGCAGAGCCCCCGCAAGGCACCAGTGACCTGGGCTGTCTGTGGATCTCCATTACAGGATATGCGCATTGGCTCCCGCTGCTCGTTTGCCAGGATTGTCTTTCTGACACGCACTGTGAAAGCATCAGCTAAGGAACCCTCAGATGCTCACAGCCCAGGTCAGGGACGAAGGGTGAGCCCCCCTGTCTGTCTCTCCCACTCTTCGGAAACTTGCAGACTTTGATGAAGACCTCCATGTTCACTCCCCATGGACCTTTTGAAACCTATAAATATTTTCCGGATCTCTCCTACATCACATCCTGCTAGGTATACCCTCGTCCTCGAAGCCACCCACCCCTTTGCTCCTAGGAAACTTAGGGGTCCTCTGACCCCTCTTCCTTGCCTTCTGATGGACCCTTCCTGGTGGAGGCCCTCCGCCCACTCCTAAATTAAACGACAAGTATCCTTATAAAAAGAGGAGGAGAGACCATGGAAACCCATGTGAAAACGGAGACAGAGATTGCAGTCACGCTGCCACAAACCAAGGCACACGAGGCCACTAAAAGATGGAAGAGAGAAGAAAATCTCCCCTTCTGGCATGATTCTGTTGACACCTTTATTTTGGGCTTCTAGCCTCCAGAACTGTGAGAAAAGGAATTCCCGTTGTTTTAAGCTACCAAGTTGGCAGTAATTTGGCAGCCCTAGGAAGCTAGAGCACTCAACCTCAGGACTCAATCCATGCATCACCTCCTCCAGGAAGTCCTGAGTTTCTCCTACCGTCACACCCCCGTCACTTATATCAGATGCCCTAAAGCCAAAAAAGAAACAAAAACAAAACAAAAAAACCCTGAAGGCAGCGATTAGTTTCTATTCCCAACCGTAGTCTGAGCTCTGTTCCAGGAACAGAGCAGGGAGGTGCTCGATCAAACCAACGCATTAGACTTGGATTTCTCACATCCAGAACAAGGACTCAGGCTATTTGCAAAGCCGAGGGGGCAGGGGTGATGTCGCTCACTCCCTCACTTCCACAGCCCCTTGAGTCTCTTCCCTGATGGTTTATTCCCACGTGATCGTGTCTGTCTTAGGTCCATTCTTTCCAGAGAATGGTTGCCCGTTATGGACTATCCGATCAAGCTGAAGGGAATAGCAGAGCAGGCAGTGCCCATGTTCAGGGAAATAAGTTTTGTCTCCTTAGGCCTCCCAGTTCTGGGAGGTTTCTCACTCAGCTTTAGGGAC
>CM052548.1:77173874-77367090 GCA_028533065.1 Trachops cirrhosus | reverse complement strand
CAGATGCTGTCTGAGCTCCCGCTGTGACATTTAACCACACACGGGAGGCTAAATAACGGCCCCCAAAGACACCCATGTCCCAGTTCCCAGAACCCATAAGTGTTACTTTATATGGCAAAAGAGGTTTTGTCCATTTGATTGAGTGAAGCATCTTGAGATGGGAAGACTTTCCAGGTGGGCCCTACATGCAACTCGAAGTCCCTTACAAGAAGCAGAAGGAGATCTGACACAGAGCAGGCACTGTGACTGTGGAGGCAGGGACTGGAGTAGCGCGGCCACGAGCCAGGGAATGCTGGCAGCTATGGAGCTAAATAGGCAACGTAACGGCTTCTCCTCTAAACCCTCCGGAGCAAGCCTGTCCCTGCAGACACCTGATTTCAGCCCAGGGCTACTGATGTCAGCCTTCTGGCCTCCAGATCACTGGAGAAGTTCCTGTTGTTTTAAGCCAGCCAGTTTCTGGTCATTTGATACAGCAGCCACAGAAAACACATCCAGGAGCTTTTCCAAAATCACTCCATCTTGATCAAAACTTGTTTCCATGGCAGCCTCCTCTATTTGGTGTCAGGAAGGAATGAAACCTGGTTATATCGGTTCACCCTAATGAGAGTCCCCAAAGCTCTCAGAGGCAGCGGAGTTCATCCAGGAGAGGATTTGTAAGCCCTCGGATTAATGTCTAACTGGTAAGAATAATGTCAAGAAACGAAGTGAATTAAAACTCCATGGGATGCAAATTTAGGGGGGTGGACCAACCCACAAATTAGGGATGGGGTCTGCCCTTACAGCTACCCCCTTAGCCAGGTTCTTCTTTTCACTCCTAGAAGCTGAGACCTTCACCAAAAGCTCTTCGTTTTTTTCCTTAGAGGTGCCCACATCGCCCCACCCAGGGCGGGGCACATAGTAAATGCTGGATCTGGCGGGGAGTAAAGGCAGGAGGCAGAGAGGGAGCAGAGGAGCCTGGCCACCACCTGCACGCACAGGTGTCTGCTGCGGGGTAACTGCCCGTACAGCGGGACCTCTTATCAACGTTCCTGTAAGTCACAGTTGTGCTCAACCCGAGTCTCTTCCCCAAGTTCTGTGTTATTTATCATAGTTATGTCTCATTTTCAGTAACATATATCTCCAGCTTTCTGTGCAAAGTTGCCCTGTAAAGCAGACAAAAACCTTTATCCTGTAAAAAAAAACCTTCCCTCAACTCTAAGCCAAAGCTTCCTTGGGGATCACTTCTGGATGGCTGCTCAAGTTAACACAGACCCAAAAGCTGTAATTATCAGCCCCCAAGGAAAGCTTGATGCCTAGAATAATCAGAGCCCACAATGGACACCACGCACGCACGGCTTCCACGACGTTAACATCGAAAGCGGAAAGCGGCACCTTCATCTATCCAGCAATTGCCCTATAAGGGTTCTTTCTCAATGGTTATGTTTACACTTCCCCCAGTTGTTTTAAAAGCCCAGACCTCAGTGGTGAGATAGGACCACGCGTGGTCCTGTAGGAGGCTGCCTGTAGACTCAGCTCCAGCACCAATGCCAAACAATCGTGATGCCCTGTCCCAGTCTTCCTTCCTTCAACAAAATCATACTGAGCAGCGTAAACATGACCCAAGGGGGTCAGAACCTGCACTTAACAAGACCTCTATTTGTTTCCTGGGTACTTCAAAGCTTCAGAAGCACCGGTCAGGCTGACGCTGGAGGCCACCATTTGGTATCTGACAGCCGAGGGCTACCTGTGGGCAAATCCCAGGTAGGAGGACACCCCAGCATGGCAGCAGGAAAGCAAGGGGGGGGGGTCTCAAGCTGCACCAGGTGGGATGATTTAACCGCCTAGACTGCAAGGCTTCCCACGAGCAAGAAGGACCTGCCTGCACTGTTTACCCAGTGTTTTATCAGGGATTCATGGTGCTGTCTCCCTCTGTAATGCAAGGATTTTTTTTTTTTTGTCTGCGCATCTCTCCAGGAGTCTAAACACAGACTTATTTAATCAGCATTGTCTAATTTCTAAGTAGCCCTACTTCCTAGCTTTGCTTTGATGTTGACTCTGACTGTCTGAATCACTTGAAGTGACTGTGATGCGCGCAGGCTCCTGCCCCCTCCCCAGGCTCCCGCCCCCTCCCCAGGCTCCCGCACGCTGGGATGACCCAGCTGGCCAGCAAGCACTAGGTGATGTGCCCTCTGAGAGGGGGCGGCAAAGGGCTGGTCTGCCTAGTTTGGGTCAGCTTGAGAAATTACTGTGGCTTTTCAGGGAGAGTGAAGCTTTCTTCTGGATGAGATAATAAATATGAAATGAATGAAAACATCACACAGCAGTGCAGACCTCACAGAATACGACGATAGAGCCACTGCAGAAGAGGTCTCCATGCAAAATACAACCATTCAACAAGCAGGTGAGCCTGGCATCGAGCGCCTTGCCTGTATTTGCTCACTTCACTCCAGCGGCCACCTTGTGGCCTCGTGACTGCAGTGATTATCTCCTCCGCCTCACAGAAGAGGAAACTGAGGAGCAGTGAGATGCAGTGACCCGCCCTAAGTCTTGCCCTGACAGGTGGTGGAGCTGAAATTTGAAGAACTTTTCAGCTCCAGTGACCACTGCTCTTCATCACTCTGCTCTCATTTGGGGCTGAAACAAGGTCAAGATCAGGGAACTCTGTATCGCCATCCTGAGGAGGAGGAGTACCGTGACGATGTGGAGGAGGCTCCCTGCACCGCACTTCCTGTCTGCGCTGTTTGAGCCTTCAGGCTGGTGCGGGCTGGTAACCCAGAGATGAAACACATCCTTCCCCTCACCTCAGAAAAGAAGCCTTCTCTGGCTCCCAGCAAGGGCTGCCTGCCGCCCCAGAAATAATGAGGATGCGCCCCCCTCCACTGCATCCCCACCCACACACTCACCTTCAAATCGCTTGGTCCCCAAAGCACACGAGTGCTTAAGGGCAGCCCTAGGCAAGCCCTGGAGCCCAGCTCCCGAGCAAACATGGGAAATTAAACAGTCCGCACAGACTGAAATTTGGCCCATGGAAGGTGCCTGCAGCTGGTGGTTAACACCAGCAGTAAGAGGATCAACTCCTTGTCCGCTGGCTTAAAACAGGGGTGGGGGCGAGGAGTGTGTGCTCGCTTTCTCCCATTCGCGTTAGTTAATTTGGATGATAAGGGTTCAAGTTTAATCCCTTTGTGAGAGTGAATATACTGAAATGGACACCCCTGGGAGGGCACTCCAGGCCGGCAGAGCAATCTGCGGGAGGGTGTGCGTGGTGTCTAATCTGGGATGAAGCAGGAAAGAAACGTCACGAAGAGGCTGAAAGGAAGACGGGGAGGGACATCCTAGGGGTGCGGGCTGAGCCCCACACCTCCCAAGGGGGCAGCAGGTAGGCTTCCCCAGTGCCTGTACCCCGGGGCCGGCTCTGCATTCGAGGAGCTCCCCAGTCCCCACCAGCGAGCAAGGGCTCCGCCCCAGCCACCCTTGCCAAGGGCCAACAACACCCAAAGGCAGAGCCAGGGTGCTCTGCCATCGTTCAGCAGAGCGGACAGAATCGAAGGGAGCCGGGAAGCAGGAAAGAGGGGCAACATATGTAAGAAGACGTCTCCGTTCTCAGAAGGAACAGGTTAGAAAGAGGAGAGAGCTCCGTGGCGCTAGAGCAGGTCATAAAACAAAAACCATTTTTATGGTTTCCCTCTGCAAGAAGGGCACCCTGCCCCCAACCCCCGCAACCTCAGAGACCCCAGAGTGCGGTTCTGCGGCAGCGAGTGTGAGCGAGCGCTGTCGGCGGGGGACGAGACCCCGGCTGCTGGGCCAGGCGGCCCCGAGGCGCAGTCGGTGGAGAGACTTCCCCGCCACCTCCCTCCTCCTTCCTCTTGGGCCCGTCCAGCAAATGTCCTCCCTGGTTTCTTATCCCCCTCCTCCTCCCCGCCCCCCATATATTTGCTCTCTAAAACCATAAAAAAGAGATCAACTTCCCTAACTTCACGGAGCCCTTTTCAGTGACAAATATCGATGGCCAAAGTGTCTGCGCTCTCCCTCCCTCAAACGTTAAGAAAAGGCGCCCGCGAAAGGGGGACATAAAAAGTTAACAATGCTGTGAAAATATGTTTGCAGAAAATAGACAATCGTTGGATTAAACGTATTCAAGTATGAAATAATGCCTTTTTGTGTCAAAACTTGGGCGATGGGCGGGCACAAAAGTTCCCTGTGGCAGCCACTTGCTGCCTTTGTGAGCCGTGCGCTTTGGCGTCGCCACTTGGGCGCAGCGCTCAGAGCCCTCTGAGCGCGATTGTTTCTCCCTTTCTAATGACATTTACCGGATCAAAACACGCTGTTAATTCGATCAGAAGGCTTCACCCTCCCTGACAAAGCCACAATAATTTCTCCTGAAGTTTGTTAAATTGACCAAAATTAGGCAAATGAATAGGGGTCTGCAGGCGCCTCCTCTCGCAGGCGACGTTGCATAATGCTCGCCTGGCCAGCTGCACTCCCCCTTTTCTTCTCGGCCTACTCTCCTCTCTTGCCCCCCAATCCTCCCACCACCCCCCTCACCACACACACACGCTCGCCTGCCAGCCTCTCCTCCCCCACCCTCTGGCATTATTAAAATTTAGCCCAATGAAACTATTCATACTTTTCAATGCACATTTTCGTATAGGATAAGAGGCTACAAATTGAGCCTCTTTCCCCCGTGAAGAGAGCCCGAGGGGGGAGGGAAAAGAGCAAGCGACGTGGTTGTGGAGTAGGGGGGAGCGTCGCGTGCCAAAGACCGGAGGGAGGGGAGACGCGAGACGGGAGCCTCGTGTGCCAGCCGCAGCCCCACACCTGCCGGGATGTCCGGACAAATAAAGCGGTGTAAACAAAAAAGGGGGAGATGGACGTGTCACCAAGTCGTGTGAGAAAAGCCTGGGAACAAACGGGGCGCCTCCGTCTCCAAGAGCTCTCCCTTGAACCCAGCGGAACAGCCTATTAAAGGCTTACTTAATTACTTTAATGACTCTGGACAGGCTTTAAAACGCACTCGGCGCTGGGACTGTGGTCTTGCTGGGATTTGTAAACAGGCGATCGTGTGAGTCTCAGCGGTGGGACTAAAGGAGGCGACACTGTTTTGTGAGGGTCTTCGCCCCCCGGAGCCGGCGGCCGCTGCGCCCCTGCGCTCCGCGCCTCCGGCTGCTGCAGGCGCTCACTCGCGGCCGTCCCCAGTTTACCGCCTCCTTTTCCTGCCCGGGCTGTTGCCATGCAAATGTTATTCCCCGCCGATCACGTGTCCTTTTAAGGGCCACGTGGATTAACAAAGCTGATCTGGCCCCCGGTTCGCCCCCCTCGCCTGCTAAATTTCTTTCCGTAACTTCTTTAAAGCTGATCCTGAATGCATACATCCCCCAAACGCAGCTCCCTAATCCTATGGAATAATTCAGCTCGTGAATGCACTTGGAGCCCAAGATGACCGCTTATAAGGCAGACCCTCAGAGCCGGGAGGCTGCAGTCCACCTGGGCCACTAAAAGAGGCACACGAGGTGGAGAGTGGACGGGTGCCTCACGCCACCGCCTCTCTCGAGGGCGCGTTCTGACCAGGATGTCAGACAAGCTCAAGGAACGCAAAGTGAGTCGGCTGAGGCCAGACGGTTCTTGCGCCCTGATGGTGGGGGCGGCTGAGTCTTGCGTGGCCTCCTGGCTGGGCCTATGGCAGGAACGTGGCCATGGGTGACTTCTCCTCTATAGAAGTTCTGAGAGGTTTGAGAAGGGAATGAGGACCGAGAGAGGCGATTCCTGAACCGGGGAGTAGTCCACGCCTAGGGGCCACCTCCCCACCGCCCTGGCGCTCAGCTTGGCTGTGTAGCCCCGCGGGTAGGGAGGCTGGAAGGGGGGCGCGCCAGCGCGGGTGTGAGAGGACAGGGCTCGTTTGATCCAGGTGTGGAGGGGCAGGGACTCCTTCCGGGAGCAAGTCCATGGGCAGCTTTGGGGGCTGGGAAGACGGTGGGCAGGCAGCTACATCCGGGCCGTTGTCTACTCCCTGCGCAAAGCTCTCCGTAACTCGCAAACTTCTGTTCGCAGAGAACCCGTGTTTCCCACAAAGTGATAGAAAAGAGGAGAAGGGACCGGATTAACCGCTGTTTGAACGAGCTGGGCAAAACAGTGCCCATGGCCCTGGCAAAGCAGGTAACGTCAGCGCCAGGTAGGGGAGGAACTAGGCGCTGCGGCTCCTCTGCTGCCACTCTCCGCCTAGACGCCGGGAGTCTGGGGACCCAGAGGCCCTTACACAGGGGCCTCCTTCCCCGGGGGCCTGAGCGCACGTCCACAGCCGCGCTCTGCTCACTAGTCCTCTCCAGGTAGAACCCTGCACCCCTCCTGCGGGGTCGGTCTGCGCCTGCTGGGCAGCTATGAGGAACCCTTCTCCCTTTGCAGAGCTCCGGGAAGCTGGAAAAGGCGGAGATCCTGGAGATGACCGTTCAGTACCTGAGGGCGCTGCACTCTGCTGATTTTCCCCGGGGAAGGGAAAAAGGTGGGCGCTGGCTGGGCAAAGGGAATTCTGGGCAGACAGCGTGCGCCACTCAGAGACCTGAGGGTGGCAGCTTGAGTGAAGGGGCGCGCGGGAGAGGTCTCTCTGCACACTGCCCGAGTAGGTGCGGGTCGGGATCCTGCAAAAGCTGAGGCGGGGAGGAGGCGGCGGGGGGAGGGGCTGGAGAATGTGTTTCTGAGCATCCTGGTTCCGTGGCCTCCTCTAAGGTGGGGAGGGGTAGAGTCAGCCTCTTAAGAAAAAGGAGGTCTCTTGCTTGCGCTTTTTCTAGTCTCCCGTCTGGGGAGAGGGGAGCGCAGCTTTGACCGGAAGGCGTGATGGGACGTGCCTGGCACCCCCTCCGGCTCCCGGTAGGAAAGGGGCTGCTCGGGGTTTTATTTTGTTTTTTCCGTTCTATGGTTTTACTCACCCCTCCAGCAGAATTGTTAGCGGAGTTTGCCAACTACTTCCACTACGGCTACCACGAGTGCATGAAGAATCTGGTGCACTACCTCACCACCGTGGAGCGGATGGAGACCAAAGACACCAAGTACGCGCGCATCCTTGCCTTCTTGCAATCCAAGGCCCGCTTGGGCGCGGAGCCCACCTTCCAGCCCCTGGGGTCATTCTCGGAGGCAGATTTTTCCTATCAGCTGCACCCAGCGGGGCCCGAGTTCGGGGGCCACAGCCCCGGTGAGGCCTCGGTGTTCCCGCAGGGTGCGGCCACCGGGCCCTTCCCCTGGTCGCAGGGCACGGCCCGCAGCCCGGGGCTGCCTTACCTGCCCAGCACGCCCTTGCCGCTCCCGAGCCCCACGCAGCAGCACAGCTCCTTCCTAGGGCCAGTGCAGAGCCTGGACCGGCACTATCTCAACCTGATTGGCCACGCCCACCCCAGCGGCCTCAACCTGCACGCGCCCCAACATTCCCAGGTGCTCTGACACCTGCGGGCCCGCCAGATTGCTCTGGGCCTCGGGCACTGCTTAGGAGATACTGTATATTGTACAGGTGTAAATATTGTGCCACAAATAGCTGGATCTGGGAAGGCCAAGAGCGTATTAGTCTTCTAAAGGATCTCCTCCTGGCAATAAATGTTTTCTGTTAAAGACCCTAAAAGATGGATTTCTTTGTTACCTTTGGCTCCTCTACAACATGTTCCCTTGGCGTTGCCGACGGCCTGAGGCTCGTAAGGGCCAAGGTAATTTGGGGAAGGGATTTCGGACGCTAAACAGAGGCGTCCTTGGGGACGGGATTTCGAGGCTCCTCCAGGCTGCAGACCCGTATCCGCCCCAAATGCGTCTTGGGCGTTTGCCTCGCCGAAGGGGAGAGTGACCTGGATATTGGCTCTCAGAAAACGCAAATCCAAGGACCTGTCCCCAGATGGCTTTCTCGGACTTCCGCCAGCTCCAACGGGGCGCCCTTCCCACCCGCAACAAGGTCCCCGGGACGCCAGCGCACGCCCACTGGTCTGGAGCGCAGCGACACTCAGGCCCGCGGGATGCATGATGAGGTTTACAGCCATAAAAAGTCTCTGTTTAAAAATATATATATTATATATAATACATATATAATATATGAAGAACTTTAAGTTTGCGGCTTAAAAACATCTGACAAAAAAAATTTTTTTTTAAATCCTTGGATGACAACTACCCGGCGCCGGGCTGGAGGGTTTGGGGAAGCTGGCATTGCCTTTTACACCCAGAGCAGCTCAGCTTAGGGAGAGATGGACATCAGGGGAGAGGCCAGCACCAATGGGTCAGGACATGAGCTGTCCCAAGGGGCTGTGTCCTCTGTGGTCCCCACTGGCTCCAGGGCCCAGACCCTGGGTCGCTTCCAGTCCAGGCTCTCAGGCCTGGTAAGAGAAGGCTTCCCTTCTTTCCCTCCCCCTTGGGTGAGGTTGGTGGGCGGGAGGGTGGGGGGATTTTAACCTGCTCACTGCACCTAGAGCACAGGTAAGTGGGGGCTCAGGGAGACTTGGTTAGGACCTTTAAGGGCTTATGGCTTTTGGTTGCGGTCAGATCTGTACCTTACCCACAACACAGCGCTAAGTTTGAAAGAGGGAACTCAAATCACATTTCTCCAAGACACAAACAGCAAAATACACCTCACTGTTGCCTTGTGCAAACAGGTAACATTTAACAAGGTGCCGGACCAGCTCAAGTCGAGTGGTTGGGGATTTGGATTTTTCCTTCACCGGTTTTTCTTCGTTCCCATCTCTACTTGTTGGTCCGGTTAGCTTTGATGCCCATGAGATAAATGATTCAAAACTATGGAGCAGGTTTTCCTGTTTCCAGAGGCCACTCAGCTCAGCGATGATGAGTTGTCTTCACCCAGATTCACTGAAGGACAATAAATTAACTTATTCCGTTTCTGCAGACAGGGTTTAAGGGAGCTCTGACCCGGACTGTTCCCTGAGGTCATGGAATGGGATGACCTGCGATGTGTAGCCCATCAAACCTGAATACAGAGACAGGGCAAAACAAAACACCGCATTACGACATTGCCCATAAAGTCGGACTAAAATGTATGTGTTTGGGGGGGCAGGCGGGTTATGTTTCTGTAAACTTCAGAAAAGGTCTTGTAAGTCACTAGTTCTTGTCCTCACGGGCAGCATATGTCACTACAGTACTTACCTAAAAAATGTGACATGCAAACAGATATCTCCTCCCGTACGAACTGCTGCATTCGGAGCATGACAGGGAGCGCCAGGCCATGAGGCCTTCTGGGTAGCAAGCGCGCACTGGGCAGCACGGGATGGGAACGCGTCCTGCAGAACGGGGGGAGTGCTCGGCGCCTATTATTGGAACACACGTCTTACACCCATTTTTGTCGGGTACGGAATATGAAGAAGGCTTTTCAGGCTTTTCTTCCTCTGAGCTTTAAGCCAGTCTGAATTCCCTTTGGCAGTGAAGCATTAAAGATATAGTGTTACCCTGGAAATATAAATTATTAATATATTCAGCATTTTTGTCACTTCTCGACTGTTAACCAAATTAGACAAAACTTTCTTTTGCTAAGTAGATTTTCTCTTTGGGATTAGCCCTGGAAATGCACAGGGCCACCGCAGTAAAAACTTCGGTCATTTACATGTAATTCTGCAAACTTCCACTGGCCCATGACAGTCTTTGTACCGCAAATGTTGGTATTCTTGATTTTTTTCTTCCTCGTTTAACTGTGGAGGATAAAACCCTGCTTGGGGCTTACAATGACTTTCGGATAAAAGTCTCCCTCCCCTTTCTTTCTCTCCCCCTTTCTGTGTGTGTGTGTGTGTGTGTGTGTGTGTGTGAGTGTGTGTTTTCTTTCTTTGAAACCTTCATCCAAAGTTCCAATTCTCCAGGCTTGGCCAAAAGTCAAACTTGAAGTAGTTTGACTTTGCAAAAGATTGAAAATGTCACTGCAAAATGGAATCGGTTCAAATCAGATGGTGACTTTAATGGGCTCTTCTGGCACTTTCTCTGACAACGCATTACGTCCAGCCTCCCTGGCCCAAACCCCCCAGTCCCTCCCCTGCCCTCTGACTCTCTTAGGCCCAATCCCTCCAGTCTTTCTTTTAAGTAAGTTGTATAGTAATGGTTTCCGAGAAGGGCTCAACCAAACCCAGAAATAACAAAAAACAAAAACCAGTGGGTTTGGCTGGAGGTGACCTATTGTGATGCCTCTGAAAGGGGCGACCTCTTGTTTCTTGGGCTTCATCCTTGAGTGGGCAAGAATAAAAATAATCATCCCATGAAATCAAAGGTTTTCTCCGGAGGCTTGAGGAACAAAGCTGATGGCTGGTGCTTTGGGTCGGTCCCCGTGGCTCCGCAGGGCTAGGACGAGGCGCTTCCAGGCGCCCCAGGCGCCCCTGCCGAAGGGCGGTAATACAGAGCTCACTTGTGCTCCCAAGCGTTATTGAACAAACACAGCCTGCGTATCAGTGGGGGGCTCCAGTCTGGGCTCCAGACACCGGGCCAGGAAGGTGGAGGAGCGGCTACCTGAGTGCCTAACTGACCCCACAGAATTCCAAGATTCCCAGAAATCTTGGAATGGGTGTCTGCGTAGGGTAACACACCGAGAAAAGGAGGGCACCGTGGGGCAGGTAAGCAGAAGCCCAATAATTTCGGAACAACTGCCTAAGAGTGCGGAGTCTCTTAGAATTCTGCATCTTGCCTAGCCCTCTTGTTTCGGGCCCTCAGTCCCCTCCCCACTTCAGCAGGAACTAGAAAGTACTTGTACAGCCACAGAGACATCTGTTGAGTGATCTACACATTCTGAGGAATTGTCAGAGGGACCAGTGACCCTGCCTTTCCCGGAAACACCTACCTTGTGGTGGGACAGCAGGAGGCAATGGTTGGCCTGCAGGGTTACGGTGGTTAACGGTAGGCCCAGCTAACTGTGGACCCCCGAATCCAGGACCCCTTCTCTTAGGCTAGTCCCGAATTTAAACTCTGATCCTTTCACATGGGAAAGGTCCGAGACTGGGATGATTCTACCTTCTTTTGTGCCTCAGTAGTTGTTCAGTGTGGCTTGTGGTGCCAGCCTACCTGGATTTGCATTCCAGCTCAACTGCTCCTAGCTGTGCGCCGTTGGGCAAATGGCGAAGCCTCTAAGAGTCAGGATTCAGTGAACTGGCACAGTCAAAGCACTCTAGACAGTGCCTGATCCACAGTGAGTGTTCGATATATGTTAGATATTACTATTGTATACTCCTTTC
The DNA here is from genome assembly GCA_028533065.1 of Trachops cirrhosus. Lineage (NCBI taxonomy): Eukaryota > Metazoa > Chordata > Mammalia > Chiroptera > Phyllostomidae > Trachops > Trachops cirrhosus. Next base: position 77,355,934 of record CM052548.1, on the reverse strand, counting down.
TCCCCTCTCCCACAGGGTCGGATCCTCGGAGCTACCTCAAACTAAACAACAAAATGCAAAGGCAAATCATGAAAAAAATTTGAACCTCAGGACTTCTTAAACCGCAAGGCAGGTTCTGGAACTAGTCAATATTCTTCCTTTAGGGGGGGGTGGGAGCCAAGAGCTCTAATTTCACCCCATGGTCAGGTGGCCTCTGTGTTACCGCCAGAGGCAGCCACAGTGCCAGCTTCGAGCCCAGCAAAGTTGTGATTGGTAATAACTGGGAATGCCCTCTCTCTACTCTTTCACATACAGAAATCTGGCCTCATGTTATTTTGCAACAGCCCATGCACCTGCACCTCCAAGTTCTCTCTCCAGGTACACATTCTAATGCCTGTTCACACACAAATCTTGCCTATTGCAAAGTCTACACTGAAACATGGAATAAATAAACTAATTCAATATTCCTTAAGTACAGTTTCTATGGCAGCTTCATGCTCTCTTCTCAGCTTTCTCTCCATCTTTTTCCCCACTCAAGTCCTTTATCTAGCCCATTCATCAGTGGTGGGCTCCACTCCTGGCTCCAGGCCCAAGCCTCGGTGCAGGTCAAAGCTCAGCCGGGACACCCAGCTCTGGAGCCTGTCCCTAAGTCCCACTCCCTCGCTCGTGTGGCCTGCAGTTCTCAAGCTCCCTCATTTTCTGGTGGCTTGGCTCCAGGTACCTGATCCTGCAGGTGCCTAGGGCCTGGGGTACAAGCTTATCCGTGTGCGTGCATGGGTCCCCCGCGGACGGAGACTGCTGGAGTGATAACTCCTAACACCTCCCAGCAGTCCCCCCATATCCTTCAGCTACCTGACTGGAGTGTTTGGGAGGCAGGCCCAGGCACGCGCACCTCAGCCCCATCCTCTCTGGGTGACAACCTGCCCGCAGGAAGCAAGCAAGCATTCCCTGCTAGGCCGCTAGGAAGAAAGATTTCTAGCTCTTCTGTGCTTTTCACGGGTAAGTTTAATCCAATGTAAAGTGCTGCAAGCTCACTCTCTCTGCATATCGAAGTCACATCCTCCAATCAGTCGCAAAATAGACAATTTCATCTCCATCCTACACCTACATCTCACTGGTTCTAAGCACACATAGGAGAACAGTGACTTTACGCATCAAATACCCTAAAGTCCAGAACTTGGGCGCCTGCATGTGTGCAGCTGGGAAGGAAGGCACAGGCGTACGCCTGCCTGCATCAGACGGTGCAGGCCCAGGCCCACCTGCACGTGTGTGCACACAGGACGTGTGCTAGCGTACACATGTGTGCACAGGGATGGACAAACCGAGGCCAAGGAAAGGGCCACGCACTTGAAAGAATTGCTAGGTTAGAGCTGGCGGGACCCAACTATTTCTGGTCATTTGAAGATAAGCAGTAATCACTATGGAGGCCTGCAATTCTGTCGCATTGTAGTCTTTGACTACCCTCCACATGGCAGGAAGCACTGAAGCGAAGCATTGGAGGGGCAGTAGAAGTGCTACGTGCTGGATGGGGCTGTGGGAGACAGCAGGAAAGGCGCCAAAGCCACAGAAGAGGGTGGTGGGGAACCTGGAGCAGGAACTCTGGGCTTAGCTATAGAGGGTGCAAGGGAAAAGGACCTCAAGAGAAAGGGGAGCCTGGGCACCTCTCGCTTTCTCTGTTCCCAACCAGTCTCGTTTATTTGGTGTAGCTTCAAAGCAAGGGTCCATACATGAAGTGTTGGGTTGGCCAAAAAGTTTGGGTTTTTTTTCCCGTGAGATGGCTGTAGTAGCACTTAGTTGTCTTTAACTTCATTCAAAACAATTTTCTTAGATTGTATTTTAACAGCTGTCATATCAGGGTGCATTGAAAAAACTTATCAAAATTGGTGAATTTTTATGTAGCTATTTTAGTATTGAAGATGGAAGAAAATAAGCAACATTGTCAGCATAATATGCTTTATTATTTCAAGAAGGGTAAAAATGCAACTGAAATGCAAAATAAAAAAAAGATTTGTGCAGTGTGTGGAGAAGGTGCTGTGACTGAAACATGTCAAAAGTGGTTTGTGAAATTTCGTGCTGGAGATTTCTCACTTGACGATGCTCCACAGTTGGGTAAACCAGTTGAGGTTGATAGCGATCAAATCAAGACATCGATTGAGGACAATCAACATCATACCAGGGAGGAGATAGCTGATATACTGAAATATCCAAATCAGTAAAGTTATTAGTGAAAATGAAAAATGTGTCTTTTATTTTATGGAAAAAGCCATACAGACTTTTTGGCCAACCCAATATATTAGTTAAAGCTTTATGAATATAATGAAATGTTCTGACTACCGCATTTCTGGGAGCCCTAGAGCTGTCATATTAGAACTGAATAATAATTACCCTGACCCTGAACCCTGGGCCGATGATGGCCCACACGTGGGTGGCGAGAAGATGCTGCAGAGGAAGGCATTTCACTGCTGTGTCATCAATTTCAGAAGGAAGAAGTTGAGCGAAGAATTTCTCAGAATATAATTGAAAGTTGAAAGGTAATTTCTGAAAGTCGGATTGTGTTACCTGTTTCCTTGGTATAAAAAGGACATTTATCAGCGAGACAACATTTTCAAATCTTTTCAATTATGTATTACAGAAAAAGATACCAAGAGGGTTAAACACGCTTTGGATTGGATGAAGGAGTTTAGGAAACAGTAATGCCCCCAAAGCACCAGATGACTGTCTATGAGGACAGTCCTGTAGGTGATAACCAAGTGATGGAGGTAAAAAGAATATATGATGAATTTATGTAGCACCTGGTGGAGGTTTGGGGCTTCGGGTGTTGGCTGTGGTTTGGAAGTTTCTTCCAAAAAAGATTCGTGGTGTAGTTTTCCATCTAACTTCGGGTCATGATTCGACAGGACATGATAAACCTTGTCAGTCATTAAGGGGGACCTGGCTGAGTTTAAGAGCTGACCTGCATTCTGGGGAACAAAGATGGCCAGTACTATGGAGCCTCTTAAAGGCCTCTGTAGGGTCTTCCAGTCGCTCTGGAGCTACAGAAAAAATTATTGGACAAACTCCTCCTCCCCAGATAAATATATCAAAACACAAATGTTTCCTCCCTGTCCCTCCTTCTTTCTCCACCTGCCCTGCTCCTGCCCTCATCACTGGCTTTTTTTTTTCCTCCTATAGAGTAGGATCTGGTTACTTTGAAGGATTCTTTTGAGGCCCTTGATCGAAGCAAATCCATCCCATTGCAAATGAAAGGGAACAACTTTGATCTTACTTCCAGATCTAGCCTCACTCCAGGTAGACTCACGACCCATCACCCCTTGATTCATCACTGTCCCTTGACCAGCCCTTCTTCCTTCTCCAAAACTCCACATCCAAACAGGCATCAGGTCTTGTTGATTTTACTCCTACCCATTTCTACCTCTTCTGCCATAGACCAGGCTGCCAATGCCCCTCCTCAGCTTCCCGCCAATTCTCCCAGCCGCCATTTTTGCTTCCTCTTAATTCATTTTCAACATAGCGTCTGGAGTGACTTCCCCCTCTGAAACACATAGCTGTAATTCCTCTGTTTAAAATTCTTCAATGCCTGCTCATTATTTTTTACCCTACATGCAACATCAGTCATACTGAGGGTTTGGCCAAAACCACATAACATCTTGAGGCAGTGCTAGGATTTGAACTATAATATATTTGCTCCCAAGTACAGTGTCCTTTCGTATATACAATAGCTGCTATAATCAGGAATACTTTTACACTTTCTTAGAATAATAGGGTTTGGATCTAAATTTAGGAATAGTCTTATTTTCTTGCATAGAGTTCTGGTCCTCCAGGACCTCAAAATTGGGCAGCTGGGCATCCCAATTTACAGTCTCTAAAATTCAGGTTAAAAAATAACCTTCACGAACTAAGTACAAAACCAGTATATGCTCATTGTAGAAAGTTGGAAATACAATGAAAAGTATAAAGAGGACACAAAAACACCTATAATCCCGCCATCTAGATATAAGCACTAACATTCTGGATATGTTCCCTTAAAACAATTGTATGCACACATTAATTTTTAAATAAGTTTTAAATAGCGAATCCAGGTACATGGTATAAATGTTACAAGTACAAAGGGTCCATAGTGAAAAGTCTCCCTACCACCTCTGCCCCCAGCCACTCAGTGCCCCTCCTAGGAAACAACCACTATTTTCAACTTTTTAAATGTATCCTTTGACAGATAGGCCATGCATACACATAAATGGAGCAATTTTTAAACTGTCCTTTTTACCACCTGGTACATTGTTGGAGTGAATACAAACATATAGCCCATTTTTCTTACTCCCTAGAGCTGACTCGCCTCCCGTCTCCTTTGACATCCAATCTTCTTCCCGGCATCTTGGTCACAGGCATTTGCAGGCCTGTCGAAACCGCCTTAAAATCTGCCTTGCTGATAAATCCAGGGTAAGAGGGATCAAGTTCTTGAATTCTTCTGAGATCATCCCATAAATACGCCACCTAAGAGAGTCGAGGAGGCAGAAGCTACACGATGTCCAGTGTCTTCAGCAGGGATACGTGTATACAGGATGTGTGATGTTGTATCACAGCTGTCTCTCCGTACAACATCCTTCCAGTAAAGTAAGTCTTTCTAAGTGGTAAGAGTCACTGTGTCCAAATAACTTGCCCATTCTGCCCCTTACAATTCCGTCTTCAAAATACTTGTAGTTTTCTAAACTTGCCAAGCCCTCCCCTGCCTTTGCATATGCTCTTTCCTCTTTCTTCTAGAAATTCATTCCACCACCATCCCAACCTCCTCACCTCCCTTCTTTACCTGGCAAACTCCAGCTTCCCCTGTACATACAGCCACCAGCTCTTTGGAAAGCTTTCTCTGACACCCCCATCTCCCTACCTGCCCCCTCACCAGTATCATTAGGAACTTTTCGTGTCACTCATTTCATCTGTGTGAAACCCCTGTTATCCACTTGACAAATACCTGTTAAATGCCTATACGTTCCAGGGACTGAGGAAATGGGGAGTAAGCCAAACCAGAGAGTGAAATGGGGGAGAAATCAGGAGGCAATTATTGAAGTATGATAAATGCTATGAAGAAACACTCTGGGTGCTAGGTAGGGGGGTGATCCAGAGCAGAGGCTCCCAAAGGGTCCAAATGAGGCAGAGAAACTGACGGTTCAGCTGACTGCTGGAGGAAGTGCAGGAATTGACCAGGTGAACTGGGGAATAAAAGGAAGGAGGACAGTTTCCGGTAGAGAACACCTTACATGGCGACTCAGAAGGAAGAACCAGGAACTTTTGAGAAATTCATGGTTGTCTATATGGTCAGTGGATTTGTTTTAAGACTTGACCAGAAGATAGGCCTTTTAGAAAGATCACTCTGGTTTCAGCAGGTAGATGGGCAGGACTGCAGACAGAGGGACTGGTGTTTGTAATATTTACATAGGTTTTCCCCATAAAGAAGCTCTGTATCAGTTCGAGTTTTATAATTCTGCATTATTTTTGGTTGCTGACTTGTTTCTGAGCTTTTTGAAAGGGCGCTAGATTATACTCATCTTTTTCAGCACCAGAACCTAGCAGAGATTATTAGCACGGAGTGCAAGACATGTCTATAAAACACAAATGGTAGTACTTCCTTAGAGGAGCTTAAGCTCTAAGATGAGGCTCTTTTCTTGTTAAATTGAATAAAACAATGCAAAATGAAGTATCTTTCTATTCCTATTAAAGCATTATTTAACTGAAACAGCGGCACCTTTATCAAACAAACACCACTTTCCTAAGTTAACAAATGACACGTATTAACTACAAGGTGGAAGCAACCCAACTATGGAACCCCAGGTGAACGGTTTGTAGGCAGCCCCGAAACTGATCTTTACTGAGGCAATGCCCGACACAGAAGTGAACAATAATGACTCCAGTAATGTGCATGATGTCTGATAAGAACAGAGATCCGATGTGAGCACGGCCGAGCTGCACTGCTAAATTCTGGTGGGAGGTTATGGATGTCAGAGAAGAAACTACAGCTAATAAAATACCTAGTATGAACTAACCCCTATTCAGAAGTCTTTTCGTTGTAAAATTAAGTAAAGATACAGGAAGTCACATAAAATATTGGTTTAATGATTTACTTTAAGGTGAACACCCTTGTAACTACCACGCAGATCAAGAAGCAGAACCCTGCCATCTAAATGTAGCCTCAGCTCATTTCCAGTCCCCTTCTCCCAAAATAAGTAACCACTCTTTCGAAATCCACTCTTTGGATTTTAAAAAATAATTTTATCACCCAAACGTGCATCCCTGGACAATATAGTTTACTTTTCACCTTGCTTATTTAAAAATACTTAGTATGTCTTTTAAATCTCTTTTAATCTATAGATCCCCCCCTCCGTAACTTCTATATTTGGGAGTCCAGGCTACTTGGCCTGTCGAGTTTTGCAGAGGCGGGGTTTTATTGGTTATAGACTCATGTGCAACTCGCCATGTTCTTCTGGCTTCTATATCCTGCTGCTGGATCCGGAAGCCAGATCAGACTCAGGTTTGATTCCTTTGACAAAACTAAGCACTTAAAAAAAATGCCATGAACTGTTAATAAGGCCCACATTTCACCATCAGCCCCCCTCCCTGAGAGCTGCTTCCAGTTCTGCCTTTCCGCTCTGCTCTCGGCTGCATCCAGCTCTCAGCTGTCAGTCATGGGGATGCTTCCTGCGTGCGCACACAGCCTCCCTTTGGCTCTAGGAGCTCATTGAACTAATCAGTTCCCCGACGCAGAGAAAAGGGACTAGCGTCTCTGCCGCAGGCGGAAGCTCCCTGGCACCCGAGTTGGGGGTTTCCAGCCTAGTTTATTCATGGCACCTTACCTACAAAACTTCACGAAATGGAAGGGTATTCCTCCTTCACTCAGATACCCCTGCCTCTTCTCCACTGTTTCCCAAATATCATTCTCAATCATATTGAAGGGGAAAAAATAAACTTTAGACTTTTCAAGCGAGACCTCATTTATGTCACCTTTCATCTTCTGAATGCACTTTTGGCCCAAAGTCATTTAAAACAACACAGTAATTACCCATCCCTGTCATCACCAGGTCCTGTGACCCAGCTGATCAGAAGTTAAGTTAGATCCTGGTAATAGATAGTTTCGGATGGCCACTCTAATCATCAAAATCTATGGAGCACTATTTGCAGAATCAGAAGGTGACACTTCATTTGTCCTGAGGTGAAATAAGAGATCCTACTTTTCAGATCAGACTGAGTCTCGTGGCCATTCATGTAGAACATGGCAACGACACCCCACTAACCAGGGAGTCACCCGTGGTGCTTCCCTCTCTCTCACCTTTACATACAACCCATCACCAAAACCCTAGATCCACTTTTCTCCACGTCCCCTGACACTCACATGGCCCATGCCACTATTTCTTACCCTCAACATCGCCACATTCCCAAGCTACGCTCTGGCTCCTCAAAATCTGTTCCCATACCACAGTCCGCCTGGCCTGTTCAAACGGAATTTAGATCCTGTTTTCCTCCTCCACTAAAGTCTTCAGTAACCTCTCCCTACAGCAGTAAAACCCAAACCACTTCCCAGAGTCTGCAAGGCTCCGTGTGTTCAGACTCTTGCCAACCCCTCCAACCGCACCGTCTTCCGGGCTCCACCCAGGGCTACACGCCAGTCGCCCTGGGCTTCCCTCCCTGCGCACGCCCTTCTCAGCAGGAGCCTCCAGACACCCTTCTCCACTCCGCTCCCCACTTTTTCCTCCTCAGGTTTCAGCAGCACCTTCCCGGGCCACCCGTTCAGTTCAGACTCTCCGTCACTCACTCACTAAATATTTGGTGGTAAGGATCTGTTGCCTTTCTGCCCTTCAAATTGTTTATCACAATTATTTTAAATTGTGGTAAAATATGCGTAACCTAAAATTTACCATTTTAACCATCTTAAAGTGCACAGTTCTGTGTCATTTGGTACATTTATATTATTGCATAACTATCAGCGACCATCCATCTCCAGAACTACGAAAACTCTGTTCCCCTTAAACCCAACTCCCTATTCTTCCCTCCCCTGACCCACAGGCAACCACCATTCTGCTTTCTATCTCTATGGATCTGACCGTTCTAGCCATCCCATGTAAGTGGGATCAGTCAGTGCAGGTGTCTGGCTTATTTCACTGAGCATCACATCTTGAGGGTTCACCCATGTTGTAGCATGTGTCAGAGTACCCTTCCTTTTTAAGGCTGAGTAATATTCCGCTGTATGTATAGACCACATCTGTCGAGTCATTCATCTGCTGATGGCTACCTGGCTTGCTTCTACCTTCTGGCTTGTGTGAAAAATGCTTCTATGAACTTGAGTTACAAATATGTGTTCAAGTCCCTGCCTTCAATTCTTTTGGATATATGCCCAGAAGTGAAATTGCTGGATCACACAGCGACTCTACGTTTAATTTCGTGAGAAACCACGTATTGTTTTCCATGACAGCTGCACCATTTTATATGCCCACCAGCAATGCACAAGGCTTCCAATTTCTCCACATTCTCAGCAATACTTGTTATTTTCCTTTTTTTTAAATAGCCCTCCTAATGTCTGCTTCGCAGTGTCTCACTGTGGTTTTGATTTGCATTTCTCTCTAGTGTCAAGTGATATTGAGTCTCTTTTCCGGTGCTTATCTTTGTATCTTTGGAGAAATGTCTGTGCAAGCTCTTTGCCCATTTCTACACTGGGTTGTTTGACTTTTTGTTGTTGAGTTATAAGCATTCTTTCTATATTCTGGATGCTAACCTTTTATCAAATATATGAATACATGATTTGCAGATACTTCCTCATATTTCTTGGGTTGTCTTTTTTCCACTCTGTTGATGTGTCCTTTCAGCAACAAAAGCTTTCCAATTTATCTGTTTTTTGTCTGGGTTTTTTGGTGTCATATCCAACAAGTAACTTATAATTGTTAATTATAAACTCATCTGAGTGTTTAGTCTCATTGCCCCAGCAGGCGGTACACTCCCCAGAGGCAGAAAGCTCTGCTTGGGTCGCGTTCCCGCCCCAGCACTGTCACCGAGGCCGGCGATAGCAGGCGTCCTAACACATATCTGGAATCCGATAAGTGCATACGTTCTGATGTTTTTAATTTGCATGCAGAATGATAGCCTATTAACTTGTACAGTCTTGAAAATTAATGAGTAATACATGTAATGTCTGTATAACATGTAATTGTCTTTAGCATGGAAATTCACACTAAATTAAGGAATATAATTTAAATCAAACACATATAAAGTTTCAAGAAGTATTCAGAAAATATTAAGCACAACAGAAACTATATCAATGGCTTATTTTGAAGGCACATTTTTTTTTCAAATCAAAACTTTACAGTTCAAAAGAAAATGAGTAAAAACCCATCTTCCAGGTCAATTCGTTTTGGATCTGCTGTAACTTCATGATGTATTTCTTCATTCTTCATTGGTAGTTTTTCAACGGCATACACCTGCTTCAAATGAGCCTTACGGCCCCCTTGTGCTGGTCTGAGTGATAGCCAGATAACATGCTAAAAAGAGTTTTCCTTTCCTTTCTTGTTTCGTAAATGTTCACAATAAAGTTAACAAGCATCAATCCGCCTCTTAGATCAAGCAAGTCTGCAAGGCAGTCTAATTCTTTTTCCTGTATGCTTCTGGGAATTAATTGAACAGGGTCTGTATTGTCAACTGCAAAGCAGCAGGGGGAGCTCATGAGGTTTTTTTTTAAGGCAACTATTACCCGACATCCTGCCCCTCCAAAAACATTACATTAAGTACAAACTACAGTACCAGAGTGAAACCCAAACAAGAAGAAAAGGAAATGGAAAAAAAATAACAGAATGTCTTCTAATGAAGGGTGAAAACGGCTAAAATCAATTGTATAATAAAGGACTGTTAGAGACTAACACTTAATCCAGACCTATACACCCAAATCCCAGATTATGCTTGCCCTAAACCCCGTGTATCTGGGGGTGCCTGAGACCCCATCACTGCTCTGGACCCTTAACCGTCTTTCCCATGTGTCAGAGTTACTGGGCAGCTGGCTTAAAAACTATTGGGGTTAAGTTTTCTACACGTGTTTTTAAAACATTCAGTTCAATTCTCTTTGGGGAACAGCTAAAAAATGGGTTGTAAGCCACAGAATAATGAAAGAACATATGGCATATAGCCCTTACCCATTGGGAAGAGTGAGGGGAACCAGGAGTTTCAGGGTGAGGATAAGAAGTCACTCCCCGCAAGCACAGCAGCGATACGACAAAGATGAACAGAAAAGCGTTTCCTGTTTAAGAGAAATCACAAGTGACATGGGTACACCTTGCTGTGTCGCCCTTTGAACCCTACCCTGGGCTGTGGGAATCAGTCTTCAGCGTTGACAAGCTGGGTATTGCTCTTCATCATCACGTGCAGGAGTAGCCACACGTCGTATTTGCCGATGTAACAGGTTCACACAGTCTCAGCTGATGACGCCCATCTCCCAGGAACTAGTTTGACATTCGTTCATGGGTTTACATCTAGGCCTGATCATTGTTTACAACGTACGCTTCTGGCTGAGGAAGGGACCGTGAAGGCAAGAGTAGGTATGAAAGGCTTCCCATGAGTTTAGGGGTCGGAAAGAGCCTTGGCATACCTTTCTATACAATGAAATACGTTTATTTTTGCAAATAGTAAAAGATGTTATTATTTTTAACACATTTATCATTACTTATTACCTAATTATTACTTTATCATTACTTAATGTTATTGAAATATATGATCAATGAGAACATGGAAAAATAGATAAAGTGCAAAGAAGAAAAATCCAAAACTTTTATAAAAATCAACTGCTAACCTTTCATGTACATTCTTTACAAATACTTTCTTTCTGGCAGGTAAATTATAGAGACAAAAATTATACTTGAGAATGATCCCGTGGAAGCTCAGAGGGAATGTGACCAGGGAGGGAGACTAATAAGGCCTCAGCTGCATCAGTAAATTTGTTTGAAGAGCTGAAGCAAATGCAGCAACATGTTGACAGCTATTGTGTCTGGGTGGTGGGTACACCAGGGTTTGCTATACCACTCTTTATATTTTCCTGTAAATCTGAAATGTTTTATGACGTCCAAAGTAAGGAAAAGCTAGAATTGCTGTTATGACTTAGCGTGTGATGTGTTTGTAGCAGTTGTACCATTTCTGGGGGCTCTGTTTGCTGCGGACTTCTCTCTGGGAGTGTTGACAATTCTGGCTTTTCATAAATTGCTCTTCACAAGCTCAAGAGACATCCAATAGAGATTTCTCCTCAAAAGGATTGGGTTGTTCGCACTAAATGCCCGATAGCAAAAAAAAAAAAAAAAAAAAAAGATTGGGTGACTCTCTCTTACAAATAAAGAAAGCCCTCATCAGTAATTTACAATGTCGCCGCCCCGGTGTCTCCAGGGCCTCAGAGAGTGCCCCGCACAACCAGGGGAGAACAATGAACGCTGAACCCAAAGTGGTAATGCGAGCATTTGAAGGTACATTTTCTTGGTGTCATTACCATCCCGAAGTGACGGCTCTTCACTCTGGCCACGAAGCCACCAATGAATGCATAAATAAGCGAAACAACAAATAGATGTTTCATTTTCTGTCTTTCCCTCTCTCTCTCCCCCTCGCTCTCCCTCTGTCTCTCTCTTCCTCCTCCTAAAATCAATCAATAAAAGATAAATAAAGAGGTAGATCTTTTGGAGGAAGAGAGGTTTTTCTTTAATGGCTCAGATATGGCACACTCACTGGTGCACGCTCACTCACGGCTTTTGGTGCCGGCTGCCCGAAGGTGCGCTCTAGCTGGTGTGCCATCGCACAGACGCCACTGCGGCCGGAAAGCTCACCTCCCTGCGCGTCAGACTCCCCAGCGCTGTTCCAGAGCTCCTGCACCGACAGGCCATCTTGGCGTCATCTGGGTTTGAGGCTACTTGCCTTTCTAAAATTATTATCATTACTACTATATTGAATTTATTGGGGTGGCATTGATTAATAAAAATTATATAGGTTTTGGGGACAGAATTCAGATGATGGACCCAGACTCCTGGGGGCTTTGACAGTTCAGCCTAGGTAATTTGTCCTTCTGGAAACAGTTGAAAGGCACCCACATATATAAAAATCCACTCTAAAGTACTATCACATAAAAGGAAATATATAACGAGAATCTAAAACTTAATGGTATAAATTTCCATGTGGGTTGTGGAGCCTACTTTTTCAAACTTTCATATGATGTTACAGTTTTCGTTAACACATCCCTTAAGTATTCAAGAGACACTAACAAATGTAAGACTCCATAAAGATAGCAAGTGTTAGTTAATGGTCTGGAAGAAGGAAGGAGGGAAAAAATTACAAAGATAATCTCCTCGGAAATCAAAAGACTTAATGTTCAGAAATAAGGGGAAGCTTTATCAGAACCGTTGAAGGATACTGAACAACTGATTTAAACAATCTTTGGGAATTTTTCAGTAAAACCCAAAGTGAGGAATTTGGTTTCCATTAATTAAGGCTAGTATAGTCAGCCAACCCAGGGTCTCACTCTTCCCTCCCATTCAAGGAGCTATCTTGGCAGGGGACAGAGTGACCAGTGATGGGCAGTGGAGACACAGTGTGAGGAGGCCCAGGCCACATGAGGTTAAGACCAACTCAGAGGTGCAGAGACTGAGCATCAGAAAGGGCTTCTGCCTCCGGGCCTGGAGCGCACACTGAATGTGCGGCCGAAAACCAGGGACTGGCAGCAACTCCTAGCTAACTTAAAGAGAAAAGAAAAACACAAGCCTCCCTACGCTCCCTGAAGGTCAGAGTCTTTTCCCCAAGACCATGGACGTGGAACAAACAGCCTGGGGCAATGGCGTGGGTGCACAGGGCCACTTGGCAGAGTTCAAGGGGAGGTGGCCGGTCCCCCTGGGCCCTGGGGACCTGACAGGGCACACCCAAGGGCACTGGACAGAGGCTTGAGAAAGCATGGTTCCCCTTAATGAGCTATTTTTGCACTTGGGTGACCCATAGGCTGTTTCTGGAGGCTGGTGATGAAAAACCTCCCAGGCTTTTGTGTGGAGAAATGGCAGGCACTTTCCATCCTTTTTTTCCCGGGGGGAGAGAGGCTACTAAAAAGAAGGCCTTTCGGAGTCTTCCTGAGAGATGTGGATTTTAGGGGCGACCTTAGGTCATACAGAACTAATCAAGCGAAAACAATAAGAAAATGAGCCTGACAGTCAGCAAGTATCTGAGGACTTTATCAAAAAGAATTAGAAATGGACAAACTCACTGGGAGCTGCAAGGGATCAAATCTGCAAGGTGGCATTGTGTGGTCGGGATTAAATTATTTATTCATTGTTAATTTATTTATTTATGTATGTGCAAATGACCTTGCTGCTGCAGGTGCTAAGGCGCCTGTGAAAAGGCCAGGTTTTTTTAGATCCAGGCCTAGAATGTTGGGCCATTTAACCCATTCTTCCCTTAAGGCGATCAGCACTGACTTTTTATCTAAGGAGATAGAGGAGGAAAAACCGTCTGTGTGCACAGAGCCGCCAGACCGGAGGACCCAAGGGCTTCAGCTTCATTCAAGATTCTGGGGAAGGCTCCGTGCAGTGTAATGTCCGACAAATTAGCAAATGAATGCTTATGTCAATATGTGAAAAATCCCTGCTTCGTCTACACAGATAAAAAGCCTCTAGGGAAACCCCAGAAAATGCAGACTCTTTTTCTTCCCCTTTTTGGTTAATTTAACTTAATTTTTAAAAGAGGGCACAGCACTTCCAGAGTTCCATGAAAGCCCCTAAAAGTACAAAAAATGGAGAAAGGTCTAATGGATACTCAATCTTGTACATGCTTGAAATAGACGCCATGTGACTACCGGAAGAAATAAGGAGTTTTAATCAGTGATTCTCTGTGCTGTGTTCATTATTTAATAGTGTCATGCCCAAACGGAAAAGTGGAGAATCCATCTTTACCTCTTACACAGAACTAAGGCGTGAAAACGAATAATTCTGTATGTACAACAACACAGTTTGGAAGAGAAATCAATAGTGACATTATTTTCCCTACGTTTAGGCAAATAATGATCAATGAAAACGGTCATCCCATGTTCCTGCTGACCCAGCACAGTGGGGACACTGTGTAGAACATGACCTTCGGAGGAAGAGAGAACGAGAAGTCAGTGTGGGGGACTCAGACAAGAAGTCGCACAGATCGAAGCCAGCAACCTCGTTTTATCGAGTTCTCCTTCAGGAGAAAGACCCAGATTTGCAGAAGAGATATATGACAGCCGAGAGCCCCGGGAGGGGAATCTTTCTACTAAATTGGAAAGGGATGCTAGCAAATGATTCACTGTGGGAGACGCCACATTTCACAACATAAAGCTGCCTCTCACGGTTAGCACCCAGGCAGGCTTTACCCAAAAGAGATGGAGAAGGGAAAAGAAAAAACAAAAGATATCTCTTCAAATATAACAGCCATAGTTTAATTTACCCATTCAGTTGTTGATGGTCCCTGAAATATAATAGGTTAACTCCTAAGTACTAAATAAACCAATCAGTTCTGAAGGAGACAAAGAAAAATAGCGGAGTTTTCCATCTTGCTGAACGTCATTAATTATTCTCTACAGTACGTGCTCAGCAAGCACATGGTGGCTGATGGACGGCTTCTTTCCCACCTATGAGCTTTCAAGGCTAGGTGCCCGACCCCATGGGTCGTGCCAGAATACCCAAGCACCGTTTTACCTTCACCTAATATACTGGTCATTCATATGGTATCAAGTATAATCTTCGGGTCTTCTGCTCTTGTCAAGTCAGGGCGGGGTGGGAACTAGGGTGTATGCGATGAAAATCAAGTGCATCATGGTCTCGAGGCTCACAGCCCTCTGAGGTGGAAGAAACCTAAGAGACACACTGTTCTGTCCTACTCGGTACCCCAGGAAGGTGATCTCTCCCTGAAATCCGCATTACTTCAGCTCCTGTGTCCTCGGGCTTCCACCTGGGTTTGCCAGGGAAAGACAACAGCAGGAGACAGAGGCAGGAGGTTTCACCCCTGCTGCTTCTCTGCCTTGGAGCCGTGGTTTGGCCAGTGGCTGCCAGCTTCCCTGGGGTGGTCCCCCTTGCCTCTTCACAGCTCCACCGGCTCCATGAACAGCACCACTGACCTTCCTTCGCTGCTTCAGGCCTGAAGGAGGCCTCCCCGTGTGGCTAGTTCGTTGGTACCTCAATGATCCCTCAATTTTACTCAATCTCTGATTTTTTAAATGAGCAAAACTTTGAGAAATAGACATTTCTCCAAAGAAGCTATACCTACAGCTAATAACACATGAAAAGATGTCAAAATCAGTCACTAGGGAAATGCAAATTAAAACCACAATGAAGTACCACCAGGCATCTGCGAGGATGACCATAGTAAAGAGATACATGTTGGGCAGTGCTGGGGCAGAAATGGAGAAACTGAAAGCTTCGTGCATCGTTGGGGGGATGTAAACTGGTGCAAGCATTCTGAAATGCAGTGTGTCAGTTTCCTAAGCAGCTGAACTCAAGTTTACAATACAACCCAGCGATCCCACTCCTGTGAGTCTATCAGAGAGATGAAAATGCATGTCCACACTAAGAAACGCGCACAAATGTCCACGGGATCATTATTCGTAACAGTCAAAACCCGGAAATATTCTAAATGTCCATCGACTGATGAATGAATAAACAAACAAAACATAATATACTCGTACAATGGAACACTATTTGGCAGTTAAAGCACTGAATTCCCAACACATGCTACAACATGGGTGAACCTGGAACACAGGATGGTGTTTCATAAGTGAAACAGCTGCACACGAAGTCCATGTCACACGGTTACATCGACAGGAACTGTCCGGAAAGAAGGCATTCACAGGGACGGAGAGGGGGCAGAACTGTTCGGAGCTGGATGGCGGTGACAGCTCCACCACTCTGCACACTTACTGGGCTCACCGAGTGGTACGCTCACAATGGGCAGATTTGTGAATGATTAAATCTGTACATGAGTAAATATTTGCAGATTTGTAAATATGTAAATTATATCTCAATAAACCTGTTTTTAAAAAATCTCACAGCAGGTAAATGGTAGCACAAAATATCAAAGAAAGTTATCTTGACAGATCTGTGATTGACAAACCTACACAGAGGGGCAGGAAGTGGAATATAACTTGGTGCTAGAGTTTCTCAACTTTCCTTAAAATTATCAAAAGCTTATTTGGGGGGTTATCTGAAGCAATTATACTTAGAGTGTTTCTTTCATAAGAAGCCATTGATTATTTTTACAGCCTTTCAGTGTGTGTCAGATTTCTCACAGGTTTTGTTTAGTCTATTACATTCCCTAAGATTCTGTTCAGTATGTGGCTATGGGTATCTTTTCGTGATTCTGTTTCAAACTTGGTGTTATTTGCATTCCTGTAAGTGAAAGCATTCTGGTAAAGAACAAACTGTTACTGTGAATGTGCTCCTGTGACATGAGAATAATTTCTGAGCTTCTCTGAGGCCATTCAAGTGACTGCATCCATC
This sequence comes from Trachops cirrhosus, assembly GCA_028533065.1. Lineage (NCBI taxonomy): Eukaryota > Metazoa > Chordata > Mammalia > Chiroptera > Phyllostomidae > Trachops > Trachops cirrhosus. The sequence goes on along the minus strand of CM052548.1, from coordinate 77,339,459 downwards.
GCATATCCACAGATACTATTTCTGTAACGAGTGGCCAGTATTTATGAGCAATGAAGGCGTCATGGATACAGACAGAATATCCCACCTAAGGTATCTGTGGCAGAGACTTAGTTGTCTTCCATAATTATCCCTCTGCCTTTCCTCCCTTCCTTCCTTCCTTGCTGGGGTCATTGCTATTCAGAATAAAAGACTACATTTCCCAGTCATCCTTGCAGCTGGGTTTACCCACGTGACTAAACTCTGGCCTTAGGGTGTAAGTAGAAGTATCGTGTGAGACTTCTGAGAATGGTGCTTAAAGTAAACAGATGAGCCGAAAGGAACCCCTTTTGCCCTTCTGCCTTCTCCCCTTTTCAAGCCTGCCACTAGAACACGAAGGCCAGAGCCTCAACTGGCATTAGACCCATGAAGTAACCTTTAAATATGAAAACCAAGCTTTAGAATGGTAGAGCAGCCTGGGACCCTGATAATGCCCGGACACTGCCGTATCACCCCAGGTTGCCTGCTCCATTCTCCTTTTATGGGATGGAAAACACAGCAGCCGAGTTTCCTTTACGGACACAGAACCGCATCCTAACTGACGCCCTGTCTTAACATAAGGAATTGATTCTCCAAGGAATGAGAGGAGACGGGCAAGCAAGGCAGTAAAGTTCCAGAGCTGTCAGCAGCGTGTCAGCCAGGCCGGGAGAGGGCATACAGTGATACGCAGTAGCCATGGTAACAACTACAGCTGCTGTACTGAAAGTCATCTCAATAACAGGATTTGTAGAACTCCACTTAATGGTTTCTGCCTAGTGAGGCAGCAAATGGTAAATACACACACATATCAAATGTTCATTTCCTAAATCTGGTTTATCTTTTTGAAAGATTAGAGAATTATCATAACGTGAGCGCTAAGTCCATGCAGTCATTCCCGAAATGCTGCTCTCATCAGAAAACATTCCCTCAAAGCACAAAGTTCTCAAACTATTTGTAGTTTCTTAAATTTCTTAAAAATATAGTACTTGTTGAACGCAGATAAGGGGAGTAGATTGCGTATTGGCCTTCCGTGGCCTTTTAACCTAAATTCTGTACATTCAGACTCAAGACTCCTCAGGGGCCCCCCCGACACATGCTAGGCATTTGCAATGTTCTTTAATGAACACAAGACAGCGGTTATGTTAGTTCTGTGCACAAACACTGAATGGATACTTCAGACGAGACAAGTCGCTGGTCTGTATACCCACACGAGTGGTGACGTGCCGGTAATGTGGGACAGACTGTGCGTGCCCGTGCGCTCGGTGAAGAACTGTTAGAAAATAAGGCTTCACTGCCCGGGGGAATACATATGGGCTGGTGATTTGGGCTCTGGTGCAGATGTACTACTAATTTAGGCTTAGCAATCTTAAATGACTCAGAAAAGGACTTACGAGTCATATTAAAATTAATTCCTAAATTGACCCTATCTCCAGGGGCCTCCGGAAGTCACCTTTCTGAGTCTCAGCTTCCTTCCTTGTATGAGGAAGAAGAGGGACCACTTCACCTCTGGGGTTTCTTTTAGTGCTAGCTTGCTAAGAATATGACTTTTCTCCAGGGAGTAACACAAAATAAAAATACTATAAATAAAAACTCATGCATTCTGAGTAAATGCAGTGTCTTCAGCTGTGCTGAAAGGAAAATGTTCTGGGAATAAACTAACTCAGTTCCCAGTTTAGTAAGTATAAATGATTTGGACACTGAGACAAATGACCTTTCCTTCAAGATTTCAAGTTAGTAGTTATTTTAGACCATGAAAGTTTACAAAGTGAAACTAAAAATACAGGGACTTGGCAAGGGACGGGTTGTCCGTTCCTGGCCCTGTTAATAGGCCTGTTGATAGAGACGGCCTTGGCCACCTGCCCGGGCTGGGAGAGTCGCCTTCCCAGCTCACCCCGATGGTTGACTGAAAGCAGCCCCATGGGAAATAAAGCCCCTCTGCCGTGGGCTTGTCGGACTTCTTCCTACGATTAAAACTCCACGTGACCATTGCAGAGCGGGTCAGAGATTAGGAAGTATAAAGAGAGCAGCTGGGAAGCTACTGGGCTGACAGGCCAAAGGTAGTTTGCTTTGACCTTCTGAGAACCTGAAGTCCTCTTACAAGATACATTTTAAGTTTCTGGAATCCTAAATCTCTCTGAAATCCACTCAGCTCGCCAACAAGTACCAAAACTTGCCTGGCAAGAAGTGACTCACACCAAATGGGCTGTGAGTTCCTGTGAAGTAACACTATTCCTCATGTGTTTTATCAAACTGTACTAGTTTGGATACCAATGGATCTGTGCACCAATATACTCTTACTGCTAAAATCATGCAGACAAATTCTGGAATAGGCAAACCACGACAGCCAAGAAAGACCAGTGCTCGCCTGGGCTGGGGGAGGGGACTGACTACGTGGGGTGAGGACCGTGTTCGAGGTCCTCATTTTAATGCTGGTATCCATGTATCAGAATCCACTGAACCCTATACCGGAAATGGGTGAATGTTGTTGTCTATAAATTACATTTCAATCTACCTGAGGTTAGAAATAAAAACAAAATCATACTTCAGAAGACACAAACCAGAGAATTCTATTTAACCCAACTCTCTGGGGCGTTTGGACTACGCAGGTGCACACACATCAGTCCTGGCTGGAATCAGCCTCCTGACTGCCGGCACAGGTGTTAGACCAGACGGACATTAGACAACGCCACGTAGCACGTGGGGAAAGTGCTGCCGTGAAGTCTCACGTAGAGAGAGAAAGCAGTATTCCAGCATCCACTCTACGGGGTGGGTTCAGTAGTGGGGAACGGGAGGGAATAGGCCGGGACACTGCAACACTCTGATGTAGTGGAGCTCTGATGCAGAATTAGACAGCCCAGTCCCTAAAACTCGAGCTCCTGTTACGCTGAAATTCCGTCACACACCAGTGTCAGGATGCATTAATAGTATTCATTTAATTATGTAGATGCTTTATTTCTTTAGGAGCTTTGATAATTAACTTTAATTGCCTTGATGGCATTTTCTTAATTTTAGTATAATCAATCATTGTAATTATTTTTCCCTATGTATAGTAACATATCAAAACTTTTCCGTTGTGCCCTGGCTGGTGTGGCTCAGGGAACTGAGAGCCAGCCTGCGAACCAAAGAGTTGTGGGTTCGATTCCCAGTCAGGGCACTCACCTGGGTTGTGGGCCAGGTCCCCAGGAGGGGGTGCTTGAGAGGCAACCACACAAATGTTTCTCTCACTCTCTTTCTCCCTCTCTTCCCCTCTGTGTAAAAATGAATAAATAAAAAATCTTAAAAAAACTTTTCAGTCGCCTTGATAGACTTTGTACCAGACTTTTTCATGCCATAGCTGCCAAACGTACAAATAAGAACTCCTTGACTATTTAAAGTTATTAATGAGTATCAATCTTCAGGTAATATAACATGTTCTGAAAGATTATCACTCTATGTGTGTTATAGCATTTAACCAAGAAGAAAATTTTTATTTCTAAAATCAAAGAACATGACTAATAGTCTAAAATTCTTCTTCTGGATAACTTAATTGAACAAATGTGATTAAATCTGAGAAAATGAAGGAGAAAGTGAGACTAGTAATTAATCTAGTCAGTCAATAAAGCTAGTTTCTAAAAAGCCCTTCTGAGATTTCTGCTTAAGCATGAAAGATTAAATACACGTTTATTTCCTCTCTCCCTTAAAACCCTTCTAAAAGGAGAGTAAAGGGATAAAAATGGCATGAACTCACAAGGACAAAGGGCACAGTAGTGAGGACAACAGCACACAAGAGATGCCCCATGTAGTGTCCAGGCTGGAAAGGAGAAGGAGGCTTGGTACCTGGGGAGCAGGGCTGAAACCTCCGGACAGGAGCAAGGGTGTGCAGACAAGGAACTGAGCTCCCAGCACACACCCCTGGCCAGGACCCTAATTTGGATGCATCAGGGAATTTGGAAGGCAAGGATAAGGAAAGAGGCTTTAAAAAGGAGGTAAAAAGTCTGACTGCAGAGAAACTGAACCAGGAAGGTTCTAGATTCAGAGACATCAGGGAAACTGGACTCGGGATCAGGTGTCATACTAAGTACGAGAATTAAGTGAAAGTCTGCCCATTCAACAGTGTCACGGACAAATATTTTATCCCGTTGGGCCCCCGGGTACTGCTGGCCAGGCTCATCTTCCCAAGGCAGAGAATGAGAAGATTCTCTATTAAGAAAGTGACACGCACAAGAGAAAAGACATAAAAATTGACATTTGGGAGTCACCAAGTAAAATGACTGGACCCTCAACAATCACTACATTACCAACCCATGGGAAGTATTTAATTGACCTGAAAGCCTTACTTTTCAATGTAAGTGAATATTGAAAGACCACTGGACAGTCAGGAAAGCCTCTAACATGAAAGATAGAGATCATAAAAAATAAAAGACAATGGCAAAAAAGAAGAAAAGAGGAAGGAAGACTATAAAGATAATGCAGGAAGCAGAAGAAAACTTAAAACAACCTCCTATAATTAATTTCCTCTTAGGATAAGAGAATATTCCTTTATCATTCATTCAACAAAGATTACCAAACAGCTGATAAACATTAGCATTGTTCTCATTTCTGAGGATGCTGAGTTTTTAAAAGGATACAAAAATTCCTGCCTTCATGTAGCTTATAGTCTGGTGTATAATGTGTCTATGAAACTAGAACAGAATGTTATATGAGGAACAATCACATAATTTTTTTAAAAGCTCTAATAAATTAGAAACTATCATAGTCCTCTCTATTCCTACTGCTTTGTTTGAGGCCCTGGAATGTTCCGACAGCCTGGAAGGAGGTCTCCTCCCACCCGACTCCACGGCCACCACCTCCACGCATCTTTCTCACAGCCGCTGGAGTGGTTTTTGTGCCACCAGTACTTCTCGGCCACCGCTCCTCTTCCTAAGATCCTCTCAGGGTACTGAACTGCCTTCAGGGTCAAACCACAGCGCTGGGCAGGTCCTTAGGCCCCCTGGGTTCTGACTCCTGCTTCTCTCTTCAGCAGCTCCACCTGCACGCACCCCCTGTTGTACCCCTGTTCCAATGACTGTCTGTAATTCTTTAACACATAATGTGCCCTTCTTAATACTCTAGACCAACGGTTTTCAAAAAATTTTATTTAAACCAACAATAAGAACTACATTTTACATTGTAATTCCATACAGTCTCAGGATCTGTCTGTCTGTCTCTCTCTCTCATGCACATGCACACATAAATACAACAGAAAAAAGGTTTCATGAAAAAATACCCATACTATGTGAGGTCCACTCTGATATTTTCTATTCTATTGTGTTATTTTTAAAATGCCGATCATAACACATTAAGCTGATTTCATGACCCAGTAAGGGCTCCCAACCCACCATTTGGAAAAAACAAACAAACACTGCTTTAGGTCCTTGCATATGTCAACTTCTCTAGTTGGAATACTTTTCACCTTTTCTTCTTCTGGCTCATTCTTACCTGTCTTTCAAGAACCACTTCAAAGTGCCCACCCCTCTCCCTGCTCCCTGGATTGGGTACCCCTCTGTCTCCATAGAACCTCATGTATGCCTGCCTCTCCCCATTATCGTTGCCTCTTCATTGGTAACTGTCCCCCCTTTTGACTCTGAGTTGGGCAGTGATGGAGTTGCTCATTTGTAGGTACCCCCACTGCCTGGGAAAGAGTGGACAGCTCCTAGAAGACCCTCAGTGAGGACTGGCTTATGAATCGATCCATTCCATTCTTCACTTGGGTAAACTGAGATGCCCAAACCACAGAGCTCCCTGTCCTGAACTTTTCTCCTATTTGAGTAAAGCAAGCCATCTCCGCGGGAGCTTTCTGTAACAGAGCCATCCAGAAGTTCCTGGTTTAGGCAGGAACACTTCTCTTCCCATTATGGTTCAGAGCAGCAGTTTTCAAATTGGGGCGGGGGGCGGTCCAAGAAAACCTTTACACTCTTAAAATCAGTAGGGACCTCAAAAAGCCTTGACTTGTTGAAATTATATCTTTATATATGTATTATGTACTTACGTTGTTGCTACACATGGATGAAACTGGAAGGTATTATGTTAAGTGAAATAAGTCAGACAAGGACAAATACCATATGATCCACTTATATGTGAAATCTAAAAACAAGACAAATGAGCAAACAAAACAACAAAAACAAACTCACAGATACAGAGAACTGATGGCTGCCACAGGGAAGGGCGGAGGCGAGTGAAGAAGGTGAAAGGGGATGACAGGTGCACACTTACGTGACAAAATCAGGAGGTCCCAGGGGTGTGAAGGGCAGCATAGGGAATGCAGTCAATAATACTGTGATGACTTTGTACGGTGACAGAGGGCTACTGGGTCTATTGTGCTCATCACAGCAGAAGGCGTGCAAATGTGGGATCACTGCTGTACACGCGAAGCTAATGTAACACTGTGTGCAACCATACTTCAATAAGACATAATGTTACAGCAATTTTTCAATGAAGCAGGAAGGTGAAAATGTAAGATTAAAAAGCTTTTTTAAAAATAATGACTAGGAGTAAATCAAGGAATAACTTCTTTCCCATTTGAAATGAAACGTGATTATTAATGTATACAACAGGAAGTTTAACTCTGTGCTTCATTTCACTTTTACATTTTCCTGTGCTGAATAAATGAAGTCTTCCTTCTCCTTTTCATTTTCCTTTTTTTGAGGAGGTGATCTTCACGAAATGAAACGTGCTCTAAAGGTCACATCCATTCTTTCCTGTCTTCTCCCGCCTGGAGTTTTCACCAGATGTGATTCACTCAGTTATTTTCTTCCACCCTGTCCCCAGTATCTTGGTATGTTGGCTTAGGATTCAAGCTACTGCTAAGTTTTTAGATTTCTTTCAATGCTCAGACCCACTGGAAGCCGAAGTTTCTTAGAAGCAATAATATTAGTGAAGTAAAACCCCACTGTTTATTCATTATGTATATACTCTTCTAGTCAAATACAAATTTCAATGTTAGGTGTCGTCACCAAATAAACTCAGAAAGCCTAGACATTTGAGAGAGACACAAGCCTCATGTTGCCACAGAAAATAAGAAAGACCTGAAAAACTACAGACTGAGCATTAGACGGACACATAGATAGAATCAATGTGCTTTTTCTCATGCAAAGGAAAAAATTAGATGCAAACTTTACATTTAAAACTGCATTGTTCCGCTTTAATCTGGCCACCATCCGAGTGGTGATCTGGATGTTAGAGAAGAGATGAATGGGACACACTGGCAGGGATTGAAGCTTGGAGATGAATGTGGAAATGTAGAATGGATGTTTCTTTTTTTTGGCTTTGAGTTGACTGTTGTTTCTGTCTGTTTTTTAGAACTGATCCGAGAGGACAGGGAAGTCAGTGTGGGCGGCTCTGAGGAGCCTCCCTCTCTACAGCTGCGGCTCAGGGGATTACGGCGCTTCATCCACAAGGCAACATTGCACAAGTAGCCTTTGAACAAAAGTCATGGATACTATTAATGATATGGTAATCCTTAATCGAGCTACCTCCCAGTAGTGATTATACTGACATGGGAAGAATATCTAAGTCGTGGAGGCAGCCCACGACAACACTGAGTCATTGTTCACCCCGGGCTTGACCAGGACTAACTTTTACCAGCATCTCTAATGTCACCTCTCCCACTGGAGCCTCCCCCAGCCCCTGGCCCCAGCTCCCACTCCCACTCCCGCCCCATCACGATAAAAAAGTGGCAAAGAAAACCCTGCTCCTAAATCTTTTTTTTTGATTTGTTTTTGCAAGTTCCCACACACATTTAGTGACAGCTCAAAATCCATGCTGTCAACGGTCTCTAGGAACCATTTCCATCTGAGAACAAGACCACACAAAGGTTAGCTCGGTAGGTCCCAGTGAAGATGTTTTAATTGTCTGACAATAGATTCTTCCGTCATTTGACTTGCAAATTCTGTCCTCTTGCTCTCAGATAACATGTTCAGAATTAGAGAATTTGTCAACAAACTTCCAAAATTTCCTAAGTTATGATGCAGAGACGGCAGCGGTTTCCCCACTGGACACAACTCAAACGCCCCCCAGCAGGGAGAAGTTTATGGCGCACCGTGCTGTGGAACCCCGTGGGGTCAAACGAACTTCCTCCTAGGTGGTTACTCTTCACAGGAGGAAAGCGACTTTTATGAGGAAGAAACCTGTGTGTGACTTTTATATAATTATGTGTGTAGGATACATATGCTTACGTTAACACTTCAAATGGCTTGTGGTAAATGAACTTATCAATGGTAAAGAAGCTGTACCCTGACCACCATCCTGACCTAATTATTTCTCTTCCAAGCATTATTAATATCCTAAATAAACCACTTCTCTGCTTTCCAAAACAAATCTAAACAAAACCAAGAGCTTCTATAATTGTACAGGCACTCGCCTATATTCAAGACTAAACAGACAACCTTTCTAAGCCATATAATAAGCCATGCTGTCAGTACAAAACAAAGCTGTGATATGGATAAAATCTGATTTTCCTGACAAATATCTCTGGAGAATACCACTGCTCTAGATCAGATTTTCTTTAGTCTTTGCAAAAAAAATTATTTTTGAAGCTACACACAATTTTAGTAGAACGGTCATCTTGAATGAAGATGAGAGACATACACTTAACCAACACGTGGCTACAAAGGACAAACAACAAATTGTATGCATACGGTATTTTTAAAGGATATTTTTCTACTCACAGTAAAGGTTTGTATAGAACACTATGACAATTTATGAATGATTTTAGAATGAAAAATTTAATGTGCTGTCTTCTGCTAAAACTGATAATCAACAGGTCATTGTTGAAGCTAGACTGGGGGGAGCATGCGGGGGCATCTCCCTCCGTTCTTTGGACCATTTAGATTTTTACAAGAGTGTATTGCTTTTCTAACTTAAAAAATAATGACAATAAGTAACCAAAAAAACATGGATTGCTTGGACTGTCTGAACCTCTTACCCACTTTAAGTAGTTATATGTGTGAACTTATTCATACGAAGGTACCACTCTGGCAACATCACGGTCGCAGCAAACTTCACAGTGGAAGTTCTGGGATTCTGGTTTCGGTCAAAATTGGCCGTACGGAGTAACGCCTCACGTCAAAGGAAAGCACAGAAGCTTTGATTGACCTCAGCCCATTTACCTACCCGCCGATTCATCCCCAACAGGAATCACAGCTGAATACCACCGGCCTTAGCACCCGAAGTTTCAGCCCTGCATCTCAACCCCTTTGAGTCTGTTTCTAAATCCGTAACATGGAGGTTACAATACCTGCCCTCGCCACCTTATTGGCCCATGCTAAAGTAAGAGATCATTATTGAAATTAAACTGTAAAGCCAGAAGTGCAGCGAACCTCCACACTACAGAAACATCTGGTGTGGGGTCAGTGCCCGGAGTGCAAAGTTGCACATTTGCTGAAAGAAAATAATAGGCAAATCTTCAAATTCATATTTGATCTAGACAAGCAATTTATTTACATTATTCCTGCTTTCCCAAATAATTGTCTAGTCTTCTGTAAACATTGGGTACAGTGATTTATAGTTACTTTTGCTCGATTTGTTAATTAAATTAAACTTGTGAGGAAAATTTAAGTTTTCTATCACATTTCACAGAGAGAGAAACTAAGGCACAGAGACTTTAAGAACTGACTCACTCGGGTTCAGACGATAACTGAAGCAATTCCTTCCATTACGCTGCCTACTCTAAAAAGATGTGCTGTCTAATTCTGTTCTGTCCAATAAGAATACACTGCAAGCCACTTAACTTAAAATTGTCAAGTGTACATTTTAAAGGTTTTTTTAAAAAAGGTAAAGTTAATTTTAATAATTTATTTTATATAACCCAATATACCCCAAATATTATCATTGTAACATGTAATCAATATAAAAATCATTCTCTTTTAACACTTAGTTTTAGAAATCCGGTGTTCCTTATTTACATAACATTTCAATTCTGAATTTAATAATAATAATAAATGGTGTGCACAGATGAATTTCTGGGAATCTCTGATACTCTTCTTTCGTGTGCTCCACAGCCACCTGTGACCGCAGTGGTAGCGCAGGTGTAACTGCTCCCTCCTGCCCAGAGAGGCAGGTGTGGGTTCCGGAGCCCGTCCGCCTGGGCCTGCCCCCCGGCGACCAGGGCCGGCTCGCTGACAGTGGCAGCTGACATTGTGGGCCCCAGGTTCCTCACATATAAAATATCTAATAGGGTTGCTGTTGTGGGGATGAAAGGAGTTAACGTGCAGTGCCTGACAAACGGGAGGCACTGAGTCACTGTTATTGTTGCTGTTATTGTCAGAGAACACGTGAGAACGGACTCTTGCATCCCCCCTCCAAGGATATTTGTAAGAAACCAGACACTGACTTACACAATTTGCTTAAATCCCTCAATCTCTCCAGACATTCCTGTCCCACGTGAAAAATGGGAATAATGACAAGATACGTCAAAGGTCAGATAAATAGAAGCCCCTGTAAATATCGACGGTGAAGTTGCAGTCTGTTATCTGTATCTTCAATCAAGAACACAGGGGTGAGAAGCGCTGCCTCCTGCCGTTACCCTTACCCACCCCAAACTGAAGGGAGTGGGCCAGGCGAGCGTCCACTCTGCCGTCCGCACCCCTGCACCTGGCTCTGAGCACCCGCCCTTCCGCTGGCATGGGCGGACACGTCACCCAAAGGCCCTTTTCCCTCCATCACCCCTCCTGGGTGCTCGGGAAACTCTCCCTGCTGCACCCTGCTTGTGTCTTTCTCTGTAGGCCCCACACTGTTTTAAAACTCTGTCCTTTTCTTCACTTCATTCTCTCAGGCACCTGATCTTGACTTTCTAAGATCAAAGCTACTTAGCAAATTCACTTATCTACAGTAACTAAGGTAGCCTACCCCAGTTATGTTTCCCGGAATCCGGGCCTCCAACCCGCTCCATGAAGGTCAAATTAGTCTGGGAGGCGCCCTAGACTAATCCACCCCAGCACCCCATCTTAGACAAGGCCTACCGGCGAGCCCTCCGCGCTGCTGGTTCCTGCTGCGAGCACCTCCACCCGAGCCCGAGGACATGCTCTGCCAGCTTCTGTGCGGAGCCAGGGTGTTGACGCTGCAAAGGGGGCCCTGGACCGACGGCGGGTGGGCGCTGGTGCCTGTGTCCACTCCAGCTCCCTTGTTCCCAGCTGGCACAGCTCTGAGGTGGGTTCCGGGCACCTTCCCGGAGGTCCTCCTCCGCAGGGGACAGTCCCGTGCCCACACCGACAACTCGCTCCTTAACGCATCCTCCTGCACCGGCCTGCTTTCTCTCGCGGCCTCACTTCCCAGATATCTTACCGGTTCCTGGGATCATCTTTGAAATAAACTATTTGTCTAGTGATCTGTGTCTTCACTCTGGAAGATTCGCAACACAGACTGGCAATGTAAAAGACTATCTGAAGTCTTTCAGGAAAGGAATTCATTGAACTTATTTGGCCTTGGGGACCTTTTTAACCGTGAGAGCTTTGGCCATCCTATTATGCCACTAGTATTCCTTCCATACACTAGCTGGAAAATGTTGAACTAAGCATTAGTGACTGACAAATTACAGTATTACCCTCCTCAGAGATTTTAGTACCTTAACAGCTTTTTCTGAGGATTAGTACCTTGTGAATCAAAGAACTGGGTCCCTTAAGGTAAAAATTTCAGGCTCAATGGTAGGTGTGATGGAAAATAATTTTGGAGAAGCGTGCTTTGTCATGACCTTCAGATCAAATCAGGTTGGTGACTGTGTCCCACAGGCATGAGAACTTGAGGACAGTGCAGAGGGGTGCAGGATGAACTCAGTTACTCCCTGAAACTGCCCTGGAGAAAAGGAGCATCTTCAAGAAGAAGGAGCCCACCTTCCTGTGGTCTCAGCTAAAAACATTAGGCGCCAGGGATCGCAATGTCCCTCCAGATATTTGAGCAACAAAATGGCCAATATTGATCAGAACGTTAAATATTTCAGCCTTGACTGACTCTGTAAAATCCATAAAAGAATTGCTCAGAAGAGCAAAACTTTGGGGTCCATGACAGAGAACAGGAATTAGGAGTAAAACTCTGCTTTGCCACAACCATTGGCAACCGCCGTGTACCGCACTCTCCAAGCTGGAGCTCTACGGGAGGGGGTAAGAAGTCTTGTGTGTGGATAGTACTTGGGAGGTTAGTGAGAGAGTAGAAGGTCAATGCACGTGGAAATGTATTGAGTGCGATGTGGGAACGTTCATCTCCAGGACCTGACGTTCTCCACTTACAGCTATTCCCTTCCCAATGCCACAGACACAGCTGACACCCCTCTCCCCGTGTCATCTCCATCACACTGCCCCTCCTCGTGTCCACTTTTCAGATGCTGAGATAGTAAAAATGTTTAATGAATTATGGATCAACCTTCAAAGATTTTTTGTTAACATTGCCACTTTGAATCTTTGTCACTTATAAAATATTAATAAATGAGATACAAAGAAATAAAGCAAAACTGGAAATAACCCTAACTCTTGGGGGTGCGGCACTTTCTGTACTAAAGCAACAAGAACAGAAAACTACCAGGGAATGAGAAAATGCGAAAAGGGAGTACCAAGAATCAAACATGGCCGTGAATGGCACGTATCCGACATTTTCATCTTCATCAAGGAGGATTCTGTTAAGCAGCAACTCAAACTCTTCATCAGTAATCTCCACACCAAACCTGAAACAAATAGCAGTTAGCATCAGTCACCCCCCAAGTTCACATGTGAGTCACCCGTACCCACAATGCCCTCAGCATATGGCTGCCATTAACGCTTTGTTACTGCTGCAGTCCTCAAGATCAAGAGCACCACGTGAATATCAGAGGTTAATCGGGGTTTTGATCGCTTCAGCTTTCTCAAAGAAAGAGATTCTACCACAGAATCCCTGCATTGGTGGTGCAAAGAAACAGAAATACCGCAATGTTGAATTGTGTGTGATTGTCTCCTATAAAAAGTTATTCATTACGCTAAAACACTGGTATTGCTTAAACAAGTTAACTCTGAAAGGCCTTTCAACTGGACTGCTTAGCATGAAAGAAAAGGTAGAGAAAAAAACTGCCTTTCGAAAAACAGTTTCCTAATGCTCTTGCAAAGCATTTCATAGTGGCTTTAAAGACATTTTGCATACAAATATTTAAAAAGTGGCAGTGTTTATTCATCAGCAAGAAAGTGTTTTCATCTCTCAAGAACAATTGAAACATAATCCTCGAATTACTGGCATAAATAAGAATGACTTAAGCAATAATAATGAACAAGGAAGGCATTCATTCATCATTTTGCAAAGCTGATAAAACCCAGCTGACTTTTGGAAAAGAGGGGAATCTATTTTGTTTCAGTAATGAAATGAGAGAATAACACACAAAAAGTGTTTTTTTTCATTTTCATTATTTCTTCCTTGATAATTACAAAACAAAACAGAGATACCACCAAGAATAATGAAACAAACAAAGACAGCTTTTCCATGGGCTGCAAAGAATAAAGTTGTCATATATTTCTATTTCAGAAGTACTTGAATTTGAATAGCGTCTCAGGGACTTTGCAGTTGAGTGTCCTTTTTTTTTCACTTGCATAAAATCAGACAAATAAAAAGACAGAATCGATTATTTAATGAGACACATAACACTTCTTAGCTTATTCCCTGTTGTTCTCTTTTTCACTTGTTAGCAATGACATTATCAGTACTAATAAATCTGTAGCATTTTGTCTGAGAACTTAAAATTCTCTAGTTTTACTTGGAATTAAGTTCTTAAACTCAATACTTAAAAAGGAAAATACACATGGTTTTCATAGGCATAGTGGAAAAAAAATACCAGACTAAAAATCAAGAGAACTAAATCTAGCCTATACCTACTGTTATACAACTATGCAATCAGGATAAAAATCCCTTAACTTTAATATTTCAGTTTTCCCCACTCTCAAATGCTCTATAAGTAAGCTCTGTAGCTTACTTAGTGGCCGTAGGATAGTGAGATAACGAAAATAGGAAGTATCATATACTTCCTATTGAAAACAGGAAGTATCATATAAATGTTGCATATTGTAATATTATCATTGATATAGAGTACAGGTTTTAAAAATCCTTCAAAAATACTAGAATAAATTATGTAAACGTAACAGGGACACGGTAGTCCCTTTGCTCAAGAGGCCTTCCTTCGGAGTGGCAGGATAAAGTTGTGGAGAAAGCACGGGCCTCGGACTGATTAAACCAACACTGGGTCCCAGCTCTGACACTGGACTGTACGTAGCCTCAGACGATTCACATAATTCCCTGAGCCTCAGTTTTTGTATCTATAAAAAGAGACCTGAGATAAAGGAACCCTGGAAGAGGAGCAGGTTGTGATGGTGCAAATAAAGATCATGAGTTCAGTTTTAGACGTGTTGAGCCCGGTCTTCAATACATACAAGAGAAGGTGTCCGCTAAGCTATTAGAGACACGGGCCTGAAGCTCAAGAGAGCTCTTGCCTGCAAACTCGGGAGAAATGGCTACAGAAAGGTGAGCTGGGGCAATAGGATTAGGTGAGATTGGGAAAAAAATATGTCAAGTGAGTTGAAAAGAGGTCACTGAAGAGAGGCCTGTTTAAGAAATGAGCAGAGGAAGAAGCAAGAGGCTCCAAAAAGGAGTAAAAGGAATGGCAGAAAGGAAACCAAGAGAAATGGTCATGAAAGCGAAGAGCACAGAGGGCTCCTAGAAGGAAGCGGTGGTCAGTCACGTCAAAAGCAGTTAAGACGTCAAGCAAGTTACGAATTTTTATTGAATTTGGACATATGATGCCAATGACCCTGGGACAGCAGTTCTAGCAGAGGATCCAAAACCACGCTGTAGTGGGTGAGGAGTGAGAAGAACTTGAGAGAATAGAGACAGAGATAAAGGCATCTCTTTCAAGAGCTCAGATGTGAAGGGGAAGGGAACAAGAAGACAGAAGAGGTGGGTTTGTTTTTAAAAGGTGACTAATAGGAACCATGTTCAATGCTAGCAGGGACAATATCCAGGTAGAGGTTAAAAGCAGAGGAAAAAACAGAGGGAATTACTGACGGATCCTGTGAAAGAGAGAGAGATCAAGAACACAGGTAGATAAGGGAAAGAATACCTTTTTCACTAAAATGGGGAAATGAAGAAACGATGGGTTTATAGACCTCTAAATATCAGGAGCCTCCCTATTTCTAACTTTACTGTGAAGTGGGTTGCAAGGTTATTTACTGGGGGAGGGAAGGAAAGTGAGAGGACGTGTGTTTTGAGAACATTGGAAAAGGTCTGAAACAGCACAGCGGAGGATGAGGTAGAGAGTTGCCTAAGAGAACACAGCAGGGAGTGACAGTATGGAGAGCTCAGGTGAGGCTGGTGACAATGAATTAATGGTGATACAAAAACTGACTCAGTAGTATGATTTTCCCCAGTAACCTGGGGGCAGGCGAAGACAAGAGGGACAGTTGAACCCATTTAGGTTTGGGAATCTTCCAGAAAGATGTGAATGAAAGACAGCAAAGCAAGAGAGTTTATCAGACTGACAAGAAAATGACAGAGGTGGGAGGAGAGAATCCACCTTAGAGAGGGACGTGGGAACAGGCACGCAGTGACAGACCAGGGAAAAAGCAGAGGGACCGATGGACTACAGCGTCGGTTTCCAACTTTCTTCATTTCATGGCGCACATAAACTAATTTCTAACATTGTACACAGCACACCAAATTATATCTTGTACTTTTTGCCGCTCCAACAAAGAACAGGCATAATTTTAACTTACTCACACTGCATGGCTATTGTGGTGTGGGCTGTTGTCATTTTTTAATTTGACAACATAAGGGGAAAGGGGTCAGGGCCCCTGACTGCATGTTTTAAACACTCTGCAGCGCACAGGTTGACATCACTGGGCTAGCACATATAGAAGACACTCGTCAGGAATAGACTAAAGGTATGATTTCACAGGTGTATTTTGGATGATCACACAATCTGTTGGGAGAAGAGGGGAGATATAAGAGATATAAGCTAATATTTACTGAAATTTTAATATGTTCTCAGCACTGTGCTAAGCGTTTCACATGCATTGGCCCCATATAATTCCTACAACCATCAATTATCATTATCATCCTCAATGCTGTCCTAACAGTGTCCGTGAGACCTCTGACGTGACTAAAGACGGGGGAAGAGAGATGGTCTGGAACTGGCACTGAGCAGTAAGGACCATGAGCGGCTTCCTCTCAAAAGGGCTTCTGGGGAAGCTGTGTCCTTGGCAGAGAGCCAGATTCTGGTTACACTAAAACTGTAACATCTAGGAGAGGTCGAGAACGCAGCCGAATTTCCTCCTCATGGTATGGGAGTTCTGACAGGCCTGTGGGGGGACGGTAGAAGGAGTGGGAATTTGGAGAAGGGAGCGAGGCGCACAGATGAACATCAGGATGGGATAATGCTGAGAGGGTACACAGGCTGGACACGTGGAGAGCTCACATCAAGGACAGGTGCGACGAGGAAAATGGGTGTGAGGCCGCCTGGATTTAGACTCTAGAAAACTCTTTCAAACGTAAACATCCAGCCCCTAGTTAGCTCATCACTCATCCTGTCTCTATAGGCAATGGGGTAAGTTGCTGAAATTCTCAGCTACTTCATAATAATGGATACTGTAGTAATATTGGCTACTGTATTGGCTCAATAAAATTGGCCACTGTAATAATAACCAGTTTTTATTGACCGCTGACAACAGGTCAGACCCATTCCATGCACTTACGTATTTAATCCTCACGACAGGACGATGAGGTATGGACTGTTTGTCCACAGTACAGCGGAACCTTACACACCTTGCAGCGCTCCGCCCTGAGCTCTGCTCGCCGACTCCGGAGCCCGAGAGCTCCCCTCTGCTTCTCTGACTGCCTGAGGAGGGCTGCCATTCCTCTCCCTACGATCATGAGCTGCCCTGCGTGGTACGCCTGCTCTAGCATAAAAAGGTGTCCCCACAACCTTTCCAGAAAAACTTAAATGTCGATGCATAAGACTATGACAATGTCAATACATCCAAAGCTAAACTTGGACACTATACAAGCGGATTGTGAAATAAAAACAGTTCATCTTGAACTTCATCCGAGAAAGCTGACATTCTTAAGTACCCAAAGACCTCCTTCTCTTAGAAGGCAGTCTTGAAGCATGCAGCCCAGACGGAATTCTAGCACAGACCCAGCGTGTTCAAAAACATGAAAAGCGTCTGTCACACAGTAACTGGACTCTGTCCTCAGGGTGGAAACTAGTTTCTGGTACTTCTCCCTGAGAAACAGTTACTGCCAGGCTCATTCTTTTAAAGTCCATAACAGACAATATCTTGGGGTGTTTTTTTCTTAGGTCCATACGCTTCTGTATATAACAAATAATCAAACAAGCAAAGCAGCCTTCATACATACGAAATAAGCGGAAGTCCCATTACAGAAATTCCCCCTTTCTGTTATTTAACAGTTTTAAAATATCAGAGTGTAGTATTTGTGTATAGAATGCAAGAAGTAATTTAAAAATAAATAATCCAGAAAAAAACACGGTTGGATTCTATCTTAATACTGACCTAACAATCAGACTTTGCTTTTAGTGGGTAGCATTTCCAAAGAAACTAAAAGATGTAAATAAAAGATATGGTATGAGGCCTTACATTTAACAAAGGCCATTTATTTACCCCAACAGATAAGTTACTACAATGGGAAGGCTAAAAATTGAAGGGTTTATATGAATTACTTTTGAGCTCTTCACTAAGGACTTTGTACTTACTTTGTAATTTTTGCTAAATGGCATTCTTCAGAAACAAAGAAATGCAATCTATGTTAGCTAAACTTATTTCAGAATAGAGATAGTATTATATCTGCTGTCCAAATTTTGGGTTGTTTTGTTACATTTTAGCACTAATTTTTGACCCAATCCTTGGAGATAAGACCATATCAAAACTATATATTTCCCTGACAAATGTATGTTTCATTAAATACTTATTTTATTGGTTTGTGATTAAATCATATTTATTATTTTAAAAGTATTTAAAGATAGTACTTTTTCTGTAAAGAAGTGCTTGGGGCTTGTTTTTAAGACTTTACTTTTTTGTTCTTCAAGCTTTTTTCCAATGAGACTACTTTATCTTTAAAAAAAATGGACAATGACACAGTGCAGGAAAAGCCATGTTTTCACCACCTCTGTTTCCCTCACTATTGTCAAAATCTTTAACAGCATGTTCTCTCAGAAAACATGTGGGTTCTATTATAAAATAACTTCACAGGCTATGGAAAAAGTATCTTCAGGCTTTATTCCCAAATGGAGAAATAATTCAAGGTAATGTTCCAGAAGTATACTCTTATGACATTATGCGATGTTAAAACAAAAGCACAATATCAAAAGAGACCGATCAAGCCCAGGGTGATGGAGAACCCCTTAGCCCAGATCACCTGACCTCTGGGCAGGTGACAACCCTCTCCCTGCCCCGCACTGTCTGGTCTCTTCTCCACCCTGTGCTCCAAGGTCAGGCTGCAGCTGCCCGGGGAGACCCGCGGTTTGGGGCTGGACGGCCGCAGAGGGGCCCGCTGGGCTGGGCCTGAGACGTGAGCACTGCCAGTGCGATCTGCTGTCGGGATCCACCGGGGCCGGGCCGCTCCAAACCCCGCTCCAAACCCCCAGGGCGTGTCCCAGGAGCCTTCTGCGCCACAGCACCTAGATATGCCCGACCCTGGGGCCTTCCGAGGACAGAGGCGCCCCAGGAGCGGCGCTTGCGTGGGGTTTCTCAGAGGCAGATGGAAAACAGCCCTGGCGGAGTCCGTTTTAGGGTTGTTCTTTCAGCGCTTGGGTGGTTTACCAGCGGCATCTTCCCTCAGTCAAAGACGTGCCTCCCCCTCGGGTCTCCCTCCGACCTCAGCTGGATCCGACCGCCAGAGGGACTGTTTCCTGCGGCCTCTTCCCAGCGTCCTGCGTGTTCGTGATCCCCGCGGGAGCTGACTTCTGGCCGGCTGTTGAAGTCGTCTCTGCCTGGGCTCCAGCTTTTTACAACACTTGGGGGACAAACGTCTTCGAAGTTTTACTTGGCTTCCACCTGAAATGGATAACGCAGGCCCTCAGGTCTCCGGGGTCACGTTTGAAGTCCCAGTCATCTTGGGCAGAATCATTTCATGCTTGCGTTAATTTGGGACAGAGCCCCAGCCTTCTGTGGGGGGGCTGTTTCAGGAAACCTACTAAGTAGAACTCCGTCTGATCGGAATGCAACGTGCAAACAAATGGCGATACAGCGTCTGGGCCATTTTGAACCCAAAGGACTTACACCTTTTCTTTCTCCTTCTGTTTTGGTGTGCTGTGGCTGAGGTTCCACAGTGCACCAGAGAGATTCCTTGAGTGGTTGAATATCCTAACCTCCCAGCGAAGTCATCATAACTTACTCTGTTTTTCATATGTAACCTAACCTGGTTAGTTCAAAATGTAGGGCCATTACATCCATCCGTGGCGATTGACAATTGCAGCCTAGCTAGCTACCAAATCCTGCTGTTTCCTAAAAATCGGACCTGAAATATTCTGTTAAGTGTATTTTCTTTCTTTTTTTTTTTAAGATTTTATTTATTTATCTTTAGAGGGAAAGGGAAGGAGAGAGGGAGAGAAATATCAATGTATGGTTGCTTCCTGTGCATTCCCTACTGGGAACTGGCCTGCAACCCAGGCATGTGCCCTGACTGGGAATTGAACCGTGATCTCTTGGTTCACAGGCCCGTGCTTAATCCACTAAGCTACACCAGCCAGGGCTAAGTGTATTTTCAATATATTTGTAAAATTTTCTTGCTTTCCCTTTCTGCCGAGTGCTTTGTAATTCTCTTGTGGGAAGGACTGTCTTTAAATTAAAAGTAATTAAAAATGCTTTATGAGATTGACAAAATACAGCAGAAGAGCTGAAGGAAATAGTTCAAGTTCATTCAAAGAAAATATTTAATCACTGAAAAAATACTAGTTACCTTAATGGGTACGATGTGTTGTTATTATGGATTATGCTCAATGTTCTATTTTAGAGCAAGTACAGTACAATAAAGGACGCATTCAAGACCATCCCCTGTTCAAAGTCGACAACGCAGCCTCCTGCCCGGCTCCCCGCACCGCAGTCAGCCGGGCTCAGGTCACCACTCAGCAGCTGGGTGCCTCTCAAACGAGCAAACTTTTAAAATGAAAATAAAACTTTTACTCTGGGATCGCCATTTAATAGATAAAGATAGGAGGCATAACTGTAGCTACAGCCTTACATATACACACACCTCCGTACAAATTACCTCAATGTTAAGTTTTATGATAACAAAATTTTTGTTTTTCTGTTTTATATGTATTGTTTCTTCTTTGTGACACAAGTTACTTCTATATTTGTTATCAATTTTTTCCCAATGTACAATGGAGATTGAGTTTCACCAAAAAAGTTTTGAATACACAAAAATGTATAATATAAAACATAGCCCCCTTCCACAATAAGTGCTCTCTCTGTCCCCCAGAAATAGCTACCTACCTTTGGCTGCTTGACGCTTCATCCTCCAGGTGATTTTCCATACAGACTAACATAAAGTATTATTTTGAAATAAAATTATATTTGAAAACATTCTGTCATTTTTCACTAAATCAGCCTTGGATAGCTATGCTAGTATTTGTATACTTACAAATACTTTTTAAAAGCCTGTATGGTGTTCCATTGTGTGTATGCACCATTTATAAAACCAACCACTCACGAAAGGACATGTTGCTTGTGTCGGACTTCTTACAATTTAGCTTCTTGAACCACTGCAAACCTCCCGCCCCCCAAGTTGGTGCTTTCTAGTGACCCAAGGACACTTTATTTCCTCTTCATTTAGCCTATTTTCTGAAGTGTTTTTCTGATTTTTCAGTCTTGTCCCCTCCTTCCGAATCCTCTCTCTTCATGCTCCCATTTTCTTCCCATTAAGGACAAAGACCAGCCGACGCAAAACCTCTCCCCTAGGCCAGCAGTGTGCTCTCCCCGGGCGCTCCCCGGGCCCTGCGGTGCAGAGAAAGGCCCTGACTATGGCATTTCTGATAAGAGACAAGAGGCTGGACGGGCCGGGGGCCTTGTCAGGATCTCCCTCACCCCGAGCACTCCATTCCCACGTGAATGGCAATGAATGGAGATTTCAGCCGCCCACCCCACATTGTTCGAGTTGTCCTTTGCCCTTTCTGTCAAATCTTGGCATCCAGGAGACAGCAGAACATGTTTTGAATTCAACCCTGGGGAGCCACCGATCAATATCCCTTGACTCTTCTTACCCGTTAGTTGTTCGCTTTCTGTGCCTGACGTGGAGCGATGCCTGAGCTGTTCTTTGTCATGGCCCCTTCGCAGTCGGCCCAGCTAACCCCTACGTGGTGGGACGGCTCTGTCTCCGTCCCCAAGGCAGAGGGCCACAGGCAGCGAAGGAGGGCGTGGGCAAGTGCAAGGCACAGGTCCTCCTCCTGCTTCAGCTGCAGGCTCGCAGCTACTGTGCTTTACCTCTTTGTGATCTAACTGTCAAATACCAAGGAGACCATTAACTGTCCACTTAACTCACAGAATATTATAAGGTGGAAATTTTAAAAATGCATTGAAAATAAGATCCCACAGAAGCAGAGTTTATTACTTTATAAGTCCCTTCTCCTTTTTAGTACATACATACACTGTATTTTAACTGACTTCCTTTTTTATATCTGTAACTCATTTCTGGTTTTTCCTGCCATACCTACCCTTCCTTCTCATGAATTAGTCTAGAAAATATATTTACCTCCAATGAGACCTCCTTTTAGCACAGCTTTTTGGGGGCAGGAAGTTGGGTTCAGAGAAGGAGAAAGACATAGATGTTGTGATTTTTATCCTAATTTCTTTAAATGTTGCTCAAAATTTTTTTATATATGAGACATTCTCTGGAATGTTTTCATGATTATCAATGCCTTAATTCTAAGTGGAAACATTAAAATGGAGCATGAAAACTTTATAGGGAGACTAAATTCCTATCTGATAATAAGCTAGGTACTTTAAAAGAAATTTAGAGTAATTCTAAGTTGGTCAGGAAAACCAAACACCTAAACCAACTCAGTGTTTGACTGCCTCTAGGCCAGTGTCTTAGTCTCTCTGTATTTGAGCATTCCAGCTTCAGCACTGACGGAGCCCTGATGCCAGTCACCTTGTAGGAATCAGACGGCAGATTACAGAACGACGAGAACAAGTCTGAACCTGACACTGAACTCCTCCGGTGTTTTAATGCTTTTCAGGTTAAAAAAATAAGAAACATTGTAGGAGTTTAGGAGAAAAGGCTGAGAAATTCTATTTTAACTCTCCTGATTCTTTTTCCAATTTAAGAAATACAGCCTCGGCCCATGTATAAGGGTTCTTCTTGTCTGTTGAAAACAGCCTGTGGCTCAGCAAATATTACTATCACTTCCTCCAATTTGGTTCTTCCTTCCTCAATTCATTGTAATACCATACCAGTGCATTCTAAAACTATTCTTTTGGCTTTTGATTTTCAAAGAAAGGGGAAAATGTTAATTTGTCTTTTTATTAATAAGTGTATAACTTCTAATAGATTATGTACAGTTTCATAACTCATCTTGGTCTGAATAATCAAGATTATTTGGATTTTCAAATGTAACACAACTATAATAAAAGAAAACCCAAAAGACTCAGTAGAGTCTTCAGTAGAATTATGCAACAGTGGATACCATATCACTGAGTAGATTATAATCTAATGATTCTACTGAGCATTTCGTCTTTGCTGTGCAAATGACAGAGACTCAGGCCATCAAGCAGAAGGAAAGGCCTTAGAATGTGCAACTCGTAATGTGTCACAGCTGATGTCCCAAACTTACAGCTTAAGTAAACTAAGGGAATTCCACATCTGCCAAAGTGGGAAATAACAGGGCACGAAAGATTTCAGAAGCGAGTCGAGTGTAAGTGGTGTTAATCACTAGGACGAAGCTCTACATAACTGCCTGGCTTTGCTGAGGATCTGACATAAGTAGTGCCAGCCAAAGTACTGTTTACATGTCAAATTACAGAGCAAGCCTTCACATAACCAAAGTTTAAGACAGTCACTCTCTGATAGTCTTTATCGAAAGGAGGATCTTATGAAAAGCTGGCAGAGGCGTGTGGTATTCTGAATAATCTGCCAACTGATCAGATTATCTAAAGTAGTTAGGCTACCAATTTGTATTTCAGTTGGTCCAATTTGGCGTGATTCCCTGAACCAGCTATAAAGTAACCTGTCTGTCTACAAGGTTAGAACCTGGAGACATTGAGCAGCCCTTGCTAAATCTCTTTTCTACGTCCCCTCTCCCCGGCTCCTGCTCTTTCCACAACGTGCCAAAACCTATATTCACTATATTTAAAATGAGTCCAGAACATGTAGAGAGCATTAATGAAGAGCATGGGTTTTAGAGGGGACACACCTAGTTTGGAATCCAAGCTCTGCGGCTTCCCGATTGTGCAGTCTTGGTCAGGACCCTTAATTTCCCTGGGCCTCACATTCCTCACCTGAATTTCTGGATGAGAAGAAAAATATCTATCTCACAGGGCCACCATGAGTATTAGTTATTTTACCTCCCGGTGTGGAATGCAACAGTCAAAAGGTGTACCAGTGTTATTACTGCTAGGTTTCCTGAGTGGTCTCTGTATGTCTGCTGTGCCCAGAAAAAAGAGAAAAGGAGGCAGAATTAATACCTAATCCTCAGAAAGTACCCACCCTTTCCACCAAAGAAGGACTTTGTTAACAATGGCATGTGGGATACTGTGTAATATTGCTATTGATACTACCGTGCTTCATTTTTAAAAAGGCTTAGTAAGTGAAGACTTCCCTGAATTTCATCAGTTGTCAGTTGGATAACATGTGTATAATTTTGGGATGACAGCAAAATAGCCATAAAATTAGTTGGGAGTTCACAGCACTATTTTAAAATGTGGTCTTTTTCAGTTTCATCAAAATTAAAACTTCTACTATTCAAAAGATATCATTGATAAATAGAAAAGCAAGCCACAAACATGTATGTCTAGAAAAGGACTTATATCTAAAACATATGAAGAACCCACACAACACAGAAATAAGAACACAGTCAACCCAAGTAAAAGATTTGATAAGATTTACCAAAGAGGATATATGAATGGCCAATAAACTCGTGAAATAATGTTCAATACCCTAAATCATCAGGAAAATTCGAATTAAAGCCACAATGAGTAGCTACTCTATGCACCCATTAAAATGGCTAAAACCAGAAAGACTGACAATACCAAGTGCTGGCGGTTATGGGCAATTGGATTCTCATGCGTTGCTGGTAGGAAATAGTACAACCATTTTGGAGAACAGTCTGGTAGTTTCTTACAAAGCAAATGCTTATCATCAAACCAACCATTCTCCTGCTAGGCATGTACCCCTCAAAAGGGAAAACATAGTCTACAGAAAAAGCTATATGTACAAAGACCAGTCTATATGCAGCAGACTGGAAACAGCCTGAACATTCGTTAACAGGTGAATGGATGGACAAACTGTAGTACGGACAGAGTGTGGAATACTACCCAGCACTAGCCGACTACTGACACACTGTAATCTCAAAAACATGCTGAGTGAAAGAAGACACACCAGGAAATACATACTGTGAGATTCCACTGGATATGTATACAAAATTCTATACAGGGGAAATCAAGGGCAGAAGCAAATGACTGCACGGGAACACGAGGGAACTTTCCGGGGTGATGGAAATGTCTTTTGTCTTGGTTTTGGTGGTAGCTACACAGACGTATACATTTGCCGAAACTCATTGAAACATATACTTCAAACGGATGCATTTTATTCTATGTATGTGTATCTGTGCAGTAAAGAATTTAACCTCACCCTCAAAGAGGTGGGGCCTTCACCCTCAGCCTTTGAGAGGTAAGGTCTTCGAAATGTCTTTGTTTACCTGGGGGCCATGGATTATGCTGGTAGCCTAACAGTGTGGTACAGACGTGAAGCCAGCCACAGCAAATAATACTTAGGGTGGGGGCAGACCAACAACGTGATATGGAGTCCAGGCTTCGGGTCACACAGCATCAGCTGGCCGGAGGGGCTGGAGACCGAGATCAGCCACCCAAGCAACCGCGCCTAAGTCAGGGAGCCTCAGTGAGACTCTGAGTAACGAGGCTCAGGCGGACTTCCCTAGTGGGCAATGCTCCACCTGTTCCACACAGACGCTAAGAGCACACATCCGAGACCCCAAGGGGAGCAGACAACGGAAGCTTGGCACTGGTCTTTTTCCTGGTTTCTGCCCTGTGCACTTCCTCCCTGGGCTGATTTTAATCTGTATCCTTTCCTTGTACTAAACCATAACTGTGAGTGTAACAGCTTTTGGTATTTTCTGTAAGTCCTGCCAGCAAATGGTCAAACCTGTGAGTGGCTTTGGGAACATCCCAGAACACGCAACTGATGTCAGAAGTGAAGGTGGTCTTGTGGAGAACTGTTCTCTTGCTAGCTCCGCAGTTTCCTAAACTCCCAAGGGGTTAGCTCTGAATTTTGGCAATATCATGTGTTAATTAGGATGATTTTTAATGGGTTTTTTTATTTTTGTGTGCATGTATGCGTGTATGCATACAGACACACACACTGCCAATGGAACACTAGGAAAGAATGTCTTAAAATGGCAATATTGGAAGCACCTTACTATTTTGTGCTCCAAATTTTATAAAATTGGAATAGATCTTTATAAACTTAGAAAAAAAACATGAAAGGGTGAGTATCAACTACTTACCAGAAATTATCGAGACACATTGGTGAGCAAAAGAGGGGTTGCCATATACGAGTATTATTCTCTATAAATATTATTTAAGTGGTGTGATTAAGGGTCACTTCTTTTTATGTTTTTCAGGATTTTCCAAATTAACGAAATAATAAATGTATACTGGGCAAATTTAGAAGCATACACTAACATGTATTAGAAATTTAGAATTATAAAAATTTGACAGTTAGAACCTTACAGTCCCAGGAAATACAACACATTTAATTTCATTTATGCACACACTCTGTTGCAGAGAAGAATACTGGGTCACCAAAGCTTTTAAGCAGGAAGCATTTCGTATTAGCATGCCATTCCATAGAGGAAATAAAATGGAAAGCAAGATGTCAAGGAGGAAAAGGAGTGATGTAAAGTATCCAACTATAAATAATAAGCTCATTTTGCAACTTTTGAAAACAGATAATGTTGGCTATTAAATCTCTGTAATGTTTTGTATTCAATTAGATTCATTGAAAAGAATGCTATTAACAATTTTCATTTAAAAGTTCAGCGTTTACAGTATATCAGAAGTTATATCTCTTCAGTTATCTGAACATTTGCTGAACAATTTTTATACATAAACATAAAAGTTTGTGGAGTGTGCATGTGTTTTCAAAATTATTTTCGGGGCACCTGAGTAAAAGGTTTGATGGCCCCTCTCGTTGGCTGTCAACTACATTTGGCTAACAGCAGAAAATGCAGTGTTCAATCTAATCCAGGGAGACTCCGCCACCTGGTGGCCGGATGAGACATTTTCACGGTCCCGAGGCAGGGATAAAACCCTTTCCCTTTTCCAGGAAGGATGATGAACTGTTCCTAAAATATGGAATCAGGGAGGCGAGTCATTTGGTTACAAGACATATGAATGCAGAGAAGGCAATAAAATTATTAGTTCTGAATGTTATCATTTTAAATCCAGGGAATTATCTTTGGTAGTTTTTTACTGGGCAGGAAAATATCTAAAACCTCTCACCTAAGATCAACTAATTTCAGAAATTCTTAAAATGATAATGCGTAGTTACCTTTTATAAACATAAGTAAAACTTTCATCTGCCATTTTATTGTAGAGAAACAGAAAATATTTTTTTACCTATCTATGTGCACTGGGGAAAAGTGAAATCAGCAAACACTCCATTATTTATAGCTCTTTATTGAAAAAGCACATGTAAATTCTTATTACCTGTTTGCAATGGCTGTTTAAAATTCCTGTTGATTAATGGTGTTTTAATTTATTGATCTTTCTGTCAAAAATAAGCAAAAAAACCCAAAGAAATATGGACTTTGTCATAGTGAATCCAGTAGCAATATTTCTAACTTCCTAAAAATCATTCAACAACTCCTTAAAATTACAAGGTAATAGAACCTTTGAAGTGGCCCCATTTCTAGGATAAGAGAGTTGAAATTATATGTGTATTCTCCTACTGGAGCCCTAGATCACTTGAAATAGTCAGAAGGGAAAATATGTTTTCAAGATGCTGCTTCACAATCTTCAGAGTTATGGATAACACACAAACCAGACTAGATGATTCCCGAACTCTCTGTCGCTTTAACGTCAGTGCCAGTTGAAGTATAGTTCCATCATGTCTGGGTTCAAAATATCTTCAGTTTGATAGACTGTGAATAATGGACAGTTTTGTAATTCCCTTAATGGGAGAAAGTAACCAATATGGAAACGAAGGTAAAAACCAAAGCACAGCAGCTGCCGTGATTAAATACTGACTTGAAAGTGGTCAAGAGTCAGAGGAAATCAGACTGGAACAAATCTACCCGGATAACTTCAATCCAGTTAAAGCGAAGGTGGAGCTGACTCCTCTCGTTACAGATTCTATCAAAAATGTAACATAAAAATTATCACTTCCTGTCTCAGCATAAAAAGAGGGTATGGGGTCAGGAGTCCGGCATCAGCCTTTTGCTCAGTCCCTCTCATTTAAAGTCCCTGGAAGGCAAACTAATCACTGAACCTGTCCCAATAACGACCCCACAGGGATGAGGAGCCTTTCCCAGCATTCACTTCCTGTCTCTGGATGTTAAACTGGACGTCCATGTGCATCAGCATAACTGACTTCTGCAGTTCAACTGCGCTGGTTTACTTATGTGCCAGGGTTCTGCGAGGGCAAAATAATGGTTTAGTTGAAGTGACAGACGTTTAGCTGCAAATAATGTTAAATAAAGCATGTAAACTTTTACCTCCTGGAATAAGGAATCCAGTCCTCTCCTTCTGAGTAGATCCGGAATCACAGACTATTCTGCTGAATGAGACCTTGGTTACAAAACTCTCAGTCATTCACTTTGGACCCCGGCTCATCCACTTTCCCGTGGTTGGTGGTTTTCCACTGAGACGGCCAAGGTGGGATCCCCCCTCTCCCACGTCATCAGTGAGAAGACTCGTGCCCACAGAGGGGGCAGTTCAGAAGATAGGGACCCGGTGGTACCCGGTGTCACATGAGGTCAACCTGGTGACTATGACCCTTGAAAAACACAGACCGTCTGTGTTACAGGGACCGATGCACAGGAGATGATTTCTGCACAGTGGAAAAGGACACTTCGGGTGATTCTGAAACTGCAGTGTCCCTTGGGGGCTGCTGAAGGGGACGGGGACTCGGCAGCAGGAAGCCCGGTCAGCGGCTTGTACCACTTCGCCGAGTGTCTAAGTCTGTAGCACGGGTTACAGGGCAATAATGAACAAATGTTACAGCGTACCTGTGCTTAAACTAACTTACAGAAGTGCAAACACGTTCCCCTTAGTGTGAATATTTTGCATTATAGTTTGGGGCAACTTTTCATCCAAAGAATATTATTTGATCTCTCAGAACCCTACAGAACAAAGTATCGCCATGATACAACTTTTTCCCTACGTTTCAGAGAACTGCAATCACTGATTTGTTCATATATCCACTGAATTTCATATCAATACTATACACTCATAATGTCATAAAGCAGTACCAAGTACAAAGCAGTCTACCATTTAACAAATTTGGTGGTTATTTTCAGTGTTTTAAGAGTGTGCTATGGAGGAATCACAGTAAAACCCTGGGGACTCTCCCAAATCCTAACATATAGGATGTTGTGTCTGTATTAGAAAGATGGTGAAAATGTGCCATAACCTCACACTTACACAGTGGAGAACTCCTACCCTTTAGTCATAAACAAAATTGAAAGCACGAAGCAAAAGATCCCTCCCCAGGCGGGAGTCAGTCATGCTTTCCCGTAAACCCAGATGCGTGCGATACGCATCACTGGGCCCGGGCTCAGCTGAGTCTCCAGTTGCCTTTCTGGGCTCCGCCCGTTGGAGGGCAGACAAGTCACCCCTCAGTGTTGGAAGGACCACGCTGTGGAGCCATTCTAAATCACTACGGGCTGGAAACCTCCCGTTTTCCTCTCGTGATTTGAAGTGAGAGCAGATAGTAAGACAAGACTGAAATTCACGCTGACAAGTCAGTTATGGAAAAAAAGAGTAAAATATTAATGAGAAGCAAGCTGAGCGAGGTTCTCTGTGTCCCGCTTCACACAAAGCCGACGTGCAGTTGGGAGGCTGGGGCACCCTCCTTGGCCTGGGAGTCAGGAGCGGGCAGCTCACGTTCTAGCACGTGACTCAGCCGCTCTTTGACTCTGGTCCCTCTCTAGGCTTCGGTTTCTCATACACAGCATGAGGGGATTTGCCTACAGCGCTCCTGAGAGCTCTCAGCCTTTACCCACCAGTTCTTTTCCTTTTCTTTTTTTCTTCCACAAACTCAGGAAATGTGTCTTAGTGTGTCTCTAAATGACAACATGGCCCACGGTGGATTCTGTACATGTTAGTTGAACGCACAAAGTAGTTTTCGGGGCCAAGAACAAGATGGTCTTCTTTGGCAATTATTTGATAAACTAATTTCTGAGATCTTTCTCTTTCAGACTAGGAGGAGAGAATGCTACGTAACAGCAAGCAGCTGAACCAAACAAAACACCTCGTGTACTGGACTCCAGCCCTGTTAGGCCTGTGCAGCTCAGGAATCCAATTCTCCCGTAAACTTGGAGAGCCATTTATTTCCTGCCCCGATCCTCGTGCCCCGAATGGAAATCTCAATCTCCTGCGGAATGCATTATACAAACAAAATTGAAGAAACGCAATTCCTAACAAGGAGAAGTGCTTCGTACCTTCTGAACAAACAAAGCAGCTAGTAGATGTTTTTACTTCAAATATGAACTGAAATGCTAGAAAACAAAAAATATTTTAAAGCAGCTAGTGCTGAGCAGAAAATGAAAGCATAGAAACTGCTGTAAATTGTGTGAAAGAGCTAAACATTTACCTCTATTACTAGTTTTTACTTCCTGGGTCAAACTTGCATTATTTCACCTTTAACCTGAGACGAATTACTTTTGGACTTCTAAATTTCTCATCTAGAAAAAGTAAATAAAGGTCATGGAAAGCTGGTCCAGATCAAGTCTGGAGTCACTTCTAGTTCCTGTGATTCTAATAAGGCTTCTTTTTTTTTTTCTTTTTTCTTTTTGGTTATAGAAGGAATAGAGTTCATCTCAAAAATTCATTTTAACATGGGATAAACCTTGAGGACATTATTATGCTTACCCAAACAAGTCATAAAAGGATGCATACTGCATGAAGTATATAAAGCAGTGGAAATCGTGGAAACAGACGGGGTAAAGTAGTTACACCGGCCTAGGGGGAGACAGGGGGAGGGCTGGTGCTTAGCCGGGTAGAGTTTCAGGATTGCAAGGTGAAAAATTTCTGGAGATCTCTTACAGGACAATGTGAACGTACTTAATGCTGCTGAACTGCGCACTCAGAATTTAAGATGGCAAATTTAACAGTGAGCCTCTTTACCACCATGAAAGATTTGTTTCAGTTTAAGAGTAAGAGGACATTTAAAACCATCCCCAGTTCAGTCACTCAGAGAAAATTCCTACGAGCCAGCTGATGCGTGTCTGCCCGAAGTGTTGCCTACCTTTCAACAGTAACCGAAAGCCTGCGCCACGGTACTGTCCGCCGGGACCAAAATAGTGGGCATGACGGCCCCAGACGCGGTTCTCATGGGCGAGGACATCAGCAGTTACAGTCAAGGGCCAGGAGCTCTGTCTACAGTAAGGGGACGCACAGAGAGTGACGGAAACACGGAGAAGGGGCAAGCAAACCAGGGAAGGAATGGGGGGAGGGCTTTCCAGAGGAAACAGCGGCTAACCTGAGACGGGAAGGATGGGAAGAAGATATCAAGGCAAAAAGGAGACGACAGCACTCCAGACGGAGAGGACACAGGCAAGAGGCTAGGCCACGCAAGCCTGGGGCTGCAGCCGGGAAGCAGGACACCCAGAGACGAGGGGCAGGGTTTCAGAGGGCTCTGGACCCCGGGCTGCGGAGCGCGAACGTTCTCCTGAAGGCGGTAGGGAGTCGTCGCAGAGCATCTAGTGTGGAGGGGACACGGCTGAGTTCTAACTTAGAAGACCTGTCCGGCTTCAGTGTGGAGAACGCACGGGGTGGGGGCGGGGGTTGCGCCTGGTTAGGGGGCGGGTCTAGGTGGCTGTGGCGGTGGGCTAGGTGAGGCAAGCAAAGGCAGAGCCAAGTTCGTGTGGCATCAATAGTTTCGGACGTGTTTTCCTTCCCTAGTCCATTATATTACCCCAGCTTATTAAAAAAATATTGGTAATCATTTTTAACGGCTTCGTGGTGTTTCATCCGATAAATATTTCCTGATTTATTTAACTACTCTTCTGTATTAGAAGCTTGTTTCTAGGTTTTTTGTTCTTCTTTAGAAGCTTTGTTCTAAGCTTATTCTAAAACAAGCAGAATATATAGTGTATAAGATTCTTATCCACATTTTAAGAGTATTTTCCTGAGTGTTAAGATTATACTAATTTCTTGCAGCAGATGGCACAAGAAATATCTTGTAAAAGAAAAGATTATAATGCAAATGTGCAAGATAATGCTACCAAAGGGGTGTGTGTGTGTGTGTGTGCGTGTGTAAATATAAACAGTTTTATTTTGTCCCAAAAGACCATTCTAGATCGCAGACTTCCAAGGAAGCCATAACCTAACAATACACCCCTATTTTCATGAAACAGGGGAGGCTGTGGGTCTGAGCACCACAGCACATTACTTTATTCAGGCGAAAGGTCAAGTGCTGCAGAAGGCCAAAGCTAAAAATAAAGTGTGGCACTGGTAAAATCAAGGAGCTGGTCAGGGGGAGGTGAGTCATACCCCATGAGCACTTCCCTATCCTTCCACACACCCCAGTAACCTCCTGAGCCAGGGAAGGCCAACCGGTTCTTATACGAAAGTCACTTCAATAATGACACTAGTCATTTCAGTCACGACACAGAGTAGCCTAATCCTATAGCACTCTTGTTCCCAGAGACCAGGTTTGATTGGATTCAAATTTAGGAATGCCTCTTTGGCTTCGGGAGAGAGAATGGGTGGGAGGCCAAGAGCTGGTCCTCATAGAGGATCTACGGGCCCATCTGCCACCTGTCCATTTATGCAAGGTCTGCAGGGAGACGCTGCACCACGAGGCGGGGGCCTCTGAGGAGCCGAGCCTCCCTGAGAGTTCATCAGTGGCCTGGTAGGACTTCGTGGACTAGGAACATCGCAGTATCAGTGGGTGTTCTGCAGCCTGTGCACGGGCTGGGAGAGGACTGTGTGCGTGATCCCTTCTTCCCTGTGGCCCTGGGCGTTTCCGGGCACATCCAAATAACTCATGCCAGTCGGATTCTTTCTAAGGTTGCAACTCTTCAGGAAATCGTCCAGCTATTGCTCCTTCAGACACAAGTCAAACCTTTTCAGGACTGAAAAGAAACCTTCCTTTCCAACCTCCGAGAGAGAAAGAGAGATCAGACACTGCTGTTTGGCAAAGTTTCCATGTAATCCTACATTTGGGATTTTTAATTTTTTCTTTTGTTAAGAGTCATGGGAAGATGGTGGAGAACAAGTAGGGTAATTTATGCAGCCTTTTGAAGAGTATCTGCTGTGTACGTATAGGACACAGGAGGGCTATGAAGTCATAAAGACTGTCTTCTTGGAGTTCACATTCTAACTGGAGAATTAAGTTAATGATTACAAACAAGTCACACAGTCCAGGAGAGAGCTCATTCCCAGCTAGAGCATCCAGGAAGAGAAAGCAGCAGGGAAATTTTTAAAAAGGATTTTATTATTTATTTATTTTTAGACAAGAGGGGAAGGGAGGGAGAAAGACAGGGAGAGAAACATCTATGTGTGGCTTCCTCTTGCTCACCCCTATTGGGGACCTGGCCCGCCACCCAGGCACGTGCCCTGACTGGGAATCAAACTGGTGACCCTTGGTTTGCAGGCAGGCACTCAATCCACTGAGCCACATCAGCCAGGGTGGAAATGTTCTGATGGACAGTTATTTCTTTCTAATTAGAACCTGTATATTTAAAACTAAATTCAAAATTTTATAAAAGCATGTCATTTCTAAAGTCATGAAAAAGTATATAAAAAAAATGCTTAACACTTAGATCAAGTATCTTTTCTAATTAGACCACAATCTGAAGGTTCATTTTCAACCTTCGTTTAACTCAACTGACTCACACCTTTGGAAGAACTAAAAACAAAGCAAATTAGGTTGGCGTTGTGGTTGGCTTGCTGTGTCCCCACCTCGCCTGGAATTTCTGAACACCAGGACACTGCTTTCTAGGGACTCACAGGGAAAGAAGAAGACAGCAGAGAGCTCAATAGTCAAGACAGAGGATCAGTTACATGGATGACGACTGCATACCTTACGAAGCTTGAAATTAATAAAAACAAATTGAAAGAACGTATTTTAGTAATAAGAATTCTAGCCTGCCCAAGTCTACGAAACCTACTAAACCACTTGGTTTTTTAGCTGATTTAAGAATGTAATTCGAACAACAAGAATTTACGAAATGCCAGCTGCGTGTTGCCCCGTGGGGCTGCAAAGCTAAGCAAAACAAAGGACTCAGCTTTAAGAACTACCGGCTGGTACGAGAAAGAGACAGGCCGATACAGGTTAATGACACAACACCACTTACGACTATTCAATTAGCTCTTAAAACTGTTCAGATCGAGCCCTGGCTGATATAGCTCAGTGGATTGAGCTCGTGCTGCAAACCAAAGAGTCACCGGTTCGATTCCCAATCAGGGCACATGCCTGGGTTGCAGGCAAGGTCCCCAATGGGGGCCACATGAGAAGCAACCACAAATTGATGTTCCTCTCCCTCTCTTTCTCCCTCCCTTCCTCTCTCTCTAAAAGTAAATAAAGAAAATCTTTGATGTAGAAAAAAACAAAATTAAATTAAAATTATAAAAAAATAAAACTATTCAGATCGATACAGCAAAGTATTGGCAAGCGTTTCGAGGCAGAACTGCATCTCCCCGAAACTCGTATGTGTGACGTTCGAACCCCAGGACCTCAGAATGCGGCTGTATTTGGAGAGAGGGTCTTTATAAACAGGTAAATAAGGCCCTGCCTGGTGTGGCTCCGTTGTTTGGGCCTCGTTAGGGTCGCTGGCGGCTTCCCCGTCAGGGCACGTACATGGAGTGCTGGCCGGGGTGTGTGGGAGAGGCCGCCAATGATGTTTCTCTCACACATGGATGTTTCTCTCCCTCTCTGCTTCCTTCCTCCCCCCACTCTAATAAATAGCATCTTTAAAAAGAAAAAGAAATTGAACCACATGGGGTGGCTAAGGTGGAGAAGAGGAATTCGAGCAGGTGACCAGTTTGAGACAAGACATCAGGACTAGACGTGGCAGTTCATGGATTCAGCCTAAACTAAAGGCCCATATGGCTGGAGAGGAGTGAGGCTAAGTCAGCTTGGAAGTGTTAAGACTTTATCCTGTAAAAAGTAGAGCGACACCCTACAGGATTCAAGCAGGGAGTAAGACCTCAGAGTAACCAAGATGAAGGTCAGCTCCCCAACTTCAGGGTAAGTCCCAGCAGTAGGCCGCTGGAAGGCAGGTACCCCAAAGTCAGCACACGGACCTGAACTGTAAGCGCCCGGAAGGCGGGGTCAGGGTCTCAGTCACTTTTGCTTCCTTGCCGCCAAGCCCAACACCTGGTGACTGAAAAGGAAAGAAAGAGAAAGCGAGGGAGGCAGGGAGATAGAAAGTGAAATTTGCTGAATTGAACCCAGTTCACACTGAGGAGGGAATGGCGGGGCCCGTGAAAGCCTCGCTCTCTGGAGGCTGAAGTTGGGGCGCCGGGCAGGTCTGCCCGGGGCTGGAGGGGTCCTCGGCGCGAGGGCTTCTCAAGGCCCGGAGCAAGTTGCTTCCCAAATAAAGGGAGCACCGCCTGCCTCGGTTGCATTGAAAGAATGACGCGCGGTACCGACGGACGTCAAGGGCTCAGCACAGTGCGCAGCACAAAGCAACCGCTGAGTTCAGTTTGGGGGCGATGGGTGTCCTTCCCACGGGGTCGCAGCTTCGCAAACGCGGCGGAGGTACCCCCGGGATGAGTGAGGGAGGGGCTTGTAAGGAGCCGGGTGTAGCGAGTTCGAGATGTGAGTTTGTCGGTGTCGCCCCGAAGCAGGACGAGCACCCTGCGCTCGGCCGCAGCATCTCCGCCGGCTGACCCCGCAGCCCTGGGAGCAGCCCCGCCACCTGCGCCCACTCACCTGCGTCCGGCTCCTCCGGGGCCGCCGGGGCCGCTGGGGCCGCTGCAGGTGTCTCCCTAGGCACCGTCACTCCCGACCGCGGCTGCGGTGCAGGGTCGGCGCTGGGGCGCGGCTGCGGGGACGGCGGCGCGGGAGGCGCACGGGGAGGCGGCCGTCGCAAGGGGATGCCGCGCGCCCCGTGAGCCTGGCGGGCGGAAGGGGGCCCGCCCGCTCGGGCCAGCGTTCCCCGCCCACCGGGTCTCACAGGCCGCTGGGAACCGACGCTGGGCTGCTGCGCGGAGCGCCCAGCTTCCTTCCAGCTCCGCCCCTAGTTCACACCTCGTCGTGTCCCCACCGCTCCCCAAGACTCGGAACCTCGGATCCTGTCCCCTGGCGTCCCCGTTCCTGCTCCCGGAGGAGCCACCAGGCGCTGGGCTGGGCTGTGCGGGCTCAGCTCGCCCCGGGGTGGAGGTTGCCACGGGCAACGGGACAGCGCCCAGTGTCCCAGCTCCGCAGTGCCCCTTCGGAAGCCGGGGAAGAGCCCTGCAGAGGCGGCGCCGAGGGATGCGGAAGACCCCTCCACCGCACCCGGCCTTGTGCCCGCCACCCCCAGAGCCGAGTTTACCCTGGGAGGCCCCGGGGAGCGGGGTGCCGGCGCTGGTGTGCTCATTCCTCCGGCCCCCTGCCGCGAGCGATGACCTGGTGGCGCCCCTTGCAGCGGGTCGGTGGCCCGGGTGGGGCACAGCGCCTGAAGCGCCCACCCACCTGCGGGAATATCGGGATTCTCTGAAGCCCAGCACTGGGCCAGGTAAGGGAAGGTAAAAGCAAGCGAGGAGTTCATCTGAAAATAACTCTGTTCCTTCCATATTAAGCTAATCGCCCTGCTCCCCTCTGGGTAAATCACAGGAATTTCCCAGGCTGACCCAGTCCTGCACCAGGCGCTGCCACGGAAACGTGTCCCGCCACCCAAGGCGTCTGCTTCCTCAGAGTAAACAGGGCGGACTTACCGTGGACCTCTCCCCCACCCCCACCCGCCCCCTTCCCGGCTTCTCGGAGACAGGTCTTCTCGTTACCAGACTCTCTATCCTATTAGAATTTCCCTAGGACGTTTTTGTGGGGTAATCAAGGTTTATGCTCAGCTTGATGTATCTTAGCCGAGTTGGTGGATGGTGGGGTGAGCCCGTGGTTAGCCTTAGTGGGTACCATCAACTAGTTTTCCAAAGTGACTGTACCATTTCACATGCCCACCCGCAGTGTGTGCGGATTCCAGCTGTTCCACATTCCTGCCAACCCTTGCCAACTGTTCTTTCTAATTTCAGCATCCTGGGCTGTAGTGGGATCTCACTGTGGGATTTTTCTTTTAATGACCGAATCATAAAAATGCTGAAAATTGGCTTATAGAAATGCTGCTTTCATATGATTCAACCTAATATACTTTCCGTGGTGAGCAATAATGTTGAATGCCTTATCATGAACTTATTAACTATGCGCATAATCTTCTGTGAAGTCTATGTTTCCGTCCAATACGTCATCCATTTTTAAACTGGGTTGGGTGTCTTTTCCCTCTCTGATGGGAAGTTTGCCTTTTCACTCTCAATGCTGTGTCATGTGCTCCACTGTGCCCCCCCTCAAATTCCTGTTACAGTTCCAGTACCTCCGAACGTGAGTGTATTTGAAGATAGGGCCTTTAAAGAAACAAGTTAAAATGCGGCCCGTCGGGGTGGGCCCTAATCCACATAATTCGTGACCTTATAAAACAAGGAGATTAGAACACACGGGAAAGGAAGATCAAGGAGGACACCGGAGAAGGGGGACTTCTGAAAGCCAAGGAGGGAGGCCTCAGGAGAGGCCCCACCTGCCCCTCCTGGATTTTGGACTTCTAGCCTCCAGAATCGTGAGAAAATAAATTTGACGTTTAAGTCACCAGTCTGTGCTCATATTTTTCTTATGGCAAACCCTAGCAAACTGATGCATAATGTAGTTGATTAATTGAAGTTCAATAAGCCAAATTTATCATTATTCTTCATGGTTAATTGAATTACTGTCTTTTATTTTTGTGTTAAATCATTACTGATTTTTTAAATTGCTGATAAGATAAAATAAAATGGATAGTTTCCAACGGTACAGCCATAGAAGAAAACACTACTATATGGCCAAAAAAAAAAAAAAAGCCAATATTATGCTTCATGAGGAAACATTGGAAGTATTACAAGTAAAGTCAGTAATTGCCCTGGTTGGTGTGGCTCAGTGGATTGGGCGCTGGCCTGTGAACCAAAGGGTTGCCAGTTCAATTCCCAGTCAGGGCACATGCCTGGGTTGCTGGCCAGGTCCCCAGTAGGGGGTGCACAAGAGGCAATCACATGTTGATGTTTCTCTCCCTTTCTTTCTCCCTCCCTTCTCCTCTCTCTAAAGATAAATTAAAAATTAAATTAAATAAAGTCAGGAAGAACACAGGATGCCTGTCATCTCCATTATTGTTTAACACTTGACTGGTGATGCTGGCCAGTGCAATTAACAGAGAAAAAAAACGCAAGGGACACAGTAATTGGAAAGATCATTTTACTTCTTAAATGATTATAATTCACAGGTGATTTGGTTTCTGACCTGGAAAATTCAAGGGAATCAATTGAAAAACTGTTGTAACAATGTGAAACTTCTTTGACATAATTCAGTCCAAATCTAAAAAAGCCAGTAGTTTTTCAATAGGCAAACAACACCCTTTGGAGGAATATAAGAAATAATCCCATTTAAAATAGCATCAAAAAGACAAAGTATCTGATATGAATAAAAGTCCCAAAGCATCCAGTTCTTGTGGAAAAACTATTGAATGTTACAGAAATGCAAGTTCTCCATCAAGTAGTCTTGTAATTTAATGTAATCTCAATTAAAATATTTTTACATTAGGCAAATGTAGATACGGACAGTATGAGAACACAGGAGGAGTACCCAGCGAATCTAAAACAGAAGGTCCCGGAGCCACAGCCATACTACTCTCTTGATCACTGTAGCTTTAAATACCTTGAAGTCAGGTGGTATCAGTCCTCTAATTTATTTCTGCTTTTTTTCAAAGTTATTTTGGCCATTCTATGTCCTTTGCATTTCTATAGGAACTTTAGAATCAGTTTGTTGGTTTCTACCCCAAGAAAGCCTGCAGAGATTTTTGATCACGGTTGCATTAGATCTATTATGTCAGATTTAGTTCTGAGTAGTATATATTTTTGATGCTATTGTACGTGTTACTTTATTCAGCTTCCAAGTTCATTGTTAGTATATAGAAATAATTTATGTTTGTACTTTGCTCTTGTGTCCTGCTAAACCTTGATATTGGATTTCTAACTGCCAGGACGGTGAGAGGCAAAAATTCTGTTTATTACCCAGTTTGTGATCATTTGTTACAGCAGCCCTAGGAGACTAATGCAGAGCTATTGAGACATCTAACTCTAATTGTCGATTTGCCTCTTTCTTCAGTATTTGTTTCATATATCTTAAAGCTCTGGTTTTAGATGCATAAACAGGATTATTGTCTCCTCTTAATAAACCAACCTCTTTATTCTTTATACAATGACTTTATTTATTACTGATACTATCCCTTCAGTTGTAGCTTTTTCTAACTTTTTCATTTTTAACCTATTTGTGTCTTTATACTTCAAGTGCATTTCTTGTGAATGCATACACTTCGTGTTAGTTTCTTTTCCCATGTGACAGTCTCTGCTTTAACTTAATTACTGTTGTGTACTATTTTGAGGCTGCACTTGTATGTCTTTTTAAAAAGTGGGAAGGTTTTTATTTGTTTTGTGTGCTGTTTACAGGTTTTTAATAAAAATTAGAGACCTAGAAAGCTATTTAAAAAATTGCTGTATGTGCGCTCCCTCTAGTGGCCACATTGACTAGTGTTATCAAATTCAAACAATTCTTCCAGGGCTTAATTTACCCATGCACGGTCCGCATATTTGGCAGCTGTGTAATTCCTTATTAACCCGACTTTTATGTTTTCTGGAGCAGTAAATAACTTGTGTTGTGGTCCTCAGGGACACACAGTGCCCAAACAGGAAGCTTGGCACTCTCAGAACCTGGCAAAGTATTATCAATGATGGTGTTATTACCACCTTAATAATTAATTCAGACACACATGTAGTAGTTGACGTGGGGTCCTCATGGTAAGTGGCATGCAAATGATGACTTTCATTAGCATAAAATAAAAGGGCAGAAACAAAACTTTCAAATATGTATAGTGACTCCTTTGCAACTTCCTTTGAATCCATAATTATTTCAAAATAAAATTTTAAAAATATCATTGGTCGTGGTAAATGGAAATGGATCCCAACTCTCCAGCTAAAAGAATAAGGGTGTCCATTTAGACTTTTTAAAAGGCAAAATAAAATACAGAGTTTACAGAGAACATAAACACATAGAGTGGTTGGAAGTAGAGGAATATAAAAAGAAAATTAGGCAAATAGAAACCGAAGGAAAGCAGGTGTTGCTCATTCCTTAGGGTGAAAAGACTTAAGGCAAAAGCGTTACCATAAATGAAGAGTGCTACAGCTTAATAATAGCAAGTAAAATTCACCCAGAAAGGATAACAACTCAAACATCGTATGCCTTTACAAACAAAGCCCTAAAATATGTAAGGAAAAAATTAACAGAGCTACAAGAAGAAATTGATAAATGCACCATTGAAGTGGCTATGATTTTATATGGTGGACAGTATGTTATAGACAATCATATTTCTGCAGGTACAATTACTCCCACTTTATATGATGGAATTCCATACACCTACGCTTCATGGTGCACCACAAAAATTAAGGTGGCCTCCAGGTGCTCCTATTTTTGGAAAAAATATTGTGCTAGGAACTGAAGCGTGTTATTTCTCTACTTGTTCAACAAACCTTTCTTGAACAGCTATTATGTTTAAGGTAGCGTGTTAGAAGAGGCAGGTGTTGTACGGATTTAGTTCAGCCATTTAATAGACGTGCATAGAGATTTGGGGAAGGGGGACTGCCCCGAAGCCCCTCCCCCCACAGACACTCAATTAAGTGCGTGTCTCCTTAAAGAAATGTCTATGATGGATGGAACAAGAAAAGTAAAGAGTTTCTAAAATTATGTCTTTAAAACGTTATCTTTTAAAACTGTGAAAATACTAGAGCAAGAATGAATGAGTGGGGGACACACCCAGCTGTACGAAGCAACCGAATTTCAACGAAGAGCCTCCCTTCGGTCAAGCGGAGGAAGCTAGTACAGCGCCTTTGTCTCTCTGCTGCTTTCTAATCGATTGCACCTGAATCCCAGGGAAGTCTGTTATGTCAGATTTAGGGATGTCTTTTATGTCAGACACGAGGATGGGGAGCGTGGGCCTGTGGGCCGGGCCTTCCTCTGTCCGAGCTGGCATCAGCAGCCAGCTCCTTACTCCTTTCTGGTCTTCAGTCACTGCCCCGTCAAGGTCACTCCGGACTCTGGCCCGGTTTCCAGCCACCAGG
Organism: Trachops cirrhosus; assembly: GCA_028533065.1. Classification (NCBI taxonomy): domain Eukaryota; kingdom Metazoa; phylum Chordata; class Mammalia; order Chiroptera; family Phyllostomidae; genus Trachops; species Trachops cirrhosus. Next base: position 77,298,684 of record CM052548.1, on the reverse strand, counting down.
CTCTGCGGGCCTGGCCTCCTCTCAGCTAACGTCAGAGTCCCCAACACGACTGCCACTGGGGACCCGCTGGGGCCTGGGGTGCGTTCTCCTGCCCCTGCTGGTGCCTGGACAATCTCGAGGCTGTGTCTGACCTTCGCACCAGAACGACATCCAGCCCCTCCCCCAGGCTCCTCGCTGCCTCCCTGGGCTCGGGAGAGTGTGATGGGGCGGGGGCGGGGGCGGGGGCGGGGGAGGGGGGGGAACCACTATTGGCTCCTCTTCTCCCTCTGACAAGCGCCCTGGTCCTCTTTCCCCAGGTTTGGGGAAGTGTGATGTAACCTTAGGGAGCGTGAGTGGGCAGGAAACACTGTGCTTTCCCTCAGGTGTTCCACCAAGGCTACTGTTTACCTGAATTCTTCCTCTTCCTTTGGAGAGTCTAATGCCAAGAACAGACTCTTTTCTCTGCTTTCTGAATGTTTTCTTTTTCTGAGGCAAGGACATAGAATGTCTCGCTGATGGAATGAGGAAGGGGTCATGGGGTAAAAGAAAAGCATATTTTAAAAAACCTCAATTATTAAAATTGCAAATTATTGTTCTTTAACAGTTTAACAGTACAGATGAGCAAAAATGGTCCCTCTGGTGACATGTATTAAGCTCTGGTTTTAACCCTAACAGGGATAAAGCAAGTGTTTCAAAAATGATGGGTAGGATGGACCCAACACTACACTCTAGGGAAGCCAGTTCAGGATGTACTTAGAAAATGACTCAAGTCAACTCCAGGTGAGTGATGGCTGGTCATGGTCGGAAGGCATTATTACGCTTGCATAACAAAAAGCTTGGTTGTGCCATAAAATACTGCTATGCCGCTGGAGTCTCGGATCCAGTAAGGAGGGGATGTGAAGATGAGGTGGGAGAGGAGTTGCGGACCTCTCTTTAGAGTGGGGGAGGGAGGTCTGCCTGTTGGGGGAGGGGGGTGTGTGCCCAAGGAGACTTGGAGAGTCCCCAAGTTCACCACCTCCAGCCACCTCTGGGTCACTTCCTCAGGGATGAGGGTCTTCATTCAGAAAGAAGGCCCTCTGATCATCTGTTTTATGATTCTGAGGTTCCTCTGCCCCCAGAAATCACCTCCTTTAAATAATGATGCCTGAAATCCTTCTCACAAAACTTTTTGTTTCATACGATGTGAAAAATACAGGTTCTGACTCAGGTAACACCTTGGAAGGCACTCGCCTAGAAGTCCAGTAAGAGCCCTCCCCGGGCCCATGTCACACTGCATGGGAACAGCCCTGCGGGCCACAGGAGGTGTCCCTGGCAGGCGAGCGCCTTTGGGGCCGAGATCTTGCCTTTCTGATTTTTGTATCACCAGGACCCTGCGGGGTGCTGGTGTCTAGAGTAGGCATTCGCAATGCTTGTTGAAAGATGAAAAGGGAAAAAATGAATGAATGTGTGAATGAGATGGGAATGATTCAGATAATTTCTGTTTTGATGGGGAAGAGGGGGAGGGGAGGGGATTCCCAAGGCAGACAGCTGGTCGCTAAAGAATGAGAAGTTTCTACAAATGGGCTAAAAAAACCCACACATTTCACAGTTCCGTAATTTTGCTGGTCACTGGCTAAATAGGAGGTGCCGGTCAGAGCCTTTTGCAGGAGCACTCAGGATATCTGAAGGTTGTGTGGTGTGTGCTTGTCCGCTGTAATAAAGACCTCACTATAAAGACACTTTATTGTAAACAATACGTTGCCTGGGGTATTGTTCTAATTAACTAAGCTACCCAGAGGAATAACTGTGGAGAAAGATTGCATTTATTTTTTGTCTCTTTGAAGCAGTGCAGAATCAGTCTATTAAGTACCTTTGACTGAAATTCAGCAATTCATGTGTGATTGTATATGATCAAAAATATTATTTCAGGATTCATTCCTCTAGCTGAAATTTCCCGTGCAGACAAATAGTAATTGTGTGTCCTAGTTCCTAACGGCTTTGGATACACGCCAACACCCAGGCACTACCTGGCTACCACCACCAGCAAACCCTCAAGTATTTTTCCTTCTTGGCCTTTGACTCACTAGCTGTCCCCATTCTCTATTCCCAGTTTGGTCAACGAGACGAATTCTTTAAAAGCTCCCACTAAAAGCCATAAGCCTAGCTCAAAATCTTCCTCTCGTTTGTGCCTCGTACCCCAACCCTCGTCTCCAGGATACCGAGCCCCATTTGAAGGCAGAGTTTTCTCTCTTATCTCCCAGATGCCAGTCCATTCTCACCTTGGCAGAAAACCCCCGGGGGCTGGGACTGGCAGGTGGACACGTGTTCTGCTGAGCACCGGTCGCTCCCTGCCCGTGTAAGTGATCCCCGGATCTTATGATCACGGGCAGCTCCTGCTCCAGAGGGCATCCAAGGCCTCCCTCTTCTGAGAACGTCAGTGGAGGGAGGGGTCAGTGTGTGGATTTCCACGGATAACCCCTCGTCCAGGTTTCCAGCTACAGCGCCTCCAGCGTGGCAGGAGAATCGGACAGAAGCCAAGGAGAACTGTGGTATCTCCCACTTATTGAGAAAATATCAAACATGCATAAAGTATAAAAAAGACGCTAATACTTCCTGAATTAATAGCCTAAGTTAATATTTAACTTAAGAAATTGAACAACTTGACAGGAAAAATGAATCCAGGCATATAAGCAGTTAAACACTTATTTTTGAAGTAGTTGTAGATAAAACAAAATATAAGTTGTGATTTTTTTTAAGATCAATGATCAAATAAGTCATGGTATGTTCATTCTGTAAATGAAATTACTATGAGAACTTAGTAAATAACAAACTAGAGTTCGTACTACAAGACAAATAATGAAGAAAAGAAAATACCTCCTTAGGAACCAGTGTTGAGATACCCAAGAATGGTGTGGAGAAAAACGACATTGGATCATACCTTTTTGCAATATATAAAGCAGTGTTAGATTTAAAAAAATAACTACCAAGAGAAGGAGAAGAGAGCGGACTAATCTGTTAGGGCACACGGACAAATGTATCTACAAAAGAGACACACTTACATTTGAACATGAAGTGGATCATCATATTATGAATGTGTTCATATTCAAAACATAGCACTGAGAACAATGTAAGATAATAAATATCCAAGGAAAAACAACAAAATGAAAAAACACTCACCACACACGTCCTGCCCCAAGTAGATTTAAAGCCTGTTGTGAACACAGGAAAGTACTCTCCTTTCCTGCCACGAGCGGTCGAGGAAGCTTAAAAATTTACGTAGAAGGCAAGTCCTGACAAATTAAGTCGAACCATACGGAACATGTATCATTTGATAGCAATTAAAGAGATACACATTAGAATTCGCAGAATGGCACAAATACCTGAAAGAAGCTGTTAGAACGTGAAGTCAGCGTCGGAGAAGGATCTGCGGGAGCCGAGTCCTGTGTGCGCGGTGGCAGGTCCTCGTGGCTGCGGAGTGATTTCTCAATACGCAGCAGGAGCTCAAAAGCACTTGTAAGACGTTCAATCTACCCACTCGTGTTGGGAACATATGAGAAGAAAAAAACAGGGGGAAGTAAAATGGGTGCAGAGGCATTTCTACAGCATCATTATTTTTCATCAAACACATAAGAAACATCTCCATGCATAATTAGAAGGAAAATGGATTAGGCGAGTGCTCTGTATTGACTGGACGGAGTGCGATGCACTATTATAAATTAAAGATGGCTAACACGTGGGTTGTGCTGATCCCTGGAAATCCGTAGTGAAGCTGTGGTAATACGTCTACTGCCGAAGTGTGTGGTTCTTGGGGACTGAGCATATCTGTCTTACTCTGAATTTACAGGGCCAGACTTTGTTCCTGGCACACAACAAGTGCTCGGGTGTTTGTTAAAGGAATGCATACCTGGCTTTTCTCTTTTCCCTGAGTTCTTGACCTTCGGCCTGCCGTGACCTTGGCGTTATCTGCACTTGGCTAGCTTTCACAGTGTTCACCTGCATTTCCGAACTCTAGCCTGCCCCGACCTCAGATAAATGTGTATCCTCGGCAGCCCTGGCATCCGACTAGGGTGACCTCTGCTCTAATGAAGTCTCCAGACCCGGGGTGACACACAGCTGCAGCTCAGTCAACACCTAACCTGGTGTCTGCATTCATCAGCAGGCTTGTGGAAAAAGGAATGAACTGGTCAATGCACACGACAGTAACAGCTATGGGCAAAGACTGAACAGGGTAAAGAACGTAGAGTTACAGTCTAACTGCAATCGTTCTGGGGGAGAGAACAGCTGTATCTGAAAGCTTGTGTGATTATAAGAACTGCCCCAAAAACATCAAGGATCAAAGCTCCTAGTTATGTATATTTTCAAAAACTAATTTCAGTAGAGCTAAATATTCTGTCTTCCCAACCCCACACACCTGTTAAAAAGAGACAAATGCAGCCAAGGATTCGACCTTCTCTTAATATCCTGGTTACCCAGCTACTCTAATGGGAATGCCAACAGTGCTGACCCTCAAGAAACTGCCAGCTGCCTGAGAACCTTCTGCCCAGAATATGTGCTGAGATTCCGTTCAGAGCAGAGTGGCACTTTAAGCTCTTAAGGTACTTAGAAAATGTGTCCTATAAGGTCCCTCTTCTTAGCATCATCAGACTGTGTATCAGGGGGTGACAGGCTGACCTAACAGAAAAGCAACACACACACACACACACACACACACACACACACACACACACGCTTAAACAACTATTCACTCCGTGGCCCCCTGTGCTGGGCCCTTCCCAGTGCCACGGAGTGCCAGGCACATAAATATTTGATAGCAGAATGAATGATGGAACGATTGAATGGAGAGAAGAGGGGAATCAGCAGGTTGCCAGATTCTATTAGGAAATCACAGCATCAAGTGACATTTGTATTTATTTTGGAGGATCTTCATTATTTGTGAGACTATACAACTCTCAAGAGGCCCCAATCCAGGCAGCGAGCTGCGGCGAGGGACACCATTCCGGGGAAGGAGGGAAAAATAAGCCTGAAATCCGCGGGCCAGCAGCGCACCCGTACAGGCCCGAGGTTAAAGAAAGCCCTGCTTGAGGCGTCGTCCCGCGTACGTCCCCAAGCCGGCCCCAGCCCAAGCCGTCTTGTGCTATAAATACAGCGCCCCACATGCTGCAGAGACATGGTGTTCCCACTGCTCGCTGGGACAGATAACATGAATTTGCCCTTTAAACGTCCCAAGCTGAAGGCACAGCCCCCGGCCCACCCCTGCCTCCCGGAAGCGCCTTCGCCCCCTTTGCCCTCTGCCGAGGAGGGGGACGGCCGGGGGGTGTCCGAGCACCTGCCCAGCCAATGCGCACTGCGCGCACGGCTCCGGGGTCCCTCCTCCTCTCGCGAGAGGCCGGGCGGGGGATATAAGGAGGGATGCGGGGCGAGACAAGCGGCCCCTTCGCGTCGCGCAGGGACGGAGACGGGGTGGCGGTGCCTGGCCGGGCGGAGGTGAGAGCGAGAGCGCGGCTCCCGGAGGCTGTGTGCGCCCGGCTGTCATCATGGGTGATCAGGCTTTGAGCTTCGTGAAGGATTTCCTGGCAGGCGGCATCGCCGCTGCCGTCTCCAAGACCGCGGTCGCCCCCATCGAGAGGGTCAAACTGCTGCTGCAGGTGAGCACGGCGCGGGCACGGGCGCGGTGGCGGCGAGCGGGGTGGACCGGCTGGGCGCGCCGGGCGCTGCCAGGCGCAGCGGCGAGAGGGGACCGGCGGGTGGACCGCCGCAAATCTGCGCTAGGCCACAGGCCCGGCGCCCGGCCTACGTGAAGGGGAAGGTGCCCTCTGCGCAGACAGGTCCAGCGTCAGTAGCAGATTCCTGGTGTCGGGTGGCGCGCAGCGGCCGGGTGTCTATATATGGAAACCCACCCCGAGTGGGTTACAGCCAGCCAGATCCTGTGCCTGGGACAACACTGGCACGCCACCGAGGCCTCGTAGGTCAGCCTCACCTTTCCACTTCCAGTGCTCCTTGGACCTTTCAACCTGCACCCACCTTGTACATTAAGAGCCTCAAATTATTACAGAACTCACTTACTGTGTCTCATGCGTTCTGCTGAGCCTGGCATGTGTATATTTTCATTCATTTTACTATAACCTCTAAGATAGGTGTTATCTCCTCCAATTTTACAGATGAAGAAACAGATTTGAGAGATTAAGAAACAGTTTTTGGAAGAAACTCGGCCTTCCTTACCCTTTCTCCGAGTCTTTCCCACTCCATCCTAGTCCCTGAACGGCTTTATCATCATCCCCCCATCTATCCCCTTTTTCTCCACTTGTCCAAAAGGCTTGGGCCCCTCAGTGAGCCTCTTCAGTTTCGGAGTGAAAATTATCAGTGACCAGAAAAGCCCCAACAAGTCGGTCACAACAGCGACACACCCCTCAATAATTGGCGACTTGGATAACCTGCCGGCAATGTCCAGGCTCCAGGGCCTAGGGGATTTCTTGTCCTTCTGTTAGAACACCTACTACGCAGAGATCATGGACTCTCGGCGACGGGAGTGAGCTGCAGGAGTCCTGGTCTCCTGCCCCTGGTGCCTGTAGAATCAGGGCCGGTGCCCTTGGGGGCGGGGTCTTCAATCATTTGTGTCCCAGTGAGCCCCTGGCATAGTTCTGGCACCTCTGGAAAATTCAGTCCACAAATGACTCTCTTCACACAATTAAATCATCTTTTCCATGTATTTGGGGCAGAACATTTTCTCTCAAATTGAAGCAAAATTGGATACTTCTATCTCGTTATCCAAGTAGCTAACATGCTTATTTACAATATTGAATTTCCCCATACGTTTTTAAAGTAGGAATTCTGAGAAGTGCACGTTTCTTTTCTCCTGCCCTCTTCTCCTCCTCCCTCTGTCCTGCTCACCCTAACGCCCAACCCCTCTCCCGTGCCCCTCCCCCACCCCCACAGGTCCAGCATGCCAGCAAACAGATCAGTGCGGAGAAGCAGTACAAAGGGATCATTGACTGCGTGGTGAGAATCCCCAAGGAGCAGGGCTTCCTCTCCTTCTGGAGAGGCAACCTGGCCAATGTGATTCGTTACTTCCCCACCCAAGCTCTCAACTTCGCCTTCAAGGACAAGTACAAGCAGATCTTCCTGGGGGGCGTGGACCGGCATAAGCAGTTCTGGCGCTACTTTGCCGGTAACCTGGCTTCCGGTGGGGCAGCTGGGGCCACCTCCCTCTGCTTTGTCTACCCGCTGGACTTTGCTAGGACCAGGTTGGCTGCCGACGTGGGCAAGGGTGCCTCCCAGCGTGAGTTCAGTGGCCTGGGCGACTGTCTCACCAAGATCTTCAAGTCTGATGGCCTTAGGGGTCTCTACCAGGGTTTCAGCGTCTCTGTTCAGGGCATCATTATCTACAGAGCTGCCTACTTTGGAGTCTATGATACTGCCAAGGGTGAGAGAGGGGCCTGGCGGTGGGGGGCGTGGGAGGCCTGGGGAGGAGAAGGCTGTGCAGAGGGGCCTGGGGGATCTGTCACTGACAAAGGGCTTTATAGTTATCAATCTTGTCTTTTCCTGGTCTCTGGGTGACACTGAGGCTGTGAGTGAGGCAGCGGCGTGGTGTGGCTCTAGAGAAAGAGGATTCTCCCTGTCCTCTGCTGAAACAGACTCTGGCTTTGAGCCATTCAGAGGAAGAAGGGGCAGACTAGCTGCCTCAAGGCCCTTCCAGTTACTGAGTAATAACACCTCAACCTGTCCTGCATGCCGGGTGGAGCTGACTTCCCTAGACCCAGTGAGGGCAGCCACCAACTCGTGGTCGTTGGCTGCCGGGTTCTTTGTGCAGCACCCCACGGGGGGCAGGCTCTTCTGGAAGGGGCGGCATGGAGTTGGGGGTTCAGTAGCCTCTTCCCCACCCCCACCTGCCCTTCGCTGAGCTGCCGAGAGAGAGGAGGAATCGCTTCATCTCCTGCCCTCTGGCTTCTTGGCTCCGCCCACAGGGATGCTGCCTGACCCCAAGAACGTGCACATTATCGTCAGCTGGATGATCGCCCAGAGCGTGACGGCCGTGGCGGGGCTGGTGTCCTATCCCTTCGACACTGTCCGCCGTAGGATGATGATGCAGTCTGGCCGGAAAGGGGGTAAGCCCGGCACCAGCCGGTCCACACCACATTTGTTCTGCCTGAGAACGCTATCTGATGCTGCTTCTAGTCCAGCCTAGTCTTGTTGTTCAAAGTACGTGCTAAGAACTTAGGAAAGATTCTCAACTACGTCTTTAGAGAATGTTGTTATCACATAGGTCAGAACACCAAAAACGGGATATGTAGAGATGAACATAACTGGGTGTCTAGCATGGTGGAGGCCTTATGCCCCTTTTCCTCCCTTAGATCCTGCTGAGAAAGGAGGGGAAGGAATTGAAGAAATTCGTTGGTTTATTTAAAAATAGTTCTCTTATCTAGTTATTACACGCAGGGAAGAGTGATGTAGCTGGATGAGAGATGGCTGAAGCCTCTGTTGTGATAGAAAAGGCATTGGCTGCCGTAGGTTGGAACCCATGAAATTGCCATTTTTAGCGTCATAAGGTCAAGTGCTCGTTTCCTGTGGTTCAACCGATCAGTCGCTGCTCTTTTCACTGTGTGAGCCTGGGCTGGTGTGATCGGAGACAAGGCCTCAGTTTTCTCCTCCGTAAAAGGGCTCGCGGCAGCCCAGCACTGCTGTTCCGCGCAGCTCCCTCCCTGCTTTCCAGTTTGGGGGCTGTGAACGAGCTGGCTCACTGCCACAGCTCCTGAGTTAAAGGGGAAGGAACGGTGAGCAAGCCTGCCTGACAGCTCTGCAGGGGAGGGGATTTCTCCTTGGCTGTTGCGGAGCTGGGAGCTGGGACTCGTTGCTGGAGTGACTTACGGCTAGCACTGCGTGCTCATGCCTCTCGGAGGCAAAGCCGCTTTCCTCTAGAATGACGGGCGCCCCCTGCCGTTTGCTTCCACAGCGGACATCATGTACACGGGGACCTTGGACTGCTGGAGGAAGATTGCCAAAGACGAGGGAGCCAACGCTTTCTTCAAAGGGGCCTGGTCCAACGTACTGCGAGGCATGGGCGGCGCTTTCGTATTGGTGTTGTATGATGAGATCAAAAAGTACGTCTAATGGAATTAAAACGAGTTCATTGGTTCCAGACCCGGTGTGTGGTTTAATAGACTCTTCCTAGGGGAAGGAAAAAGAAAGATCTGGGATAGAACCAGACTGAAAGGAATACCTCAGGAAAAAAAAAGAAAAGAGCTTCACTGAGTGTTCATTAAACCACGAATGTATTTTGTATTTATTTTACATTTAAAGTCCCACAGAAAATATAACGTGTCATCCTTGTACAATTAACTGAAGAACTGATAATAAAGAAAGTAACTGAATGTGAAACCAGTAAAGACCGCTTGGTGCATGTTCTCTGAATTCTCACTAAGTGCCACGTGGATTAAGACACGTAAATGCCTGTGTTCTAGCATGACTGTCACCTGCCAGTGGCCCAGCTTCTTTCTCAGTGTCGAATATCATACTGTGTCTCATGTGAGTACCTACAGTGCTTAGAAAGTTCCGGCTTCCAAACCTGAACCGGTTACACTCTCTCTTAGCTCATTACTGTGTTGCCGTAGGCTCGGACATGCCGGCCCAGGTCACGGCTTCCATCATCTCACCGTATTCTGTGCACTTTCATTGTTTTCAGCAATTCCACGCTCCCACTGAAAATACAGACTAGTACATGGCAAGGAGAAGGGATTCCAGCTTCGAGACAGCATGGAAACATCTCACGGACATGAACAGGCCCAGCAAAAGCAGCCAGGCATAAAAGAATGTAATTCCATTCATAGGACACTAAAAAAAACCCAGACCAAACGCCACTGCGGCGTTCAAAGTGAGGATGGCAGTCACCTTTAGGCAGACAGAGTAATGGCTGGCAGGGAGCCCCCGGGACCTGGCGGTTCTAGTGCGGGAACCGTATCCAAGCCGGGACCCGGGGTTTGCTCTGGGCCGTTGCAGCGGCTGTACGTTTATGCCCGGCGCCTGCTTCTGCATGTCTGTGACACCTAGGCCACCACCAGCGAAGAACTCTGTAGGGTGTCCTGTTCTCCGGACACTCGCCTCTAGGGCCACGTCCCTCTCAGTCTCCAAAAGGGAACTTAAAATGAAGGCTTCTCAATGGGTTCCTCTCGTTAGTACACATAACTGCATGGGGAAGCAGATGTATTTACTGATGGTTCTGTGTATTTTTAGTCAAATAGAAAGATTCTCAATGAAATGAACAAGGCACCCTCCAAACCCAGAGACCGGCTAGCATCCCCACACATGAAACACGCGTGGTGTCATTGTTGTGGAGACTGTCACTGTGAGACACGTGCTGTATATTCAGAACCGGAGTTTTTAATCATCCTTTGGAGAATATCCACATTCTCTTACTATCTTATAACAGCAATATGAAATTAGGCTCATAGGAAAAAACCCTCATTAAGTTGTTGTAAAATGACGTGTTAGTTCCTAAACTGATGCATGAACAGCAAGTTTTAAAATGAGTATTTCTTAGCACTCACAACACGTGTGAAATGTTGATGTAGGTGACGGATACTTTTAGAAGACACTCCTTTAATCTGTAACAATTTCACAGAAACCAGGTAACTTGTTTTAGAATGGGATTTCAAGCAGACTCTTTAAAACTCTATAAATAAATAACACCCTCCTTCCATCTTCATTTTCACCAGTTCTTAGTCTTGCGTGGCATGTAAAGGCTATTACTATAAATTTCCAATGGGAAGAAGACCATGAATTTGAGAGAGAAACGTAGTCTCAAAACTCAGTTATCTTTAATTCTTTTATTTCTGTTTTCATCATGCCAAGCTAGTTCTTGATGACTAAAACACATTACAATGGACTGAAAAATTTAAGCAGTGTTCTGATTTTTCAGTTTCTTGCTGATCTTCATTCATGGAAGGAAAAGCAGTTAGCATCAAGCACATTTTCTAGGATGTTACATAATCATTTATAGGTAAAGACTTTGGCATGTACGATATAAACATTTGTGAATTTAATTATCAAAATACAGTAAATTAAACTTGTGTCTCCAACATAATATGGGCCATAATACTTTCCACGGTGTGCAGTATTTGAGTCTGGAGAAGAGAAGCACACAATTAAATCCATCACAACGACCTCTTTTTAAAGTTGTCTAGGTGTGCATTTTGGACATTTGGGTTAATGGGTTGAAAACAACTGCATTACACTATAATTACAAGCAAACCAGAAAAATTTTATTTGGAGTAGTAGTAAAGAAGGTAGCTTTCTATGGAGAGTGAGAAAAGGAAGTAGGGGAGCCCGAGAGATAAGGGCTCTCCCTTAGGACAGATTGTTAATAGTTCCAAATCTTTCACGGAATCTTATCAAAAAGGAGGCAACATTCACGCGTGACAGATAGGAAAATAACTCTCAATAAGAATCTTGCCTGATCATTTAGACTCTGGACTTAGTGTAATTTCTACTTGCAGAAGTAAATCTTCAAAGCTATACGGTGGGGCACAAGCAAACCAAACACAGTAGGCTAGGCGGCCCTCCGCTCGCTCTGTCTTCGACGGAGAGCGCGGTATGGCCACGCGTCCTTCACAGAGTCCCTGAGTCCCACGAGAGACGTCACGTTAGGCAGTTACTAGCCTTCTACCTGCACTCAGACAAGGAACCTGGTAACGGAAATGCACACTGTGCTTTGAGGAAATGAACAGTTACTCTTCCTGACTTTTTCTTCAAGCTGAACTCATTAGTCATGTTTAGATGCTCCTCCCTGTCAAAGCAGTAAAAACGAAAGGCATTACGTTCCTGTCTAAAGTCGAAGTACAGCTTTGCCTTTGAAGTTACGTGTTGTACCTGACACATGGCAAGGGTCATATACAATGTCAGAGACTAATGCCATTAGAACATTGAAGTTTTGACATATATTTTCCCCTAATAACTTAAAATCAATTTTAAAGTATTGGCTAATCACTACTAGACAGATGTTCAAATGCTGAGTTTTAAGTTCAGCATTATCTTATTTCCCCGTAACGACAGGTTATACAAACATTAAAAGTACAGTAAGTTAACAGATAAAACCTTGCATCAGTGTAGCTAGAGCTTACACACTAACGGCTGAAAAAACCTGTGCACCAGGACAGAGCGTCAGGCAACACTGAGCCGACTTTGGAGCCCAGGGAGGAGGCAGAGCGACCCCCGTCGGGCTGTGTCCGTGGGGTCTGTCAGCCCCGCTGTTCCCACACTCCACACGCCCCACCCTGAACACAGTCTGCGGACCGACACTAAGCCAAGGAATTCTGAAATGACGTCAGTAAAATGCAGTCTGGCGTTCTGCATACATGCTGTAGAGCCTGACTTAACCCAGAGAGTGCACGTCTTCTTACTGCAGCTACAGATAAAAAATTCATAGTAAAAAAAGAAAGGTTTGGCATTTAATATGGAAACTTTCCGATACATTCTAAGGATACAGTAAAAAGGCCAGTAGTGAAAAACAGTGATACCAGAACAGCAGAAGCGACTATGGCTGAGATATACTTTGTTGTGTAACACAATAAAAAAATTCTGATTTCAAAAGTCAACTACAGTACACCTTTCTACTCCAGTGAGATTACGGACTTGAAAATGGAACTGGCAAAATCGACATTCCAGGGTTCAACCTGTAGGCCCAAAACAAGATGTGCAGACATTTAAAGCAGACCCAACAATATGTGATTTCCCCTATTTATCGTTCATGTTTTAGTTCCTTTTCCAGCCCTTGAAAACACTAGCTGGAAAACACTACAGACAATACGTCTCTTTTTTCACTTCAATAAACACTTAATACAACACAACAAACACCAAATATGACACAACTTGCTAACAGTATTACTTAAAGCGCTTCTGATACAACTTAGGATGGACTTCGCGGCTCTTCAGACTGGCGGTGCTGTTCTGCTGATTCAAAAAATATTTGTTTTTGCTTGTGATGATCTGTGTCCTTGTACAGACTATTCACCACACAGACTGTAGCGCCGAGGCCTAGCTCACTTCTCAGAATCGTTAATAGCACTTCATCTGATGCACAAAAACACGGAAGAAGCTTCTAAATGGAACTTTCTAAAATATTCAGGTTGAAATGGTTTGGAACGGTTGATCAGGTTTTAAGATCTAACTCAGCGCACTTATGTAGAGGTAGATGTCTCTGGGGAATCATTAAGGATTGCCCCAGTAAATTAGTTCCACCAATGGAAACAAATTTCAACATTGGTTTCATTAATAAGAAAGTGTTATAGTCAAGCTATGAGTCGTAGCACCTAAATCCTGAAGCAAACAGAAAAAAAAAAGCCACACTTAGGAGTTATGCTCATGGTTTGGGGCTCACAAGAAATGAAAATAAAATAAAACAATACGCGTGCAGCTAACTCAGGGGTCCAACGCACGGGGACACCGTCACAGCTGCTCTGTCAGTGTGACAGCTGACTCGGTGTCTGTGCTGAGACGGCACACACACATTCTCCACTAAATACAGGCACGTCTCCCGTGGATACATTCTTGTAGGAAACTCTGATTTTACACTCGATTGTTTTTTGAAAACAATTGTGCATTGAAGGACAGTAAATTACAACTCGCTGTCGTACAACTTAAAATTCCTAAAACAGTTATTAGAGATGCGTACACAGAGAACTGCACTAATACACAAGAGCAATTCAGTAAGAATTAGATGAACAACGTGTGAAGTAAAAAGTTTTTATAACCAAGCTGCACGGACATTGGGGGGCTTAGGTCTCAGCAACAGGCCGCGGGAAGCGTCGAGAACTGCTCCCTCGCTCTTACAACTGAGGCCGCTGGTGGCACTAGATGTCCTGGAGGCTCCTCCTGAGAACACACAGAAAGCGAGAAGGCGTTTTGAATTACTTAAGCAAAATACATACATCTTCATCGGATAAACTTCCGAATTTTAAGTCCAAACTGAATTTTTCTTTCCTATCTCACGTGTTTTTACTTGATTTCAGTATCTCACGTGATTTACTTGATTTTACTTGAAATCCAATAGAATTTTCAACCAGAAACGTACTGAACAGTTCCCTGTGGAGCTTAAAAAATAAAACAACAAACGCCCCCAGATCCTACACTAGGGGTTTTGATTCAACAGATTTGGGGTGTGAATAAATGGTTTAAAAAGTTTACCATATGATTCAAGTGAAAAAAACCCTTTTACACAACCGTTTAGACATTTATTCAGAACAACGTACCACATTCCAGACCTAGCACTTGGCGTGAGTCCCTGGAACGAGACCCCCATCTCGGTCACTGTGCAAGGCAGTGACGCTGGGGGATGAGTGCGTGGGACCGCTAGTCCCTTGACTGTTTAAGGCTCACGTGAGCACCAGGAAGTCGTGGTGTGGAAGGCGGCTCCCACTTCCCTTCAGCTCTGGCTTCCACCGTCCCTAGTCTGGGACGCGCACCAGAAGGGGCCTGGCCCTCCCCTGTGCCCCAGATCCTGGCACTGAGGGCCCCCCCGCGCCACCTTCTCTGGCACCCAGCACTAACGAATGGGACGCGGCACTGGTCCCACAGCGAGCACCAGGAGGGATCACGTCTGAGGACTCTGCTGACGGCTGAGTTTTGTTCTCGTCCCTCGGTGAGGAAGACGAAGCACACACAAGGGCTGCAGATGTTAACAGTTCTTAACTGGCCGGGAAAATGTCCCGGCCATTTTTAAAGAGCCCGTCTATTCACTTCTTCCTTTAATAAATATGGTGAAGTTACTAAAAGTCTCTCTTCCGTTACCTAAGAACACTACTGATATTTTCAATTGTTTTTTCTCCTGGTTTCCGTCCTACGCTGCCATTCCCTGCTGTAATGAAACCTGAAATCAAGTGAACTAACACAATACAACAAAGCATGCCCGTGAAAAATCACAGCATGCATTCCACATGTCAGCCTTTCAACGCTCTGCCGTAAGGACAGAAGCTGTGTTTTTTACAAAGGAGAAACCGAGAGCAGAACCCTCTCGAATGCGCTTACTCAGCGGGCTGTACTGGCCCAGCGTGGAGCGGACGCGCCTCAGGGACGGCGCCGCACCGAGGTAGCCCATGTTGCGGTGATAGTCCATCAGCTGCTCGGAGCGCTTCATGCCCACGGTCGGCTTCACCGCCTCCAGCCTCTTCAGTAAAGCCTCCATTGAAAGGGAATCAATTTGAAAGTCAGTGTCAGATAAACAGCAACATTTTCCCAAAAGGAAAACTATTTTTAGAGCCCAAAACCCATGAAATAAAAAAGGCGTTAAGTCACTGCTGACACGCCATGTGCATGAGTATTTCCAACAGCACGCTTGCAGGAAAGCCTGAGGGCTGCGGCCCGCTCTCCAGCTCACCAACCCACAACGGCTTTCACGGCGGGTTCACAACCGACTGCAGGCACATCTCTCTCTCATATCAGGTCGTGATTTTAGAAAAAGTGCTGAAAGTTGAAATACATTAAACCTGACTTTCTCATAGAAATGACGTAACGGGAATAATAATGCTAAGAGCCCAGAAATGACCGTAAACTTATTGCAACTGCTGTAAACGTTCTCGCTGATCCGACGGCAGTGCCGGCTGCAGGGTGACTGCGCACTGAGCAAGGCCTGTGGGCAGGGCTGTCCCACCCCTCGCTTCTGCCAGTCCCACCAAGCTCTCTGATGGTCTGTTGTGCGTACCGGAGATTCTGCACAGAGTTCAGTTTGAGAAACAAGCGTTTGCTGGTAAGTCTGCAAATAAACTATTATAGAATATAAAGCATACATAAATTAACCAGCCAAGGCAACACGATACAGCCTAACATGGTATTTTAATAAGATTCAGCAAGAGTCTAACATGTCATGTTCCTAATGTTACTTTCTTTCTTCACAAATCAGAAGGTGAAAGAGTTTCTTTTGTTTGCTTTTCCCCAGGCATCACTGAGAAACGAATAGTGTTTAGGGAGACCAGTGGATTGGGGAATTTATCCATGGTTGTATTTTATTATTTTCTTTATTGACTTAAACTTTCTCTGTAGCACACTGAACTTTGAAAAGAGAACTGTGTTCTGTACCACAAGTCACGTTAAATATCAGCCTCAGCTGTTCTATCATAGGACAAGCTTCCCTCTGCACAATCTTTCTTCCATTTTCAACTTAAGTTTTCTTCATATCGTGGTAAAGTATATGTAACATGAAATTACCACTTGCACCATTTTCGAGCATACCATTCAGCGGCACTTACTACATGCACATCATGGTGAACCATCCCACCAAACGTTCTCAGAACTGTTTTTTCTAGTGTTTTGCTCTTACTGAGTATTTTCAGCCCCTGCCCTTCTATTCCGAGGTTCTATTATCAGTGTTCTGAGCAACCCCCGAGAAGGAAGGGATGTTGGTAGAGCCAAAATTTTCAGGGGGAGAACCGTCTGGAGAAGGGAGAGAAGCAGGGTGTTACGGAAACAAACGGAGCTTGGAGACCAAAGGCAGAGGAGCAGAACACAGGAGGAAGCAGACGGCACCGCGAGAACGCAGCCTGCCAGCTACTCTTTCCGCGCGGACGCCCCTCCCGTCTGCCCCCTCGAAGGCCAGGAGAGACTCCGCCCCTCAGGAAGCCTTACCCACCTGTGCTGGTGGTGCCTGCTGAGCCGAGAGCTATGCTTCACACACGGCTCCATCTGCTGAGTCTGTGGTCTTTCCCTCACAACACTGTCTTTCTTTGTAGGGACAGAAGATGTATCATTTAGGTGACAAGACCTCCTAAGATTGTATCTTCTTTCTCTACAGTTTGTAACTGCTAAGAGCCATGTAAGATACTGGAGGAAATATACGAATGTAAAATACGTCTCTATCATGTAATTTATAACTTAGTTGGGAAGGTAGTGCCATTGCTTGTCTAAGACATTTATAGCTTAGACGTTTCTGAGTAAGAAACTTCCTATGTATCACATCACCAGTGTATTTCACTGGGTGGAGCAACATTTACTGTTTTACCTAATTATCCTATTAACTACCCACTGAGCTCTCCAGCGTGGAATGCATGGGAAAGAGAACTTTGTATTTTTAGTTACCTACTAATTTTGTTTTGTTTGCTGGTAGAAGTCTCAATATTTTTAAAATAAACTCCTAAGTTCCTAAAATTAGTGTTTTGGTTAAATGTATATTTTTCTTTAAATTTTAAGAAAATTGCAATGCTCATTCATCAGATGTAAAACATATAAATATCAGCAAAATCAATTTTGAAATAATTTGACGGTAAGGCAGAAAGTACACCCCTTCTGTAGTCCTGATGTGTCGCTGGCCGAGTCTGCGTGCAAACCCAGGGAGGGAACACGCCCGGGCTCAGCTGTCCAAGCCCCACGGGGCCACAATGCGTGTCAGTCTGGGTCCCTACTTCCATAAGCTGAGCAAAAGCTAAATGACCGACTGCAGACAGAAGTTGCTTTTGCTTGTAGAAACAATAGCAAACTATGAAGTGCTGATTACAGTTCAAACCCTAAAATCAAAAGCATATACATTTCGGCCCTGGCCGGTGTGGCTCAGCTGGTTGGAGCATCAGCCCATAACCGAAAGGTTGCAGGTTTGATTCTGGTCTGGGTGCAAACGATTGATCCCTGGTCCCAGCACCTAAGGGAGGCAACCAATCGATGTTTCTCTCTAACATCAATATTTCTCTCTCTCCCTTCGGCTCTCTTCAAAAGGAATGAAAAAATGTCCTCGGGTGAGGATAAAAAAAGTATATACATTTCAGTTCAGTCATCAATTTGCAACTCCTGGAGAAAACTTAAAAATGATAGCTCAAAATGTTGTAAACACTTGTGACAGAGGGATAAAAAATGTTAAGTTATTTAGTCAGAAAGACTTGAGTTTAGCCCTGGCTGGTGTGGCTCAGTGGATTGAGCGTGGGCCTGCGAACCAGAGGATCGAGCTTTGATTCCCAGTCAGGGCACATGCCTGGGTTGCAGGCCAGTTCCCAGCAGGGGGCACATGAGAAGCAACCACACATTGATATTTCTCTCCCTCTCTCCTTCCCTTTGCCTCTAAAGGTAAATAAATAAAATTAAAAAAAAAAAAAAGACTTGGGTTTAAATCCTGGCTTTGCCATTGACTATGTAACCTTGATCAAATAGCTTAATAGGGATATTAACAATAAACCTCAGGCAGTTTTGGGCGATAAGTGAGACAATGCCTCAGAGTGCTCAGAACAGTGTCTGGCACACAGTAGTAACTTACTCAGTATTTATGCTGTCATTAACGTTGCTTTGTATTGTTTTCTAGTTGTTTGACATGTAACAGTATATCTTCCCAGCTAAGTTATAAATTACATGATATGGCAGTATTTTAAGCATATATTTTTATATTCCTTCCAGTACCTTACATAGCTCACATTAAATATTTGTTTAATGAGCTGAAAAATGGTAAGAATGGTTACTTAGATTTCATTTATGGTCTACAAAATCTTAGAACTGTTACTCAATTCAGATTCTAATAATGAATCTCAAAATAATTTGGCTAAATATTTCTTCATTTTTTTTTTATCTTGAAAGTATCATTTGGGGTGGGGGCAGGGGGAGAAAACCAGCCCAGGCTAAATCCCATCTTCAGAGGCAGAAAGGCCAGAACGAGTGGATGACTGAACAACGTGTTCGCGATCTCCGAGGCTCTCTGCAGAGGAGAAAGCTCCTCTGTTTCTGCAGTGATAAAGCCAAGGCCTGAAGGACGTCAGAGGGGCGTGGTAAGTGCCCCACGGTCAGGGACAACCAGGCCTGTTCTCCCATTTTCTGCAGCTGGAGTCACACTCAGTTATCATTAGGGTTATTTCTTTTATGGAAGGAGACATCAGACAATAAAGCAGAGAAGAACCAGACTGAATGAACCATAAATCCCTTGAAGTTCTGGGAACAAAGGTACTGATTATTCAACAGACTAACACGCACCCTAGCTATGAGGTCTGCTACAAATTTTCATTTCTGTGACAATGCATCACTCCCCCTTTTAATAGTGTTCCCATTATAAGAGCTCTAAAATTACTCCTCTAGACCAGCAAAGAACAGAAGAAAAAGATTTTATTTTTCACTTAATGTTTTGAAGAACAGTCTATATTTCTAAATTTATACATGCATTACTTTTATTTGTACACAGGAACTCCTGAGTGGAAAGATTATGGTCTACTTTATTATCTACTTTTTTGTATTTCTCTGGATTTAAAATTGAAACAAAGTAACTCTGTTTGAGCTCTAGGCTCCAGTCCTGATACACTCCTGCAGCCCGGTTACTTGTTCCCTAATCTTGCTTCAGTTCCGCCCGCCCCCTCTCTTCTTTCTCAGCTAAGGAAGCCAACATACATTTAAAAGAATGAAATAACCTCATTTCTACTAGAGGGTAAAGTGAAATTATAAACTAATTATCTTACTGACTCCCTCTCCTCTGCTAAGATTATTCTTGTGTTCTTTTATAAGAAAATCTGGCTTAACAAGAATATTTTAAAATTCATGAATTAAAAAATGGCTTCCCTGCTGGAAATAATAAAGTTCTAATATAATTGAGTCTATGTGTAGCAAGCGCGCCCTCTACTGGATGAAGTTACTTTTTCTTTATTATTCCTCTGATTTATTTCCCTTGGTAATGAGAGGGGAAAAGAGGTGGAGAAACTAATAACGAAGAAATCAAAATTCACCAGAAATACAGATCAACAGCATACTTTTAACCCTGAGGCTTAGGGCTTAGCTGTACTCTGTATCTTCGCTCTCCTTTTCCACCCGCACCGCACAGTCGTGCTTCTCTGTCCGGCGCTGCGTCGGGCTCAGCAGCACCCGGACCGCTAACCAGCGGATGCGCGAGTCCTGCGGCAGAACTGCCTTAGTCATGCTGACTGTCAGCAGAGGAATCGGTCTCTACCACTGGAGATGGAGCAAATAACAAAACTATGAAGTAACGGGCGGGCTGTGCAGTGCATCTGACACAGAAGTACAAAAGTGTGCGCGTGTGTGCGTGTGCGTTCACCGTGAGGAGCCTGGTAAGCGGCTTTAAAAGCATGTCAGCTCACAGTGAGGTACTGTTAGAGCCGATGTGGGTCTACACAGGGTGGGACAGGTAGCTGGTTACACAGTAAAAGCACAAAAGGCACGTCTGCAAAAGCAGTTAGAAAATGTAATGGAAAATGTCATGCAGAACAGAATAAAAACAGGTGGTTTCGAAGCAAGTTACCTTACTAAGGTAGAGTGTAAAAAATCTTTGAATAATGAGAAGACATCCTATTTCTGGTAGGAAGGTAAAAGATTTATCCATTATTTTAGCTCTGAATTTGTGTGCTAAAGATCTAATTTTAGTTTGAGACACTGCCTGGGTTTAGAATCTCGAGTCAGTCACTCGCTAGCTATGTGCTTGGGCTGATTAACCCTCTCGGTCCCAGTTATTTCATTTGTAAGGTGAGGATAAAACAGCACCTACCTGAGAGCATCAGTCAGGATTCAATGAGCTAATATTTGGAAGACACTAAGGATAATGCCGGGAATTTAGTAAGAGCTCAGTGAACATCAGCGATTATTATGAACTGAAGTCCGTGAAGCAAGTGATATGCATGAACACGTGTTTAATGTGAGGATCTGAACAGTCCCCATATACACTCCTTAGAACAACATCAGAGTGTAACCGTGTTTCTTAACGACCAATGCCTTTCATAAATTCAGGTAGCAGACCACCGAATTTGACCTCTATGAGAATGTTACTTATTCTTTGAAATAAGTGACAAATTATTTTGGCTTCCAGGGACACAATACAGTGAAACAGGCTTAGCTAGTGATGAATACAAGAAGATACATACACCTGACACCTGGACACCATTTCCTGGAGTCTTGCACTGATTCAACAGATCTAGTCAGAGAGACAGTGGAGCTTTCACTATTTTCATTTAATGTTCCCTTAAAATAGTTTTCTGGGAAAAAAACCCTACATACGTACCTTACAGGCTCAGAGTTCATCATGTATTTCAGGCAAAGGTACATCTAAACCTACTTTATAGTATTAAATTTGAAGTTTGAGCTATTTTTGGGTTTCCGGTTAGTTGGACTTAAAAGCAACACAAATGCATTTTCTTTGATAACTAAAAATTCCAGTTACTTACCAAATTTTCTCTTTCAATCCTCTGTTGTTCTCTCTGTCGGTTGACAGCACTGTGGTATAACTTAGGGGCATGACTAATCGATCTTCTAGGAATCACATTTTTGCTTCCTGGCTTTTCAGCCTGTCTCGACAGTTCTTTCAAAAGCCTCTGATTTTCCCGATCGATCTGCCTCACCTCCTCTCTCGTGAACGAGTAGTTTCTCCTCGGTGCTACTGAAGGCTGCTGGTCCAGGTGATGTTTCTGCGGTCCCTTTTTATCCAATTCCAGGAAAGCTACAGCAATGAACAGAAGGAAAAATAGCTAAAGAAAGTAGCACAGAAATACAATGGTGCAAGCTTCAACTCTTAAGAAGGAAAACTACATTAACCCATGAGAAGGCATGGATGAAATAATATGAATTGTGTCCAGACTACAGCTGTATAGGAAAAAATCCAGAGGCAACTTAGTGTTTTATGTTTACTGGGTTCTTTGGGAATAATAGCTATACACAAAACAACGGAAACTTTTTAATAAGAAATGTACATGATGCTGGTTCGAAGGTAGGTATGATTTATGGAAAATGCCTCAGGCATGTTAATTTTCTGTTTCCCTAAGGCAGCTTACTAGTTAGGGAGCTTAGAAACCTCTGGTTGAGTACATTAATACAATACTTAATTTGGACAGCATTTGTTCACTGGAAGGAGGCATGCTTTAAAAATAAAATGCCCTCCGCAATGGCTGATGGAGACAATGGCTAGAAAATGGCAAAAACAAACTCAGAGTATTCTGAAACTTCAACTTAATCTGAAAATATTTTCCTACAAAAGATTTACGATCTTATTATTGGTATTAAAACAAATGCTTCTGTAAAAGTCAAACATTTCATTCCTGACTAAACATTAGGCAACACGAATACATTGTATACAAAGTTTTTAACCAAGAAAAATATTTTGCGTACTATGATTATCACATAGAAGTTTCTAAAAATATTACCACTTAATGTTTCCATTGTTAAATGTTTCTGCTTAAATCTATACTAAAAATGACTACACTGTCAGATTAATATACTGGCACATTTTTTCACAATATTTTTTAGAGTAACTGTTACTTGTTTTTACTTGAGTAGCTTCATGTTAATTCTCTTACCTAGCATTTTGTGCTGTTAGAAGCATAATGCTGCAAGGGGAAGAGGCATGTTTAACCCTCATCTAAAAATGTGACTGGTGCAGAAATAGAACACTTAATCAAGGTCACAAAAACTGTAACTCTACCTCCCCACATTTAACTGAAGACGATCAGAGATCACAGACACTTAAAAAAAAAATGTACTGCAGGGGCTTCCTGATGGAAAAAATAAGGAAATTAATGGTTGGTAATGTGTTAAAAACGATGCCGGGTTAATGACAAAATCTGAATGAGAACACATTTAGAAAGATATAGATGCGCTGAAGACAATTATCTTGCTTCCAAAACCTGCCCATTTTGTAGAATTTAAGGTTTCTAGATTAATTTAGCCATACATGAAAACCTTTAAAATGAAATTCTAAAGGCAATTAAAAACTACTTTCTTAATGGCATTTTTAAAAAGTTTTCAAAAGTAAAATAAGGCCACAACAATAAATTAATTAAAAAAGACATTTAATCTAATTCATTTTTAAAATTAGCATTCTAACTCTGATGGCAAAGTGTATATATGGAATGCTTATATTTTGATACCAGGTAGTACTATTATGTTTTTCTAAAGTGGCTACATGCTTTAGTAGAAAGCAACCACAGATACAGGGGTGGGCAAAAGGAGGTTTACAGTTGTAACACAAATAATACAACTAATAAAGTAATACAAGAATAAATTGTTTCCACGTACTCACAACTGTAAACCTACTTTTGCACACCCCGTATATAAGCCATTGGTTTTTCCAATTAAGATCTAAACTTTCTTAACTTGAATATACTTTCAGGGATGTACATATTTATGAAATGTTGCTTTTCCCTAGCTTTTTTCAATGGAACAATTCTGTTCAAACTTGTTACAGGATTTGTCAGTGGCCATCATCACTGCAGCCATTTCTGGAGTCATCGAACACCACTCACTGGAAGTACCAGCTCTACTGTCCCCTAGGCTGACAGATGGCACTTTAAAAATTCATGTATAATGCTACCACTGAAAGTTTTATCCCACCCATTTTAAGACCTTATTCATATATTAGTTCTTTAAAAAAATCCATCTTGTAGACACATTCAGGATCCCTACTTAAAAAATGGTATTTGCTTTTTAAAGTGGTTTTAAAGGGTTTTTTTTATTAATACGAACTTATAAAGTGGTAAGTCACATTTCAAGGAATAATAATTAAATTTATTACTGAATTTCTTTGTCTTCTTTGTGAACTTCTCAGATGAGAAATTCTGTGACATTCTTCTGGTCCCCTTCCTTGAATCTGGCAGGCTTTTGAACCAGGATGACCCAGCCGAAGTGTCTGCCAAAGCTAGGCAAAAAAGGAGATGCACCCCCACCCCCCACCCCCACCCGCTCCCCGGAGTACTTGTCCTTGGGCCCCGAGCTGAGCTGCCCTACACGGCTGACTGCCCTGGGCTGCTAGGCTGTGAGGAAATCAAACCACACAGAGGGAGGGGCCGTGCAGAGGCACTGTGATCCTGGCCTGTGAGTCACCCTAGGGTGCTGCCTCACACCTCTCCAAGGTTTGTGATGTGTTACCAGAGCATCGGTCACTAACACAAAATGGGGTGCCAGGAGTTGGGGTGGTACTGTAACAAAAGCAAGAACAGGTGGCGCTGGTAGAGAGACCAGGTGACAAGGAGAGCTGGAAGAACCCAGAGGGACTGCTATGAAGAAGAGGCAGTGGCGGAACGTTAGGGACCCTGCTGGCTGGCTGGCCGGCCAGGTACCTGCGGCCGCTGGTGGACTGGGCTAAGCAGATCACACAGTGTTGAAAGTATCGGTGGTTTATTTCACCCGCAGTAACAACAGGAGATGGGCTGAAAAAGGATCCAGTCAGTTTTCAAGTAAAATTCAGAGAGAATATGAAAGAGCCGGGACTTATGGGATTCAGAAATACACCTACTGGCCCAGGCCAGCGCGGCAACCGGAGGTCGAGGACTCGATGCCCTGTTGGGGCACAGCCGGTCCCTGGCCCCGTGCGCTTACGGGAGGCAACCGATCGGTGCTTCTCTCCAGCAACGTTTCTCTCTCCCTTCCTCTCTAAAAAGCAATGAAAAAAATGTCCTAGGGTGAGGACTAAAAATACATGCACATGACTACTTCTCCTTTCCAGTCCTTCCGGCAGAAGATTCTCAAAGCACTGGAAAGGCCACACGTAAGTGAGGGGCCCTGTCTGAGCAGCCCCAGCTGCACTTGGACTTCTTTGAGGCCCTGGGTCTCGAGGCTGGGGGGGCCTTTGGGAGGAGAAATGCACTCTGGCGTTTGGGAGGAGTGTGTGTAAATTACTGTGTGGCAGAGGACGGACTGAAGAGGTTTTACACGTGTCTGTAAGTTATCTGACTTATTAAGAGGGAGGGCCTAAGCTCTTCTTCTTAAATCTGGGAAGGTCTGTGACCGTTTAGACCAACAGAACACAAGAAATGAAGCTCCGTGACCCCCGAGGCTAGGTCATAAAAGGCGATGAGGTCCCTGCCTGGTCTCCCGGAACACTGCGCTTGGACACCTGAGCCGCCATGTAAGAAGGCCAACTACCTGATGCCACCACTTGTGGAGAAGCCAGGTCACAGAGGGTGCACGTGGGCCCCCTGCTCCCATCACCCCGAATCCAGACGCCCGACCTGTGAGTAACGAGCGTTCAGACGGTCCCAGCCCTTCCGGAGTCTCTGTGTTGGGGTAACTTATTATGGAGGACTAGCCCAGACGTGTCATCACAAAAATAACGTTGTGTGACAGACAAGGTATCTGCGGACCAAGTGCAGCCCACAGCAGGCAGTTAATGTTTGTTTGTGGGGGGGAGGGGAGCGGGGCTAATCGACCTATAATCTTCCACAGTGATTGTGGTTTTGTCCATCGCATCATCCAGTTGTGTTTTGCTTTTATCATACATTTCAAGTAAATGGCTCTTAAATCTTTCTACTGTGTTGGTCAGTTTATTGACGTAAAACACTCTGTCCCTCACAGTGCTTTTCACACCTTGAACTCGATTTTGCATCCTAGTATGATTGACAACTGTTTTTCTCTTTGCTAATAATACCTGCCTGACATACTGTTTAAGCCTTTATTTTTATCCTTTCTATATTATTTTAAATATATTGTTTTGTTGGATTTAAAATTTTTAACCCCCTCTGATGGTATCTTCATGTAAGTTAAAAACATCCACTTCCATTGTTTGATCTCTTTTCCCACAATCTTACTTTAAAAAAAATACCTTTGTTATTTCTTTTTTTTTCTCATTTTTCCTCCTTCTGGAAGACTACACTAAATTTTTTTTCCTCAACTACACTATGAATCATATACTCGAATCCATTCTTCTACAAGTTCTTAAACTTTTGGTCTCAGGACCCTTTTATACACCTAAATATTACTGAGGAATGCTTATGGGGGTACATCCATCAATATTTACTATGTCAAAAAGTAAAAAAGAATTAAAGATAATTATTAATTCATCTGAAAATAACCAGTGTTAACATCACATTTTTATTAAAAAATCAGAAAAACAGAAGAGTGGCAGAATTTAACATTTTGCACATCTGTTAACGCCTTGGTGGCAGACAGCCCGTCCTCACCACGTGTCCCTGCATCCGCCTGCTGCACTGTCGCTGTCACGTAGCCCTGGGAAAACTCTGCTGTATGCACGTGACAGAAGGGTGTGAAAAGCAAATCATGTCCGTTACATTAGTGACACCAGTGTTGTTCTTGCCTAAAATCACCGAGCGTCACTTTGAACTCTGCTTCAAGTGTTACGGCCTTCGACCCCGAGTCTGGTGCCCCTCCTGATTTGACCTTTTCTGAGGCTCGGTAACAGGCGCCTGGTGTCTGCCGAGGGTGTCTGAGATTTCCTGCTCGCCTGCCTGAGTCTTGTCGGCTGAGCCTGCCCGGACGGATGAACAGGCTGCAGGGGTGGATGTTCCCACAGCTAATCTCAGGACAGAGCTCCCCACCTCACCCCCCTGTACCCCTCACTCCCACGGTTCTGCTCTCTGGGGTTTCAGTTACCTGTGGTCCACTCTGGTCCAAAAACATTAAGTGGAAAATTCCAAAAATACACTATTCCTAAGGTTTGAACTGTGTGCCATTCTGAGGAGCACAATGACACCTCGCGCTGCCCCACCTGGGGTGCGAATCGTCATCCCTTTGTCCAGTGAACCCACGCCGTCTGCACCACCACACTTCAGTCACTCAGCGGCCGTCTGGGCTACCAGCTGCCAGATCCCTGGTGGCAGAACTGCACGCTCGAGTTCGGGGCGCCCTGACTTTCCTTACCAACGGCCCCAAAGCCATTTACATAACTTTTATCACAGCTCACTGTTGTAAGTGTCCATTTTATTATTGAGTTGTTGCTGCTAATCTCTCGCCGTGCCCATCTCTACGGCGAACTTTACCGCAGGTATGCGCACACAGGTTCAGACCCGCCCCAGCTTCAGGCACCTACAGGGGTCTGGCAGCGCACGCACTGAGGATGGGGGACGCACTGAGGATGGGGGACGCTGCGCAGGCGTCCCGTCCTCACCGAGTCGAACAGGGTCCGGACCTCCCCCCGATTCTGCTTCACTCCCTCCTATGTAGGTTTAGCAATAAGTTTAACCAGTTTCTTTGTTATTAATTCTTCCTTAATCACATTTGTTTCTCTTATAATTTTTCTTCTCAGGATACATCACCTAATGATATATCTAATTATTTCATACAGAACCTACACAGTAACACTTGAGGTGGAGAGCTTCTAAACTGTCTCCACTGTGCCCCACGGATTCTTCCCAAACTGACCTAATTTCACCTAAACAAAGTGTATGAACCACGCCCTCCAGTCTGGTCATGTCAGCTTCCTCAATGCTCTCCAAATGTGCACGACTCAGGCCACAACCCAACGCCTAAACTTTTTCTTACTCTGTTTACTGTACTTTTTAATGCGCTCTCTGCCTATTCAGTGATTTACAGCTCAAGGTCAGAGAACAAATTCCAACCATACCCTTTTTTGCTATTTACATAGCCAAAGGCAGGCTTGGGGTAGGGATGGGAAATCGCCCAAACCAGCTACCCAATTGAGCTAAGAGAGGCTAAATATTCAGAGATTCTATAAATTTTCAAGATCTACGTGGATGTCAGATTTCTAATAATACTAGTTACACTGATCTTCCCTTGTAATACTTGTCATAGTGCCCCAGAAATCCCAATCAGAATCGGGCCTTAGTAACACATGTCAACACCTCCCGCTACCAATGCAGAAACCGGAGCACAGAACAGTTGCTGCTCGTCTAGGGTCACGTGAATGAGCCTAAAATTTTGATTCCACTTCCAGAATTTTCTTCGCTCAAATTTAACACTGTTTCATAGTCCAATTGGCCCTAACTGGGATACCTGATTTCATATTCTTTTATTAACCTTTGTTTCACATGCTTATCATTTCTTAGTTCAAATTTATAAGCATTAATGAACTTGTTAACAAAGCTATTTTACACCAATAACAAACGTTAACACTGTTAGCTATAAGCATCCCTCACTATAAACCCTTGCTCAGTGTCTGCTATGATGACTTGCAAAATGTTTTACTCAAAATTCGTTATCTGGATCAACAACTGTTTTATGCACCTTTGTACTCAGCTAGTGACAAATGTTTCAATCCAGATGATGGAGCATATGTGTCCCTACCTCAGCTGCTCTCATAGGAGCACGTCTCATGTCACAATATTTCAAATGTGTTCTATGCATTATTGCTCCCGTTTTCCTTGTATTAGGCGAATTTATCTTCCAAGGGGAAAAGGCTGTGAAGAAACCAGGTGAGACACAGAGGCCTAGAAAGTCCACACAGCAGCAGCTGCCAGTGAAAAAGCGCCCTAAGAAACTGAGTGCAGAAAAGGCATGGCTGTGCACACCTCTCCGATTCACATGGCCGTGGCTGGGTTACATGTGGAAAAAGAAAGAAAACTTACAAAAATATTCTTGGATCTGAAAAGCTTCACCGGGTAAATTGAGAACGAATGATTTTGAAGAACTAAAGAAAATCATTATGTGATAGGCTAATGGCCATCGTTAGTGTGTGAAATATTTCATCATTACACAGAATCCTTGGATGGTTATGTTATGGAGTCCAACGACAGAGGTACCGACTAGCCAACGCCCCCTTTGTTCTGGTGCCTTTAAAAGCCCTGGGCACCGCTCAGCAGCAAGTCACTGGGACCACGCTCCCTACCGGCTCCCTACCGTGCGGCAGACGAGTAAAGTTTTCCCTCTACACACTCGTTCAGTTTCCCCGTGAAACAGTATTTCAGTGCTCATTTATATTTGGAGAAACTGCTGAGGGATTCTGGGTATGATTATTGTTTCTCCCATTTCAAACTTAAAAATATACTGGCTTCACATCTAGCTTAGACAAGGACAGTGAGAGACAACTGTATTTTCACGAAACCGAGTCCTTTTTGGAATCGTGGTGTTCGGACTGCGGTCCCTGGGTCGGCAATGCCAGTATCACCGGCGGGCTGGCTGGAAATGTTGCTCCTTGGCTTCTGCTCAAGATCCTGAACCAGAATCTGTATTTTAACAGGACCCCCAAGTGACCTGTGTGCACATTAAGTTGAGAAGCTCTTCTAGACTGGAAAATGGCCACACGAATTTTTTTTAAGTAAAAATCGTTACAGTGGATAGCTTGATAAAGAATTAGAGACTTTCCCTAGAGAAGAATGTTATCAACCTTACTGAAGGTTATAAGGCAGGAGGCACAGACTTATTCTATGAAATTTCAGATGGCAGATCTAAGTAAGACTACTGGGTAACTGATACAAAGTCAAATTTCAGCGAAACACGAAATACATTCCCTAACTGTTAGAGCTGTGCCACACGGAAGCGTCCTCACAGTTCCCTCGGTTGACAGGTGTCGTCTATCATGTGCCAACACGTGCTAGATTTCGGGATTCTAGTAAGGAATACGATCCTGCCCTCCTGTTGCTCACCCTCTAAGGGGAGAGAAAAGCAAACAAACACCACCAATTTCAGGGTCTAATATGTACTCTGACGGAAGGAAACAGGCTTTTGGGACAGAGAGGTAGGTAGGAGTCAAGGGTATGAGGCTAATACGAGACAGAAAGTCTCTCTGAAGAGGTGATTATAGGCCGAGACCTGAGACACAGAAGCAGCCTCTGCAAAGGGCAACGGCAGGTGCAAATGCCCTGTAAGTGCGAAGTGTTCCGAGAACGGTAAGGAGGCAGTGCAGCTGGAGGACAGGAACAGGAGATCAGAGAGAGATGCAGGCAGCACCCACACGACGTAGGGCGACCGTTCTCCTCATCGACCTTGATAGCACATCGGACCAGCTGTGTCGGAAAGCCCTTGGTGGGGCCCAGGCATCAGTATTTGCTCTCTCAATCTGTTTCACTACTTCTCCAGACGACACCAAGGTGCTGCCTGGGAGGCTGCTAGGCTACGATAGGGAATTCGGATTTTATTTTTAATATAAGAGTAAGCCCACTGAAAAGAGTTAAGAAACTAGTAGGGATTGCTTTTTAAATGATCACTCTGGTGGTTAGCGGAAGAAGCAGAGGATCAACAATAGAAAATGTCTCAATCCTCAAAGTTTTAAGAGGCTGAATGAGCATTTATCAGGAAAGACACCTGAGCGGAGGCTTGGCCACTAGGTGGTGACAGCCAGTGTGAGAGTCCCGTGTTTCACACACGCCAAACAGCCGGGACAGTCAGAGCACAGGGAAAAGCAAACCTCCCCAAGAGAGAATAATCTCAAGTGTAAAATGCTCCAAAATCACTTTATCAACCTATAACCTATGAGTTATTTGACTAAATAGTTTATTTACACCCTTACATTTTCACCACTATGGAAATTATGAAGCTCAAGATTTATTCTTTCAACATGTCAAACAAAGAGAATTCTATTTACAACTTAAAGATGTTATTTCAACCGACCTAAAAGACAGCCTGCAAAGCCCCGTATTTTCAGTTACGGTAACAAGTCCAAAGGAAAGCTGAAGCTGCCTTTAGCCCACCTGGAATAAATGTATTGTTCCTTTCGAATGAAATGTGGATAATAATAAATTGATGTAGAAATACAACAATAAAGACTATTCTAGTTAAAAATATTTATACTTGAAAACTGAATTATGCAATTGCATCAACCAGGGAACTATTTTCAAGTAATGCTCTTTACCTTTTAACATAAAGTCTGCACAGTGCCCTGCAGTTTACCCTGAGCTCTTTCACTTGCCAGCCTTCTCGCCACTTTCCCCAGTGTGAGGGTGACAGGTGAGTCACACCTCCGTGGTGCTGCCTTTCCAAAAGGAGAAAGTGCAACAGATCTATTGCCAGTGTCCCTACCAAATGTGGGACACTCTGACCGGTTCCACCCGTCTCAATGACCTCACCCATTTGGTCCCTCTAGGCACGAGGAGTTTGCATGGCACCAACAAAAAAAAATTAGTGTGGAGTCATTTTTAGGCCTAGCTGGTTAGCTGTGCAATGATGTAAATGATGACATTCCTGATACTTTTATGGTAAACTGGAATCTTTAGTAAAGTTATGATATTATCCCAAACAAAGCATAACTATTAGGAAAATCAGCACAGTCAAAGCATTTAACATTTAAGCTCAATATGCCTTTAAGTTTAATATTTAAATTCAACGGTTCTGAAAAGGAACAATTACCTTTCAAGAGATGATTCAGGTCCATCGTGTCATTTAAGGCTTTCTGTTTGTGCCTGCGGTCTGCACTGGAATCCAACACTGGGGACTTTGGGGTGAGATCGGCCCCATGTTTTTCTTTTCCTTTTTTGGCCGATTTCAAATTATTTTTTAAATCCCCAACATTTCCATACACTTCCTGACTCACGTTTTCTTGCCTTTTAATTTTTACTTTCTGATCGTTTGATGCGCCGAGTTCAAAAGACTGAACAGGGCTGATGTCCGGGGTCGATAAAGGAGTGACATCCGTCACAGTGTCTTCAGATTCCTCGGTGTGGTCACCGACTTTTGGTTTAGTACTTGAAGGCTGTGTTCCTGCTGACGGCACTCCCGATTTAGATTTCTGTTTTGGTGACGAGTGGGTTACATGTGAGAGAGGTTTCTTTGATGATGGAGATGAATCAGATGTACAATTATCAGAGTCTGCATCTGAAGAATCTGTGCTTGACTGTGAAGTTGAGGAGGACAAAGAGGAAGAGGAACTCCTTTTGGAATACTTTCCACTTAGGCCTTTTTGAACCTGACCAGAGGGTTTGGCTGCCTTGGACCGGACGTGATGTCTTCTCCCATCATCGCTGCTTTCCTCTCCGTCTGTACAGTAATCATCTCCACCTTCTTTTACAGTTTTGGGAGTTCTACTGGGAATGGTCAAGTGTATTTTACGTCCTGTTGTAGCATCACTCAATTTCTTTGATCTTGAAGGAGTGGTCAACAATAAAGAATTTCTGGTTTGTGTATTATCATTTTCTATTACGTGTTCTTTTGGAGGAATTATCACTTGTCTTTCATTTCCTTTCTCAGTAAGATAATTTTCATTTCTTTGCGTTC
Organism: Trachops cirrhosus; assembly: GCA_028533065.1. NCBI lineage: Eukaryota > Metazoa > Chordata > Mammalia > Chiroptera > Phyllostomidae > Trachops > Trachops cirrhosus. Next base: position 77,266,956 of record CM052548.1, on the reverse strand, counting down.
TAAATTTTGAGTTTACATTTTCTCTATCTTTGCCTATTGTCTCTTTAGGGCTATCGTCTTGCTTGTCAAAAACTGAGTTACTTTCACTTTCCTTTGTATCCTCAAAGTCACTGTCAAAGAAAGAATGGTCCACTTCACCTTCTGATATATCTCCGAACTGATCCATGATGGCAAAAATATATCTAAAAAAGGAGAAAAATGTAACCATCAGACGAAAAAGTAATTTTAAGGTACTCTTTATTTCTGTATAGTAATTCAGTCTTCCCAAACTGAGAGGTTTGGTTAATATATTAAGAGAAATGTGGCCCCCCCAAAACCCCACCAAAACCCAGCAACTCAGAGAAGTGACAATGGGGCGACAGGAGCTCTTCCAAGTTGGGTCAATGATTTGAAAAACAGGTCCAATAGCTCAGTTCACAAGGAAATCAAAACAGATCGTGGAGGCAGGGATATCAGAGACATGGATACTTAGATGAACCCTAGGGAAAATCTGCCTTCCATAAATTACGTACAGTTCGAGTGCAGAATAAGAAAGGATGGTGTTAACACCAGCACAAACACATTATTTCAGTGAGAGCCTTCAACGCAGATGGGCAAACATCCTATTTTAGTGCTTGGCTCTGCCCTGTTCTGCTCCTTCACTGGGGGTATTGCAGCAGCGACAGAAAGCAGGGTTCCCATGAGAGAGAAAAGCTGCCTCTGTCCTCCTTAAAGGGAAACTACAACTCTCAGGCCCAGCCACGGGCTATCCAGGCAGCTCGGGCAAACCTGAGCTAACCTGATTAAAAATTTAATCACTACCCGGGACGTAACCGCGTGCGGAAGATGACAAGGAAGAGTCCGCAGGTCTTGCTGTGTTAAAGGGAGTCTAACAGAAGAGATTTGATAGCAAACGGGCTGTCTAAAGTTAAAAAATGAAAGCGTATTATTTAGACAGAGTTAACTATTGGGAGAAATACATAAAAATGTTCAAAGTAGGTGCCTCTAGCATAGTGCAGAAACCACTGTTTTGGTTAAAGACCTTAAATTACCAGCTTACTGCGTGATTTAAAAGTATTTTAATAATTTGTACCATTGAAATTAAATTAGAAATTTCTTTCTCATTGGTCTTAGCAGCAGTGCCACAATCTATTACTAATAATCTTGAATTCAGAGTGTAACCTCTAATATGTTCTCCACCAAAGAATTCATTAATTAAAAAAAATCAGGACAGCTGATTCCATTTCTGAGAGGGGGCAGGGGGACTCAAGAAGCGCCTAGAACATCTTACTGGTGTCAGAAAGCACAATATTCAAACATGCCTGAGTTAGTGGGAATAAAACAAAGGACTCCGTTTCAAAGGGGCTCTCACTGTTCAAGCTGGAGATTTAGCACTGAAAAACAAGAAACAAAGCATATGTAAAAAGAATACATAATTCTATGGGAAGAAATTGTCCAAACTGATATTCAAAAGGGGCAAATAGTATGAGTTACATTAAAAGAAAGCAATATACAAATTCCCAATAATAACATATAGGTAACAAGCCAATTATGTGTTCATTATATCCAATTTGGTTAATTTCATTATATCCAATCAAGCAATAAAAAATTATGTTATCTGTATCCTAAATCAGCCATGATACTCTGCAGCTTTTAATTATCTAAGTGACCCTGCACCTTATAAAAACAAGCATGAATATGATTTTAAAATCAACCAAAACTTGTATTATTAATACTAACGTGGTAAGTTCAAAAAGATAGAGTAAAGTATATGGGGTAGTACATTTTATCATCATTGGATCATTTGTCTGCCTACGTTTGAAAGAATTTAAGAGATTCTGACATATTAAACTTATAAAGGAATCTGATTAAATCAGTAAGTTTAGACTTATTAGGTTTATACACAACATCTAAGTACTTAGGAAGAGTTTATTAGGTCTGTTAAGTGTGACTTCTCAGATGTTTGAGGAAGAAAATCAAATACTGTATACTAAAATTGTAATTGTGCTGTTAATGAAACAAATTTGCAAATGGAGTACAATGTTCAAGGAAATTTAAACTAAGTGAAAATTAAAGCACAAGTGAGTTTTAAAATTCTAACATGATTACATTTAAACTGAGATGTGTTAAGTAAATCTTAAATATTTAAGAAAAATTAGATTATAAAACCTATACCTAATAAATATTAAAATACAAAAAATATTACCTCCCATAACATCGATTAACACCCTTTTTATGTTTTAAAATCCAAAGTGACAGAAGAAAAGCTCTTCCCAAAATCCTGAAAAAAAGATGTCTAATAAGGTTTTAGGTATAATATCTACCCATACAGAAATCAAAGTCTACTCTCTCAAGTAGTAATTTATAAAAGCTGAAACTTGTCTCTTAAAGACATTTGGCAATTAACTTTTAGAGCCACACAGAGGATTGAGTGCCAACCTGCAAACCGAAAGGTCGCCGGTTCGGTTCCTACTCTGGGCACAAGCCTGGGTTGCAGGCTAGGCCTCCAGCTGGAGGCGTGCAAGAGGCAACTGATTGATGTATCTCTCACACATCGATGTTTCTCTCCCTCTCTCTTCTCCCTCCCTTCCCCTCTCTCTGAAAAGCCCTTGCGGGGAGAGGAGGGATAAGGGTGGGAAAGAGGCGTCAAGGAGAAGGATGGGAACCTGGGTGGAGGGCTGTGATTGCAGTCATCACCAACGTGGAGAGTCTGCCCGACAGTTACCAGCCCAACTCTGCCCACCCAAGCTCACAAAGGAAAACAACAAATCTGTTAAATGGCCACTACCATTAAATTCCCAAAAGAATTTAACGCCCACTGTCATTAAATTCCCAAAAGAGCGATCCTTTTTTTTGGTCAGATAATTCATCCTGCAATCCAAAGAGTCAAGAGCTGAAATAAAAAAGAGTCATCATTGTTTTTTCCTTTCTCACTTTGTTTCATGGCTAAGAATATCTTTCAAATTAAATTTTTTAGAAGTTTCTTCAATTTTAAAAGTGAACGGTTTCATAACACACCCCAGAGCTTCCAGAACGAAGCAGTTAGTTCCGGGAGCTACAGTGAAGAGTCTAAACTGTAAATCGTGATCAAGGATTTTCAGGACGGAACGTATTCAGGGACTGGCAGGACTGACACGAAAACAGACTGTAGAGTTGTTACTTGTAGTTTGAGGCAGAACTTACTCCAGCAGATGCAGTGGATTAGAAAGCCGTCTTGAGCTTAACATGAGGACTGCTCAAATATGAACTGGGGCTACCTTCTTTTTCTTTTTAATCCTCTCCCAAGGATACGTTTACTGAGTTTTTAGAGATCGGCAGGGAGAGAGGGGAGACAGCGTTGTGAGAGAGAAGCATCAACGTGTTGCCCCCTGCACGTGCCCAGACGGGGTGTGGAACCCAACAAACACCTTTTGGTGTGTGTGTGTGGGGCGGGGGGCGGTGCTCCAACCAACTGAGTCACCAGGCCAGGGCTGGACCGGGCTACTTTCCCAGAGCAGGAGCCATGGCTCGCTAGAGGAAGCTGGAGAAAAGGCTGCATGTCCCCTGGCTGGGCTGCTGCAGAGGGCACTCACGCATTAGGAGGACATGCTCTTTCCCAGCCCCAAGATTATATGAACTAGGTCTAAATCCCCAAACCCAAAGGTTACATAACTCTTTGAAATCCCTGTTTTTCACAGTTAACAGGCCCTGCCTTGCCATCTCCTTGCCGGACTGGGAACCCCTGATAGCTACCTCATCACTAAGTCTCATAGCGCCTAAAGTTGGATCTGACAAATATATTACTAAGAATGTTTATCCCATGGAGTTTGAGACGTAAGACTGAGCCTGGTTCTGCTCTTTGACAGCTATGTCCTAAGAGTCACCTCTTTTCCCTGAGCTCGTTTCCTTGATACTTTCCCTCCGTCGTCGTACCTCCCCTCCCCCTACCACACTGTCCCCTTATCTGCATTGACACACGGTGCCTGTAGTTCCCAACAGCTGTACCCTCCCTAGCTGGTCACAGTTCAGGAGAGGTGGTGCGTAGCCCAGCGCCAGGGAAACTTTACCGGTTTAAATTTGGATTGATAATATCCAACAGGTATGCTTATTTTAAGGATTTCAACGCTCAGATGATTTCACTTAATTCACGGAAAAATTATCCAACAATCCCACCCACTAAGCAATCCTTCCCATAATATTTACTTCAACGTTAGTGAGATTCAATTTATATTAGAGCATAATAAACATACGGGCTTAACACAGCAACGATTCTCTTTACAGCATACTGGGAAATGGTAAACATTCAATGGTAGTTCATCAGGCCTGAATAACGCTTAAGTGGCGCTCAGTGAAGACAAGTGTTTGCCAAAGCTCCCTGGGACACGCCCCATCAGCTCCGCTCCTGCAGCGTCCGAGGCTTTCCAGATTCATCGGGAAAGCGCACAGATCAGAACTGGCATTTTTCAAACTGTCATTCTGTCCCTTGACTTAAATTTCTGCAGTTAGCTATATAACATGGTCCAAAGAAGTTAACCGATTAGGCACACGAAAATCTAGGCCCCCAGTAAACATCTGCGTCTCAGGAACGGAGGTTCAGACCCCCAACCCCTCCCGTTCCCGCCAGGTGGCGGGAAGAAAACTGACAGCACCCCCTCCCACCTCAGGGTTCAGGTTCAAGTCCGCGGGGGTGGGCGGTGGTGACCTGCGCCCGGCTCCTGGTCGCTGCCACTTCCTAATTCAGAGCTGCCTCGGACCCTCACGCCGCCCCGAAGGCGCCTTGAGGACAGGCCGTGCCCACCGGGGCTGGGGGTGCGGGCGGCGCCGGGGCTCGCGTCTCGGACTCCTCCGTTGCGGTTACGCCCGCCGCCCGAGGGGCTGGCCGGGCGCCTGCTCCCCTCCCGCGCGCTTCCTTATACGGACCCTGAGTGCTCGCCGCTGCCCCGGCTCCGGAGAGAGGAAACGGATCCCGAACGGAGAGGAAGCAGGAAAAAGCTCGCTCCGCGCCGCTCGCCGGAGTGCCGAAGGCCGCCTCGTGCGCACGCGCCGGCGCGCTTCCGGGGCGGAGAAAGCGGAAGGAGGGGGCGGAGCTGAAGGGGCCCGTGGGCGAGCGTCGCGGGAATCGGGCGGGGGTCGAACCTCGGCGCTGCGCGGCTCTTGGCGGGCCTCATAGAACGCGGAGGGCTCCGGCGGCCTAGAGGGGCTCCACGGGCCCCGCCCGCTCGGGTGGGGAGCGGGAGGCCGTGCCCGCAGCTCTCAGTGGAAGGAGCACGTGCAGGAGGCATTGTCCTCCGGAGATGCCCAGTATTTCGTCCAGGTCTTACAGCTACGGTTCCCGCTACGAAGGGGAATGGTGGTGGGGCTAGTTGTTGTGTGCCAATTTGATGGGGAAAGGTACTTTGGTTTTCTTCTACTTACCAAAACAGCATCAGTAACAATAAAAATGGGGCGGCTGTGTCTTTGTGATTGTTCATATCAGCAGGTTGCAGTTCAGACAGCTAGTTCTCTGGTCCAGGGGCTGGTGACACATGAGAAACCCTCTTACTAGTGGCAATCGAGGTGGGTTGTTCAAACAATCTAAGAGAAAAATGATCTCTGTAGAATACATGGAATGCCATGATTTTTTGATTTTGAATTAACAGGCACAAAGCACGGGTGGGGGGGCGGTGCAGAATAATGGTGCCCCAAAGATGTCCTCCTCCTAACCCCCAGAACCTGTGAATATGCTACTTTAAATGGTAGAAGGGACTTTGCTATGTGATTGAGGATGTTGAGATGGGGAAATGAACCTGGATTATCCAGGTGGGCCTTAGGGGAAGCAAGAAAGTCAGTAATCAAAGTCAGTAATAGGAGTCCTGGCCATAGAAGCAACAGGTAAGTACAGCATGGTGCTTACTGTAGTAACATGGTGACTATATTGTATATTTGAAAGTTGGAAGAGAGTAAAAATTCTGTGAAGTAGGGGATGCTCACTTGACTCATTGTGGTGACTCTTGTAATATACACATATTCTGTTGTACACCCTAAGCATATACAACATTGTATGTCAATTACATCTCAATAAAACTGGAACAAATTTCTTAAAAAATGTGAGTTAAGAAAAAAAACACAGCAAGAGATCAGAGTAACGTAAGGGGCTGTGAACCAAAGAAAGCAGGCACCCGTGGAAGCTGGCAAAGGGAAGAAAGGGACTCTGTCTGAAACCTCCAAAAGGAAGACCATGCCAAGACCTTGGGTTTAGACTTTTGACCTCCAGAACAGTAAGAGAATAGATGTGTTGTTTTAAACCACTAGGTTTGTACTAATCTGTTATAGCAGGAATAGTAAACTAATATAACAGGTACTCAATAAATTTTTTTTACATGACAGTGCAAAGAAAAGAATTAAGGGCTAGCCGTATCCTAGGGACTCTCGCTAAGGAAATGGCTCTGGTTTCATTCTTCACAATGCATCTCGTATGTGGTTGTCACTACCAGCAAGTACAGAGAATCATTTCTTTGTTCTTTTTGTAGGCTAAAAGGAAGGATTTCACTTAATTCTGCCTGATAAAACTATGCTGTCCCCATTTCTCAGGGATGGTTTTCTACTCTGTGGTTAGAATTTATTACACAAAGGGGTTGAATAGACATTTCTCCAAAGAAGCTACACAAATGGCCAATAAGCACATGAAAAGATGCTCAACATCACTACTCACTAGGGAAATGCAAATTAAAACCATGAGATGCCACTTCACAAACATTAGGGTGGCAAATGTAACAAATTAACAAGGGTTGACAAAGATGTGAAGAGATCGGAACCCATGGTAATTGTTGATGGAAATGTAAAACGGTGTGGCCACTGAATAGAACTGGAAGTCCCTCAGAAAAATGGGACATAGAATTACCATATGACCCAGCAATTTTGCTTCTGGGTATGTACCCTAAAGAACAGAGTCTCACGCATATATTTGTATCACCATGTCCTTAACAAGCATGATTCTCAATGAGCATAGCCCTGGTTGCTGCAGCTTCTCCCTCAGCAGTTGCTGCTCCATCTGGCACTGTCATATTATGGAGACGACTTCTGTCCTTAAACCCCATGAACCAACCTCTGCCAGCTTCAGACTTTCCTTCCGTGGCTTCCTCATCCCATTTACCCTTCACAGTATTGAAGAGTTAGGCCCCTGCTGTGGATTGGGCTTTGGCTTACTTGGGGTTAGTCTGATCTTCTATCCAAACCACTAAAGCTTCCTCCATATCAGCAATAACGCTGTTTTACTTTCTAACAGTTTTAGTTGCCTTCAAGGATTTTTCCTTTGCATTCACAACTTGGTTGACTGGCACAAGGTGCCTAGCTTTCAGCTTATCTCAGCTTCCACATGCCTTGCTCACTAAGCTCGATATTTCTAGCGTTTGATTCAAAGTGCGAGACATGCTACTCTTCCTTTCACTTGAACACTTAGAGGCCATCAGAGGGTTATCGATTGTCCCAATGTCGATGTTACGTGTGAGGGGAAGCCGAAGGGTGGGGAGAGAAAGAGAGAGAGAGACACACAGAGACAGGGAGAGAGAGAGAGATGGGAATGGCCAGTCAGTGGAACAGAGAGCAATGTTTATTGATTAACTTTGCCATCTTATGTGGGTGTGGTGCGTGGCATTCCCCCCCCAAACAATACAGTAGTAGTATCAAAGATCACAAAACACCATAAAAATATAATAATAATGGAAAAGTTAGAAATAGTGCAGGAAATACCAAAACGTCACACAAAGTGAGCAAATGATGGAACATAGCACTGATAGACTTGCTGGACACAAGGTTGCCACAAGCCTTCCACCTGTAAAAAGTACACCCTCTGTGAAGTGCAGTAAAATGAGGCATGGCTGCACTAATATGAACGCCACGGCATAAGTCATACGTGCCCCAAAATTTTGTTGAGATTTATCTTCCTCTTAGAAATGCTGCATTATGTTTCCTCTAATCTTTAGCCAACTACTATTTGCTTTTAAAATATTTTATGATTTATTTTTGAAGTTTGGCCACACATCTATATTTTTTGTAAACCACACTTTGCTTGAAAGTTACAGGAAAGAAAGAGGGGGATTAACTGACCTGTTAGGGTCTTACAGTGAATAAGGAGAAGAAACAAGCATGATATCTAGACCTTTTGACTCACATTAACATCTTTATTCACAATGTTTCCCAAAGTGGTCAAGGTCAAATACTGTGGTTTTCTCTCTAATCCTGTAGCTACTTCCAGGGCGGGCCAGGGTTTAAGGAGAAATACACAGGTGAAGAGGGAGATGGTCATATATTTTGCCAGAGGTCGTGCTGTCTACTTATCTACACTGCCTAATATTTTACATGCCATTTTTCCACTTAATTTGTCTTTATAATATCCCAATGAGTTAAGACAGATGCCATTCCTCTTTTGTGAGAGGATAATGAAGCTAGCCTACGGAATATTCAATTATTGCCTGTCAAATGTGCTGGCTTTAAGGAATATAAACGAGGCTTCCCTACCTAATTTGCTTTTTAACCCTTAGACCTGAAAGGACGCAATGCTGACCTCTGGGAAGGAACCCATGGACTCTAATGTAAATGCCTGACTTCTGGCGTCATCTCCCGTGGCGCCTGCTGGTCCTAGTCTCTCCCTTGTGCTCCCTTGTCTGGCCTGGCTCCTGTGCTCCTCAAACCTTGCACAGGACAGGGGCCCAGTGCTCTTTGTGAAGAGAGTCTTTGAAGTGTCAGTGCTGACTTAGCAGCAAAACGGCGTACGCTTTAAGGAAGTTTGCCGACCATGACTGTACATTTCTCCAGCTCTGCATTATTTTTTGGGAACAATATACTGGTGTGTTGGAAAGATTAGGGTCTTAAGAGTTGCAGACCAGGGCTCTTAATAAAAGAAAGACCAATTTGCACTTTACTTGTTGAAGTTATACTCACTCAGCACTCGTCAGCGGCCTGGCCAAAATACCACCAGCTCTACTCACAAAGCACCACGATGCAGTACTTTAAAGCAATGGAATACGTGTCTTAAGTTCAGGATTTAAACCTGTTTTTTTCTCCTCTGTAACATGGGATGAGTAAATGACAGATTTTTGGAAGCAACAGGGCACGGTGGTTAAATGCACAGCTCTAAAGCCAGACCGCGACATTTATTAGCTCTGAAATGTTGAGCAAGTTATTTGTTTTACCTTCTTTGCCGCAAGTTCCTCACGAGTAGATGGAGATAACGTTATCAGGGTTGCTGTGAAGTAGATAAAGCATGTCCAGTGCTTACAACAGCACCTGGCACTCGGAGTGTGCAGTTAGATACTGTTATTGTCAGCCACGGGCTTCAGTTGGAAAAGGTATAGAAAGCTCTCAACACACAGTCCTTGGCATATACATGAACAAAAAATTACAGATATGATTGTTGGTAGTAACACGCTACCCATGCTTTCCTTGAAATAATTTGGATTAGTGGGGTGCACTTTCAGGAGGGCTAGTTAAATGAATGTTAACTATTTTAGGGGCAAAAGGAAACCTTCAAGTTCAGTTACGCTGCTTTATTTATTTATTTATTTTTAAAAGGGGGGTTGAAGGCAAGGAGGACAGGATGTCATCAAGGCACGGCAAAGTCATGTCTGGCATAAGGCAGTTGTTATCTTCTTGTCTTTGACTTACAAGGTATAAGAAGTGTCAGGTGAATATTAATATTTAAAACAAAAAGTTTTTAAAAACGACACATGTAAATACATTTTATACAGATATATAAAATAACTCACTTATGTGCCATTTTGTTAGAACTAAATGTTAGGGACAATTTTTTAGACCTCTTACTCCCTCTCCCACTTGAATCTCTGCCACTTTGGGGAAATTAATTATGAAGACATGACTACACGGGTGGACTATGTATGTCTGTGGACACCAGTATTTCCTTTTTTGAATAATAACCTCTTAGACAATTCTTTGTTTTAAAAGAATAAATATGCACTCGATAATTTACTAATGTTGTGTATTTCTCTGTTGACATGAGGCATGATTGCTTAGAAAAACAATACAGTTACACTACTGAAAAATATTTTAATCCTTATTTTTCTTAACTATGCTTACTGGGAAGCAGGATATAACTCAATTTATTGGAAAACAACAGCGCCTTTAAACTAAAATTCATCTAGACTGCTGCAGGTAGAGAGCCCTGGGCTTTTGCTCACAAGTGTCTCCCATTTCCTTCTTTCTTTTTCACTGTTCCCCTCATCTGTTTATCAATATCCCTCCTTCCCTTTTACCCCTTCTCAGTTCTGGATTTGGTCTTTCTACGCTATCACCCTCCTTTCAAATAATCATTCATCTCTTTAGGATTCCTTATTTCCTTTAGAACTCCTTTATCCATTCAAGATACATCTGCTGCTTCACTGGTCTTAGTAGTAACTGTATTTCTCTAGCAGATTGCCATCCTCTCAGCAAGCATTGTCTGTATATTAACGCTGGGACTGTGATAGAAAATACTCTAAAAATTATTTGGACTACTTTCACTTGCGTGGGCAACAGCATTTGCATTGAATCCTTGGCAGTGGAATGTAGGGACTTGGAGCCAAAGTGTTGATGGCAGCTGGTACCCGCCTGGCACCAGGCCCACTTCTTCGGGCCTTGGCACAACTAGGAATTGCAGGCTTCATTTACTCCTCCACGTTTGTCTGATTCCTTCCCTGAGGCTGCCGGATGGGCAAGGCAAGGCTGTTAGAGGAAACTGTTGAAAGTGAGGATCAGGAATAGTTGCCCATTTAATCTAAGTAGCAGGTGAAAACCAGGCAGAAATTTGGGGGCCTGTAAGCGTGCAAGGAGGTTCCTTGTCAGAGATGAACGGAGAGCGAGGATTAAGGAATCACCTAAGCTCGAGAATTATAAATACTTCTGTCACCTGCAGCAAAATTTTCCATCCACAGTCGGTGTCCCGGCGGGACCCGGAGGCCCAGGCCGGAGCGGCTTCCGCAGCCAGTGGTCGCGCCCCCTCCCGGGCTGGCAGCGGAGGGTGAGACCCCTCCCCCGGGCTGCGGAGGGCGGGCACCTCCCAGCTGTCACTCACCCGACCGCCGCTCTCCGCCGCCGCCTAACTCGCACTTCGGGGCCGCCCCGCCCCCGCCCCCGCCCCGCCTCCGGCATCGCCTGCTGAAGTCACAACACTGCCCGGCTACCTGGACGCGCCCGGCGGCAGCTGCGGGCCCGGCGCCGGGTGGCGGCGCTGAGGGGTCGCCGAGAGGAGCTCGGCGGCGTCTGTCGGAGCCGTTCCCTCCGTGGGCCGCCGGCGAGGGCATGATCGCGGACTCCCTCTGCCTCCCCAGCGGCGGCGGGAGCGGCGAGGGCAGGAGGCGCCGCGCAGAGGCCACGGTCCAGGGCTGCGCCGGGGGACAGCGGGGCAGGAGATGTGCCTATCCTTAGCGGCCCAGGAAGCAGCATGCACCCCGATGCCACCGACAGCAGCGGCGCCGGCCTCAGCCCGGCGCCGGCCGTGGGCGCTCCAGGCCAGCGGCGGCCGAAGCCCCGGGAGGACGCGGTGGCTCCGAGGGGCCCTGGCGGCGGGAGCTGGCGGGTGCCAGTGGCCGTGGCCGCCCTCGCCGCGGTGTTCCTCTCCTACCTGGGGCCCGGCTGCTGGCAGGGGGCAGGAGGCGCGGGGCCGTGCGCCGCCCTGCTCAGCCTCGTCCTGTACCTGGGCTGCGCCTCGGCCGCCTTCCTGCTCGGGACCCTGTTCTCCCTCGTCTGCCGGAGCCGGCGAGCCCCGCCGCCCGACTTCGCCGCCGCCTGGAGACGGCTGGCCGAGGCCGCCTGCCGCCGGCCGGGGGTAAGTACCGGCCTCCCCCCTCCTCGCGCGCCCCGGCCTCGGCCTGGCCCGGCCCTGCGGGTCCCTGGTTCCCGCCGCCCGTTCTCGAGATCCGCTGGTCACGGCGGGGCCAGCCGAGAGGCACGGTGTTAGGCGGTGGAGTCGCTCCTCAGCCATCTTCAGCCACCACCGTGCTGGCCGAGCCACCATCCTAGTTCCCCGATGCTGCTTTGCGGCGGGCGAGTGCCAGGCAGCCGTGCACAGCGCTCCCTGGGCGCAGGCGCTGCACCCGGGGTCGGTCGTTATAGTGGATCTGCTAACCGTCCTCGGGGGAAGGTAACTTCAGGACATTTTATGGAGGAGGGAACTTGGCTTAGAGAGACCAGCGTGGCCCAGGCCACTCACCCAGCCCCTCACACCCGAGCTCGCGTGCGCCTGATACCACGACATCCTGGCCCCACCATGTTGAGAAGTAAGGCAGTCCCGGCTAGTTTCTGCGATTCGCCAAGCGGGGGTGGTGGTGGGGCGGGGTGCCAGAAATCACTGTAGTGTGCCAGGAAAGGAAGGCTGTCGCCTGTGAGGTGGGGAACAGTAGGGCGGTGCTTGGAGAATGTAGGAAAGAAGCAGTATCTTCAATGAGCTCTTTTCCTCCCTAGTGCCAAACCCCTACTTTCTCTGCCTCCCAGCTTCCGGCTCATACCCTTCAGCGAAATCGACTGTATCTTAGCCTGACACTCGCTGCCCGACTGTCATTAAACCGAAGTTGCCCAGGCACTTCGTGGTAGTGGCTCAACTTCCTAAGGATATTTGTTAGAGGGACCGTGACCCCCGCGGTGTTGTATTTGTCTGTGATAAGACGCGCTTGCTTCTTCGTAAGAATCATCACTGCTCTTCACCAAAAATACCCTTTCCTGAGCCTGCACGCAGCTCGGAGATAATGGCTGAAGAGTGGTGGGCCAGGCAGTCAGGCGTGCTCACTCTGTAGGCTGATCAACAGTTCAGTGCATTAAGAAAGAGAAACTTCTGTTTTCATAAGTAGTCTCAAAAATTAGTAATATTGATTTTTCTTAAAAACCTTCACTTAGCTGTCTATTTTCTCATGTCTAATGTAGCAAGAGTTGGTGAGCATGTGTATTTTCCGTCTTGCTTTTCTCAACAGTGATTTTTTTTAAAAAAAGGACCCCAAGATTTTAAAGTTGGTTTGTTGACCACTGATCAGTTATAAATAACCTTGCAATTCTTCAGAGTGTGGTGTAAGAAGTTGTAATTCGGTATGCATATTTATTGAGTATTTTGTACAAGCCAGAGATTAGTTTGGGAGCTGGGATTGAATCAGCGAGACACATGAATGCACATCTCTCTAGAGATTATATTCTTATGGGGGGGGACCAGACAGTGAGCAAATGAGATATTTTGGATAGTGATGAAGGCTGTGAAACGAAAAGTGGTTAAGATAAGTGGAGAAGAATGGCTTTGCGGTGAGTGGTGCTCATAGGCAGCTCGGTTGCTCTTTATAGGGGGAGAGACAATTTTTTGACGTCTGAGTGGCTCATTAATTGTTGGTTGTGACACCCATTAAAAAAAAAAGAGTGCCTAGTAAATGGGGACAGGAAGTGTGGAAGGCGAGGTCAGGGTCAAAGCTGTAGTGTTGCAGGCCACCTCTGAGGGTCTCATTTGTGGTTTACCACCCTGATACCTGGAAAACACCTTCTCCCAAACCTCCCGGCTCAGTTGCACTGCTGGGGGCGGTTAAACTTGGATAACCCAGAAAGCTGGTTTGTAGACGAATTAGAGAAAATGATACTTTAAAGGCGACAGTAAACTAACAGTGTATGTAATCGCTCACGTACATTGCCCGAAGATTTCAGGTACTAGAAAAGATGAAATATAATCTAAGGAAAGTAAATTGTTAGTCTTTTAGAACTTGGATTCTTATAATAGCCTCAAATAAGAAAATAAGTACACTAGGAAAGTTACTAAGTTATATCTTACTTAAAATTGAAATGCATATTAATCATCTACACTTCTTTTTTAAAATAGTACTGATGCCTTTAGTTGTGCTGTGTTTCTAAGAATATGTGTTGAAGGGTTTTAAAACAGGGTTCTTTTTATGAATGGAAGCAGAAGCACATGGTGTAGTATAAAATATCTGAAGTTCTGTGGGGGTAGAAGCTGGACCACTTAGGTCATCTAACATATGTGGAGGGGGAGGCTGCTTAGCACTAAACCAAATGGTGCCTCTTAAGATACAGTGACTTCTTTACTACAAGAAATTTTGGCTCAGCATGAAAAGATAATCCTCATTTTATTCTTTTTTTAAAAAATTGATTTGAGGGGGGGAGAGAGAGAAACATTAGTTTGTTCCACTTATTTATGTATTTGTTGGTTGATTCTTGTATGTGCCCTGACCTGGGATCAAACCCGTGACCTTGGCTTATCAGGATGATGCTCTGACCACCTGAGCTACAGAAGGTCCTCATTCATTTGTGTAGATTTGGATTATTCTAGTGTCAGCTAGATAAGACAGACAATGGGACTAATCCTTCAATCTGTCAGTCACTCTGTCCCTTCTTCCTTCCTTGTTTCTTTCTTCTTGACTTCCTTCTGTAGAGGAAAAATTGCATACGTTGTTCAAAGCTGGTAGCTAGAGAAGCCTGGACTAAAAGGGAAAAGGTGTTTTCATGTCTAGGAGAGTTCACATGCTTCTCCATGCTGTAGTTATTGGCTATAACTACATGCAGTTAGGCCCCATGATTGATACCTTTTGTTATCCCTTGCAGGTACCATATTATTTCAGGCAGAAATAATACGGTATTTTCAGCTACTAAGAAAACTTGTGTACGGTCAGAAAGACTGATACCAAAGTCTTGGCAGTTGATAACTGGGCCTCATTTTAGAAAAGCTTGCGTTGCTCGCAGGCCGCAGATGGAGGCTGCGACACTTTGGAGCTGGCCTTCTCCTCGCGTTAAAATCGTTAGCCCGCCTTTGCTGAGTGGGCTGTCGTAGTCTAAAGTCGTAGTTTGGTCTTGTGCCCGGCCAGTTACGGGTAACTCACCGGGACCAAGAGCCTGAGGTTCATTAGCCACAGTTACTTGACGCTAGGCAACAGCAAGAGAAATATGGTGAAAGCGAATCAATAGTTTAGAAAACTTATTCTCATTCCTGGGCCAGCATTACAAAGTGCATCTTTGTATAACGGGAAAAAGACTTGTGCTAACAGCGTATGGGAAACGGAGGTCTGCTGCCATGTTGAAGAAAACAGTGATGAGAGACTTCAGAGTTTAGGCAGGGAAGTTCAAGAAGTTCATCAAATCTCATTAATAAGAATTTACTTATTATCTGCTATATATTTGCTATTCTGATCTTGCCAGGTCTTTTTTTTTTCCTAGTTAATTGCTGAGTGCTGTGCTAGGGACGTAGTAGGCCGTTAGTAGATGGACTTTGCCTGAATGAGGGGATTATTGCCTGAGATGAGAACAAATTTAAGTCTGTCGTTGACGTTTTTGATTTGAGATTTCAATCCGTTTCCTAGAGAACGATCGGAGCCTTGCCACAGGAGTCACTAGGGCTTGCATAGCCGCTTTCTGGAGGTGCGAGGCGATGTTTTAGTGTTGGCAGTGGGAGGATTCTCAGATGAGCGAGTGCTCCCCGGGCCAGACTCTGGGGCGAGGGGATGGGGCCGATGGAGCAGACTGGATGGGAGGGCGGATGTTTGTAAGAGACGGTGAAAATGTTCACACAGCAATCCCCAGGTCCGCTTGGCTTGGGCAGGACTTCTAGAACTCCTAAATGAGTTCTTTTACTAATACAGAAGTTCTTTGAGTATAAAACAAAGTTAATTTGGTTACTTGAGGGGAAAAAAGGAGAAGAAATGGGAATCAGAGAGACTACACTCGGCCTCTTTGTAACTTCCCTTTATTATGCTAATGTGATAAACTAATCCTCAACCGTGGGATAATGGATAATGGCATAATGCACTTACTGTCTTCAGAGTGTGTGTTTGCAATTTAACTAGGGGATTTCAGGCAAGGTAGCTATCGAGAAAAATATTCTTGGGGAAGATGGCGTTTTGAGAATCCCTTAAATGATAGGATCCTATCTACGGTAACTCTTCCTGTGGTGTAAGGGCTGTTTTACTGCATTTTAAATTTATACTGTTTATAATATTTAAGTGTAATTTTTAATGTAGGTTGTATAATATGATTTTTTAAAAGTAGAAGCATATGAAAGGGTATCTAGTAGAAAAAAGTCTCTCTTCCATATAGCCCCTATTGATAGGTGCTATTTATTCTTTCAAATATATGTTATACTTATATAAGCAAATGCAAATGTGTATTCAAAAAAGTTTTTGATGCCTATAATTTCTTGATATATAAACAGTAATTACACACAAAGGAGAAATTATTTATTTTCTGTATCTTTATTATGAAGGAACTATTTCTTAAGGTTATAAACATAAGATGTAGTTATATATGAGTACCATATATAAGACATATACCATACATCTTTGAAGTCAGAAGATACATGATTAAATCGAGAACATAAAAAAAGTTAATCAAAACCAACATGTATCCCGAGAAAGGAAGAAAGTGTGCATTTGAATTCAGCGAAGCTGTCGGAAGGGTACAATATGTACTCTCGTAATTCGTACAAAAATAAGACAGACTACACCGAGCAAACCGGTATGGAGATGCCATGCGTGTACCACTTGGGGTCTGAGTCGCCACGCCTGTGAGTTGTGAGACGACTCAGACTCAGAGCAGCTCGGATTGGAAAGCGGTTTTGGCCCCATCCCAGAAACCCTCAGCTGAGAAAGCAGAATTGGACTTTTCTCCGTCTGTAGGTATGGCAGCTCACTCATTACCATTAGTCCTCAGTACAGACGGGTTCAAGGATCTTTTCAAGAGTGTCCTAACACTGTCTTCAAACAATAAAATCAGCCCCAAACCGAAGGGTCCTCCTGTTTATTTACAGATGGGAAGACGGAAGTCTCCAAACTGGAATGTTCCAGTTGGAGCCTTTATTTCTCACACTCTTGAATCTTAGGCCGCTTTTGTTTTGGGTGCATGCTGTGATGTCACCTAGTAATTGAATGCTGCCTTCTTACTTCCCAACCTTATCATTTGGGGAATAGGAAGTGCCCTAGATTCCTTAAAATGTGTGAGTCCTAGTCATTGTATTGTACTAAAAGGTGACTCAGCAAGTTCGGTGCTGAGGGTTCAGGCTTTAGCAAATGAATAGTTTCTGTGGAAGGCTGATTAAAATGATGGTATATAAACTTTTTTTGGTTAAATTGCAGCTTTGCTTTTGAAAGAAAAACATTGCAAACTAGGGAATTTATGTTGCAACCCTTCACTGTTAGGTCACTTTCCAAACTAGGGTTGGTCGGTTGGGTGATGGTGAGGGGTAGACAGCTCTCCCCAGGGATCACTTCCTGGATGTGCTGGGGGTCAGGGCCTGGGCCCAGTCGCTCCTTGGCACATCTTGCTTTAGCCCTGGGCTGTGTGCTTATGTGGAGCTTTCCAGAAAGCCTAGTGGGGTTGGTTATATTTCGCTGGGCTTGTCAGCTCAGGTGCTGCCTTTTCTTTTTCTTTTTTTTTTTAAGTGTTTATTTATTTATTTTGGGGAAAGGAGGGAGAAGGAGAGGGAGAGAAACATCGATGTGTGAGAGAAACATTGCTCCATTGCCCAACCCACTGAGCCGCACCGGTCAGGGTCCAGGTGCTGCTTTGGGAGAATGTAGTTAGGAGTGTGAGGTGTGTCCACTCTGCCCCTGGGGCTGGCCAGTGCCTGTCGGTCCCTCTAGGCACTGGTCAGTCTGGGTGCATTTGTCAGCCACCCCGGGTTTCCACGTGTGAATCGCCACAAGCTGGATGTCGAGAGCAGTGAGCACAGCGGCTCCAGGCAAAGGCCTCTGAGGCCAAGACAAAGTGGAGTGAATTGCGCATTGACACGTGAACTTGCTTAGGCCACTAGCATCTTTCCATAAGCTTTCAATTTTAGTGTAGACTACACGTCTTGGAGAATGAGACACAGTTTTACAAATACTCCCTTGTAAACTCAAACCTGAATTTCTGTAGTTCTCTCCCACCTGCACGAGTGAGTTTATATTAATAGTACTAACCAAAACTTGGTGGGTGTTTGCTCCTCCGCTCACACAGGGCCTCATTTGCCGGTGCCCCTAACTCCACCCACCCCGCCTCCATTTCTAGGAGTCCTCAGGCAATGATGTCTCCTGTGTTAGTGAACAAGCTCACTTAGTTCTTCCACTTCCGTGCCTGCTGAAACCATTGCCACCGTGTGAAAAAGTCCACCTGTTGTCTCAGGGCCCTGAAGCTGGACAGCCAGGAGTGCTTGGTCCTCCGGCTTTTTTCTGAGCCAAAGCCACAGCACGGGCTTTACAGAAGCTGGGAGCGTTGGCTTGTGTCTCTAGTTTGGGCAAGATTTTTTTTTTTAAACCTTGTTAAAGAAGCTGCTGGGCTTCTGCCTTTGTTTGCTTCTGCGGGTAGGACAGCCCTTCCCTTTTGTCCGTGGTTCCTCCCCACCTGCCCTGGAGCAGTCCCTGAGGTCAAGCTAGGGCTTTCTCTCCCAGCTCCAAAGCTTCCTAGAGGTCTCTAACCGTGAGCCTTGAGCCGGGATGCACAAGCCAGCTCCCAAAAGGTCTCTTCTTCCTATGCAAGTCAGCTCATGCAAATACTATATACCTGAGGGCAGCAAGCAGGTGTGGCCAACTTGTTAGACACGAAATTAACATCTTAAATGATCCAGAAATGTCAATGTGTTTTTCCTGAGGCTGTTAATTTCATATTTCTTCTTTTTTTTCCTATTTCACTAAACCTTTGTGAGGTTTTGATCCCTAGATAAACTTAGGAAGTTGCTTTGTTTTCTAGATTTGAATTCAGTTCATTCTTGAAATCTTGTTTTTTTTTTAAATGATGTTAATTTTAGGCAGCCTCACCTTTGAGCCCCCTACACTATCTCTCCACTGAGGATTAGGGATTTATTCCTCAGGCTCAGATCTCGTTTTGGGCCTCAGGCTCATTTATTCAACTGCTTAACTTGACATTTCCCTTGGCACTCACAGTGGTGCCTGGAACTCAAGTCCAAGTGTCCCTATCCCTCGTTTCTCCTGTCGAGATTAGTGCCTGTGAAAGTCTAGTCCCACAGCCAGAAGCCTATGAGTCCTTGACACCTCCTTCTCCTCAGTCCCCGCCCCCCATATGCAGTCCATCAACAAGTCCTGTGTTTTTGCCTCTCGAGTATCTTGCTTTCACTCCTTTCAATCTCTTGCGCTGGGTCCCAACTACCGTCATGCCCACCTGGGTGACTGCAGTAGCCTCTGCCTCCTTATTGGCTCCTCCTCCACGCCACTCTTTCAAAACCACAAGCCCAGTCAAATTCCTCTTCAGCAACTCGTCTTATTAAAACCCATCAGTAGCTTCCTGTTCTCCCCAGCTCTTCAGCCTCACCTCCTGTCCTAACGACCTTCATTTCTCGTACTTCATCCTCAGTCCTCAAAGTGCCAGGCTCCCTCCGTCAGTGACTGCTTTGCCTGTTGCTGCCTCTGCCTGCAGACGCCTGCTGACCCCTGACCTCTGACCGCGTGAATGTCTCTAACTCAGACTGTAGCCATCAGTTTCCCAGCTGTGTACATTCTCATGGCTCCACATTCCGTTCCTTCACTGTGCTGACCGCAGTTGTAGTTTTATACTCAGTTGCACAATGCTCTCTCTTTCTTTTTCATTAACCCTTGAACTCCATGAAGGTGGGAACTCCCCTCTATATCTGGTTTAGTGGGTAAGCAATGTGTTTTTTCTTGAGCGAATAACTGGGAATTGACAGGGCATACACATTAAGAGAAGGTTTAGAGTCGGCTGGTTGTCTGAATTTGAATCATTCTGACTCTGCCCTAATAACTCTGTGACTGTGGCAACTTGCCTAAGACGTCTGTCCCTGACCGGTGTGACTCAGTTGGTTGGGTGTCCTCCTGCACGGCAAAAGGTCCTGGGTTCGATTCCCCATGAGGGCACCTGCCTGGGTTGTGGGTTTGGTCCCTGGGTCCGGGTGTGTTTCGACAGGCAACCGATCAATGTTTCTCACATTGATGTTTCTCTCCCTAACTGTCTCCCTCCCTTCCCCTATCTCTAAAAATACATACATATATACATACATAAAAATTAAAAAGATTTCTAGCCTCAGTCTCCTCACCTGAAAAATGGAGATGGTAAATACCTTCAGGGGTTGTTTGGAACAATGTCATAGGATTTAAAAATACAAATACTTAGTATTTATTAAAGTGCTTTGAATATAGAAAGTTTTTAATGGTAGACTTTACACTTATACTTTATTTAAAAGACTTTTTAGCATAACACTTAAAGACGCAGACCCAGAAAATCACACGACATAACTGTCCAGTGGGATGAATGGTTATGCAGAGAATACCCTCGTAACTTGCCCAAACCCAGTGCCAGCCCCTTCTGTTCTACCCAAGTAACTGCACCTTGACTTCATAGTAATCATTTCCTTGCACGCCGTTAACAATTTTATCATTCAAATGCGCACCTGTGCACATTATATTTGATTTTTTCCCATTAAAAAAATGTTTCCCCTCTGTCCTTTTCTTTTCCTGACACTTTATCCGGTGAAGAACCTGGAGCATTTGTCCTGCAGCGTGTCTGAGAGTCTGGAATGTGCTGATCGCATTTGAGTGATACAGTTCAGCACGATTCTCTCTCCTTTGTATGTCCCGCAAACTGGCAGCTGGGTCCCGAGGCTTGGCCGGAGGTGCGTTTGATCCCTTCAGCAGGACTGTGAGGGTGGTGGTCTTGGCCTTTCTCTGGGAAGCATGTACCGTCTGGCTGTCTTTGCTATGTTAGTAGCCGTTGATGCTCCGTACCCTAAGTCCATTATTCGTTGGGGATGACAAAAAATGGTGATGTTTTGGGTATCATTTATTTTTTATATACTTTTTAAAAAGAGACACTTTCCCCTCATCTCCTGTTTGGTTACACAGCAGTATAGTTTGTATAAAAAGCAGAAGGAATGCTAGATTCTTTCCCATTATTGGTCTCCAAGACAATGCGTTAGTTCCTCATCATCCTCTGAAAGTGACCAATCAGTTGTGTGTTTAAAAAAAATATTATGGGCTCATGGGTTTGAACATTTTTGATGGGTTTCAGTCAGCTGTGATGATTGTTTTTGAAGCTCATGTAATTCCATCTTTGACCAGTGAGAGCCCTTTCAAGTTACCTACTGAGTCCTTTGACATGGCCCTTCTCGTCTTTGAGAGTTTTCTTGTACCTGGTTTAACAGGGTATTTCAGGTTTATTTTGAGCATTCGTAATTCTGCTCACACCTGGAAATAACCGTTTCGGCAGAAAGAGCCCTGATTTCTTTTCATGGGAAATGGTGTTTCAAGGACTCATTATGCTTCAGCTCTGAGCTGCACAGCCACACCCAGCCCCAGCTGCTACGTGAGCGAGCCGTGTTTTGTAGGGCGCACGACTGTCCTGGTTTGCTTGGAATTGTTGTCGTTTTAGCACTGAAAGTCCCAGGCCCCAGGAGGGAAAAAGAAGAATTCATTCCAGACGTTAGGGAGGCCATTGTCATCGGTTTGGTCCCTGTTTCTTGGCCGTCTCTATGGAGAAATATGGGGGGAAGAATCTGTCTTTTGCAGATAGCAATCGCCCGTACTCTTTCTGTCTTCTTAAAGGCGAGTAACACTTGCTTATTTTGAATATTGTTTTGTAACCAGCTGCAGCATTTGCGTACCATAGCCTGCTTTGGCATTGTTAACGGGTTCAGGGAAGTGGCTTCTGTGGCTTCGGTTTGACTCATTGCACTCTAATTTGAATGTGAATACAGTGGGTAAATACGTGTGTCACAGGAGTCATACTGTGACTGTCATAGAGTAATTGTTATTGCTGAACTTGATGTTTATTGCATTAGCTGTATGCAGGTGCACATATGTGTTGCCCAGTTTTATTTTTACATCTACCATGTGAGCTAGGGACTGCCCATCTCATTTCGCAGGTGGGAAAACTGAGGGTTAGAGAGGCTAAAAATGCATCCAGGCAAAGGGAGGAACTAAGAATGAGACCCAGGTCTGTCTTACTCTGGAGCGTGTATACTTAGCTGTCACTGGGAAGGGACCGGGCTGGAGCAGGCTGCCTGGGGCCGCCTGTAGTGTGTGGGCTTTTGATTTTGTGCGGGAAAGATTTCACAGTACGAGTCCAGGTGATTTTGAGAGGCCCTTTATTAAAGCTGGGGACGATGAAACAAGGACGGGATTAAGGTGGGAGCAACAAGAGAGTGATGACACGGGGCTGCTCTGGCCGCTAGAAACAGCGGGGAGAGAAGTGAGTCACGGTGGCAGGCGTCAGTCACTGGCAAGTCGGAGAAAAGGGGCCTTGGGGACAGGCTCAGGGGTTCAGCCCGGGATGCGCTGCCACTGCTCATTACTCCCCTGGTTGCAAGCTCTGGGGGTCCCTTAGAATTTAGGAGGTAGGTGCTTGGGTGGGAAGCAGAGGTGGGTGGGAAAGGTGTGGATGTGACTGCAGGAGGGAGAGCACATGCTGGGTCCTTCATCTTGAGGGTTGTAAAGGCTGGGGTTAGCCCTGGCCGGTGTGGCTCAGTGGACTGAGCGCCGGCCTGCAAACCAAAGGGTCTCGGGTTTAATTCCCCGTCAGGGCACAGGCCTGGGTTGTGGACCAGGTCCCCAGTAGGGGGCGCTCAAGAGGCAACCACACATTGCTGTTTCTCTCCCTCTCTTCCTCTCGCCCTTCCCCTCTCTCTAAAAATAAATAAATAAAACCTTTTGTAAAGAGGCTGGTGTTAGAGGAGGTCTTAGGGAAGGATCTCTATGGAATAATCAGCAGCTCTTGTGTCCTTTCAGGGTTGTGGTCAGCGCCAGGACAGGGGTCATCGGTCATCACAGCTGGTCCTGGCCTCGCCCACTTGGTTTTGCAGTTTTCTGGGCCTGGAGCTGATACACAACTGAGGCCTAGATGTTCTCTCCAGGGAGGAGAGGCCAGGGGGTCTAAACCACGTGTCGGGCGATACCTAGGGGAGAAGGGCCGCCCTGGGGGCGGGGTCTGACACCAGGTGTGCCCGTGCTGGGCACCGGGGCTTCCCGCCCTGGTGGCCTTCGGTGTCTGGCTGTTAGTTGCTGGCCGGTCTGTTCCGCTCTCTCAGTTTCGAGTTCCACTTGCCAAGGAATTTTCCTAGCTCCGTACTGTCCTGCCTCGTAGCCACTTTATTACGCTTTAATTACTAAAGATAAGTCTGGCCTGATTCAGGTTTAGGGAAAAAAAAAAAAAAAACAACAGCTGGAGACTCCGTGGGATATTCTAGGCTCTGTTTAGGAGTTTGCCATTTTAAAGGTCTCAGAACGAGCTAGGACGGTGGCACTACTGCCCCTTCTCTGCTCACGACGGTCATTACTGATCAGTAAGGTTGTTGTGTTGTGTTCTGTTTTCCTGCTGAATCTGGATGAGGCCTCAGAATCCTTTCAATACAGCGTTCCAGGCAGCCACTAAGAATTGACTGGAGTTGGCACATAGCCTGAAACCCACCTGCCGTTCTGAGCCAGGACCTCACAGACGGGCGGTGATCCCTGTGGGCCCCGGAGCACTTTTTTCGGTGACTGTGCTTCTCTGTCATCACAACAGTTGGCCATTTAGTCTTTTCGCCTGTTCTGGTACAAACCAGAGTTTTCTAAACTATAACCCACAAGCACTTAATTCTGGGAGATGCTTTTAGGTACACTGCGAAAACAAAGAAGGGGAAAGATGAGACTGGTTTGAAAAACTGCGTTCTTAAAGCGTCACAGTGAGTGTTATGTTAACAGTCTGAGGAATCCCACAGGCACTGCTTTTAACCCAGTGTTTCTAAACGTCACCAGTCCCTATATCCCCTTCCTTTTTCTCCACAAGCAGGAGATTTATTATCTTAAAAAAACAATACATAATTCAGAGGCAGGACAGACCTGGCGTGGGCAGGCTCCCTGCGGGGAGCTTCGGGCCTCCTGCGCCGGTTCTCTGCATTCTTCTCAGCTCTGCACCCCTGTGAGTGGGATGAACCCGCAGGCTGTGGGCCACAGGACTGCAGCGGTCTTGGGTACCACAGCGACACACGATGACATCCAGAGGGACAAGGAAGGCGTCCTTAGCAACGTCTGTGGCAGTGCCCCCTTCACATCCGCTTACTGGCCGGGTGCGGGCAGGTACCCATTCCCACCCAGCTGCTGGTGAGGGGCAGGATCTCTGTGACCGGCTTAGTCGTCTAGAAGCGGGTCACTTAGAGAGGAAGGAAGGAGCGGGGTCAAAACAACGGACATCTCACTTGGCGTCACAGATCTTCCTGGTTTCCCTTTTTAGCTTGTCTTTCACACCCTCGCTCTTCACTCACAGGAACCAACTTGCAGTTGCCGAGTTTATCTCGCAATGATGTCTCTGTGCACCCATGGGCCCCGGGGAGGCCTTTGCCCCATTTCTACACTTTCATTTCTGGCTGTTACAGTTCCAAGTAAACGGCCCTTCCACGCAGTCCACTTCACCACGCTTTTCGTTCCTGCCCAGAAGTCTCCTACTGAGGCCAGGAGAGGGAAGTCGAGGTGAAGTCCAGGTTTCTGGCTTGAGTGGTTGAACACACACAGGTCCCTTTGATGCACTTTTGTGATGGTGGAAGATAATGAAGTAAGTTTCGGCTATGCCCATTGTGAGATGCCTTATTGATATGTTTAGCTCTGCAATTTGAGGGAGAGACCGGGGTGAAACTAGTAGATTTGCTGGCAGTCAGTGTACGTGCGGTGTTAAAGCACAGGCTTGGTACGACAGCCAAGGGTAGCCTGGAATGGTGGAAAGGCAATGAGCCGGAGGGCAGGCAGAGAGGAGCCCGCCGAGTGTGAGGGAAAAGGGCCGGAGACAGTGAACAGGAGGGAAAAGCCCGGAGAGGCCAAGAGCAGCAGGGAGCAGATGGCCGGTGTTGTCGGGTGCAGCCGGGAGGTCCAGGAGGAGGACCGAGACGTGTCCACTGGCTCTGACGACGTGCAGGGCTGGGAGGTCTGTGCCCGTGGTGCTCAGGTAGTCAGAGTGGACATGGGGACAGACGTGATGTTGTCCTGACCGAAGAGCTAGTGGGGGCTGCGGGAGCAGAGGCAGCATGCGGACTGTGCTGGAGAAGCTTGGCTGAGAAGGAGAGAAGGCAGCACTTACAGCTCCATGTGCTGTGTGTTTGGGGGACTTTTGTTGTTAGGGGAGAGATTTAAGCACGTTCCTGGGTTAAAGGGAAATCTCATAAAGTGGAGAGGGAGAGCCGGAACACCTCGGAAATGGAGCGTGGGATGGATAGCACAGTGTCCAGGCAGGCAGGGTCTGAGCACAGGTGGACGGTTCAGGCTTAGACTAACGCGAAGGAGGTAACATGGAAGCAGGTAGAGAGGGCTCTGGGGGGGCAGGCGGGGGATTAAGATATCTCCTGCTGGTCACCTCGACTTTCTCGGTAGGCGGGAGGCAAAGTTAATTGCTGACAGTGAGGAGAATGGCATGCGTAAAGACTGATTTTAAGAGAGGTGTGAAAGGTTTGGGGGAGAGTTATTGGAGAGAATAACAGCAAAAACATGTATTGATCCCTTACTGTGTGCCAGGTCCTGTACTAAGTACTTGACATTTTCATTTAACCCTCAGTGACTTCATGACATAGTTACTATTATCCTCGTTTTACGGAACAGGAAACAGTTTTAAAGAGGTTAAGTGGCTCGCCAAAGGTGACAGGGGTCATGAAAGAGGGATCCAGGCTTTTTCTGACCCAGGAGCCACCGCTCGTATTCTTTGTGCTCTCCGGCCCACAGAGGAGAGGAAGTGGGCGGATTGCTTTAGAGGACAGGACGATTGGTGACGACGCCCTTTGGCGCGGAGGTGATGTTTTTGTCGGAGGAGCACCCCGCTCCAGCCCCAGGTGAAGAGGACAGGCCGGGGTCTGGTACGACAAGGTCAGGGCGCAGGTGTGCTTGGCGAGAGTCCTTCAGGTGTCACTGAGCCGAGAAGGAGCTGAGGCCAGGAGGGCGCTACAGGCTTGGAGAAAAGGGACGGCCACAGGGAGTGGAGGTCTCCTAACTGTCATGCCAAAACCTGTGGTGTGGCTGTGAGACCCGGGAGTGGAGCCCAGGGTCCCTGGAGGGTCGCAGATCACTTGTGGATGTGGTCCTGCCCTGATGGTCCATGTCGTTCATCTTCTTCCTCTTTTCACTGAAGGAATTGCCTCCAGAAGGTCCCTGGTAAATGTCGCCCCTGAAGGAAGATCGCAGTAGCTATGATAAAGTCAGAAGGGTGGGAGAGGCCAGGTGGTCCGGGGGGGCTGCTGTCTTTTGACCGTTTGTCCGGGGCCAGGGCATCCAGGGCACGTGCTCCGGGGCAGTTTCGTCTGCTAAGTGCGGTGGAGATTAGGCGTCAGGACGTACAGAGAATGCTTGTTTCTTTAGAGGGGTGTGCTTCAGCCAAGTCGGATTTCCAAGAATTATTTATTCGGTGGTTGTGCACGGTGTGGCGTGTAGACCATTCCAGGCCTACAGTTGTGTTTGACTTAAGCACAGTATTTAAAACGGCCTCTTCGTTAATTTAACTGATTTCTTTATCTCTTAAAGTGATTAATGATTTGGTAATATCATTGTGGAATAGAAATTCTATACAGAGTTCACACTACCTCCTTTCCTTACTGGAATACAAATGAAGCATTGTAATTATCACTTCAGTGAACTAAGCAAGTTTGGAGTTAGGAGCGAATCTTTTGTGATCCTGCTCCCAATTTACATAAAATGATTGCGACATTCTTACATTAAAATAAATCTTCTGAATAATAAAACACTTCTCAATTTTTTCAGGGGTCCTATTTTGTCACGACAGCCATTGATAGTGTTTCTCAGTGTGATCTAAGGGTGCATGAATAGTTTAGAGATCTTTGTGAAAAGTCCTGTGCTTATTCCAAAGACACATCTTACTCTTTCTGGATGAAGACTCTTGGGGGGTAGGATCTAGAAATACATGTTTGAAAAAATTCCCTAAGTGATGCCTGAAGAGCGAGTGGTGCGCTTTGCAGCAGTGGACAGGGCTTCCTGGTGCCGCGGGGGTCACTGTCGCAGTCCCTGCGTGCCCCACACCTGCGCACTCCACTGCGCACTTCCCCGCCCTCGGTCCCTGGAGGCGATGCCAGCGGCACAGCGGCCGATCTTTAACACCGTGTTTCTTCGGGGGGGAGGTTTCATTCTCTGAATTTCAACACGTTGATTTCAGATGGAACTGGGAGAAATCATTTTTTATGATCTAAACCTATCTGGGGCAGATAACTTTGACTCACCAGTTAGAAGGGAGGTAAACGTCAGCCTCTTTGAGTCAGTTCCATTGAATTGCACGTCCACGTTTCTGGAACGTGGATTATTTTTGTGGTGATAATTCACCTCATACACTCTCGGCATCTCATTCACGTGAGTTGTCTGGGCCGCTCCCCCCCAGAGCTCAAATTTTCGCTTCAGCGGTAATACGGACATTGAGATCCTACTGAATCAAACTACCAATGTAGTATTTTTCTAACCAGGTACTAAATACTGTATCACCAGTTTTTATTTAAAGGCCAGCCAACACATTAATTAGGAACGGCCTTATGTTATTCTAGAACACGGAGTATAAAAATAAAACAGTAATTGCTTTCATGACTAAAGATCCCTGCGGAAAAAGCCATTGTGTGTGACTCATCCGACCCGGGGCTACAGGAGCCGACGCAGGGGCAGCCAGGCTGGCTCCTTCGTTGCTTACATTCCGCGGTTTCAGTGAGAACTCTCGTGAACGAGAATAATTTTTGTAATCCACTTCAGTATGTTTGAACTTCACCCCTCCTCTGAAATGATCTTGTGGATTGACGGTACCTTTGAATAACTTTTCTTCCATGACCTGGGCCGGAGAGCGAAAGGTAGAGAGGATGCCGGAATCGGAAGAATATTAGGATTCCTAAACACGGCTTCCCACAGTGGCGTAGCTCGTTAGGCACTTGATTACGAGCTTTCATCAAGAAGAGATTAGGCCCCTGGAGCACAGACGATGTAATTCACTCACCTTTGTTTCTGTAGTACCGAGCTAAGTGGTGGACACACGCAGAGTCTGCAGTCAGTGTTAGCGGGTTGTATGGATTGGTGGCAATGCAATTCAGATAGTGCGTCTTCCCCTGTGAACTCAGAACCACAATGGAAGCCTGTGATCAAATGGCTACAGAATTTCTATCACACGGACCTTCCAGGAATGCAGAACGCTAACATCAGTTTCCGATTACATTTCCTAAGCCAGTTTGCTCCTCTTCATTCTTCTCTGCCAGCCCAAATATCTGTTCTGGACTTGCCAATTTAGGCAAACTGCTGTCTGCCTGTGTGTGTTACAATTTCAGTTTCCAAATCCGTGTCTGATTTGAAACATACTTAAATTTCTCTCGTAATCAAGTGGAGTGTGTTTTCTGAGCTTAAGATTTGAGTCCCTGACATTAGAAATAAAGCACTTTTTTGCTTCCCTTGAGTCTAATTCTTCCTACTGAATGGAAAAGCAGCCTTAAATACGTTAACCTATCTTTACGGATCAGTTAATAGAAATTTTGCCTTTGTGTTAATATCCATTTTTCTCTTAGAAAGCAGATTAGCAGCCATCTGATTAGCCTCAATTTGTTGAAAGTTAGTAACATTCTGATTTTATTAATGGTAATGGCCATATATGGCAGTGTGTGCCAGTGTGTGCTATGGCAGTATGTGCTAAGTGCTTTCCGTGAGCTGGCAATGACAGACTAAGATGCCCATGGTTTGAATATGGCTTATGGTTTGGCCCAAACAGTGCAAGGGGTGTTTGGAATAATGATGAATTACTTGGAGATACCATCTAAAACTTTTGATTTTCATTCTTTGTTGCAAAGAATCGGGACACCTAGCTGCACAGCAGCAGTGACTCCCTTAACACATTTACATTCCTCACTAAACTCCTGGTTTTTTTTTTTTTTTCTCTTCTGGACCCCTGAATTAGTCATTCTGTTTAATCCTCTGAGGTGCTGTAAGCCCACTTAACCCAGAGGGGGAAGTGGCTGAGTCAAGGATCTGTCGTTAGCCAAATGCGCTATTAGACTTGAGAGCTGCATTCTTCCCACTCTGCCTGCCCCCCTCTGCGACGGGGCTGCTTAGCCTCTGTGGTGGGCGTGACTTTTATTGCTATGTCACCATCTTTTGTCAGGGCCTCAGTTAAAAGAGATGGCCTTTCCCGTTTCTCAGTCCTTCCCTACCTTCCTGCGGAAGAATAGGTGTGATTCCTTCATTTCTTTGGTTTTAAATAAATTATTTTTTTAAGGCTGAGGCAGAATATGATTGGTTTGAAAGGAGCCATGGCTTTGAGAACAGCAATTTAAGAAGGAGAGTGTCTGTCATGGGATCCCAGTAGATGGTCAGATGCTCAGAACATCTGCAGAGACTCGGCCATGTGACAGCTCCGTGTGGTTAATGGTGATGATTGGGGGTTTGTGTGTGTCTTCCTGAGATAGATCACTACTTTAATAGCTTTACAAGAAATCATAACCATCACCCCTGCAATCTGTAAAGTGTTTTTCTTTTTAAAGGAAACCAAAATACATTAAAAAAAATTTAAGAGTACAAGTATCCAATGAAGGAGAGAGGCAACGGGCATGCCGGGAACTAGAAGTCGTGACTGGGTGTCCTGGACCGTCTGTGCCCCCACAGGGAGCAGCACGGGAAGCCATGTCAACGTTATAAACAGTGGACACTGAGGCGTAGGTCCTGGCCAGATGCCAGATCGTTCCTGGGTGTTTAGTGGCTAATGGCGTCAGCGTGCCCAGGTCTCTCTGCACGGAGATTTGGTGGTGGCTGTTGTTTCCTCGGGAGAGGGCGTCCACAGCTACAGTCCACTCACATTGTCTTAGCTCTGACACAGACAGTTTGAGTGTGTTGTGGCTGTGGACTAAAAGCCGGTATCTGGGAGTAAACAGAAAGCTGGTATGTTCTCGGGAAACGGTTTTTTGATACGGCACCTCTTCCTGGATGCTGAGGATGTCATTACATATGCGTATTAGAGGAGGGCTTCCGGGTTTGCCCTGTCTGTGGAAAGCATTTCTAAAATGAGCGTGTATATGTTCAGACCTCTTATTTTCTTTCTCCAAAGAACTTACTGAGTGATTAAAAATGACCTTGACATGTTGGTGTTAAGTTAGGTTTAAATCTTAAAATTAAGCCAGCTTTCATTTACTTTAATGAAATGAAAATTAAGGCATATTTTTTTTATATGACAAAGGGTACTACTCTAACAGAAGCTTTTATGAGTGAACAGTGCGGTATGAACACTAAAAACTTAAAATGAGAGCTGACTGACCGGTCAGACTCCTTTTGAAGTCCTAATGGTCCGAACCGGGATATTGAAGATTTCTATCACTTATCCTTTGTGACAGCAGGAAGCACACTTAATTTTCTTTCATCTTTCCTAAAACTGCTATTTTAGGAAAGCGATTGTCAGGAAGAGAGGTAGGCTTTACCTGAGGACTGAGACCTGTGATTGTGCAGATGTTACCGTAGGTAGTTAGCTAATTATTAATTTCAAAAAAGTGGAGAGCAAAGGGAATTACACATTGAGTTTAATAAACAGGGAGCATGTAGCAGGAAGCTACAGCTTTTCTTACTCCAGAGGGTCACAGTGTTGCTCCACCAAGGGGGTTAACATGCCTTCCTTCCCCTCTCCAGTATCAGATTGTTGTGGGAGGGGGCGCAGGGGGACATGCTGGAATAAAGAGGCCTGCCAGTCTAACTAGGGGATGGACCCATAGTCTTTGCAAAGCCTTCGAAAGCCTAGGAAGTGCATTGGTTCTTTTGAAAAAGTACCTGGTCCACCCCAAACCCAAGCTAATATAATCCTAGAGGAGCAAGGAAGTGATCCCTCTCTCTCTCTTTCCCTCCCTCTCTCTCTCTCTCTCTCTCTCTCTCCCCCTCTCCCTCTCCCTCTCTCCCTCCCTTTCTCCCCCTCTCCCTCCCCCTCCCCCGCATTTGCCCCATGAACTCATGTGTCTTCTCCCCATAGCCATGTGGCCTTAGCCCCGGCCACATGGACTTCACAGGCAGGCTCTACTGGGGAGACTGAATATCTCAGCGCAGCAACGGATTGCAGCTGGGAACACAAGCTAAATTAGCCAGATGGTGGACTGAGCTGAGCTTAACCTGAAGCAGGAACTCTGGACACTGGCTTTTGCTTTGTTCTTGCTGAGGACACAGTTGGACTTTTTCCATGGCAGGGCAGAGGGAAATGGGACATTGGAAACCCAGGGAGCAGCTTCTGTTTCCACCTGAATAAATCATCTCGCCACACCAGTCTCCTTGGGATGCGTTCCTCGTGATCCAGTAAAAGAGCCTAATTTCCACAGGCAACACAGATAGGGGAAAGGTTGCATTTGCCTTAAAGAACAAGTCCTTTGGGGAAGTGTCTGCCATGTGGAGTTTCTTTTTTTCAAACTTATAAATAGAAGGAGAATGAAGGCAGTTTCAGCTCACTGACCTCTGGGCCACAGGAAGTCATTCACATTTTGCATCTGTTTTAGCTGGCTTTCTTCCCCACCACTACACCTCTCCAATTTCCTACCTCCCTTTTTTTTTTTTTTTTTTTGCTTCCTCGCCTTTTCTTTACTCCTTTTTTTTAAAAAAAGATTTTATTTATTTATTTTTAGACAGAGGGGAAGGGAGAGAGAAAGAGAGGGATAAAAACATCTATGTGTGGCTGCCTCTTGTGTGCCCCCTACCGGGGACCTGGCCTGCAACCCAGGCATGTGCCCTGTCTGGGAATCGAACTAGCAACCCTTTGGTTCATAGGCCAGTGCTCAATCCACGGAACCACTCCAGCCAGGGCTCTCCTTTCTTTTTTTCTTTCTCTTCCTTGGGATGATGATTAGTAAATTTCACCTTTGGGATCTGAAAGAAATGGAGTATGTTGTGACAAACTTACACTTGTGTAGGACTTTAGACATGAGGAGGTTCTGGTGCCGTGAATATTAATCCTTGAGAAAGGAACTTCCATGCATAGTGACAGTTATTCTTGGCCCACGATGTTTGCTGTCTTTCTGTTCTCCTTACGTACAGACTCACCATCAGTCTGTGGGACGAGGTAGGGCTGAAGAACCTTTTTCTTTCTAATAAGGGCCAGTGACTCTTGGGGCTATGGGGAAATCCAGAACCAGACTGGAAAATCAGATTGCCAGAATAATAGGCCTTCTAATTTTAAAGAGCCAAAAATGGAAAACGTTAATCTCGTTAGCTTTTTAAATTGAAGAGAATAAATTAATTCCTTATTCAAATAGTCATCGTGACAACATATGTTTATATACGTTTTATGTCTAAGTATAAAGCAGAGACAGAAAAGACATGTGCAGACAGATGGCAAGAAGTAGTAGAGTGAGACAAAAGAAATTAAACTAGGGAGACAAAAACAATTAAAAGAATAAAAAAATTAAGTTTTGAAGGAAACTGTGAAGGTAGACACCAGCACAGAAAACCTGCTTCTCTCCCACCCCACGAAGGCAGTTTTCATCTCAATAACCCTGGTTCTGGAGCTTCTCAAATAAGTGTGGTGTCGTTTGGCTTTATCATCCGATCAGTGATGTACACTAAAACCGCCACACCCATATTTGGGAGACTGTACCTGCCTATGTGTCAGAGGCCTGAAAAGTTGCAGTTAAAGTTACTTATTAGTATAGTGCTCCACAAATATTAATTCAATTAAAAATTGTCCAAAAAATCCATAGGTTGTTTAAATATCTTCTTGATATTCTAAAAAGCACTAGAATTTGAAAATTATAATAAAATGTACTGACCACTTAATTTTATTAATTTTATAACAAGCTGCTCAAGGAGTAAAAACTAGTTTTAAATGATTGAAAGTGCATTTCTTTTATGCATTAAATGGCTTTTGTCTACAGGATTATGATTATTTAAGGGTGTAAAAACATTCCACAGGAAAGTAGTGAATGGTATGTTAATTTGTAGCATAAAGGAATCCTTTTCTTTCATGAATATAACTGTACACTTAAGGCTTTTAAAAGTATTTCAACTAAGGAATCTTAAAACTATGGCTTTTTGTTTGTTTTTAATAAGGTGATCACAAAAACAGATGACACTGTTGGCACTTGCCACAATGGACAGTGTGACACTGAGCTGGGTCTAGAGATTCCCTACCCCGAGTTGGGTGGTCCAGACGCACGGGGTTGCCTGCAGCTGTTTGGGTGGCCTGCCTGCGAACAGAGCCATTTCCTCAGGCTGGGTCCTTGCACGAGGGTGCTAGTAATATTAGCCATTTGATCTCCTTAGTGATGTGATAATGCTAGTCGAACACTTGTAATATGTACAATGCAAGAAAAAAACTACTCCACATGTTAACACTACTTAGTTGCTTTTTAGCCTCCAAAACCAATGAGTAGGCTCAATTACATTATACATGCTTTTGATTATTTTGGTATGTGAACACTTAAAATGTTTTTCCTCTTTAATGTAGTCTTACTAGTCCAATAGTGGGATTTTAATTCTGTATATTCTCTCCTCCACCTTTTTTTTTTTTTGCCGAGTGGTAGTTAACATTTTTAAAAACTTGCTGTTGTATAGACATATATTGAGTAAGAAGTAAAAAATCCTATGCTCTCCCTAGAGAGAACCACTTTTAATAGTTCGGTGTACATGTTTCCAAACACCTTGCATGTTTTTGTACTTCCTACTCTTCTGTCGGTTTGTTTGTTTCCAAAAAATCATACGTTTTCGATGCCTAAAAGGGAAAAAAATCCTTCCTGAATTCTTTTTTTCCAAAAACTTTAAACTGACCTTAAACACTTATTTACTTTTCCCAAAGAACTTTATAATCTGACAAGCCGTATCTTATTGCTTGTTTAGAGGACATTTCGTACCTTTGATTTTGTTTTTCTATGTGATTTATGCATTTAGTAATCTGCGTCTTTTCTCTCTTTCTTCCATGTCAGAGTCCTGTCTGTGGAAGCTCACATGAGACAGTCCAGTCTAGAAGGGCAGTCATTTCTCATCATATGGACAAAGCTCTGAAAGAAGGTAAGAAGTAAATGGGAGAGCGTAATTGCCATACAGAGCACTTCGTTATGGTATGCTAAAAGGAAAACAATCTCTAGCAAAGTTATCTTCCCTTCCTGTCTCTATACCCGTTAGGATTCTTTTTCTTCGTGAATTTTTATTTGATGACTAAATAACTATCTTCATGTTTTGGTAGAACAGACAGGATTTAAACATTTTATTATGTAGGAATCTCTAGGTCACCTGAAGCTAGCCAGCCTTCAGTGCAGTGTGTTTCACCATAGGAAGCAAGGGTCTGTTCTCTACCCCCTGAAATACTCTCTTCTTTTAGATGTAACCTGGAGAAGGTGTAGTGGGAATGAGTATACTCTACTCCGGCTCACCGACAGACAAACCAATTGACCAAAATAAGGGATAGTGACCAGCCTTACAAAAGAGTGAAATTTGTACTGAGGAAGGTTGAATGGGGGATTGCGGAGGGTGTAATATTGATACACGTCTCGAGGTGGGAATAAGTGTAACTACAAATACTGACGTTTAAAAGATAATATGTTTTGATTGAATTAAAGTTCAAAAGCGATTTTTAAAATTATATTTCCAAAAACACTGACAATTTCAGTTATATGTGCAAAAAAGGTGTGAGTTTTCAGGCTAATACATGATATTAGGAAGTTAAGAAAGAACTAAATAAATGGTACGTAAGCAAGTGTGTTTTACTGGCTGGAGTTCACAGCCATCACCTTATGAACATCTGAAAATGAATACTGTGTAAGTGCAGAGATGGTTGGAAATTGTGTGGTTTCATAGAGTCTCAGAACTTTGGGGACTGTAATGAAACTTTGAAAATGTTTCTGTTATATTAGTAAAGCATGGTGACTTTGATAAAACATTGGGTTTAAAATTTGACTTTATTATTATTAATCTCAAAAGTAAATTTTAATTGCTTTTATTGAGGTAAAGTTAATCTACTTTGAAATGCACAAATCTTAAGCGTACAATTCAATAATTTTCAGAAGTGCCTATAACCATGCAACCACCGCCTTCATCAAAATGAATAATGTCATCACAGAAAATTTGCCTCCTGTAGTTAATTATGTGCATCTAGCAAATGTTTTGTTTCACATATTGTACTTTTCATGTCTAGAATTTCTTTGTTTTTTTTGCTTCTCTGCTGAGATTTCCCCATCTGTCATTTATTATGACCATTTTTAGCTTTAATTCCTTGAACATATTTATAATAGCTGCTTTAAAGTACCCGCATTATAATTCTAGCATCCAGGCTGTCTTGGGGTTGGTTTCTGTTGATTGCTTTTTCTCTTAACTATATGTTACTTTTTTGGGTTTCTTCTCAGGTCTAATTATTTTTAATTGTGTACAGAACAATGTGAGTGCTACTTTCTAGACATTCTAGATTCTGTTATCTTCCTCTGAAGAATATTAGTTTTGTTCTAGTATGCAGTTTAGTTTTCAACTGATGGATCACCTTGAAGAGACTTGGTTTTATACGTTTTTTAAGGGTGAATCAGTTTGGATTTTGTCCTCGGTCTAAGTGGATCTGTTAGCCCCAGGACTTAGGCTAACTCGCCTATTTCGTGGTCCTTCCAGAGCCTCAATGGAAGCCCCGGCCATACCTCTAGCTTAGCAGGACTCGGCCTCCAGACGGTATCCCTGCAGGGAACAGTGGTTGAAGGCTCTGCCCAGCTCCCTCCGCCTTCCAGGGGTCTCCGCCTTCCACTGGTCTCCCTGTAGCCCCACTCCATGCCTGTTTAGTTTGGAGCCATCAGCTGGTTTGAAAGTTCGTACCCAGGTTTTGTGGCTGTACCCTTTTTGGTATTTCCTACTTGTATTTCCAGCTACTTTGGCAGTGTCTAACTCTGTTTTTTGATATTAAAAAAGAGAAAAAACCCAAGGAAAATCCAAACCAAAGAACAGATGTTCAGTCTAAGTTTAACTGCCTGTGTGTCTAGGACCTTAGAGGGCCTTCGGGGGGAAGTTGTATAAACGTGAGTTATACGCAGTATTAGTTCCTTCTTTCAGGGGTAGATTCTTTTTCAGTTTCTACTTACTTGGACTCTTTCCAGTGCCGTTACATAGTACTTAATTTTTTTTTCAGGATTCCTAATTGTTTTCTGTATGAAGGTTAGTCTGATAAAAACTATTCCACCATCCCTGGACCTGGAACTCTCTCCTTAATTTTTTTAAAAATTATTTTAAATTGTAGTAAAGTACACATAATGTAAAATTTCCTATCTTAACCATTTTCAAGTATAAACTTCAGTAGTGTTAAGTACATTTTCATTGTTGTGCAAAGTCTCCAGAACTCTTCCATCTCACAAGACTAAAACTCTGCACCTACTAAGCAACACTTCCTGCTCTCTCTCACCCAGTCCCTGCTGCCCGCCTGCTTTCTGTCGTCATGAATTGGACTCTAAAGTTGCATGTGTAGATGGAATCATACAGTGTGTGTCCTTTTGCTTTTAGCTTATTTACTTAGCGTAACGTCCTCAAGGTCCATCGGCGTTGCAGCATGTGTGAGAATTTCCGTCTGTTTAAGTCCGAATAACATTCCATTTGTTGCGTGTACCACATTTTGTTTATTCATCCGTTATCCATCAGCAGGCACGCTGGTTGCTCCTGCCTCTTCGCTGCTGTGCATAACGCTGCCATGGACATGCTGTCCCCTTACTTTTTTAAGACTCTGAAGTGCGGTTTCCCTGCACCTCAGCACGGCATATTTCTCCAGGATGGGCCAGTTTGTTTCAGAAGTGATTTGGGGAAGACATACAGGATAGGGCTGAGATCTAGTTGACAAAAAACAAAACAGGACAAAACAAATGAGCAAAAAACAAAACCCACATTATCCTCAGGTTAATTCCTGTTCAGTCATTTCTTTTGAAAGAAAATATTATCCAAAGCCTTTGGGTAAGAGCTTTAGTTAGTTACACTGTTCTACAGTCATTTTTGGCATGTTCTTAACCTTTACAGCTTGCTGTCCTTTGTTTTAAGCCATATGATTTCCAAGAGGGTTGATGATTATATTATCTATCAAAGGAGAGATATAGGCTGTAATAAAAGTGGCTATTGAGAGCAAAATTTAGGCGTTTAGCAG
Source organism: Trachops cirrhosus (assembly GCA_028533065.1). NCBI lineage: Eukaryota > Metazoa > Chordata > Mammalia > Chiroptera > Phyllostomidae > Trachops > Trachops cirrhosus. The sequence goes on along the minus strand of CM052548.1, from coordinate 77,230,020 downwards.
TAGTTATTAAAAAACAGCATGAATATTGTAGTAACTATGTATGGTGCCAGTTGGGGTACTGGAAATATCGAGGGTAACACTATGTAAACTTTGTGATTGTTTAGCTACTAAGCTGTACACCTGAACCCCATACAAAATAAAATTGGGGAAAAAGCAAGCACGGGAAAAAATATTTAAGAAGACGCAGAGAACACAGCCAAGAGACTATGCTTCTCCTACTTAGATCACTGTATGAATGACAGATTTCCAAGCCACTCAGACCAATCCCCAAATAAAATAAACCTAGAATTAACAAATGTAGGCTTCAAGTTGCTGTTTTACCCAGGTTAATGCTATATATATTATATTTAAAGATTTTATTTGTTTATTTTTAGAGACATTGGAAGGGATGGAAAAAGAGAGGGAAACATCAATGTGTGGTTGCCTCTCACATGGCCCCCACTGGGGACCTGGCCTGCAACCCAGACATGTGCCTTGACAGGGAATCGAACCAGCGACCCTTTGGTTTGAAGCCCGCGCTCAATCCACTGAGCCACACCAGCCAGGGCTAATGTAATATATTTTAGTAATAAAGTATATTAATCACACAGTCCTTGCCAATATATTAATAAACTTAATATTCCAAAGCTTTTCTATACAATAAAGAAAATAATGATTTAAAATATGTAATTGAAAAAGAAACTAATATGAGACAAATTAAAACCAGGATTGCCTTCTAAAAATTTGGACATTTAATTTCATAAGGAATTAGACCCTAAAAATGTGTGTTGGCAAGGCTAAGAGGTTTTATAAGCATTTAGAAAATATGTAGTGATTATAATTTGCATCTCTAGAGTACTTTAATTTATATTTCTAAACCCTGGTACCAGTATGTTTAATTGAAATTCTGAATATTATTAGCTATTTTTAGTAGACTTGCCTTCATAAAATTGAGGGTCTTTTTGGTGTGCTTGCAAATTATAACAGGGGTGCTTGTTAAGGCTATAGCAATTTGAGTACAGTTTATAAGAAATGCTTAAGAACATTTATTTAAAAATTTCCCCTGGCCCTGGCTGGGTGGCTCAGTAGGTTGGAGCATCATCTTGTATACCAAAAGGTTGCGGGTTCAATCCCCAGTCAGGGCACTAGGCTGTAGGTTCAATTTCCGGTTGGGATGCGTACAGGAGGCGGCCAACTGATGTTTCTCTCTCACATCAATATTTCTCTCTCTCTCTCTCAAATCAATAAATGTATCCTTGGGGGAGGATTAAAATAAAAAGAATTACTAGCTTGTAACATGGGGTTAATTCCTGAGCGGTAAAGAGAACTCTGAAGAATAGGGGATTAGCAGATGAGTGGGAGCACTATCCCCAGGGTCTCTGGGGCCGAGGCAAAGCACTTGAGTGAGGGGTGCATTTGGAAGAGGAGTCCCTCCCCACAGAGAGCTGCGATCCAGGCCTCTTTGGAGAGGGCACGGCCTTGCCCCACGTGATGGTGGCGAAGTTCGGGGAGATACCAGAGGCTGGGGGAGGCCACCAGCCACGTGCCAGCAGAGTTCTCCGGGAAGCTGCCCTCTGGGTGCTGCTGGAACTTGCTGGGGGCGAGCACCACCAGTGCCCCTCGTGCTGCCGTCGGCTGCACGTGCAGAAGCAACCCAAGAAGAGCACACGGGACCCAGGAAGACAAGCCCTTTCCGCCCCAGTGTGCCCCCAGCACCCTCTACTGATAAAGCGTAATAACATTCTGTCGGCTGGCAAAGAAGAAATGTGTACGGGGTTGAGCTCCAGCATCAGAGTGGGGCAAAACAGGGTGAATTTGGAGCTGCGAGGCCACAAATTGATAAATTAGTACACTCCGTAAGTGTGTTGTCACTATCTGAGATGCTCTGTTTTTAGACAGTTTGGAACCAGACAGACTATTTAAAAATTGGGCTGCCCAAGAAAATCCAAGACATAAGGCCATTGGTCAGCGTACCCCAAAACTTCCAGTTAAATGAGAATCTTTCATTTTGAAAGATTATGTGTTTTTTTGTACTTCCTTTATATTTTATTTATTTTTAGAGAGGGGAAGGTGGGGAGAAAGAGAGGGGGAGAAACATCAGTGTGTGGTTTCCTCTTGTGCATCCCCCACTGGGGACCTCGCTCACAACCCAGGCATGTGCCCTGACTGGGAATCGGACCAGTGACTCTTTGATTCACACGCCGGCACTCAGTCCACTGGGCTCTACTCTGTTTTTTGTATTATAAACAGTGTGCATTAAACAGGAGGTGGCCAGTCTCCAGTATAAGCGCTGTGTCTTTCATCTAAGTTTTGCTCACCGCTTTGTTTATTCCCGGTAGTGTTTGACTACAGTTACAGAGATTACATTCTGTCCTGGTACGGCACCCTCAGCAAAGATGAGGGACAGCTTTACAACCTGCTCTTGGAAGACTTTTGGGAAGTTGCCAGACAGCTGCACCACAGACTGAGCCATGTGGACGTGGTTAGGGTGGTCTGCAATGACGTCGTAAGGACCTTGCTCACTCACTTCTGTGACCTGAAGGCTGCGAACGCCAGGTAAAGGTTCGAGTATGGGAAACCTCCCCCTCCTTTTCCACATGAAACTATCGTTCCTATTGGTCAAGGGACCACAGTCGGGCGAACTCTAGAATACTCTCTGTCTTGCTGACACTTGGCTTGAAAGGTAGACATATGGAGGGGAATAATTATAGTGTTGTGATAGCACGGGTTTTTTAAAAATAACATTGTAATAGCAAACTACTTTGTAGACTTGTTTAATTTTGTAACTGTATTTCAAAATAAATCAGTATTTCCCACGTCAGAACTTTTAAAATGCAAGAATGTGCAGTATACTCTCCATTAACCATCAGGGTGATGATGTCGTCACATCTTGTAGCCTCCAGAAAACTCCGCTGTGCTTGTGAGGCCGAGAGTGAAAACACAGATGATATTTTTCTATGACTATGAATATAGTTTTGACCTCAGAGAGCCCCCGAAGGGGTCTTGGGGACACGCAGCAGTCTCCAGAGCAGCCTGTGAAAATTGGTGTTGATAGAGAAATTTACTTCCAGTAAGGGGGCACGTGCACCAACAAGGAAAGTGAGAGAGGCGGGACTCGTGGGTTACCTCCCCAGAGTCTCAAAGCTTCAGCCTCTCCTTTCGAGGGTTCAGCAGCCCCGGGGAGCACCCGCCGATCCTCCGTAGTGTCCGTTACGTGAGGCGCTCTGCAGTTCTCCCTGGCAGACACTGCCAAACACTTGAATTGAGCGGACGCTCGTTTTAAGGTAAAGTATTTAAATTATGGTCCAGTAGAGGAAAGTATTTTAAATCAATGTTTTATTCCAGTTGGAAGGCTGATGGATTTAGGTTTGGGAGAAGAGCAAGTGGTTAGAGAAATTTGGTATTTTTATGATTATCTGTTTTTAACATTAAAATGTATTTTTCATTGAAACATTTACCATCTTCTGAAATTACTGCTTCTGTGAATAATATATGTTACAGATAAAGCATCAGAAGCAGAGGATTTATTTTATTTTTTTTAATTTTATTTATTTATTTTTAGAGAGAGGAAGGGAGAGAGCGAAAGAGAGGAAGGGAAATATTGATCGGTTGCCTCTTATATGAGCCCTGACCAGGGACTTAACCCACAAACCCAGGCATGTGCCCTGACCAGGACCTGAACCCAAAACCTTTTGATCTGTGGGACAACACCTGACCATCTGAGCCACACTGGTCGAGGCAAATTGATTTCATTTTAGAAACTTCTTTTCTTTGGGCTTCTAGTTGTCTTCTGCCCAGGGTAGATTTGTTTTACTGATATCTAGGCCATGCCTAGACGCTCTCATTGATGATCCTTATTAAAGAAAATACGCCATCACTGTTCTCTGGGATGATGGAGATTTGAAAAGTACCAGTAGGTCACTGGTGTTCTGCATGCAGATGATCATGCACGCCCCGGAGGTGAGCCCTGGAGAGCTAACATCTGCTTGTGTGTCTTCTACAAATCACAGGGAGACTGGTGGACAGCGCATTGGGGTCTGATGGCTAGATCTGTACTTGCTGGTCCCGGGTACCCCGTGCCCTTATCTTAGAAATCTCCATGGCTGTGCAGATGCCCTTGGCTGCGAAATGGCTTGACAGCCCGGGAGGCTCCGGTTGAATTGGCCACTATCAGACAAGAGAATAATAAATTGCGTTAATAAAAGCAATACACCCTCCGGCTGACTGTCAGGTGGTTGTGTGAAGGCAGCTCTCCGGTCGGCCTGTATTTGTTTCCAGGCCAACATTCTGTTGCTGCTTTAAGCCCATCCAGATGACATTTAATTCTTGCCTCTGCTTCCACTTCCTTTGTCCCATCTGTCTTGTTCTGGCGTGTTTCAGGAAAATCCAAAGATGATTGTTTTTTATGCCATTAAATCGATAGCATCTTTAATTTCATGGTTTCTTTACAATCTCCATGTTTTGTTTACCAGTCAAGCACCGATATGGTGTTTTAAGGGAAAAATAATGTTCTTATTAAAATATTTCCTTTCTTCATCGCTGCAGTTTTTTTTTTTCTCCTCTCATCTGTGCAGTCTCTGACTGTGGTGTGGTGTAAAGAGCCTGTACTTGACAGTTATTTTCACCATTTGTTACCTCTGTGATTGGACTGTTCACTTAACTGCTCAGAGCCTTAATATTGCCATCTATAAATGGTGACGATCATGTATACTTCTTGGTGTAGATGGGAAGGAGAAGTAATAGTGCACATAGGAAATTCACGAAAGGTCCTTTTCCTCACTCAGGACACGAGAGCCCAAGGTAAGTTGTAGAGCTGCAGTAGACAGATTCACGCCGGGGTGAAGAGGACGCTGCCGCCAGGACTAGGGCCGCAGTCCTCCAGAAGCGAGATGGGCGTCTCCTGACCCAGAAGCAGCCGCTGGACTCGTGATTGTTTCTTGGCTTCCGAAGCGGCACCTGATGTCCACTTACCAGGGGGCATCATGGGAATATCCTGCTCGGAGTTTGCAGAGGGCTCCCTTTCCTTTTTCCAGAGACCAAGCTTGTCAGACCAGCATTCTGGGCTTCGGCTCAGTCCGAAGGTTTTCCCCGGCCTTAGCTGCGGGAGGGAGAGGAATCCGTGGAAGTCCGAGGACCAGGCCCCTTTCATTGTCTGTCTTCCACTGGAACAGAGAAGGGGCGGTGTGCACTCTGTGGGAGGGATTTTGATATTATTTAAAGAAGCATCTCATGAAAGTGGGATTTTTTTTAGCCAGCTTCCCATAATAATACTAACCAAATATGTATTTTAAAGTAAAGTGTCACCCTTAAAAGTGCTTGAAATGACAAAGTAGCATCTATATCTTACTGAACTGTAGCCGGCAGCATAGCTAGAATTTAAAATAATTGAAGGTGCCAGTTAAAAATGTCAGCATATATTAGTACATGGGCAAAGGCTCGCTCTTTTTTTTTTTAAGATTTTATTTATTTATTTTTAGAGAGGGGAAGGGAAGGAAAAAGAGAGAGAGAGAAACATCAATGTGTGGTTGCCTCTCATGTGGTCCCCACTGGGGACCTGGCCCGCAACCCAGGCATGTGCCCTGACTGGGAATCGAACCTGTGATGCTTTGGTTCGCAACCCGCGCTCAATCCACTGAGCTATGCCAGCCAGGGCCAAGGGTTCGCTCTTAACATCTCTCTGTTCATGTCGTTGGCTTTGCACGTTAGGGGTGAATCCCTCCAGTTTGGTGGAGAAGACAAGGAGGAAATATTTCTTTTTCAGTGTGCGCATTCTGGAAACTAGTCTAGTCTCGTGCAAAAAGAAATCACGGTTTACCTCTGAGAGACATTGGTCATAACGGCTCCAGTAGGCGCTTACTTGTCTCACTTCCCGCGCAGGGCCTGCTATGCTTCCTCCCAGTGTTTGTTTCTTCCCTCTCTTCCAATATCAGCCACGAGTTACTGTAATCAGCCCATGACTTCAAAAATTACCTCCCTCTTCTTTCTTGAACTGCTGTCAAGGTACTGTAGGAAAAGGAGGTATAGAAAGTTCTCTCTGTTCTTCCTCCCTCAGATCCGCCAACCCAATGGCCCTCGGGTGGGGACGGGGTCCGTGCTGACGGCATCTGTGACCCGGGTTGGCAGAACTAGTTGGAAACCACTCGGGAGCCCCACAGAAGGCAATTTGCCCTTCAATTATGCAGCCTCGAGCCGTGCACTCTGTCCTCAGTAGACTGGCCATAGATTTCTTTAATCCCGTTATCACCCAGTCAGGAAAGCTGGCTGGTGCCCCTGGTGTATGCTTTGTTAGTGGTTTTTGTTTTCCCTTTGAAAAGTGAAGCTATAGATCACAGTTATGAAGAGATCTAGGAGACTTAAAAGTAATCTACTTAAAGAAGTGCTCATACCTTTCTGGATTGTTGCTATGATTCGGGAGTTACGTGTAACTGTTGGTGCTCGTTAAGGTTTGAAATCCCAAAGGGCCATGCATTTGCATCCCGATTAGTCTGTGGTCGAGAAAATTCTTGACCACTGGTATTATTGAGGAGTGGACACAGTTTTTAAAACCGATGCATTGCCCATTTGAAATATTTTTTACCTAATGGCCTATAACTGAATTGTTTCTAGAATTTTCTTTCCTTCTTTTATCCTCTCTCATGTATCTATTTTGTAGACAGGAAGACCAGCCGAGGCCTTTTGTGTTACACGCGTGCTTGAGGAACTCGGTTGAAGAGATAAGATTCCTGCAGACGTGTTCTCGGGTTCTGGTGTGTTGTCTCCTCCCCTCCAAGGATGTCCAGTCTCTCAGCTTACGTATAATGCTCGCAGAGATTCTCACGATGAAAGGTAGACTTTCATAAGTACTCGACATTCCCAGTTGTGATGGCAATTGTGCAAATGAATGTGCTACACACTGATGTGATTGGTGACAGGTGACAGGACACCTACACGGACTTTGCACACTGTAGGACGTAGGTAATTTAGAATATTTTCAAAAGACTAAGTTTAGATGTCACTCAGAGAGGGCATCGTTTGGCCATACGTGATGAACAGATTCTTGTGTAGCATCACCCAGTGCAGAGTACATTTTGTTGTTCATTTTGACACAGGATAACCAGCCCTTATGCTTTTCATAGGAAACATCCATTGGGGATAGCTTTTGAATTGTCCAGGCCAGTAACATATGTGTTAATGAAAGAGCATCTCTATTCAAACTCCAGTGTGCATTTACTTAAAATACCTTTGCTGCAAGATTCATTGATAATGCTTATATGTAATTTTGTGAACTTGGAATAAATTTTTTAAAAAAGGAACTGTACCACAATATAATGTGACTACTAGAAAAAAGTATATTCAGGGACATGCTTAGCCAGGTAAGAAAAAGAAGACAATATGACCTAAGAGAAAATTTTCTACTTCGTAATTTCATGCAAATAACATTGCATTCGCTAGGCATTGATTGATTCTCAGTGTTTCAGGATTAGCCAGTGGTACCCAGTAGCTGATGTAATCAACCACAGAGAAAAGAGGAACTTTTGAACCTAAAGTTAATAGAATGAATTTGTAATAGTGTCGTTGACTTTTTAACAACTTCCCCCCTGAGGTCTGCTTTCAGCAGTGGGGAGAAAGTTGATTTTCATCTTTGGGCAAGTAAAGCGTGTTGAGCCTTAGAAAGAAAATAAAAGAAAAAAATCAAAGCACTTAATTTTGATAGCTTTGTTAGTAATTTTGGAGAGTCAGGCGTGTGTGTGGGTATGTGTGTGTCTGTATGGTCCCCGTTTGGGTAGTTTTAAGTGTTCCCCAAATGTGGATTCAATTGCACGATATAAAGACGATTCCTTTAAAGAGCAACACCTCTTACAGTTGGGCCGTCTTCCCCTCCGCAGTGTTGAAGCCCGCGGTGGCCTTACTCAGTAACCCGGACTACATTAACCAGACGCTGCTGGCCCAGCTGGAGCGCAGAGAGCAGATGAACGAGCATCACAAGCGGGCCTACACCTACGCTCCTTCCTACGAAGAGTTCATCAAGCTCATTAACAGCAACTCGGACGTGGAGTTCCTGAAGCAGCTCAGGTATCTGGTGTCCAGCCGGAGCACCACAGTAGCTACTGTGATGCCCCAGTAGCGAATCATCGCCTCGGCCTGGGTGGGTAAAGACTAGCCTGTTTGCCAGGGAAGCCGAAGTGAAGCAAGTCGGTGCACCTTGCCTTCAGTGATGGCGAAAGGTATCCAGCTCCTCCTTTAGCAGTGGAATTGGTTTTTTCTAAGTATGATGTTTTTAGGTACTTGGGTTGTATAGATTGAAAGCCATTCAGCTGGTAGGAGTATCAGGCTCAGCCACTCTGGTCCTTCCCTTAGGAAAGCATCGGAAGGAGGCGATGGGTGTTTAGATTACACTGCAGAACGCCGTGTTGATTTTCACTTGTCTTGGAACACGCAGAGAACGTGCAGGTTTGGGAGTAAAGGGTTCTTGACTAATTGTTTTGAGAAAACACGTTTGAAATAGACCCCAGGAGTCTCTTTTGTAGGAAAGTGTGATCTCACTCATCATACTTGATATATTTTAGGGGTGAGTGTGTATGTTTTGTTGTCCCTTTTACAGTGAGTGCGTGCACATACAGTATGACTGTGTAGTGCTGTGTAGCTGGTGGGCTTTCTGGGCTTCTGTGTCTCTAGTCACTCCGTGTTTAGCGTCTGCAGATGGTCATACCTGGGGAAGAAAGGAAACTCTGGCACGTCATTTTGCTTCTGATAACTAATTTTGGTAAATCGCTGATGGAAACGTAAACATTGGCTGAAACTGGATCTTTGGACTATTTGAGATTTTACACTTGTCTTATTTGCCCCTGAACTAGGGTCAACGTTGAGCTGAGTTACAAAAAGCAACCAAAAGACTTTAAAAAAAATAAACAGCACTAATTATTGTGAACAGCCAACTCTTGGTAGGTCCGTCAGCATCATCTGTCATTCTGCATCCGAGCACAGTTCCTCGTTGTAGGCATGGATCTTAATAAGAATTAATGATTTATTTCTTCAAAATGTACTGACCAGAGGCTCAGCACTAGAAATGCTATGAATAGCTTAATGTTGGCAGTTCACCATCTGGTAGGTAAAGAAACAGCTCAGCAAGAATTGCCTTCTAAAGACAAGCTCGTGGTGTCGCCGGCCCCAGGGCCATCGGGCCCCCGCGCTTGTCCCAGTAGGAGCGCGTGGATTGCCCCGGTCTGTGTGGCCAGGGGTTGCACCTGACGCTGTAGTTTCACACGTTCCCTCCAGCACGCGACGGAACAGAAGCCGTGTGACCACTGCCATCTTTCTCTCACATCGCTTCCTCTTGATCTCATGAATAGGGCAACACACGGGTGTCCTACGAAAGAGAGCAGGCGCTCTGAGCCCAGGGAGGCTTTTAACGGGCAGCACAAACGCTGGACCCAAGAATGGCTTTTTCAGATACTGAGGTAATTCACATACCACAGAACTCGTCATTTTAAAGGATACAATTCAGTGGTTTTTAGTACATTCCAAGCCTGTGCATCTGTCATCAGCAGTTCCCGAATATTTCCATCACCCTGGAAAGAGACCTGTGCCCGTTAGCCGTTCCTCCCCATTCCTCCCCTCCCCCGCCGGGCCCTTGGCAGCCACTTGTCTACGTTCAGTCTCCGTGGATCTGCCTGTTCTGGACACTTCGTAGAAATCAAGTCGTCCAGCAGGTGGCCTGTCGTGACTGGAACTCCGTTCACTGAGCATAGCGTCCCCAAGGTTCACCCGAGTTGTAGCACATATCAATACGTTATTCCTGTTTCTGGCTGCATAATATTCCATCGTACGAATATACTCTGTTTGTTTATCTGTCACCAGCTGATGGAAATCCGCGTCGTCTGCACTTGAAAGAACGGCCTTTGAGTAACTGTTGAGCATCTTCAGTAGCGTCATCAGCAAGTGTTGATAAACACAGGGTGGGGCAAAAATTCTTTTGCATAAACACAGAGTTTATTCTTATATTATTACTTATTAATTACTGTATTATTTTCCATATTAACAGTGGTGAACCTACTGTTGCCCCACCTTGTAAGTGAGAGTCAGATAAAATATTGCAGACTCCTGACCTCTCTCGGCGGCCGCCTGCCCCCGCTGCATACCTGCCCCCAACAGGGAGTAACGGAGTGCCGACTCCAGGAAGGGCGTTTCTCGGGGCATCTTTCTGTCTGTCTGCTGAGTTCTCTGGGCCTGCCACTGTACCGTCAGACTTGGTGCTTCCAACAAAGTTTGTGAAGTCAAAGGGGAGGACCCCTGGAAGTACTCTGGCGATTTAGATAATCGAACTCTGCAAGTGCCTACTCTACTAGAAACAAAAAGAATACGTTTTCAGATTTAATTAAGTTGGCGCCATAATGGAGTGCCACCGGAATGACCTCTTCCTCTGGCCCCATCTCTTTATGAGCTCTCAGTTCCGCATGTCAGTCTCTGGAATTATGTCTCTAACCTCCTCTGGAAGGGCTGCAAAATTCTCTTAACAAGGAATGGGAACCTCCTAAAAGAGTCGTATGCATTTGGCAACATAGCTATGGGATCATGGTCACCCCTCGACGATCTTGGCAAAATCCCTTTGCAGAACACTGCCGAAGGCGCTTGTCTCGGTGACGCATGCACACACCCAGAGTGATCTCTCGGGGTCCTTTTGCACGTGTCGCACGGTGCCGAGGCAGCTGCCCCGGACCTGTGGCTCAGGCGATTCCTCGGGCTCCGCCGTGTGGTAGAATGCCAGGCCGTTCTGTGGCACTGGCGTGTCTTCTGTCCACGGGGCTGCGGGCCCTGCTCGCTGCATCTTAGGAACAGACCCGAGGGCCAGCCTTTGTTCTCTGCTTCTGGCACAGCTTGAGCTCCAGAGGCTACCAGGAACAAGTCTGCCATGGCAGAGATTCATCGTTTTGTCAACACCGTAGGTGGTGTTGCATAAATTACCTTGTTATTTGGCTACTTACTGTGTACCTGACAGAGAAATTGCTCTCTAGGCCAGGGTTAGGTCTGCTTTTTGTTACTGACAGGTGAAATCGCTCTCCATCAGACTCCTGTCTGGAGCTGACGTCTGGGAGGCTTATCAGCTGCCTGCCGCTGGCGGCACGGCCCGCTCCAGTTGTGGCCCGCACCGTTCTGTGGTCCTTCTGATGACATTAGAGCCCTGTGCTGTCTGACCTTATGAGTGCTTGGGGCCACTATTTTCAACTCGCTTCTCATAAAATTTTAGGATTGGCTGCCTAAGGCACCGTCTTATTTAGACTGCAGAGTTGACGAAACTGTCCGCTTTTGTTTGATGCATATTTGAGAGAGAGATGCCTGCTTTCTAAAGGAAAAAACGTCACTTACCTGGGCTAGGTCGGAATGCATTACAAACAAAGAAGCAAACAAACCTGGAAGGTAGTATTTGAAGTTCTGCGGTGTGTGTTTTTTCTGAGTCGGCATGAGATGCTTTCACGGTAGGATTATAGAGCTAGACATACTTCCTTCAAATATATTAACTTAGTGGATGTTTTTTTAAATCCTGACTGCTTATTAAAATCGCCCAGGCTTTAGAAAAATTACAGTTGGATATCTCGCTTTCCTTGGCTGCTTCCTTTCTCTTCCAAGAAGTCGAAGCGAGGATGTGGTGACTGGGTTGGTTTAAGACTTTGAATTTTCCAGGCTCTTCTAGAAGAAGCAGCGGTCAACTCTGTTAATAAAACAGGAGCCCCAAAATCTGAACGGCATCTCGATGCCGGATATGAAAGGGCAGGCTGAATGGATTCCTCCCACCTCCCCGCCACTGCGGGCGGTGGGGCGATGGGTCCAGGCGGGGAAGAAAAACGGGGCTCAGCTCGGTGTCTGTTAATGAAGCTCGACAATTACAGCCTCCCCAGAGAAGGAACTGTGTGTTCCTTTATTTTGAAGATAAAGCCGGAGTCAAAGGTAAACATTAAGCAACGGAAAACAAAGGTTCTGCTCTTGAAAGTACCTCTTGGAAAGGAGTGGGCGGACTGTGGCCCAGGAATGCAGCCCGAGCTGCACGCCCAATTCCTGAGCCACAAATTCTTCAGTGAATTTGTAAAAAGTGCCCTAATGAAAAATATTTGCTCCCCCAAGAAATGGGGGAGTTTTCACGTAACTGGTTGGAGTGGAACCTGGGCATCAGCATTTTAAACGCTTCCCAGGGGATAAGAACATGCAACTAGTATTGAGAATCTCTTTTGAATGGGATATTCTCCCATGTGCTACCAATCTGAAGTCTTGGCTAGGTGTTATGTCACTAATTAATTCATTGTGTTGTAATTCTCTGAGAACTGTTTGTCCCTGTTTGAGATACTCTGGTGAGGAGAATGCTGGTTGATCAGGATACCTCATTCTTCTACCATGTTATCATAATTAGCAAAGGCCTTCCTGAGATAAGTGTTTAACCTCCGGTTTCCCAACCTTGGTGAAACCGACATTTTGGGCTAGATATTGATAATTCTTCGTTGTGGGGGCTGTTCTGTTTATGGTAGAATGTTTGCTGCATCCCTCGCCTCTCCCCACTGGCTGCCACAAGCACGCCCACAGCTGTGACAGCCAGAAATGACTTCAGGCATTGCCAGATGTCCTCAGGGGGACAAACTCACCCCTGATCGGAGCCATTGCTTTTTAACCCCGTGAATAAATTGGAGACACTTATATTAGTTAGGATTAGATTTACAAAGTACCCACAAAATAAGATGATTTACCGAAGCACAGAGGGGTTTTTCTTTCTTATATAAAAAGTCTGGTAGGCATTCCAGGGCTGGTAGTGGGGGGCTCCACTCTCCTCTTGGGCCCTCCAGCCCGCCGCTCTGCTGTCCCGAGCTTGTGTATTGCAGAGGCCTCATGGCCCCGGGCGAGCTCTAGAATGCCATCCATCAGGTCCAGGGAGCAGAATGAAGGCAAGCAAAGGTGGCCACAAAGGTCATGCCCTGGCTGTCTTTTCAGGAAATTTCTGGAAGCTGTTCTACGACACTTCTGCTTATATTTTATTGATCGTCTTATTCTGGGCAGCCTTAGGCTCAGTTAAAAATGGAGGATTCTGTTACTAAGGAAGAAAGGAGAACGGATTTGGGACATGACCATTTGGTCACGTTCGACAGTACTGCGTGGTGTGTAGCTGCCGTGAAGCGGGACAGCGCTAGCAGCATAGCACACAGGCATGGGGAAAATGCCCCTTTCCTGGCCTGGACACTCGCCGGGGTTAAAGAGCCGCCACACAAAGGTTCAAGAAGGGAAAAACGGCTTCGTTTTTAATCTGCTGTTTGTCGAACGTCTAATAAGTATTAAGCATCACGTCAGGTTCTTTGTAATCATCCGTGATGATTGTAACAGCTGTGTGCATTAGGTGCTGTTATTTTCACTGTACGCTCGAAGAAAGGGAAGTGGCTTGCCCTGGACCACATCGCTGATAAGTAACAGAGCTGGGACTTGAACTCAGGTCTGTCTGACTTCAGATCCCATATGAAAGGCGGGGTGTCTCGCCAGCGAGGCGGGTAGAGACAGCAGTGACACACAGCCCCAACCTTGTGGAATTTCATCTCGGTGTGGCCACAGCTCTACGGTCTGAGGCTGTGCAGGCACTAACCCTTGTGGGAGAAAAATACTGCCAGGGAGCGCCACCATCTCAAGATGGCGGTCGGCTGTCAGAGAAACAAGATGCAGTAAAATCCGAGCAGCGCATCACTGCTGTGACTTCATCTACTGCCAAGTCCTTATTAGATTTTCTAGTTCTGGATTGTTCATTTCTGACCCCTCAATCGAAGAGTAATGTGGAAAATCTGAAAATAGTAGAGAGGACATTCTACTAATGAATGAAAGATTTAACATGAAAAAGATAAAGTTTATTTGGCTTGGAAGAGAGAAGCAGACCTTTTATCGGGTACGTACTGAGGTCGACGGGGTGTTTTCTGTTTTGCTAGGATAAAGCAAGAGGCAGTGGGAATAGCGAATAGATCAAGTTCAGAGATCATAAGTGACAGTGGAGTGGGTCATTGAGGGAGCTTGCTAAATATTTTTTCTTTAGCTATTACGTGGATGGATTTTCATCTCCGAATTAGTGTAGCTAGCTGCATTTGCACATGAAGGTAATATATTCATGACAATATTAAAATTCTGAAAGTTGCATGCATCTGTGTAAAAGAATTTCAATTCTTTGAATGCTCAGTGTTTTGAGCAGTGATTCTGAAACTGGGCTGTGAATCACGAACAGCCATGAGAGTACGTTATAGAGCAACGTGAAAGGAAAACTGTGCGCACCTGAAGACCGACTAAGGCCCACCGCCACGTCAGAAGTCAGCGAGCACAGAGCAGACATCTAGGCAGAGGGCAGTGTGGGCGGTCAAGGGGACAAAAATCAGTGTGGCAGACAAAGGGGAGCCTGGCAGGTTTTTATAATGGCAACAAATAAGTAAGAATTTCATTAAGAAACCTCATTAAAATGCGAGGCTACCTATGAAAAATATTCTAAAAGATGTTACAGCTTTATGAAAAGAAAAAAAGCACATTGACTTCAGAATATAATTCCTAATGCTGGTGTCCAAGACACAGCAGTGGACGCAGAGTGGGGGGCGAAACATATCAGAAGACACAGACTGTGTTCATCCAGGAGCACAGATGATTGAGTAGTGGCAGCAGTGCGCACTTTGGTAGGGGAAGGGGCGCTGTGGTGTAACGAAGTCGGTGATCTCCCTGCAGTCGGAGCGGCACCGGGTGTGTGGTAAGGTGTCCGCGCAGTGAGGGGCCCCAGGCAGTGTGGGTGAAGCACTCAGCCCGGCGTCTGCCTGTTCCTCGCCGCTACAGTTGCTGTCCCTACAATCATTACACCAGGGATTACACTGACCCATTACGAGTGGCCCCCTGGAACTGGGAGTTTGAGGAGACCCTGTAAGTCACATGCCTCTCTCTCCATCCTGAGGTCTGCGCTATCTCGGGCCAAGGAGTAAGGCCAGCGAAGACCAAGATGTCACTCTATTCCTGATGGATCCTGGGCATTGTGGTCTATCTCTGTGAGACTCTACACCTGAGTCTCAGAATCGGGTGTTTCCCCACATACCAATGCTGGACCGGAATCGGCAGAGCCGGAGCGGAACGGGCCTCCTTGTCCCTGCTTCTGCCCCCACCGCACCTCCCTGGCAGGTGCAGAGTCCACTGGCCAGTGGGCCCTGGAGGTGGAAAACACCTGCTCTTAAGAGGAAGGGGAACGGAGGGCTGTGCTCCACACGCCCAGTTCCTCCTGCCCCGGGGTCGGATTGAAAACCGCTTCCTTCTCTGGGGAGGGTGGAGAGTGGGGGTGAGCGGTGGGGGGAGGCCAGGGACGGAGCTTCTTAGACTTGGAATGGAACATCCAGAGTTGGGGGTGAGTGGGCTGGTTGGGGAATGCTTTTTTCTTTACAGAAACAAGAACTCTGATGCTAAGTCTGTACTTGACAGGGAAGAATTTCATGATTCATACGGTCTACTAAAGGAACAGCAGTGAAGTGAGAAAGTGGTGTGCTGGTAACTTTGAAACTGGCTTTTGTGCGGAGGGATGGGAGACCCTGACTCAGCATTCGCTGGTGTCTGTGGTGTCAATACTCCTACCGTGGCCAGTCCAATGCTCAAAGTAACCACAGTGCCTCACTGGAAGGGCTGGGTAGAAATAAAAAATTTTTGGCATACGTATATAATGGATCACCATGTAACAATGGTCTTGCGTCTGAATATTTAATAATATTGGAAGGCAGTAACCATAAATTGATAAATTAGAAAGACTCTAAGGCAGTATTTCTAGCATAAGTCCAGTCTTATAACAAAATACCATGTTTGCCTAGAAAAAAAGCTCATAAAGATATACCAAACGTAGTGATTAACTTTGAATATTGTGTTTCATGTATTTTCCAATTTTCTTCAATGAACGTATGTTCTTAGAGAAAGTGAAGATTGTCTCCACCCGAGAAAGTACAGTCTGCCCATCCATCCATTTATCAGCCCCGGGGGACAGATACTAGAGGCAGCTACGAAGTCAACAGGAAACAATCTCTCGTTCAAGGGCGCGCAGCCGCTGTAGCTCATCAGAGTGATTCCCGTCTTTGAGTGACTACTTTCTTACACAGCGAGAAACTGTGCTCTCTGAAAGCTCACCCAGACTCACCTAGAACTGTGCTGTTTGGAAGTCTGCCAGCAAGAATGACACGTCCCGCCTGTGCCCGGAGGCTTCCAGTCCCTTCGACACAGAGAAGCGGCCTCCTCTATCGCCCTTTAGCGGAGCTGCACGTGGTGGGTTTCCGGCCCAACATCCCACGACTGTCTTAGCTGCTGTGTCCAAGGAAATGGGACCTGGACCCTCCCAAAAGTGACCTCTTTCCACAGCCCTGCGCTGAGCTTATCCCACTGCTGCTTCGTTTAAATTTCATCTGCCTTCCGTCCTTTCCCCAGCCCTGCGGGAGCTCTGTCTTGTCCTTGGGTGGGAGGTGCCCCCTGTGGGTCACACGCCTGACTTCGTTGGGCTGCCCTGACCCTGCTGGTCTTCGGGCAATTAGGCTGAGGCACTCGTGTGGTCAGGAAGAAAGTAAGGCTACATATAAAATTTTCATACCTATTTAACAAACACACACACCATCTCCCCAAGTTGTACGTATTGAAAGGGTCAGTAGTGGAGTTAAGCGACAAAAGTAATAGTTAACATTGCACTCTCACTGTGGGCAGGTATTATTCCAAATATTTTAAAGGTGTAATCTCAGTGAATCTTCAGAGCAATCCTTTCAGGAAAAATTTTGTTAGTCCTTTTTACAGATGAGGACTCTAGAGTTTTACATGGCTTAAATAATTTTCTCCCGGTGACTCAGTAAGTGTTGGGAGCAGGATTTGAACCCAGGCCATCTGGTGCCGGAGCTCACATTCTTAACTACTCTGATCCGCTTCCTAAGGTAGGGAGCAGCTTCAGCTCAGGGAGCTACCTGAAACGCCGGGGCTTTATTTCTTCTCAAACGCTTTAACCGAAGTCCCTCCAATGAAAACATTCTCTCTGGACTAGTACAAAGTAGTCTGTGGCAACTCTGAAAACATTCTTTTTAAGTTTTTATTTTTTTCTTAAACGTGTGTGTGTGTGTGTGTGTGTGTGTGTGTGTGTGGTATTCTAATCTACAATATATACTTGCTAATTTTAATATAAGAGTATTTTATACCATTTACCATATTATGCCTGAGGCTAGGATTTGTCCAGCCTTTGATTCTGCTAAGACATTCCAGTGTGTTCAGGCCCAAGATGGCTTTAGAATAATATTTAAGAAACAATCTTATGTACATTTTGCCTAATGAAATGGACTATTTTTTTAATTTGACCTATAAATAATTTTGAAATCCATTCTAATAGAATTCCAAAGCTGTTCTGAACAGTTGGCAGAAGAAGGACAATGAGTCCATAGATTTCTAAGGTGATTGTTTCGAAGGACGTCAGGCGAGTGAAGACTGATAGGAAGAGTCCCCAAGTGCAAAGCTGCTCCTGGTCCTTGTCAGTTTAGCTAAGTGTGTCAGTGTACAGAGAGATGAGAGGGGCAGGTGGCGGCTGTCTCTGTGGGACTTGTTCTTCCTTGTCCTGGGGAAAAAGGGACATGTAGGTAGGATCTCGCTAGAGTTGGAAAAGAGCTGAATTCTTGTGAGACTGCTTTCTCTTACTACCCGGGTTTACATTACCGTTTTGGGAAAACATACACGAACAGTCTCCGCCCTTCTGGGCCGCAGAATGTTTGCAAATATCAGCCCTCCTAGTCCTTGAACCCCGCGCAGCACCAGCAAGGCCGTGTCCTCCTCTGGAGGAGGAAAGCCGAGGAGTGGCTGGTATCCCTGAGAAGCTCCCACGGACCAGGAGCCCTCGAGGCTGGCACGCACCTGGATGTGTGTGTTTATACGGCTTCGTTGGGAATGAGAAACCCGCTCATTTCCGACTTTGCCTTTTGGTATCAAGTGAAAGCGAATTCCGCAAACTCATTATCCATGTTCAAGTGCCTACTATGTGCAAAGCTTTGTGTGAGATGGGTCTGGTGTATGTAAAGATGAATTGGTTGTGGGTCCTTGGATTCTATCCCCTGCCGTGAGGGTGTTAGTAGTCCAGCCTAGGATACCCAGGTGGGGATAAATAGTTAAATATGAAACATGATACAAAGGCCAGAAGTAGAGTGTAAAGAGCGAAGAAGTGTGTAGGAGCAAACATTTCACCATGTAGAAGAGAGGAATCTAAGAAGCTTCAGAGAGGAATGGCCATGACCTGAGTGTTTAAGGACAAATAGGATTTCGGCAGAGAAGGGGAGGGATTGCATGCGAGAGGGAGAAGAAACAGCAAAGGCTGGGTCAGGAGAGAGCTGGAGTGTTTTGGGGGTATTTCCTGTGGTCTGGTGTGGCACGAAAATGGTATCCGAGAGGGGGGATATAGAAGGCAGTAAGGGTGAAGGAGTATCTGGCATCGGCCACGCTTATATGCTTTGAAAGACCTCAGACAAGGCAAACATTAACCTGTACCGAATTTGAGGGCAGCAGGAATGTGGCTAACCACGTGAGCTTTCGAGCCACACAGCCCTGCTTGGTCATTGAGGCCCTTGTCCTTAAAAGTGCTTGAAGGCGAGACCCTGTATAGGTTTCTTAGTCCACTGAACTCCAGCTTCCTCCTCTGTAATGTCGGGATAATTACGGCACCTTATCATGAGCATAAAATGAGGTAACATAAATTAAAATATCTAAACAGCTACCTGGTACCCAATGAGAGGAATCTGTAAGTGTTAGCTGGATTCATTGTAAAAAAGTTAACTCTTTACTCAGGTGGTTGTATTATTTTTCAGCACCATTGATGATTCATTTGTTCCCGAGCGTGAATCACTAAGAATATCAAAAGAACAGATTGTTCAGAATATTATTTGTACCTGTTAAGTGTTACAAATGTAATTTAAGTGTCACTGAGTAATGTAGCTCATTGTTCTAGTCAGTTTAGACTGCTCTAACAGTCTAAAAATACCATAGAGTGAGTGGCTTAAGCAACAAACATTTATTTCTCACCGTTCTGGAGGCTGGGAAGTCTAAGATAAGGGGCGGGCAGATTGGGGGTCTGGTGAGGGCCCACTGCCTGGTTTGTGGACAGCTGTCTTCATGCTGTAATCTTACGTGGCAGAAAGAGCTCTCGGGGGTCTCTTTTCTAAGGGCACTCATCTCATTTATGGGGACACCGCCCTCCTGACCTGATCACCGCCCCCCAGAGGTCCCACCACCACATGTCGTTACCTTGGGGATTAGGATTTAACATGAATTAGGGGGAACACAACCCCCAATCCACAGCACGCACTAATATTGACTGAGTGCCTACCACGTATTTGGTGCCAGGCCAGGCCCCGTAGGAGAAAACAAGACACAATCCCTGTCTTCAGAGAGGCTCATGGCAAAGTTGGAGAGGAAAAAGGTAGCGCATCCTTATCACAGACAGAGGCGGGACTTTGTCATAGGCTCAGATGTGTGGCCCTCTTTTAAAGAAGCGTTAGGCCTGGAAGTGAGAAGGACTGGACTTACCGCTTTCTTCATTCACAGCACCATTTGTGGAAACGTGACTCTTTCAATCAGAGGTAACAATAATGCCTGAATGCATACTGTAGTAGAGAAGTGACTTAGGATTTCAGAGGAGAGAAGCGTTAATGCGACTTAGAGGGATTGGGGAAGAGCTTCGGGAAGAAGTAATAGGTGTAAGATCTAGTTGGGTGGCCAAGTAGGCAGATGGTTTCCAGAAGGAACGCGCGCGAGCAGAAGCCTAGGAAGGGACCGTGGCTGTGGAGAGGGTGCACAGAAACTGTCCTGGCTTAAGTCCAGGTTTATATCGAGGAGAAAAAGAGGTCGGTTGGATAAGACGCCCAGTGTCCAGTTGCAGAGGGAATGGCAGTCCCAGGTTAATTAAGGACTTGGTTAGGGAGTGTTAGATTTTGATGTTTGCAGGTTTATTTATGCTTCTTCTAAGCTGTCTCCTCACCTATTTAGTAAGGAGCAGGAAAAGCCACGTCAAGAGCCATTTTTGTGCTCTGTCATCACCTGGAGGAAAGGAGGCAGTGCCATCAGACAAGTTGGCTGCTCTTTAATGTCCTAGCACAGCTGCCACCTGGGGAACCTTGTCCATGTGCCCGAGGCCTAGAGCTAGCTCCTCTGGTGTGACGTCTTCATAGTGTGCTCCATCAGTTGGGATGGCATTTGGCCATGAGACAAACTGACATTCAGGGACTTAAGCAATTTAGGGATTTGTTTTCCTCATGTAGCAAGTCCTGGGAAGGGCAGTGTGGGGCTGTTGTGATGGCTCAGTGATGTCATCAGAGACCTAGACTTCTCCTGTCTTCTTACGTCACCATCTCAGCCTGTGGCTTTCATCCTCACGGCTGCTGTGCCTTCACCCAGCTGCATCCTTATTTCACGCAGGAAAATGGGGGAAGGGCGTGGACAAAAGACTGGAGGGGGCTTTTCTGTGGAGTCTGCCCCCTTAGGCAGCTTTCCTAGAACCCCCCACCTAGCAACTTCTGCTTATATCTCACAGGTTAGAAACTGTACCGAGTGGCCATTTCTAACCACTAGGGAGAAGGTGTTTAGCAAGGCGCATTGCTTTTCCTGATAAAACTGGCTCAGTTAGTGAGGAAGTAAGAGAGAAAGCGTGCTGGCAAGCAGCAGTGTCTGCCACACTCTCCGAGTGGCAGGCCCACAATGCTCCTGACAGCCTGTTTTTGGGGTGGTGAGAGACGGGCATTGATATTTATATTACACAAGTGAAGAAACAAAGCGATGTGAATTTGTGAGGAGCCCATGAATAGCTGTAACTATGATGCATTCGAGAATCCCATCTAGGTTTCAGTCGAAAAGCAAAACGTATATAACGCCAGCCAGATGTAATATTAAATCTCAGAATGCTGCAAAGTTTGTGGTCAGAGTAATAATTAATGTCAAATAGCTTTATTAGGGCAGATTCTTAATCAGTCAATATAATCAAGGGCCAGGAGACATTCAGCATAGATGAGCTTGCTTAGGGCAATCCCTAGTAGCCACTGAGTAGCCCTAGAGCTTGAGTTCGTGAAGCCCCCTGAATATGCCCAAAGTAGCCGCAACTCTACGGTTATACCGAGTACATTCAAACCCTGGTTCTCGAACAGTTCGGTTCTCAACCACGTTCAGGGGAAACACATCTCAGTTGCCTAATAATACTGTTTAATTCTGTACCTGCCAACCCTCTCATGCGCATACCTGTCTGATCAGTCATGTGTCTCTCAGGTGACAAAGGGGATTCAGTTTTCAAACAAATAGCTTCTCAAATAGTTTTCCAGAATGAATTGAGTTTGAGAACCAAGGCTCCGTTGTACTTAAAATGTAAGCTATTTTTTCCCTGATTGGAAGGTGTTCGTAGTCTCGTATACACGTACCTGGTGTTGTCAGCTCTTTCTTACGTTAGAATTAGCCGGGAGCGGGAACACTATTGGCACCATGGTCCCATCGCAGGTCCTCTTTCTGTTGGTCTGAAAGGGTCTTCCAAATGAGAAGTCATGAGGACAGTCACTAGGACAGTGACAGTGGGGCTGGAGCGGGGAGGACAGCTCTGAGAAGTCTGTAGGACAACATCATCCAACAGAACTTTCTGCAGCGAAGGTGAAACGTTCACATGCACCGTCCAGTGTGGTCCGTGAGCCGCAGGTGGCGGTGGAGCACTTGAATCGTGGCTAATGCAGCCGAGGAACTGAATGTTTGATTTAACTCGTTCAAGCAGCCACACGTGGCTCGTGGGCATCTCATTGCACAGTGCAGGTTCGGGAGGTGGGATCAGTAGGCGCTGGTTACCAGTGTGGGGAGAGGAGCGAGGGAGGAGTTGAGCATAGCCTCCCATTTCTGCTTTCGGAGAGGGGGCAGGTGTAAGAAATGCTTCTGGTGTAGGGAACGGAGTGGGGGAGCGAGTTCGTCATTCTCACATGGGGGTCTCGGAGATGGCCAGCATGTGGCATAGCTCCGGCCTGGGGTAGGTGCTCGGTCCACGTTGATGGATTTGGTGATACGTGGGCAGGATCCACACTGTCCGTGTAATGTTTGATTAGTACAGATACAATGTAAAAGTATCTCTGAGGATGGTGTTTTCTTTCCATTCAATCTTTTCTTCTTCTCTCTTTTAAAATCAGGTATCAGATTGTAGTGGAAATAATCCAGGCAACTACAATTAGCAGCTTTCCCCAGCCGAAGAGGCACAAGGGTAAGAACCAACTTGTTTTCTTTAGTTACTGTCAGCTTTGCGAAGCCGGAGCATTCTTCGGGCTTACACTTAAGAGTTTTACTTTATCACCGTGATAGCATAGCAGCATTAGAGAAAGTGAATATAGTCTAATCCTAACAGAAGCCTTCGTTTGTGTTTCTCCGTGCCTTTAGAAACTGTGCATCTTTAGTCATAACTCTGAAAAGACTATAATTATTGGGCAGACAGTGCTTTTGTTCTGTTTTTAAGCTAAACACGACTTCATAACTTTGGTCACAGAGTAAAAATAATCTTTATATTTATCTTCATATTTGATCACCATTGACATGACCCCAGTGAGTTGCTGTTTCCTAAGTAACCTTTTCCTGTGTGGCGCGTTTGAATTGTGAACGCTGCCGTCCTGTCGCCGCTCTCGCACGTATTTCTAAGGAAACAGGCTTTAGGCTGTTTCTCCTCCCTGTTTGCTTCCCTTCAGATGGAGAGCGTTTACGCAGGCGTGGTCCCGAGGAGTGGGGAAGGGGTGGGCACGGCTCTCGGCCCCCCTGTGGTTGCCCGGTCTAGCACATCCCCCTCTCCTACGTGAGGGCGGAGGACCTGCGCTGTCCCGAGTGCAGGGCGGGACTCCACTCGTCGCTGAGTGGCAGCGACGCTGCCGCGCATGCGCATAACCGTGCAGGACCGTGTAGCGGTGCTACCCGGCCGTGTGTGCCGTTGTACGCAGTGTCATCTCCAGTGTTGCTGCTCCTCATTTCCGCATTCGCTTTGCGAGTGGGAAACGGAAGAAGTTTTAAAAAAGAATGAACAGATGGAAGATCCTAAGAATATCTTTGTTTTAACCTGGAGATGGGAACTTTGCTTATGAACGTAGTGTGTGTGAGTATATGCTATAAATACCGTTTCGTTGCTGCATATAAAGATGTTTCTGACAAGTCTTTTTCAATCATAATCACTGACGCTTAGGAAATGATATGCAACTGTGAAAATAGTTTGAGGACTTGTAGAAAAAGTGGCATCTAACAGGTGGCGAGACATTTCCTCATTGTGCGCCCTCTGAAACCTCAGGCCGTTAGCCAGCTCACTCTGTTCTGCCGAGAGACAATGTCCAGACCAGAGTCCCAGAAAACCGGCCACCTCCTGTAGCTTCTCGTCTCCGTGAATGGCGTCCCCATCCATCGGTGCATCCAAGTCAGAAACCCGGAGTCTCCCTCCTCCGTTCCTTCCCTCGTGTGCTCCAGCTAGTCCTTTGTCGTCATGCGGCTTGACCTCCCGAACTATCTCCACTCAGTCCCCTCCGCACCGCGGCTTCCCACCCCCGGCCTGTCCTTCCGCCACAGCGGTGGCTTCTTAATCGGCCTCCTTCCCCCCACTCCTGGCCGTATTTAATATGTTTTTCCTACTGAAGCCATAATGATTTTTAAAAAATACACATTTTATCACATCACCTCCATGCTTAAAACCCTTTATTATCTTCCCATTGTTCTTAGAATAAAAACTCCTTGATGTGAAGCCCACACGGTCCTGCCCGCTCTGGCCCCACTCTGCCTTCAGCCTCACCTCCCGCCACCGCGCCCTCGCTGTGTTCTGCAGCCACACTGACTTTCCTGTTTCCTCCTGCCTCGTATCCTGTGCACGTTCTGTTTCTTCCTCTTTTGGGGATGCTGCCCTATTCTCACCATCCCTCTGCCTGGGCAGCTCCTACTTGTCGTTTGTGTTTTATCGCCGAACATCTCTTCTCTGATCATAGCCCCGCCTCCCCGGTGCTGGGTGGATGAGAGAGCACTTGAGTTCACGTAAGAGACCCCACGTCAGTGGAGACTGTACTCTGAAAGGTACCTTACCCACCAGAAGCAGGCCGTCAGTCACCCACCTCCATTTTTCTGAGTGCCAGTAGGTGGTAGAACAGCTTTGCCACGAATAAAACTGTCCCTGACTTGAGGCGGCCACAGTGTACTGAGGAGATGGGCAGTCACGCACAGGAAGTTACGGTGCAGTCGGGTAACTGTGGTGAGAGCAGCAGGCGCAGAACTCAGTGGTGGTGCGGTCAGCCCCACCTGGACCCGAGGTCGAGAAGGGTTTTTCCTGGAGAGTGACAGAGCGGACTCAGAAAGACGGAGTGGCTGTCATCCCTTTCTGGGCTTGTCAGGTGGATGCGGGTGGAGGGTACTACGTGTACAGAGACGAAGAAGGCAGTTGTGGACAGTGTCCTGTGTGTGGGTCGGCCAGGTGAGACACGGTGCTGCTGCTTGGCTTGCCACAGAGCTGAGCTTGACACGCTAGCCCGAGGTGTTTGGACTTCGTCCCGTGGAGCAGAGGTTCTCAGACCGTAGCTTGTGTCAGAACCTCCTGGGGGGCTAGTCAAAGTGCACCTGCTGGGCCACCCCCAGGATTCCCCACCCCGAGCGTCTGGAGTGGGCCCCGAGGGTGTGCAGTGCCCACAGCTTCCCCAGCGATGCTGGGCTGCTTCCCTGGGACCCACGCTCCAATACAGAGCCACGGATGCGTTCGCGTTTGCATCCTGGTCCCCAGCTCTCCAGCTCTCTATTTACAATTAGAACAGCCGGGGCAGTTGAGAAGTGGTCCATTGAAATAACTGGCTGCTATGGTCTGAATGTTTGTGCCTTCCCAGAACTCACATGTTGAGCTTCTGACATCCAGACACGATGGCATTGGGAGGTGAGGCCTATGGGAGGCACGTATGCCACGAGGTGGAACCCTCATGGGTGGGATTAGGACCCTGTTCATTATAAGAGTCCCCAGAGAGATCCCCAACTTCTTCTACCACGTTAAGGACATGGCAAGAAGGTGGCCATCTGCAAGACGGCCTTCCCCAGAGCCTGAGCCCGATGGCCCCTCATCTTGCATTTTCAGCCTCCAGAACTGTGAGAAATCAAGTTCTGCTCTTTTACAGCCACCCTGTCCGTGGTATTTGGTTATAGTACCCCGAATGAACTAAAACACTGGCCAAGTGTAGGAATTCTAGGCGTGATGGGACATATGCTACATTTTCTCTGTAGTTTGATGTGAATATGAATAAGCCCAGTATTTCGGCTCCCTCTAAAGCCTTCTTTTCTGCTGTTCTGAATCCTGAAACGTTATCAAGAATAGTTCAGGCGATTCAGAGTAACATCCACTGAGCTGACTGCAACAGAGAGCCTGGTGCAGATTCGAGTGTGGCAGAAATGGCTGTGTATAAGCCGTACACACTGGGAAGTGCCACGCTCCTGGCGTAGGTTGGGAGGCTTTGGTAAAATCGTGCATCTTCTTTTCTTTAGGGTGTAAGTAAACAGTTTGGGAATTAAATGTATCTAGTAGAACTGTAGAAGAACTTTGGAATATATTAAATACATGCACACAGAAACACAGTTACTGGCTAAGAACCATAATGATTTCCATCGAGAATTATTTTCATAAAGATTGTCTGACTTGGGGTTTAAAGGTGTCCCTGCTTGAAAGAAGGGGCTCATCATCTCAGGGTCCTCTCTGTCACTTTGTGATCTGACTTTCTGGCATTGCGATAATTTGATACAGACTGTGCCTAATTTATGAATGGCCCAAACTGACTGAACACCCCAGGATGGTTCCCGGCCGTGGCTCCCGGGACCCTCGCCAGCCTCTCCCCGTCCAGCCTCTCCCCGTCCAGCCTCACACTGCAGCACTGCTGCCTCCCACACCCGCTGTCCCTGCCACTGTCCTCCTTCATCCCCACCTTCTCTGCCTCGAGAGATGCAGGGTTCAGAGCACTTTTACACTCTCTAGAGTCTCGTAATTTGACAGGCAGCCCTACTGCCATCTCCGTCCCCCAAGAAAACTTCAGTCACCATAGATGCCAATACCTGCATTCATAGGAATGAAGTTCAGCTGCAGGGATGCTCAGCACTGTGCCCTGTGTGGCTTGCACGGCCAGTTAGTCTGCACACAGAGCTGGATCGTGAACGTGGGTCTCCCGCTTTGCAGTCCTGGGCCCTTCCCACCACACTGCCCATTCACGCAGGCCCATGTTAGGAGAGTCGTGCTCAAAACTTACACATTATGTGGGTCAGATCTGCGTTCTAAGCGAATGTCTCATATCTGTTCACCTAACAGTTCTAAGCTGGGAGCAGGGCTGTCCTGGTAACGTAATGTGTGAGTTTGATTGACATGACATTACGACGTTAAATGTGTATTGCAAACGTACCGAGGGCCTTAACCCAAAGGAAGCGGTAGCCACACTTACAGGAAGGACGTCGAAGGCGTGCGGTAGGCACTCCTGACCAGGCCGTGCAGGCCCGTGAGCGCTCTGCCGTCGTCTCCACGACAGTGGGAGCGGTGCTGCCACCAAGCCCTGTCATCCTCTCGCCGCGTTCCTCAAGTGTGCTCTGTGCCACAGTGGAGGGACGCTCCAGGAAATTCCCAGTGTTCCGTGCGGTGAAAGAATCCCCTTTATTCTTTAAAAAATCAACAAAACCAAAACCTGCCAGCATCAAGCTGAAACGTACGGTAAATCTTTTTTAAGTTCCTGGGTAAACTTCGAGGCAATTTTCCAGTAATTTTGCAGAAGTCGGTGATGCTTAGGAACTACCGAGAATTGCTGCCAAGAAGTCAAGCACCGTTGCTCGGAAGCTTGGCCGGTGCCTGAGTAAATACACACCTATTTCTCGAGCCCTCCTCTCAACGGGTGTTTGTTAAAACTTCGATTGATGCTTAGGAGAGACTCAAAGGTGTGTGAGTCTGTCGGTGTGGAGCCAGGTTGTCTAAGGAGGTGCTCCCCTCGTTCCTTACCTGCGTTGCCTGGCGGATGTGAGAAGACCCATAGGGGACCGGCGAAGGGGACAGGTGTGCAGACTGTCTCCCTCTGCACCACGGGGGTTGTGCCCCTGTATGAGTGCTCCTCGGTGGGGCGGGGGTGGGGGGCACAGTTTTGCCCCCCAGGGGACAGGGGACATTTGACAATGTCTAGAGACATTTTTGGTTGTGACATCTGGGAGGAGGGATGCTACTGGCATCTAGTGGTAGACAGAGGTCAGGGATGCTGTAAACACCGTGCAGGGCACAGGACGGCCCCACAGCCAAGATTTACCAGGGGCTGAGGTTGAGGAACCCTGCCCACCCATCAGCCCCCGAATCCCTCACTCCACCTGCCGGGCTGCTGCTGTTAGGCTGTGTCTGGGAGTGTGATGGGTGGTGTGAGAAAAGAGAGCTACTCTGCTATGGACATTTTTGGATACCTGAAAAGTGTAGAGGTGGTATTTCCATCCCTTTATACCTGTGCTATTTCTGGAGTCGCTAGTTTGTACTGTAAGTTACTTCGCCCTCCTTTGCCTCATTAGAAATGGTAGCAAGTAGTCGTCCCCTCTTCTTGTTTAACCGCCACTCCATTTGCTTAAGCGAGAAAAACCTCATGGGCAGAAGGTTATAGCAACAGGTAACTCTGTGATGTTGGTCACAGGTCTGCTTGGTGGCTTTATAGACAAGGATGTTCACCTAATGTCTATTCCCAATGTCCTTTGCAGCAAACAAACCCAAATGAAGCCTCTTCCTTTTTGCTATGACCTCAGTAGACTCTAGATGATCTAGGAGGAAAAGCAGTAAACATTTATAATGAATTGCTTTAGAATATTGTATCACTTCTGTGTCCATCTTGGCAGCAGTTAAAAGAGCGACTGCCACCCAGTTCCACCCGCCACTGTTATTGTCTCGGCCTCCCGTCGTAAGCTAGAGTAAATGTTGTGTGATTACGCACACAACAACGCATGTGTGGCAACGTACGGCGTGACCCTGGGCCACACTGGTTGCCACGTGCCCGCGTCTACACTTTTCTTGACTCGCATTTTTCTTGGCTAACTGGTTTCCAGGTCACGAAGATGTGTATTCATGCGCATCGGTGGGTTTACAAGGGTTTTTGCAGGACAGACACGTGGGCTGCATGACCTGATATGCAGTGAGCATTCGGAAAATGCTACCTCTGTGGTTAACATTTGACACAGTTCATTCATCCATTCAACAGAGACCTGCTGAGTTCCTACATGTTCCCAGGCACTGTTGTAGGTGCTGGAGATGTAGAAGCATATAAACAAACTCCATGACCTTTGTGAGGACGCACGTAAGGACAAGTAGGTTGACTGTGTAGTATGGTACTAGGCGCTACAGAAAAGTAAAGCAGAAAGGGAGAGAAGTAACGTTTTTGGGTCAGGTTGCAGTTAGAAATAGGGTGGCCCAAAAAGGAAGGCTTCCCCGAGACCTGAACTAGGGACCTGGAGGAGGCTGGGAACTGAGCCACACAGGTAATATGCGGGAGGTAAGGGCCAGGCTGAGAGAATGTGCCGGGCGTTGTGTCCAGGAAGCTAGGCACCGAACCCCACGTAGCGTAGCTTCCGCTTGCACGAGATGTCCAGAGCAGGCGAGTCCACAGAGGCAGCCCTATGAAAACCCCCAGGGCGGAGAGGGGTGGGGGTGCCTGCCCATGGTGCCTGGTTTCTCCTGGGGGCGATGGAAATGTTCTAAAGGTGATGGTGGTGCTGGTTACACAATTCTGTAAATACACTAAGAGCAATTAGATGGTACACTTTAAGTAGGTGAATTGTATGCCCTGTGAATTATACCTCAATAAAGCTGTAATTAAAAAATAAGAAACAGCGAGGAGACCAGTGTGGCTCGAGTGGACAGTGGGGTGGGATGAGGTCGGAGAGGCGACTCTTACGGCCCCTTGTCAGAGCCCTGGGCTCTGCTGGGGTGACCCGGCGTGCTGGGGGGCTGTGAGCAGAGGAATGCCGCGGGCTGGCGTTGGCCGCCGTGTTGAGACGAAGCCTGCAGCGGGGCGGGCTGAGCACGAGGGGACCAGAGAGGAGGCTGGGGCGCTAAAACGGGCAGGGCAGACCGTTTCTCCCTCTCTGCTGCAGTCCTCTGCTTGGTTTCTCAGCAAGCCACACCCGCCAACCCACTTTCCTGTCTCCTCCAGTCTCCCTGCCAGCTTTCCTTCCCTCTCATTGGATGTAGGGATTATTTAGATTACGTCCTGGGGTCCTTGTTTTCTTCCTGGGCTGTCTCACTCTCCCAGGATGGAAGTCCCCATCTAAGAGCTGGGCGCTTTTTAATTCCTCACCTCACGTCTCTGCTGCAGTAGCTCAAGTCCCCTCGGACTCAGCTGGCCTCTTCCCGTTATCTTTTGCAGCTTCCCACAGCACCCTGAAACCTGGAGTCTTCAATGACAGTCATTTCTTTTGCTCTCGAACCTGCAGTTCGGGCAGGCTTTGGCAGGGACGACTCTTCCCTGCTGGTCTGGGGCTGGACAGGTCATTTTCAAGGTGGCGCGAGCACATGGTGTGAAGTCAGTGCTGCACGTGGGCTGAAATCCAGCCAGCTGGTGGGGCGGGGGACTCTCCACGCGGGTCTCACTGCTGCCTGACTGTTCAGGCTTCCTCCCGGCTTGGAGGCCTCACAGCTGGCGCATGACTTACATGGCAGCTCAGGGCTCCAAGTCAATGGTCTTCTACCATGTGGCATCGTAAGGCATAGCGTCCCTTCCTGCAAAATCACAGACCCACCCAGGTTCAGGGCAAGGGAACACATACCCTGGTGTTCAGAGGGAGGTTGTCCACATGACATCGTAAAGGAGCGTGTGAGAGAGGAGATGATCTTATGGCCACCACTGGCAAATGTCATCCGCCACACTGTTCAAAACTGAAGTTGCGTTTTTCATAAACCTGCCTTTTCTTGAAAGTTCTCTGATTCAGTCATTGCTTCTGCCATCGCCACATATGAGTGGACCGATGCGGTTCAAACCCGTGTTGTTCAAGGGTCAACATATATGCAAATCAGTTTGTGAGTATATGTGTGCAGAGGAGGTTTCTAAACATGTTTTTGCATTTGAGTCAGACTTGTCAGTGGTGTATTTAGAAATTCATAGTGTCCCTATTTGAGAGTATGCATATGCTTAGCATAAATTCTATTCAATTTATTCTATCTATCCTACCCTATCCTACCCTACCCTACCCTATCCTACCCTACCCTACCCTACCCTATCCTATCCTATCCTATTCTTTAGCACCCACTGTTGTTCAGAGTGCACTACGTCAGACATGAATCTGGTTCAGAGTTGTGTGTTCCCTGTGTTGTATTGTCCTCTGACCGGGTGCTGTCCCTCCATCCCATTCAAGGTAAAGAAACTGCTGCGATGAAGGCTGATCTCCTGAGGGCCAGGAATATGAAGAGGTACATCAACCAACTGACCGTGGCAAAGAAGCAGTGCGAGAAGAGAATCAGAACGCTGGGAGGCCCTGCCTACGACCAGCAGGAGGACGGGGCCTTGGATGAGGGGGAGGGGCCTCAAAGCCAGAAGGTAGAACTTTTTGGTTCTTGTTTTGACCTTTTCCTGTTTGTTATGAACACTGATGGAGTCAGATGTACGGTCTTTTAACTTTTTGGTGTGTGACTTAAGACGGATGCTCCAGAACGTAGACTGTCGCTTTTATGAGTACAGAGCTGTATTCCTTGGTGCCCTTGACTTCTGGGAATGAGAACGGGCACGACAGACAGGCATGGGGGGCGTGTGTGTCTGCTCAGGCCTGTGCGTATGTCTCCACCCCCCCTTTGCCCTCCCACAATGCTAGAGGAGCACGTTTATATTTGCAAGGACCCAAGCATGTTACCACTCGGACGGAAGCAACCACCTATGAAGCAGAAGGTGTCTTATAAGTTACTTTACTTAGCTCTCACCACACTGCTGTGAAATATGTATTTGATATTGCCATTTGATAGGTGAAGAAGCAGACTTGGTTTCTTTCTAAGCAAATTTCTAAGGCCACGTAGATAAGAAGAGGCAGAACTAGATAAAAGACCCAAGTCTAGTTTATTCACAAATCTGAGTGCTTTTTCCCTAAACCGCAATATATCAGCGGTTGTTTTTGTATAAGAAAACTTGACCGTCTGATGCCCAGTCCTTAAATCATGGCACATAGGAAAGTGTTGTGGCCCTACCTCATACCTGTCCTTATTTTCAAGGACCAAGCCTGTCTTCCAGGACCGAGAGCAGGCAGGATTGAAGGAAACAGCCACAGTACCCTTTGAGGAGCTTGGCTGTACCGCTTGGGAGCAGACTTGAAGGCAAACTCCACCCCCCCCTTTTGTGAGGTGGCACTTAGCCGCAAAGAAGCAGCATCTGTATAACCTAACTCTGGCTGCAGCCCCTAACCTCACTTACTCTGATTTTTGGTCTCTTGATCTTTCCCTGTTCAGCTCTTGCTTATCCATGCACTACCCCTTCCTCTCTCTCCCACTGATCAAAGTTGACCTTATTCCTGGCGCAGTCTCCGTCACAGCCTCTTCAGGAAAGTTCACACTCCCTGTCGGACCAGCTCTTCGCAGCATCTTGCACAAGTGGTGCTGTGCAGCCCCGAGGAGATTTTGTTCTAAAGAGGGGTCCACTAGCCCCTGAGGGGCTGTTTATTTTGCTGTTCGCAAATGCACCTTTCTGCGATTCTGGTTTTGTGGTTCAAAGTGTAAACTTCACCTTCTGGTAAACTGGAGAGAGAGTGGATTTGACAGGTTGAATGTCGTTCCTCTCCCTTCTCCACGCAGTGTGTTCAGACAGTGGGGTTTTGTTGTTCAATAAGCAGGCAGAATGATAAAGGAGTAGTTTGGGTGTATCCATACAATGGAGTGTTATGGTTCAATTAAATGATGCATACAAAAGATTTTTTTAATGAATGGGATGCTGTAAACAAAAGGGCGAAATATAAAATCATTTGTAGATTCCCTCAGCCGTATAAAAAGAGGATGGAAAGCAAAAATGCCAAGTTATTACCCTCCAGCTTCCTGGTCTTTAATACATTTCAGTTTCTCTATGATTGGCATCTATTACTTTTGGCAGTACATCCCACAGGGCAGGGACTTCTGTCTGTTTCATTTTCTAGAAGTGTGTCTGATACAAAGTTGATGCCAAATAGATCTTTTACTGAATGAGTGACTATTTTATAGAAAGTTGGTATTTATTGAATGTATGCATTTTGAATGTTTGGTAAACTTTTATCATTTAAAATTTAGGAGAGTGAGAGAAGTACTATACTACATTGTCTATGGCCTTAAAAAACAAAGCATTAATTAATTTTTAATAAATGTAGGCCTTAATTAAAGTAGAAATTAATCCATTGGAAGTTAAGACAAACTGATATTTAAAATTTGATTTTTAAGAGCTTTTCCTTAAATTCTCTTAATAGATTCTTCAGTTTGAAGAGATCTTGGCCAATACTTTCTACCGAGAGCACTTTGGAACGTACATGGAAAGGATGGACAAGAAAGCCCTGATCAGTTTTTGGGAGTCCGTGGAATGTTTAAAGAACGCTAACAAGGTAGTCTGCCAGACCAGGGCGTGCTAACCACTAGCTGGTGACACCACTCATACGTTCTGCCCTGGGCCGGTGTTTCTCAGTGGAGCTGTAAGAAAATACATTAAAAGGGTGTTTTAAACCAAATATAATACTGGTATTATGTCCTAGCCTATAATGGTAAATAAAACCAGATTTTTTTATTTTACAAAAGATTATTTTAAATATATATTCAAAGGGGAAAAGAAAGATCTGTAAATGAACCAAAATAGTAAATTCAGTAACAGGTGGTTCCTCTTTAACACATTCTAGAAAGGCACATACATACCCACATTGTTATTATGATAAAGTTGTCTTGTCACCTACAACTCAGTTTTACAACCTTGTTATTTTTAATATCACAATGTGCATATTTTATACTACTGTTTGTTCTCCTTTTGTTTTCTTTAAAATATGATAGAGTTAAGGAACACAAAACAAACATTTTGACTACAGATGGCCCTTGCAATGAAAAGCCCAGCAATAAGCATTGTGTTTTGTATAATACTTGACAACTCCTCAGTATGTGTTTAAGAATTGAATTAAAGAACGTGAAATTACATGTGTGTTTATGTCTGTAAATATACTTAACAGTATGTAAACATGCGTAATACATCTACTTTGTGAGGCTCGTGAAAACAAGCACACAGAGCGCTGTGCATGTTAAAGCAGCCGCTCATTTGTGCTTTGTTGCCAGAGCTGAGTTCCACCTGTTGTTAACTGTTCGGCGTGGTGGTCACGTTAAGGAACTACTTGTTTTCTCAGCGTCGGACGTGTACCCCGTGGCCCCGAATGTGCCCGTAAAAGCGAGGCCCGGCCCTGGCGTGTACCAGCCTGCGTCCTCAGTGCCTGCCTTCCGCCTCCGAGAAGCAGAGGGTGCAGAAGAAAGTAATTCCCAGAGACGATATTTCTTACTTTTCTCATTATTTTCCTGTCTTTTCAGAATGAAATCCCACAATTAGTTGGTGAAATTTACCAGAATTTCTTCGTAGAGAGCAAAGAAATATCTGTGGAAAAATCACTGTACAAAGAGATCCAGCAGTGTCTTGTAGGGAATAAAGGTATTGAAGTGTTCTGCAGAATCCAGGGAGACGTTTACGAGATCCTGAAGGACAGGTATTACCCTTCGTTTATTGTCAGTGACCTGTATGAGAAGTTGATGATAAAAGAGGAGGAAAAGCACGCCTCGCAGCTGATTTCCAACAAAGATGACGTGGTGAGGCCCGTTCAACTTTCTGCTTCCTTTTCGGTGCATGAGCTTTGAGTATAATCAGGCGAGCGCATACTGTAGAAGCCAAAGTCGAGGTGCCCCTTCATCTTTTAACATACAGACTTTCAGCGGAACTTGACGTTGTGTTACCTCGCTGCTTCCAGCCTTACACACTTCTTTCCTTGTCCTTCTGACCACGGGCTGCCGTTCCCAGCTCTGAGTCACAGCCCTGTCCGCCTTCTGTCTGCCTGGGAGACACTGAGTTCGACTCCCGAAAAGTGAGGGCAGAAAGGCTGTGAGGCGAGCCGTTCGTGGCTTAGGCCAGGTTAGAGAATCAGTGGAACTATGCCATCCGGACTGAGGGGAACGAGGAGAGGAGGAGAATGTGGCCGCAGTCATAGGAAACACCTTGGAGTTAAAAAAGTCAGATGAGATGAAGATGTTCTGAAAGGCACCTTGCTCAGCCACACCGCAGAGTGATTTTCACCGGGTGGGCTAGGGCATTGTGGGGAGCCCCCGTTGCCCTCTCTCAGTGCCTGTTAGTCACACAGGAGCTTTAGGGGCTGTGAATGTACAAAGGAAACAGAGTGTTTTCGAGTCATCTCACGTAGAAAGAGAATAATTTATCTTGGATTCTTTCTTCCCAGTTCACTCTGTTTAAAGCCCTGAGGATCAAGTGCTTGCTTTTGGTGGCATTGAATCTGGCCTCTCCGAACTGTTGTTAAATTCATTCATTCAGGCTTTTTTGAAAAAAGAAAAGTTTTGTTACTTGATTCTTTACATTTTCAGAGTATAAAACCCACTAAACTGGGTGGTCCCAAGCTCATGACTCACTGCATTTTCTTTTTAAGACTGGCCAGTTTGTTTTAACCATGTTATCTCTCTGCCTAGAAGTTAAAATGGTTAATATGCAAGTGCTATAAAAGATGTTATTCAAATAATAAAAACATCCATATCTAACAGATAAATTGAACAAGGACTTGAACTGCCACTTGCTATGAAAATTCATAGTAAATGAACATGACAAAATGTCCAACTTCACCTAGGATTCAAAGAAGGGTATTATGTATTACCCTTTTATGTATTACTGGCCTTTTGATAGTTCCTACTCGTTGTTCCAATAATTCCCACTTCTAGAAATTTGTCCTACAAAATAGCTAAAATGTAGAAAAAAGTTTATGCACAGTGGAGTTTGGTTTAGTACATCTGGGATGGCAAAAGTGCAAGACCAGCCCCTAGCAGGGGCAGTAGCAGGCCTCTGCCTCGTTACATGATCAGCTCATAAAGTGCTGTCCAGGCATAAGTTACAAGTTTGGAGACTGTGATTCCCTCAGTGCATGCTGCACTGTATGTTCCGTGAAGGAGGCAGACGACGTACTTGAGTGTACACAGGTGTAGAATGATGTCATAATGACACACTTATGGACAAGGTTTAGAAAGAACCTACAAAAGTAAAAACAGCTTGGTTTTCTGTGATTATAATATCTCATCTTTCTTTGGATAATTTTAATTTCCTGTTTGTTACAATGGATAAAAGTTGGACGGAAAAACTCCGGAAGAAGCTAAGGAGAAAACTACCCAGGAGGGGGTTCTGGCAGTTCTTCTCGGTGCCCTGCGGCTGTTGCTCCTCAGGGCTCTAATTAATGAGCCCTGCATAAGCTACCCAGAGCTTTCCAAGTTATGTTGTTCTTGGTGAACTTGAAGTCACTTTCAGAAGCTAACCATTTTACTAGAAAAACAAGCTACCTGATGATTTATAAAATCCACCTTCAGGAGAAAGACCGAACAAAGTATATACAGAAAGTACTTGGACTAGTAGGAATTCGAGGATTTCATTTTAAAGGGACTTGCAGGAGTTGTCCATAATATCCTTGGGACAGCAAAAGGAAGCCTAGCCTGGGTGTGCCTGTCAGAGGCCAGGCCCAGGACAGTCGGGCTGGGCTGGGGACAGGACGGCGCCGTCCTGTGTTCTGCGCAGACCCCCTTGGGTGCACCCCATTTGGGACACAACGGCGTGGACTTGTGTCCTTTTTCTAGGTTACTAAACCTTTGGGGGTTTTTTCACTGCAATTCTGAATACCCGTTACTTTGGTTGCAAACACTTTGATTTTTCACTCTCCCTCTCGACATCCCACTATAGATTCTTTCCTTATTGGAACCTAGTACTTTGGAGCGTGCACTACGGTGTTGTAGCGCCTGTAAGATAGATAAGATGATAATCACTGAATGGTCCACCTTTATAAGATACTTCTTTTCCCAGGGCCTGGGAGGTGAGGCTGGTGAGGAAGTTGTGGATGAAGGCACGAGCCAGATTAATGAACAAGCCAGTTTTGCTGTAAACAAACTCCGAGAACTAAATGAGAAACTTGAATATAAAAGGCAAGCTCTAAATTCTATTCAAAATGCACCAAAACCTGACAAGAAGGTAACTCTTTTGCTTTCAAGGTTGTTGTTGAAAGTTTCTGTTTTTTTAATTTGATAAAAAGCAATTTTTAGTTTATGTTGAGAAGTATCACCGTTTCTTTAAAAGGAATTTTACTGTAAGTTCTGTTGTTGTTGTTATTATTATTATTTTGCTTCTAGTAAGAATTCGAAAGTTACTTGTTTCTAATATCACATGATTTGGGCTTCTTTCCCAGTTGCCAACTGTGAGTGACTCTGTCCCCTTCTCTGGCGGGCCTGCAGTACCTTGGGCGGGGGGCAAAGCTTTCCTTTGTACCAAGGTCATTTCTGCAAGTGAGTTAACCAGTCAAGGACAATCTGGAAATTTTTTTATTTTCTTATAAATGCTGCAAGTACAATATAGAGAGCCTCCCAGAATTGTGCAAGAAATAAATTATTTTGCTAAAATCCAACCAAATTTGTAAGTTTAAAAATGTAAATAGCATCTTGCTAGTTGGCGTTTCTCAAACCCAAGGGTGGTGTGGCCTTTTGCGTTGTGTCCATGCCTCCTGGGAGTCCGACGAGGACGTTCCTGCCGCGGAGCTGCAGCTGGTGGTACCTTTGGTCTGCTGAACGGACCTCCTCTGGCGCTGTCCGCGTGTGCGCTCAGAACCGCCGGTGACGCGTGAGGGGAGGTGCAGTGGTGGCCACTGGGAGCACCGGCTGTTTTGATTAATGGAGCTTTGTAGTAGGCATTGGAAGTCGGACGTGAGTTTTCCGACTTTGTTCTTTCCCCAGGTTGTTTGGGTTCTATAGTCTCCCTTGAGATTCCATATGAATTATAGGACAGATTTGTTCTGTTTATTTTGAAGAAAAAGCATCGTTGAGATTTAGACAGGGACTGCATGGAATCCCTGGATTGCTTCGAGTAGGATTGACGTTAGCAATATTTAGTCTTCTGATCCATGAACACAGCTATCTTTCCATTTATTTATATTTTTCTTTAATTTTTTTCATCAATGTTCTGTAGTTTTTGTGGCAGAAGTCTTTCACCTTCTTGCTTAAGTTCATCTTATGTAACTTATTATTTTATGCTATCGTAAATTCAGTTGTTTTCTTCGTTTCCTTTTTGGATTGTCTGTTGTGTTTAGAAACGCAGCTGACTCTTGCGTGTCGGTTTTGCGCCCTGCTGTTTGGCCGCCCCGTGCGGCATTTTAAGTGGTCCCGTAACCCCCAGGATGTTCTCCCGTGGCAGATCGTCTCCAAGCTGAAGGAGGAGATCATGCTGACGGAGAAGGAGCGCGCCGACCTCCAGCTGCACATGGCCCGCACAGACTGGTGGTGTGAGAACCTGGGCCTGTGGAGGGCCGCCATCACCGGGGGGCAGGTGGGTCTGACTGCCCTTCCTCCCCATTTACTGGGAGCGTTTGGCTTCACCGGACAGGGCTTATCCTGGAGGATTAAGGTCTAGGACGGGAAACCTACGCTGACTCTCCGAGACTGCACTTGCCCTACCTTCCCCCACGTGCTCCCTCGGGCTCCGCCACGGGGAGCTCTCCCAGCCTCCCTGGCGGAGCCCCGCGCCACTCGGAAAGCTTCCTTGTTCACCGGAACTGTAAGGGACTTCAGGTAGGATAGTGGGTGGGGGCAGAGGGCATTATGTCTCCCAAGGTAAAATTTCATGGAAACAGAAATCCCGGTTTGTTGGTTCCTGAAACTGAACTGGGGAAACCCTCATCCTTCTCTGAGAGCTGCTGGTATACCTCCCACCTGTTGGCTTGCTGTTCAGTTGATTTTCCAAGGGAACATAGGATGTTACATCTGCCGTATTAGTTTTAAGTCTGCCAAATTACCACAAATTTCATAGCTTAAAACGACACCCATTTGTTAGCCCACAATGCTACAGGCCCTTAGTCACGATATGACTGCGTTCTTGGCAGAATTCAGGTCCCTGAGGTCTCTCGCTGTCAGCTGGGGGTTGTTCTCAGTTGCTGGAAGTGCTCCCAGTCCTTTCCTTGTGTCCCTGTCCATCCTGAAGCTAGCAGCGACACGTGGAATCCTCCTCATGTCCCCGGTCTCTGTGACTTCCTCCTCTACTACTGGCCAGAGAGGTCTCTCTGCTCTTAAAGGGCTCGTGGGATTAGCTTAGCCCCACCCAGGCCATCTCCCTGTTTGCAGGTCAGCTGTGCCAGGCAACGTCCTGGCTGTGGGAACAGAATTCATCCCAGCCCCGGGCCCCACCCCAGGGATTGTGCAGGGCTACACACCAGGGGGAGGGGTATCTGGGGGCATGTGTGAAAATCTTGCTGCCCCATGGGCTCCCCGTGCTTTGTATTGTTATCATCGTGTTTTGTTTTGTTTTGCTTTCAAGGTGACGGAAGAGAACGGTGAGCAAATGCCCTGTTACTTTGTCATGGTAAGCTTGCAAGACGTGGAAGGAGTCGAAACTAAGAACTGGACAGTCCCCAGAAGGCTCAGTGAGTTTCAGAATTTGCACCGGAAACTTAGTGAGGTACGAATAGTCACAGAACATTAGAATTCCTGAGCAAAAAAAGGTGTAAGAGCTCATTTTGATGTTTCCCCATAAGGAGACTGATTCATCTTTTTTCTTCGCTGTTGATACTGGCAAAGTGGCATTTTCGGCCTGGCATTTAGAAATTACTCATAGCTCAGATCATCTGGTCTCGTGTAAATCCTTCAGGACAGATGATTGTCTGATCTCCGTTGTGAATGGGGCCCCAGAGAACCCCGGAGCTGGAAGGGGGCCGGGGGCCATGGAGCGGCCGCGGAGCTGCCAGCTGGGGCCCCGCGGAGGGCAGTGAAAGCAGCGATGGGTGGCCGCAGCTGTGGGTGTTGGCAGCAGTGGGAGGAGAGCAGTGGGAGGAGAGTGGGCCGCCCTGGATTCCAACACAAAGCGCCGGGAGTCGGTTACGTGTCGTGACTGAAAGCGCACCCTGGAGCTGGACTGCACCAGCTGGGACCCCAGCATGACTCCTTACCACTCTGTGACCCAGGACTTTGTCACTCTGCCCCCCTGTGCCCCCTCTTCCTTGTCACTCTGCCCCTCTGTGCCCCCTCTTCCTTGTCAGTGAAATACAGATACCGATCGATAGCACCTCCCTCGCCCATCTTGGAGTTGTTGTGAGAATAAGGGGATAGGTGAAGGCAAGGCACCCAGGAGAGTGGGTGGCACATGACGAGCGTCACTGTGCTAGCATTGTAGAAGGTACTGAGCCTGCTTCCACGGAGCTTCCGTTTTGGTTTTATGTGTGTGTGTGTGTTACTTACACAGACTTGTGTGGATGCACGTGTGTTGTGGGTTGCCACTTAGCACATCTTTCCTGCTGTGGGTTTGGTTAAAAATGTTTGAGAGCCGCTAATCTAGGTCAGTTCTTTGATATGACAGATGGGGGAACTGACCCGGAGAGTTTAATTGACTTCCCATAGGGTGTGTGCGTGGTGGCCCGACCAGGATTAGCATCCAGGGAGTCCGGCTTTCAACTCCTTGTTCCCCATTGGCCTCAGAAAGGTCACCTTCTCCAACTCTCCCTGTCCTGGAGGCAATTGCCCTTCACCCCAGCGACGAAAAAGGTCTTCCCTCGCCTCCGCCGTCACTTAGGCCCAGCTGTTCTCCGCTCAGAGCGGACTGCTGCAGGTCAAACCCTGCGCTCACCGCTCAGACCCTCTTTTGCACGTGGAATCTGTTCCTTTAACCTTTTCTCCTAGGGTGATTTTAAAAACCCTTTGAGTCACCAGCCTCTGAATGCCATTACTCCTTCAACCGCTTTTAAAAGGAGGGAGGTGGCCCAAGCTGAAGGTTGTACTTCGGCGGTTCTCAAATGGACTGTGGCCGCTCTAGCAGCGTGGCCAGCAAAATAGTCACCCAGCGTAAGAATAAGTTTTCCCCCAATTGTCGGTACACTGCAGGAAAATGCATCGTTTGCCCTATGACAAACCATGGGGAAGCCAAAATTTAGTATTGATCCATTTGCTGATGAAAACAGAAGGAAGGGGAGAAAGGAATTTAGGAGAGACATAATTTCTCTTAGGGAAGAGAAAATGTTCTTTGGAAGTAAAAACAACGATGCTGAAGCGCCAGGGGAAGCAAACTGTACGGGCCCCTGCGTGTTGTCTTCATCGCTTTGTCCCCCCTCCTCTCTGGCCCGCTCTCCGGCTCTCTCTCAGCCTCGGCGTTTTCTGTT
This sequence comes from Trachops cirrhosus, assembly GCA_028533065.1. Taxonomy (NCBI): domain Eukaryota; kingdom Metazoa; phylum Chordata; class Mammalia; order Chiroptera; family Phyllostomidae; genus Trachops; species Trachops cirrhosus. The sequence continues at coordinate 77,189,685 of CM052548.1, read as the reverse complement.
GTCTGAGATTTCCCTGCTGAAAGTGCCCTCCCTGTGGGCACGGTGGCAGGACGTGCCTTCCTCCGGCTCCTGCTGGTTTTCCTCTTCCCTTCCAGCTCCCACCCGTTTCATTCATTACCTCGCCCTGAATTTGGGCACCGGTTGGTATTTCCTTCTTGGGCAGGTGCCCTTGTGCTTGGGGAGCTCCAGTGGGTTGTGTGGGAAAGGCCAGTGTCCCTGTCCCACCACCGGAAGCACTCGTTACAGGTCACCTGTCATATGTCCTTTCTTGCTATGGCCAGGCCCCTGGGGTGGGGGGCGGCGGCTACTTGGCCCTGGTGGTGAGGGGCCTAAAGGCTGGGGCCGGCCCGCTCTGTGCTCACTTGCTTGTCAATAGCACTTGAACTCGTGCAGCATATGCAGGGGGCCTTCATGAAGGCCAGTGTTTGGCGGTGGGTCTGTCGGGGGCCTGTGGGACCCACCCCCTCTTCTCTGAGGGGGGCACTGGCAGCGTCCTGTGGGAACTGGCATAAAGAGCACCGACTTCGTAGTCAGGCAGGTCTGGGCTTTAATCCCCGGTCCTGAGAATTCTCCCAGGGCAAACAGAACGGCCCTGATCCCCACCGCGTGGAGCTGCTGCACCTGCCGGGCCCGCACAGCGTCTGGCATAGAACAGGCCTTACTCCACAAAGTCTCCTGTTATTATATATGGACCTATGTTATTAGTGTTATTGGTAGGTTTACACTCTGCAGTGTGCCATTAAAGGCAGTGATGGAGCTTCAACCCAAGTTATTCTCTCTTTCCATTGTGCTCTTTCGTCAACTTGGATAACTTGCGACAGCGACGCTGTAAACAGAGCCGCTTGTCCTCTGCGCCAGGTGTGCGTGCCCGGCGCGCCCTGCACCTGTGCACAGGGTGCAAATCCTCAGGACCGGCCTGGCTCCAGGGTTCGTGGGTCCGGGCACGAGGCTTAGCGTTTCCATCAAACGTCCCATTCCTCCAGATTTCTTGAGCCTGGTTAGAACAGGGAGGTTTTCAAGGTCTTGAATGTCAGAGTTACGAGTGCAGGAGGAAGGGCCCTGGTCTGTCCTGAGAGTAATTCCGAGTCCCTTTTTAAGAGTGAAGTGTCATTTCCAGAATCTAACATGTACCTTTCCCCCCACAGTGTTTCCCTTCTTTAAAAAAAGTCCAGCTGCCTTCTCTCAGCAAACTGCCTTTCAAATCTGTAGATCAGAAGTTTATGGAAAAGTCAAAGAATCAGCTAAATAAGTTTTTACAGGTAAGTGGCTGAAACGTTTTGGCTATGAGAGGAAAAGTAGCTGTTCGGGGTTAAACCGTCCTCATTCTAAGAGCTTGCCCGTTTGCCTCCCGTTCCCACAGGCCGCGCCAGATCCTCAGAATAACTTTTCGTTTGTTTGTAATTAAAGTGTGCCTGCCATGCATACAGGAAACGCAGACATCCTGTGCCCAGTTCTCTCTGTTTTCACAAACTGAACACACCCTTGTCACTAGCACGCAGTTTGGAAATAGCCAGTCCCTCCAGTTCCCTTCCTGTCCCAGCTCCAAAGCAGAGGTAGTAGCCATGGTGCAGACTCCAGCTGTGTGCAGAGTGAGGATCTGGTTGCACTGGGCAGGCGGACCAGAGGGAGGCCGTCCTCTGCACAGCGCCCTGCCGAGCAGATTGGTGGGGGCGCCGCGGCCACCCAGGGGGGCTGGTGTGCCGTTACCGTCATGGAGAACCGATCTAATATACTTCATTCCAGGGGCAAAGGCCATGGTTTCAGCCTCCGAATTCTGATGAGAGTAAACTACTTTTATTACGCGGGCTGGTGGCTTCACAGCACGTTGTCCCACAGAGGAGTAATTCACCCCCTTTCTTCTGCAGAATCTGCTTTCGGACGAAAGACTTTCTCAGAGCGAAGCACTTTATGCCTTTTTGAGCCCTTCTCCTGACTACCTCAAGGTTATTGACGTGCAGGGGAAAAAACCCACTTTCTCATTATCCTCATTTTTGGAAAGACTGCCACGCGACTTCTTCCCCCACCAGGAGGTGAGCTGTGTAGAGCCAGTGCTGTGTTTTTGGCCTGTATAAGCCGCTGTCTGTTCGAAGGCAGTTCGCGGTAATGTGCTCATGGGAAGCACGCTACTCACTGGGCGAGGCAGAGACACTGTTTTCTGTCACTGCCGCTGTCGTGTTTTCAACAAGGGTTTGTGCCCTCTCCAAGCCGCTGGGCAGCAGTAAGATTCAGACACGAAAGGGTTCATGGCGGCAGGTAAGTGAAATGCGGTGGGAAGTTCTTAGGAGCCCCTGCAGGCGGCTGCTCTAGCCAGTCCCTGGGGTGGGGTGGGCTTCATGGAGGAGTTGGAGGGGAGTACGCGGGGCCTGGGGGCGGCGGGGTCTCCGCCCTGGACTAATGGACGAATAGGCAAAGAGTGGGAGGGGCAAGGCCCTGGCAGGTTGAGGAGTGATTTTTTTAGAATTTCGTGTGTATATTTTTTAAGTCTTATTAGAGTTTATTTGAACAAAACTGAAGACAGTTGCTGGGAAGCAAAATCCCAAGGGACTGAGAAAATGCTCCAGAAGATGTCAGTTTTGCAGCTTATTGTATACATTATCATCCAAGGAGGAGACGGGAGGAGGGTTACAGGAACTCCGTTGGTGGTTAGGGAGGCGGGAGAAAGCCAGGGCAGGAAACCGGGATGGATGAGAAGTGACACGCAGAGACGCGTGGGTTCCATCGGCGGGCACGGGAAGGCGGACGTGCCCGCCCTGCAGACGGCCGTGGCAGGCACAGCCTGCGGCCCCACGCACTGGTGCCAGTGGCTCTGCCTTGGGCGCGCTCCAAGGAAGTCTACTTTGACAGTTCAGAGAGAGATTATCTGAGATGCGCAAAGAAAGTACACCATTTCAGAGTTAAAGATTGACCTCTGTCAAGGAAGCCACAGGCCTAGGACGTTGGCTAACCACCACGAATGGCTTTTAGTTACACCCAGACCACCCTGTGTGGTCACTTTGGTCACTGGGGTTGTAAGGCCCCCCCAGATGGGCCTCCCCTGAGCTTGTCGGGTTTAGCATGTGGCCTGCTTTGCGCCCACCATGCCTGGGTAACGGAACGTCTGTAAGAAGTCAGCAGGACGGGGCTCAGGGAGCGTCCAGGTCGATGAGCATGTGGGGCTGCAGGGAGGGTGGTGAGCCTGGGGGGACATGGCGGCTCCACTCTCCTTGCCACACACCTCGCCGCCTCGTGAGGATGCTCGTCTGCGTCCTATGCAGTAGCCTTTATAATAAGCTGGCGAACGTAAGTGAATGTTTCTCTGAGTTCTGTGAAGTGCTCTAGCATATTACTCAAACCTGAGGAGGGGGGTCATGGGGCCCCCCGATTGACAGCTGGTTGGTGAGAAGAACAGGTAGCAACCTGGACGTGTGATTGGTGTTTGAAGTGGGGGCACCCTTGTGGGACCGAGTCCTTAACCTTGGCGTCTGATGCTGATCTCCAGGTAGATAGTGTCAGAACTCCATTAAATGTGTAGGGCCCCCGGTCAGTCTCATGAGAATTGCCTGGCGGTTTTGAAATCAGCACGTGGGAAGGCCTGTGCCAGGCAGCCAGCTCCCCGGTCAGGCAGGACTGGGCTCTCGCCCAATTACCACCCTTCCCCCGGCTCCCGACCTGGGCACCGTGGGCGTCTGAGCTCGTAAACCCTGGTTTACTAAGGGGGTTAGAGGAGCACCCGCATCCACCCGTGTCACTCACCCATTTCTCGCTTCTGGGTCCCGAGGTTGGCAAACGTGTCCTTGAGTGGGGCCATGAGAGTCTAGTCCTCAGGGGGCCGCAGGCTCCTTCAGCCTCCAGTCTCCCCTCGGACTTCTGCTTCGTCCATTCTCAGTAGACAGGAAGCCGTGGTCTGACTCCTAGTGTTGACTTCAGCTGGATGGGGAGGAAGGTGCTCAAATGGCACAGCCGAGAGCCCCGGCTGGTGTGGCTCAGTGGACTGAGCGCCGCCGGCCTGTGAACCAGAAGGCTGCCGGTTCAGCCCTGGGCTGGGCACGTGCCTGGGCTGTGGGCCGGGTCCCCAGCAATGTTTCTCTCCCTGTCTTTCTCCCTTCCCCCCTCTAAAAATAAAGAAATAAACAAAGTGTTTCTAAAAAGTAAATACTGGGGAGTGGTCAGATACATTTTTTCCTCTTTATTGAGAATACCTAGCCATCTGCATGTAGGAGAGAGAAAGATTGTGTGAGGTTGCACTCTTGGCACAGAGTGTGGCATCTACACCTGGAAAAGGAGAACAGTGCTGCCACTTAGATGGGTAGGTGACCTGCCTCCGTGACTTTTCTGTGCCCCCAGGAGGAGACAGAGGAGGACAGCGACCTGTCGGATTACGGTGACGATGTGGACGGGAGGAAAGACTCCTTGGCTGAACCGTGTTTCATGTTGATTGGGGAGATTTTCGAACTCCGAGGAAGTAAGCCTTTTTGTTATTATGTAGTGGTGTGTTCTGGTTACGTGGTTACACATACACACATTTAATATCCCTTTATTTCGGAATCAAACATGTATTTATATTTATATTCATTCATTCATTCATTCATTCACTCAGCAAATACTCGTAAGGGTCAACCAGATAGTGTGGTAGGATCTGAGGACGCAGCCTGAAGACAGACACAGGGAATGCCTTGCATTTCTGTTCCTGTGACTCAGCCCGGTTGCTGAAGAAGAGGTTGGGTGTCGTGAGGACAGTTTTGTGGCCAGGGTTGCAGGACTGCCTCGATCCCACTTCCAGCCACCTCTCTTTCTGGACACATTTTCAGTGTCACAGCTTGGTGGGTGGTGCTACCGGCATCCAAAGGGTGGGAGCCAGGGTTGCTGCTGAGCCCCGCCTGGTGCCCGAGTGAGCCCCTCACCACGAAGCCTCCTGTCCCAAGTGACAGTAACGTCAGGTTGAGGAATCATACCCTAGTAGTTCCTCAGGTGTACTTAGAAGAAACAAGAGCAAAAATAGGATCAAAATACCATTTTGTTAGGACCCACACAAGGACCTCTCTCCTGAAGCAGTGCTCGGGTGAAAGGTCAAACTGCAGTACCTGGTCTGCCCCTGAGTCCTAAGCAGGACCCCCTGCCCACCCACACCTACTCCGGCCGCCACACTCCACACCATGAGACTGGCATGTGCAGCCACACCTGGGGCCTCGGTACTGGCTGGCGGTATGATGGCGCTGAAAGTCCCCGCTAACTGCCTGAAGAGGAAGCACACAAGAGGAGCAAGGGTTTGCAAGGCCCAGGGGTACCTACAGCCTGTACAGTGGCACCCTCTGGCCGTCCTGGGCTCTGTCCACTCAGATTAGCATCTTTCCCTTGGGGCAAAGGAGGCGGGCCGGGAGTTGGTCTCATATAGGCAGTGGGGCAGAGTAGGGCTCAGCCTCCCGTCTCTGCAGTGGGCACCTCCTCCCTCACGTGCCTGCCCGGAGCATATTTGGTTTGGCTGGTGACATTCCGGAGGGGAAAAAATAGAACATCATCTATAATGAGATGTGATATCTTTGCCATCAGCAAAATCCTGCTGCTGCTGCAGCTGTCTCTGTGGCTTTGAACAAATGAGCCCTTCAGAGGGATCATGGGGGCTGTTTTGGGTGGGGTGGGGGACAGGAAAAAGTAGTCAGCAGCCATCAGTGACGGGAGAATCTGGAGCATGGCAGTTTCTGGTTCCTGTTCCAGTTCAACATACAAAAAAGGACCGGTAACAATATAGCCTTTTAAAAATCTGTTACCGGTCACTTGGGCGACAGGCCTTCTTTCTGGAGGGGCCCCGTCCTCAGAGCCTCTGGCTGTGAGCTGCGTCTCCTGCCCTAGGACGGCAGAGGGGAGGCATTATCACGGACAGACGAACTCCCCAGCCGCCATGCCAGCCTCACCGCGCAGGTCCGCATGCCGGCCACGTGTCCGGGATGCCTTTAACCATGTAAGGTGCCTTTAAGGCAGGATCCCAACTCCATGACTTGAATCCTGAAGGATTAACACAGCTACTTTTACTGGACACTTAGAGCCATGCAAAAAGTTAGACATGACCTTGGAATGTTTGGAAGCCCAGCACCAAGCCCGTGTGAATTGCCCATTTTTGCTTGTGAGGCTTCCCTTGCACAGAGGTGATTGCGAATTCGCCCCCTTCGGGTTCGGTACTGGTACCGGCCCCCTGAACTCTTGGCTCCGTTACAGTCAAGTTTGAGTTGCTCATGTGCTCATGTGTCAGTAGCTAACCGTTTTGACAAGTGGGGGTGAATAAATAGAAAATCTGGTTTAGATTCCAGTCTGCAGACCTAAAATACCCTGGCAGAGTTTCTTTGCCTTCTTTTTGTTCACATTCATGTTTCGTATCCGCAGTCACCAAGGTGATAAGGAAAGTTTAGATTTGTGGAGCGACTCACAGTGCTCTCTCACACAAAGTATTGACGAGACCCTCAGAGCAAAACAAGCACACGTGACCCCTGTCCTTTCCCAGAGGAGGACCCTGCAGCCCAGAGAAGGCACCTGCGCCCGCTGCCCCCACCAGCAGCGCAGGCTAGCACCGGGAGCTCTGGGTTCACCGCTCACGTGGGTCTCGGCTCCGCCCACAACAGTGTAAAATAAGAGAAAAGTACCGGATGCTCTGCAAACTAGTACTTGAATGGGAGCAGCGAGACCCACCAGTTCACTAATATTTCAAAACAGCTGTCAGCAGGGGACCACGCGTGTTTCTCGTTCAGAGAGGGAGTAGGAGGCTGGGCGGCCAGCCAGCCAGAAATCCGGAACAGGAGTTGCTCCGTCTGCGGTGGAAACAGACCTGTTGCCGGGAGCCTGGGGACACGGAGTAAAGTATTTTATTTCCGCTGGTTAGTTCAGCCATTATTTAGCCATCAGAAAGCTGTAAAAGCTCCGAGTTTCATCGTATCGGTTGCTAAGCAGAAAATGAAAAGTGAGTAAGAGGAATCTTCCTGGGTAGAAGTTTGCGAATCTCCACCCACACTGCGGATATCACAGCCTGAGCTTGGTGTCAGGGCTCAGAGTGAGTTAAGCGGTAAGATTGATGCTGGTGCAGCTAGGAAAATGCAACCGTGGCATCCTGTGACGACGCTTCTCCTCTGACTTGTGTTTCAGTGTTTAAATGGGTGAGAAGAACGCTGATTGCTCTCGTGCAGGCCACTTTTGGAAGGACCATCAACAAGTGAGTTGCAAAAAAATATGTTCGATTGCACGCCTGCTCTTTGCCTCCATAGTCAAGCAACCTGTGCTACAGTAGCCAGAGATCTTTCATACTGAAGGTAGTTTATTTTAATTTTTGCTTCTGATACGATTCTGAGATCGGCCAGGGAAGCAGATTTCTGGAAGAATCGCTCCCACAGAATGCACGGTGCATGAGACGTTCAAGCCTGAGCTAGCGTGGGCGTTCTGGGTAGGTGGTGCAGACGCCCCGTCCGTAAAGAGCTCTTGTGGTCATGATGACCAGCTTGGGTGTCCCGGACACAGTGTTTTTGTGTCACACGATGGGAATCAGGTTAAGGCTTAGACCCTCCGCCAGGGTGGAAGGAGGCCGAGCCCCCCACGGTGCATTCTTGGAGGAAGTGCAGACCATCATAGATCAGATGCGGGTGTGGGCGGTCCTCTTGTTAGTTAATATCTGAGCATCAAGGACCACTATTGTGAGCCACATGAATATTTTTACATCACATTGTCTGTGTATCTAAATATGCTTATGTTTTTATCTAAACATAAAAGCTTCGCTCCATACCCAATATTCTTCAGGGGATAAACATTTTGTCTTTCTCACACAGTAAGAATGTGAGTCAACCACTAAAAACAAGGGGAAAGATCACTTTTTTTGTATAGCAACTATGTTTTAAGATGAAAATCACATTTTTCCAATTGAAAGACTCAGTTGTCAAGTATATGTACAACACTAATGTGATAGTTTTATCATATGAATTTTTATGGAAAACAAAGAACATGTTATCTTTCTATTCATTTGCATATAGACTGTATTTTCCTTGTGGTCATAAGCACACCAGTCTAAGATTTTTAAAGACTGGTGTCGGTGATTTCTTTGTTCAGATCATAGGCTTTTGTTTTCATCAGAAAGGGGCCTGTTGACTTGCAGCTTCGGTCGAGGTCGGCCCTCTTAACCTCAGTAGTGACGGGTGCTGGATAAGAAATTTCCTAGATGGCCCTGTTTTTCTCGGGGCTCCAGGCTTGCTAATATATTTCCCTTTTCAGTTTCAGCAAGCCATTCACGCTTTCCCTGCCTGTATATACAATACGATATTGCTTCTGAATTACCGGTATCGCGTGAACAGCTGCAGTTTTTCAGTGGGAACACACGGGACACTTATTTTCATGGGGCTGGAGGAGACGCCCGGGGTAGAATTCCCAGGCTGGTCCTTTCAACCGGCTTTTTTCTCTGGTGGAGGATTTATGGAGCCCCGGCCCCTCTCCCCTGCCCTCTGCGTCTTTGCCTTTAGCTGATGTTGTCACATAAAAATAAGCAGAATTTGCCTTGTACCGGCTGTAATCCCACATACCAGAATTGCTTCCTAAGCTTGCTATGGGTTTGGCTAATGGAAAGCCAGACCCAAACTGATGGAAAATACTTAGATGATGACCTTTGGTAAAAGTCACTTACCGAACTTTAAGTTGCAAATGGAAGTTTTCTCGCCTCCTTTCTTCATGTAGTACCCATGAGTAACCCAAGGAAGATGACAGACAAGAACCAGGTGTCTGCCTTTTTATGCAGATTTTTTGAGGCCGAGAGGCAGGCTGGCAGGTTTTCTTAAGTCACAAGTCCCATTAAATTAGCAAAATTATTTTTGTTAGGTATGAATTGAAATACATGTTCTAAGCAATGTAGGGAAGTAGCTTAGGAGACAGGCAGTCACAAGACAGAATGAACAGTCTTGACTCCGCAGTCTTTAGACTTGAGTGGTTGCCGTGTGAAAAATACGGGGCTCGAAGCCCTGGCCCGGTGTCTCTGTGGGTAGGAGCATTGTCCCGTACGCCAAAAATACTAGGCTTGAAATACCCATTTCAGACACTATTTCTGAGGACCTTACGTTGTCTCTTTAAAAATCTGGTTGGGAAGTCAGATTCTTAAAAGGGGCTTTAAATTTATTATTCATGAATTGAGTTTGAATTTCCCGGTGTTTCTGGCACTGATAGTCTGAAATGATTCTTTTCCCTTTTTCAACAAAGAGACTTCCTGCTCCCAACGAACAACTACTCTTGGGCTCTTGGAACTGTATTTGTCTCTTGACAGCATAAATCCTGTAACTGGTGAGAACTGACTCACAGCTGAAGAACTAGGGTTCGGTGGAAGACCTGGGTTACAGATAAAAGCCACCTATTTATCACTGCGCCCAGCTGTCATTCTCAAAGAGATCTGACATGGCTAGATAGCGGGGTGTCTTTCCAGGGCCCTTCCCTTCGTGGTGAGAGGGGGCTCTTTTTCCTCTGGCCTCGTGGGCGTGTCAGAGGTGCACCCTGGATCAGAGGACACCGCCTGGCATGGTCTGCCGTAGCAACACCAAGAGACGGAGAACCTTGGTTCTCCCCGGGATGTGAAGAACTCAGGGGTGTTTCGGACCACTTTTAACCATCCGTCAGTGGATTTGTGTTTTCAGTTGTTGGTACCACGTGGAGGAGAAATTAGTATATTAGGTACGGAGTACAGCTAGAGTGGTTGCCAGCTTTGAACAAATCGAGCTCCCCGCCGGGGGAGATGCTGCGCGGCGAACACTCGGAGAAGAGAGCACCAGAGAAAATAAGGTGGGAGCTGCAGGGGTCAGTGGTCACACAGTACTACCAAAATGAAAAATAACTCTCAGAGCCAGAGTTTAAATTCCAACTCCTAGTTTATTCATCAAACATTTAGACCAGGCTGTGTCTTAACCTTCCCATTGATAAATGCTTTTTGAGAACAGACTATGAAAAATTTTTTAAAACCTGATCCAAGAAATATTCTTCTCTTAAAAGACAAATTCGGGACACAGTGAACTGGATTTTCAGTGAGCAAATGCTGGTTTACTACATCACCGTTTTCCGGGACGCTTTTTGGCCACATGGGAAATTGGCATCACCAACCAAAATCAGAAGCAAAGAACAAAGTCAGGAGACAAAGCAGAGAGCGCAGCAGAAGCTCCTGGAAAACATTCCAGGTGAGGCCTGGGCTGGGGCCCTGGCAAGTACACAGATAAAGGGGGAATGTTAGCCTGGTAGGGTGTGTTTCATTTCTCTCTCTCGGGAAACACTATTCACAATGAAAAGGAATGATCACACTTAAAAAATTATGACAAATTATACTGAAATCTTAATAAGAACCATACTGCTTATAATTCTTTTAACTTAGGGGAGAAAAATGTTTTAGAACAGATAATACATTTGGGGTTTTAAAAGTCCTGCTAAAGTACACTGTTTTGAATGCTTAATTTTTAATCGGGTAGCAATGTATTAAAATTATAGTTTGTATAACTGTCTTATGTTGAAAGATTCTAAATAATCTTATTTTCTCTGTGAACGTTTGAAAAAATGTATCATTCACATTCCTCAGGCTTCACTGCCATTATTTATGGTGGACGCGTTATGTAACTGGATATCCATGCATTGTGCATTCTACCAGTAACAGCATAGAATGTAAACCTAATTTTTCAGATATGCTTCAGAGCCTTGTTGGACAGCAAAATGCCCGTCATGGAATAATTAAAATATTCAATGCATTGCAGGAGACCAGAGCCAATAAACATCTGTTGTATGTGAGTACCGTAAGGCCTACCAGGGAGTTGGCTGTTTCTTTCCTCTCACGTTTCTACTCACATGTTAGGGTAGATCGAAATCCTTTATATTCTTATTCATTGGTATTGCCACTCTGGACCCATTTTCTCTGCTTCCTTTTTGTTTGTCTGCCCGTTAAATGTGGTTGAAAAAATAAGTCACCCCCTGTTGTGCATCCTTCTCGTGCCCACACTGTTTGTGTCTCTTGACTTCGGATGTCGGTAGCACGACTGCTTGGTTTTCCCATTTCAGCAGAGCACCCCGCTTCCCAGGCGTCTGTCTGATTAGAGTTGGCAGTATTGGTATTGTTGATGGCGTGGAATTGGTTAGCAGACCACGAAAGAACTGTGAATTTCATCGCCTTGAAAGTGACTTGTTGACCGAGAATAATCCCAGACCTAAAATTAGACTTTACTCCTAAATGTAGATACTTGAGTAAACCCTTAGAGAAGAAACACAATCTTTCCTCCTCTTTTTTTCCTTCCTTCTTGGTGCAGGTGCTGATGGAACTGCTGCTGACCGAACTGTGTCCGGAGCTGAGAGCTCACATGGACCCACCGAGAGCGGGTCAGGTCTGAATCTGCACAGTAAACCACCGAGAAACGGCTGTGCTAAGTGGACCCACCGAGAGCGGGTCAGGTCTGAGTCTGCACAGTAAACCACCGAGAAACGGCTGTGCTAAGTGGACCCACCGAAAGGGGGTCAGGTTTGCGTCTGCACAATAAACCAGAAACGTCTGTGATGATAGGCATGCCGCATTTCCTCTTTTCCGCAGAGGGCTCGCCTGAGAACAATGTGGATTGTGTTTTGGTCGCCTCCCTCCAGTTTTACGGGAAATGAGCAGAGTGGGTCGATGCCGTTGCAGGCAACAGGAAAACCCACTTCTGTTAACTACTGGTTTTTATTTTCATAAGAATATAAATACTTTAAAGTTCAACATGCTGATTGACATATAAATGTTACTATGTGGTGAGAACCTAGGAAATACTATAAATATTTATGAAAATTTTGAAATGAAGAACTGTAAATAGTGTACAGATAATGTCCTCACTGAGGATTTTGAACATTCCTATATTCATGTGTATTGAAGAACATTGTTGTGCAATGCTTTCTGTAAAGTTATTGTGAAAAATTTGTCTTTATTTTTACCAAAGATTTCCCATAGTTTGAAGCATTTGAAGCAATAAAATATAAAAACGAATCATAGAGCTCCATGACATTTAAGTTGCTTATATCTGAAAGAGGTTGGAACGCTGCAGGCAGTTCAAACACTTACCGAGTGCCCTTTTTATAGAAAATGTTGTGCGCATAAGCACTTCTGCAAGGAAATAGGTTGCTGCCTTTTCGCTGGACACAGGATGCACGTGTGGGTAACACGATGTGGATGTGAATGAGAAGTGATGCACAGGGGGGCGGGATGGGAGCTGGGCCGCAGATGGGCGGGGCTGAGACCAGGAAACGGGAAGAGGAGGGAAGGGCCTCGGGGAGTTCAGGGACATGACCGTGTCATTGAGTCTCCTGGACCAGTAGGGGCATTCGGCGAGATCCAGGCTCCCACTGTTACTGCACAACTCAGTCAGTTTTCCTGGGCTTCACCGTCTATTTGACAGGGGTAGTAAAACGTGTTCCCCTCTCTAACTGCCAAGAATATTGAAAGCACAACAACAGGCAGGAATCCAGTTTGAAATCCATGAACGAAAACTGCTATAGGTATTAAAGTGGTACCGATTATATCATCAACAGGTCATGCCTGCCACATTCTTGATGTGAAACGTAACTTCTGAAAGATAAATGATTAAAGAATAGTGAACCAAATTTTATCTTTGGGATTCTTACAGATTTAGCTCTTTGATAATTATTCACCAAACCAGGATGATAGTTGACACTTCAGGTAAAAATCAAAGTTGGCCGTTTGTACGGGCAAGAATTATCCTTCCTAGGGATGCAGAAAAGACATCCAGAGAAGCGAAGCCTGTGGAGGCGCCGAGGGCGGGGACCGCGCCGCGGCACGGCTGCTGAAGTGCCCACCTCGCGCGCGGGGTAGCTGCGGCCGTTAAACTCCTTCTGCAGGCGAGAGAACGGCCGACTCCTCCGCCTTCCCTTAAGGTAAATTCTCGTGTCAGGTGCCTACTTCGGGGTGGCTCAGGCCCGCGATGGGTCGGTGTGTCGCACACGAAGGACAGTTCGTTGTTTGGCACTGACCAGAGAGCAGGCAGACCGGCGGGGAACGGAGACCGGCTGCCAAGTAAGTGCAGAGCGGGCGGTGCCGGTGCAGCCACTCCAACCTGTGTTCCGACGGCAGGTGAAAAAAGAGTGGTCTTTACTCCGGATGAAGACAGACAGCAGATCCGTTCAATGTGCTACTAAAGCCAACATACACTGCTTCATTGCGTCGCTATGGGGACATCCTTAAAGCAAGGCCCCCGGAACCGGACTGAGTGTGGGGGGAGAACACTCACTGTGACGGTGGACCTTCAGGTGGCCGAAGCAGAGTTATACAAGTGGTAGGGGACAGGAGCGAGGCAAGCGGGCCTGCAGTGTAGAAAGGGACAAAACCTTAGACATTATAAAATCTCGTAATTGCTTGAGATATTGAAACGTGTTGCTGGAAGAGAGGAGAGAGCCTTCAGTAGAGATTTCCAAAGAAAACTGATTTTCGAGGAACGTTTAAATGTGTAATTTTTAAGAGATTTAAGGGAGAAGCATAGGACCAGTTGAGGGAATGTCACAGAAAATTCGTTTGACATTTTCTTCCTTTTCTCTAAAGACAACATGAAGTTCAAGTAGTGCAGACAAGCCAGCACACAAAACAAAGGCGACGCCGCGTTCTGCCCGCGGTACCTGGCAGCCGGCTCCGACTCGGCAGTGGCACCTCCCCAGCTGAGACGGGACCTCGGTGGAACCCACCTTCGGAAAGGACGGTTGTGGTTTTCCGAATAAAGCAACAGCAGCTCGGCATGTTCACAAAGAAGATAATAAGGCATCTTTAAGATGCATCATTTTCCCTAGTTGTTTCACAGGTGGCTGTCACTGCAGTCTTATGCATGTGAATTCTATTTTCCTGCCCTCTTTTCTCTTGTTGAAGCCATTAATGTAAGGAAAGCCTTCTGCTAACTTAATTTTTAACCATATTTAGTTCTATATTGATTTCATTGAGATTTTTCACATTTTGTCTTGCTTCGAAGTACATCTAGGTTTTTTAAGTTGTAGAAAATGAAGCATGAAGGAAACATCTAGCTTTAATCGATGGTCTTCTCAGGAATATAGCAATTGTTTCATTAAATTAAGTTAGTTAAGGGATGATGTGGAGGGACACGGTTGTAAGCAATTTCTTAAACCCACTGTTTTTAAAGTTGATCATAAATCGGCCAGCTTAATTATTTATAACAATCTCTTTTGGGAATAAAGACGTCCCAGAAGACCTAGTGCCGTCTTAGCTTTAACAACTTCAGAAGCATAAATGCTGCACAAATTTATTTTAAAAATTGCTTGTAAATTCCTTCAAAAATTTGTTTTTGTGAATTTTAAATTTAAACATATAAATAACAGGTTAAAATGGAACAATTTATTTTGTCTATAGAATATTTTATACATGGTAGCATTTATACTTCTGAAGTCCTCAAACCGAAGGCCACACTCGGTCTTTCGGGGCACCGTATTTGAAGTCGGGGAGCAGCGGTTTGCTTTACGGCGCGGTTTTCAGGGTGTGACGCGGTCTAGGCCGGTCTGCGGGCGAAGGGCTGGGTTTCTGAGCAGTTGCCCGGCAGTTTGATCCCGTAGCTGCATTTCAAGTTGTGAAATTACAGACTACAAATCCAAGAATGAAAGGTAACGTGTCATCGGTAAAAAACTCAAACTATGTAACTTGAGATATAAGAAAATAACCAAACATAGCTATTGTAAAAATACACACATTTTAAAGTTGTCAGGGTGGACGATCTTTGTTGAAATGCACAACGGTCTAAATTCTTTGACGAATAAGTAAAGAGTGAAGTTCATCCGCCAGAGCAGGGTTCAGACGGCAAGCCTTAAAGATCAAAGGCAAAGAGTCAGTCATCTGAATATATTTTGAATTATTGGGTCTTCTTACTTTTTAATAATTTGTGGTCTGTGTTTAAGAACGGTAAATACAATGAATTTCAAGGGAATTAGATACACATCTACTCTAATTTTTTAAATAGAAAAGTTCACATTAACCTATGCAAAAAAGATCATAGTAAAAATATCCACGCTGTTATCGATTGAAAGAGAAAATTTTATCAGTGTCACAAATAGAGGAAATGTGGGCACTGGCAGTAGTGTGCCTAGGACACAAATTATTAAAACAAGTAATATGGAAAATAAGTAATATGGAAAGGAGCAACTTTTGGCCTCAAACTTGTTATTATCTCATTATGTGAATAGCAGCATCTCATGATAATCTTACTTTGAAGGATATCATTTTATTATGACTAAATAATGATACATAACAGTTCATAACTTCCTAGAATGTCAGGAACCACGCCCAAACCTCTCTCCACGCAGAAACTGTCCCTTCACTGCCCATGACCGCTGGTCACTAGATAGTTGCTCGGTCACTTCTAGTGGCAAGAAGTCACCACGTTACAGAAAAAGCTTTCCTTACTGAATGTTTCCTGAACAGTTGTATTAGCAGACTCTTCCTTATTTAAGCTAAGAACTCTCTCCGTGTACTTTAGAATCATGAAAGGGTCCTAAGAGAACATCGAATGCTGGTTTCCTAGAAACCCTGAGAGGCCAAGTCATTGGCAGTCACCCAGCCTGACCGAGGCAGAGCGGAGAGCAGCCCCAGGCATGGTCTCCAGACTCCAGGCCACTGTCTCTGCGCCATCCACCACCTTCCCTCTTCCCATAATGCACTGCCGGTGGCTCTAATTCTGCCTCCCTTCCCCCACAGTCCCTTTTCTGTAGCACAGCCATTCAGTCCGGTGAAGACCACTGTCAGGACCCCCTCACGCTCAGTTTCTCTTATCACGCCTTATGTGGCAGGATTCACTGGCTTACGACATGCGAATTTTCTCCATTT
>CM052548.1:77141644-77173374 GCA_028533065.1 Trachops cirrhosus | reverse complement strand
GGTCATGCATCGAAACTTTAAAAGCCACGTTTCATTAAGGTGCTAAGTGAGACACAGGTCCACACTTTCCCTGGGTGAAAGAGGGCAGGGACACGCTGGCTTTCAGTCTGGGGGCTGGGCCTGAGCCTGCAGGTAGCAGCAGAGTGAGAGAGCACAGTACGGGCCTGTTAATTATGCTACTCAGAACCGGGCAGAGCTGTCTGCAAAACAACCTGCGTGTCGGACAGCCTCTCCGTGGACAGCGGTTATCCGACAGTAACTGAGGAGGAAAAGGCACGAATCCATAAAGACAGTCAAGTGTCGACTAGAAGCCCGGAGATCTCCGAGCCGACCGATGTTCGCGCTCAGCCCACTCACTTTAGAGTAATAGTGCTTAGCGGCCGCCTCGTCCTTGGTGATCCCCAAGCCGAGCTGGAGGCAGCGCGCGTGGTAGAAGGACGCCATGGCCATGCCCCTGCAGATGAACTCCGGGAGACAGTCCGTGACCTTGGCTATCATGGGGATGTCGTGGGCCTCGTCGTAGTCGGCGATCCTGGGACGGTGGGGAATGGTGGGGTGAAAAGGGCACCGGTTATGGCTTACAGTTTCACAGGGAACGTGCAGAAACTGTCCTTGTGCCCCGAGTGGTTCGTTTCTACCTGTTGGAGTGCTAACAGAGTTGTGAGGTGATGGGCACGTATGACAGAGCTAAGACCAGGGGAGAGTGGCTGCTGCACGGCTCCCCTGGGATTATACTCGTCAGGCTTCATAACCTCGAGGCGGGAAAGGATAGGTTGTTTTCTTGTAATATTAATATTTTAACCTTACCTACGTTTTGCCATTTATAATGTGCACTTTTTTGCCCAAGTTTTTGAGGGGAAATAAGGATGTGCATTGTACATGGGAGTAAGGATTACATACCATGGGTATAATAGTGGGCATGATAATTCCATGTATGATGTGCACAGTGTGGCTGTGCATTATACACGGGAGTGCGTGATACACGGCCAAGTGCAGGAAGGTCACTGCAGATTTCAACAGTGGGCAAAAAATGCATTTTCTATTTCTTTGGATCATTTCCTCAAACATTGACCTTAAATTTGGACTTCAGTTACACACAAGACCAGAAAACACATTTGCACATCTGTCTCTGTTTAAAAGTGGGCAATAAGAACTCATTCTGTGTAACCCAGGCACAAACATGGAGAACTGTGTGAAAAGGAGACCTAGTCACGTCCCGTTAACCCTCATGTTACGGGGAGTCAGAGTGTGGACAACAGTGGAATGTCTCCAAGGCTGTAAGAAATTTTAAAGTCTTAGTTTCAGTCAAATGGGCATTTGGAGATTTGGGACATTGGAGGTGGCACCTTTATGTGGCCCGCTGCCTGGAGGCCGTGAGGCTGGGGAGGAGAGGGCAGAGGCAGCTGCTCTGTCCTCTGGGCCGCGGCTGCCTCACACGGGCTGGGGTGGGGGGTCTGTGGGCTCTGTGGGAGGGGAGGGCGTTGCTGGCCGGGACACACAGCAGCCCAGGCTTGCGGCCACTCCGGATGGCCATGGCAGCTCCTCCCGGCATGTTGCTGTTGTAAGTGGGAGTAAGTAGATGCAGGAAAGCACGTAGGCTCAGGGGAAAGACGAGTCCCTGTTGTATGCAAATTTCCAAATGCTTTATAAGATGTTAGTGTTGGAGTCTTTCAACCATTATTCTCATTTCACAGTTCTTATCAAGCTATACTGAAATTATGCACTTAAAGAACCTGTGGCTAAGGATGCAGGAAGCAATGAATTTAATATTTAATCTACGTCTCTGATGGGCCACGCTATGTTAAGTACTTTATATACATTATTTTTATGACCCTGCAGTAAAAGTATGTTCTTATAAATGAAGCAACTGATGTCGCCAAAAGTTAAAACACTTGCTTCAGCTCACTCAGCAGGTATACAGAGCTGACAGCACTGAAATCCTGAAGACTGACGTCATAGAATTGTACGACCTGGTACGGGAGCCGCTAGCGAGCCACACGTGGCTGCTTAAGTTAATTAAAATCAAACGTACAGCTCTGTGCTCAGGTGCACGGGCCACGTGTCAGGCGCTCACCAGCCCTCATGTGCAATAGCGTTGCAACTTCTGGGAACACACCCGGCAGGGCACGGCCAGCGAGCGTTGCTGTAAGTGCTTTCCTCAGCTCACTTACCTTTTGGAAAAGGCCACGCACTTGGTGAAGAACTTCATGTTGTAGTAATACTCCACCAGATGGCCCTGCGCGCACACGTTTCCACGCTGTGCCGCTTCCCTTAGGCAGTGCAGGGCCGCGTCGGTGTCCTGGCGGATGCCCTGTCCGAACAAGTACATGAGCCCCAGTGCACCCTGGGACTCCAGATTGCCATTGCCGCAGGCTTCCGAATGCCAATAAAACGCCTTAAATGAAGCACAGTTTCATCTTGTTACAAGGTGGGATGACAAGGGAGTACCAGAAAGAGAAGAGTCTCCAATGATACGATAGTGTCCTTGATTCGGCTCTAGGAAATAGTTCTGGTCCCTTGAAGGTATTTCAGGCTTGCGTCAATTTCCCACGCCTTAGAGAGTGTAAGGTGAGACCCCTGTTGTCTACCCCGCAGGGCCGGTGAGGTCACTGCCCAGAGTGCGCCCTCTCAGCTTTCAGGATTTTCAGATTTTGCACACCAGGGACCCCCAAGGTGGGAAATAGGGACAAAGCTCTGTGTGGCTGTGAGCCGAACCTGCTACCAGGCACAGCTGGGAGGGGAGGATGCTCAGGGAGGGCGGGGCTCCAGGTGGGTTTCAGAGAGGGCGCTTTCAAAATCAAAGGCAAGCAGGGATAAAAGCCACGTGGAGGCCCAGGTGTATACGCTTAATACTCGGCTACGGGAATGGGAATGAGCTCGGAAAGTTATTTCCAAGGGCGGTGCAGTTGTCCCAGGACGGTCTTAAATTGTTAGGCGGCTCTTACAAGTTTGCCCTGAACGCCTCACAAGTAGAACTCAGCCCTGCAACTCCTTTCCCCTCTCAGATTTCCTGGAAAATATTTCAGTCACTGGTGATTAAAGAGATTATAGCTGTGTAAAACTCTTAAATGGATTTAAGTTTCAATTAGTTCTTGGTGTATCTTACTTATTAGTGTCACGGTGACTTCGTCAAAGGTGATACTGTATTCACACAGGATTTGGGCTTCATTTCAGGACTGTCCCTCCTAGAACATTTACGGGATATATTTTGTATGTGTGACTTTTTTTCATACAAAATGCTCTCACGGTTGTGGTCTCCTTTGGCAGATGCGGGAAGGTAGCATTCCTTTATCATAGATGATTAAAGGAAGAAACGGGCTTTGAGGTCTTAACGTTTCAACTTCCTTCACATTTTAAAGAAATAAAGACATTCAAAACCATTCACCCTTTCCTCATCGCCCTTTTAAATAAAGAACAGTGACACAAATCATCTAAATATAATGCTAACATAAAAAAAAACAGATCAAAGCTACCTTTTCTAACTCTTTGGGCTCTTTCGTTGAGTAATACAGTCCTAGGATACTTTGAGCCTTCACGCTAGCTTTTGGATTGCCATTGTCTGCAGCAAAAAGCCACAGCCTAAAAGAGAAAGACAAGGCAAGTGTTACTTGTGTCGGCGTTTGATTAAACTGAGAACTCATTCTCAGGTGAGGTTACCTTTCAGCTTCTTCATTCGATCGTTTGACACCTTTGCCTTCATAATAAGCTCTTCCGAGGTTGTAGGCAGCTGCAAACTGCAGGTGTCTCACTGTGGGACATGGAGAATCGACTATTTTCTTCATATATTCCACTCCTCTTTCCTTCCACAAGGAAAAGAACAGAAAATCCTCTTTGTTAGTTTTACCCAAATGGATTTCTTTCTCCCCACAGTGTTGTAAAGCATCCCCCCTCTGACAGGATGCAATTCCTGCTCTATGCCCAGTGGTCCGTTGTCCTGGGGGGGGGGCATTCCTAGGAGCGCCCGGGGGGAAGGCACGCCCCGCACTGTACAGCCTCCCGAGTTGCCTCGTAACATCTCCGCAGAGTTTCCGTTTCCCCTCCCCGCCCTCCCAGCTCCTAGGCCCTATTCTGAATCAGCACGGTTCTTGGAATTGATCGAAGTGCCAAAATAGCTGTGACTTCCTTCACGTTTGTAATTCAGTACATTTGTGAGCCCCAAACAAATGCTGTCTTCTGTCTTCAAGCCCGCTTCTCACTAAATGTGCTCAGCAACAATGTACACGCAGTGTGCTAATCTTCATGTGACATCTCCATGGTCACAAAGAGTGGCCAGAAGACATGCCAACCACGCCCTCCGGAAATCCACCAGACACGGCCCTTGAAACACACCAAGGAAAATAATACTTGACAATCGAATGCAGGCTTATGGGCTGCAATCCCCCCTCGCTGCTCTCTCGGAGTGCCGCTGTTGGCTACTTCCCACATTAATAGACGAGAAAATGAAGGTGTTTTCCTTGTCGTGAGCCCCAGGTTCTGTGGATTTATTTTTGTGAAGTTATGTGGTAGGTGTCCACCAGTTTTCCCCCAACCGGCTGCCAGAACTTAGTGGCAGTCGTGTGAAGTGGCGTGTAAGCCCCACCGAGGGTCGCCTCCTGGACATGGCTGCTCCTTGCTGCTCAGTTGTTAGTTCAAGTGTCAGATAAAAGGATGGGATCCCAGAGCCAGGCTTCACACTCAGGTAAGGGGAGTGGCCAGTGACCAGGTGATGGATAGAACTAGAAAAGCAATGCGTTGGCATGAACTTAAAAGTAGGGACTTGGTGCCGAGGGTGGGAAGTGAACCGGGGAAGGGAGCAATGCGGGCTCCACCTCTGAGCACTGCGGCACGTTGGGGTGCTGGAGGGGCTCCCCGCCATCAAGGGCTGCTTGTGGGACAGTCGAGGCTCTGATGAGGCAGGAGAGGAGGGCAGTGGTCTGAGAGGAGGCTGAGGCCGTGGGGGACTCTGCCAGCTGGATGGCAGCAGCGGGACAGGGAGAGGAGCCCCAAAGCCATCCGGAGTCCAGACACTGGGAGAAGACAGATGGCCGGAGAGGCGCACGTCTTACGTGGTGGCCGGCAGGGAGCTGTGACGCGTGGTGGGACCAAGTGAGGTCAAGGTTCAGCATGGAATTCTGGCGTCAAGTTCAGATAGAGTCACAGCGGCTGGGCCTCAGGACCCCTAGGGAAGCCCCACTGATGTGGCTCGGGCAGACCGCAAGCTGGGGCCTGGGGAGGCTCTGGAACGGCAGTTACTGGTTTGGAAACGAAAGACGTGACCACGTAAATGGCCGACTGGCTGGCTGTCCGTGGGAGCAGTCCCAGTCACACCCCGTCTTCTGATCTTCACCACGGGAGGAAGTCTCTGTAAAAGCTTTTAAAGATGGACAGGCCACGGCGATGAGAGTTTGGAACAGATGGCTTCGCTGGCTGGCTGAGTGAAGGGGGGAGAGCACGGTCGGAGGGCTGCTTTTGTCCTGGCCCCGCTCAGGGCGCTGCGAGCCCGAGGCGAGGGGGAGGGAAGGGGGAGAGGGCTGGAGGCGGACTCGGGTGACATTCGGGAGACGTGAGAGCATGTCGGCCTGAGCAGTAGGGGGCGCACTGCTTTTCTGCTTGTGCAAGGGCAGCCTTGAACTGGCTATGCCTCAGCTGTAAGGAAACACTTCCTAGTACTGTTCTCTAATTTGTAAGGTTTTCATTATGAATAAATACTGAGTTTTATGAAACTTTCAGCACATACTGAAACCACCATGTCATTTCTTCTATTCGGGCTATTAAAGTGGTATATTTTATTCATAGATTTCCTTATGTTATATTATTAAATTTCTGGGCTAAGTCTTACTTGGTTATTACATTTGATTCTTTTAATGGGTTATTGATTTTGTTTGTAAAGAGGCCAAATATTTTATTATCCTACCAGCTGCCGCCATAGCTTCTCCTAGAGGGATGCGACCTTTCTCTAGGAGGTGTTGGACAAGCCCCTTGAGGTGACGCCCTGGTAATGGCATTGTAGGCCACCGCTGCAGGCCCACCGTGGGTCGGTCGCTGTTCTAGATTCCCAGGGGATTGGGCAGGGAAGAAGCGAGGCAAAGCTGCTAATTTTATGGAGCTCACATTCCAATTAGGGAGCAGCACCCAATATCTGGGACAATCACTACATCTTTGAAGAGAATAAAGGGGACTGTTTGGAGAACCTGGTCACAGAACACCTTCCAGAGGAAAGCTGAACTGGGACCCGACAGAAAGGAGGGCAGAGGGAGAGGCACCTAAACCACGTTGTGTGGGAAAATGGGATGAATTTATTTTTCTCAGTGAAGGAGAGGATCGAGTGGAAAGACACAGAAAAGGGAAGGGGTGGGGCAGGAAGAGGCGTGGGCACGTTTGTGACAATCACGTGAGGCAGTGCAGCGGGTGAGGAGTCCTCACCAGAGGGCACCTGAAATGGCAGATGAGCAAGGTCAAGTTCACCGCGTGGGATCCGCTTGGTCCTCTCGGAGACCCCTCCATTTTAGCAGAAGCCACGCTGCCAGCAAAATCCCTGCTTTAGGAGATCATGAAAGACAACGGGCTGTGCCCTGTGCCAGGGCAGAGAGAGAAAGGTACAGCCACAAAATGAAGAGTACGGAGAAAAACGTGGCAAGAAGAAAAGCAGAGGTGATTGGGAGAACATAAACCACCTGGATATTATAATTTTAAAGCTCTATCTATTTTTAAAAAGATTTTATTTATTTATTTTTAGAGAGAGGGAAAGGGAGGGAGACAGAGAGGGAGAGAAACATCAACGTGTGGTTGCCTCTTGTGCGCCCCCTACTGGGGACCTGGCCCACAACCCAGGCCTGTGCCCTGACTGGGAATCGAACCAGCGACCCTTTGGTTTGCAGGCTGGCTGGCGCTCCATCCACTGAGCCACAGCAGCTAGGGCAAATTCTTTGACTGTTTAAATCTTAAGGAATGAGTGGAGTTGTCACACAACTTATTGGGAGAGGGGAAATGTTTATTATAATTTTCCTTGTGCTCAAACATAACGTCTAGTATATGCTCAATTTTGGTATCTCAACTAGGGAGACTTAAAATTTCATGTCAGGAATATTATTGTGTGGATGCTACATAGGTTATTTAAACTTATCTACTATATACTGAATATTATCTATCATAGCCAGAAATTAAAATTAAATTTAACATTTTATCAGTTTATTTTTTGGCACATTTCCTTTATGTAGTTCGATGCTGTGATGTGGCACACACAGGCTCTGTATTATGTTCTTCATATTAAACAGAGTTTTATTGCTGTGGAATTAAAATTTCTTCATGAAGTTTCACTGTGTTCCTATGCTTCTTTGAACATATTTGTCGATCCATTAAACATTTTTATTTCATTTACTAAGTACATATTTACTCTCTTTTAACAGGGGAATTTAGACAAATCACATTTGTCCAGTGGCTGCTTTAATTATTTTTTGTGTTTTTTCTCTTTTAACAAAATTTTTCAAGCATCCAGGAAAGTAGAAAGACTATTCAGTAAACATTTGCGTAATGTTTAACATTATGCAAGACTATACAATAAACATTTACATTGCCATGTAAACTCTGTTTTGCTATATTCGCCTCATCTGCTTTTTCACTAACTTGTTTCCAGTCATCTGAGGATAAGTAAACACCAGCACAGTGCACAGACGAGGCTCTGAGTGTGCTTCGCAGGAGAGGTGGTTCTTCTGCACGGACACTATGTTGCCATTCAATAAAGCTGTTTTTATAGAAGTTGTTTTTGCATGGGGCAGTACACGGAAGAATATACTTTAAAATAATAACAATGTTCATATTTGACAGAATTTGGAACAATCCTATTTTTTGCTTATTTCCCAGCTTTTCTCCATGTTTGTGTAGCTTTGGAACTACTTTGAAAAATACAGAAAAGCATATTAAAAAATTACTGACATCTGATGGTAGCAAGGAGAAGGGGCAAAAAGAAATTTTGTTGCCCACACAAATGTCCAAATGACTACGGCTATCCTTTGAATGCTAAGAGGTTAGAGACTGTTGAACTGTAAGGAGGGAAATATTGAATGAAATACAAGTAACTTCAGAGAATCAGATAACCCATTGACAGTGAAATCTTAGTCGCCGCGAAGGAGAGAGTGACTCACAGCGTCCACAGTTGTGCCCAGCCCGTCGTAGTACATCACTCCCAGCTGGTACGTCGCTTGGTGATCCTGCTCCTTGATTTCTTCAAACTGCTCCAATGCTGCTTCATACCATCCCTATGCGCTCCCAGGAAATACTGAATTATTTTTCTGTCTTAAAGCAATCCGGATTGTTTAATGCCCACCTAAATCTAGCGAGTAGCACTAAATGAGACAATAAAGGACGGCGACAAATTCACAGACTTTGCCAGGTAGTCATCGACGACAATCAACACACGACAAAGTCAATCGAATGGACCTAAACTCTTGTCTGAAATTGCCCACCCTCTCTCGAAATGCGAGCCCAGCCGCCTGCTCCACGTAGCCTGGCGCATCACCCGCCACTCCTGAAGTTTCAGAGATTCCAGAGCTGGGACCAAAGCCTCGGAGAAAATGGGGACGTCAGGACATTTGCTGCTATTAAACCCTATCACTGAGGCTCACGTCATGGATTTAATAAGCCTCCTCGGCAGTTAGACAGTCTGGTAACAAATATGCTGAGGTGTGCGGGACTGATATGGGGTGTTACATCCCAGCCCACCGTGCAGAGGCCTCACGCCAAAGGAGGAATCATTTGTAACGGTGGAGAGAGAGTCTCCCACTGAACTGGAAGGTCGTTATTAGGAAGAGCAGGCCAGAGAAAAACAGCTTTCGGAAAACACAAAAATGACTGAAATCCTCTTTTCATAAAATAGTAATTAACAAATTGATAAAAATGAACAAAAATGGCAGCAACACCCTAACAATATTTTAAAGAACACATCACAGTGAGTAAATCACTGCGTTAAGGCTCATTTTCCTCTCTGGCTAATGTCTGGCTTAGATGTTTGGCTAGAAAAGTTAGAAAATACAGAGGAATAGTAAGAAGGTTCTTTCAGTTTTCGTGATTTTAACTACCATATGCCTGCTGGGAGATCTCACATATGCCCACCCCTTCAGCCCAAACTTCTCCTTGGAGAACATGTAAGCTTTCACTTGAAACCTGTCTACTTGGATGACTCATGGGCATTGCAGACATAGCATGCCCCAAGACTGAACTCTTGCTCATCACCGCAAAACTCACTCTTCCCTGCTTCTCTGGTTTTCAGTCCGGGTGCCATTATTTGTGTCTCCAAAATACCCAGCTCCACTGCTTCTACTCTGGGCCAGGCCACCATCCTCTCTTGCCTAAACGCGTGTAATTTCACCCCAAAGTGGTCTTGGTTCTATGCTTGCCTTCTAATCCGTTCATCACAGACTCAGACTTCAGCGGCCTCTTACTGCATTTCAAAGCTCATGGAGAGCTATCCTCTGCCCTGCTTATCACCACGTGGGTCTCTTTAGGTCCTAGGGCTCACCACGCTCTTTCTCGTCTCTGAATCGTCCCCTCTGCTCTCCTCTCTACCTGGAATGCGCTTCCCCTGGGCTGCTTGCATTGCCAGTTCCCTTTCCTGCAAGCTTCAGTTTCAGCAACACGTCTTTCCGCCCTGTCCCTAAGTTATTCTCCATCATGGTGTGCAGGGAATTCCTTTCATAGCACTTTTTCTTATTTTTCATTATACATATTTGAATCTATTTTCTGCCCTTACTCCACTGTAAACTTTATGAAATGGGGGACCCTTCTGATTCCCTCTTCACTGTATAGTTAGTGCCTAGCACAGTAACAGCAAACGCAAAGCCCTTGTTAGTCAGGTGCTAGGCCCTGTTTTACAATGAATGCACCCTCTCATTGGCTCCATGAGACACACCTTACCCCCCTTTTACAGATGAGAACACTGAGGCACCGAGAGGTGCAGTATTTGTGCCCAAGGATGAACAGTTAAAAAGCAACAGAACCATATGTGCACCTGTGCCCAAAGCTGAGCGGCCCTTAGCCATGAAGCTGTGCTGTCCTCACAGTGACGGGCAGGGTGGGCCCTCAACAGACATTGGTGCCAGAATTAAAGAAGGGGCCATCCACAGATGAAAGAGTAAGAGGGATACAGGTGAGTAGCTGCCCAAACGCTCAACAGATGGGCTGGTCCCTTTTCACATCTTCCCTTGGGCTCAGTGAGGAGCTGGAGCTGTGTTCCCGACCCTGCAGTGAGCGTGGGTGCAGTCCCTCCTCGATCCACCCACAGGGCACCTCAGCGTGATGTGCGTGGAGGCCTGTCCCCTCCTTACTCCACAGAGGAACACCTGAGCTACCTTTAAGTACCAGACAAGAACAGGGTCTCAATGACTATTAACATGAACATATTTTATGGATGATATCAAATATTTGGGGCAAAAATATAACAAATTTTTAGTTCAGTCTAAGAATGTGTTTTATACGCAAACTTCTCCTATAAATGACTTTCATGAGAATGACTTCTATGGAGAAAGGTCAGATGTCTCCTTAAAGTGATACCAACGTATCACACTTGAAGCTACGACCATAATCTATGGCACTGACAGAATTTCCCTAACACTACAACGTAAGGAACTGCAGGAGAAATTTTGCTGTGAGCGTCTCACAGCGTTACGTGAAGTGAAAACGAACAGAGAATGATACCTCTTCAAAATAGAGTTGGCCTCGTAGGAAATAGGCCATAGCATCGCCTCTTCTTATTCTTTCCTTCAAGAGCTGCAATGCCTTATCCACCAAGTTAGCGTGGCTGTAGTGGTCTAGGAAGACATAGAAGTGCCCCTTTAACTGCCCCCTGTGGATCTCCTCTCCTCCAGTCACCAGTTATTCAATGTGGAGAACTGTGTGTACTACTTTCCTTCCTCGTTCTCACTCCTGGACTCCTCTTTATCACAGGACCTAACACCATGTCTCGTCTAATCCAGAAATATCTGCTAATTGTTTTTCAGAGTAACCTGGTTTGCTGCTAGGCGGAGCCTCTAGCAGTGCGGTCTACGTGCAATTCTTTAGGCAAAGCCATCCTACGGGATTTTATATACATATAATTGATTGGAGAGGGAGAGAGACATCAATTTGTTGTTCCACTTATTTATGCATTTACTGGTTGAGTCTTGTGTGTGCTCTGACCAGGAATTGAACCTATAACTGTGGCATATCATCAGGAGGATGCTCCAACCAACTGAGCCACCTGGCCAGGGCTGAAATTCTTTATGTGAGGCTTACTTAGAAATATTCTAACCAAATGAGCTAACCATCCCCAATTTAAATTTTTTAAGACTAGAGAAGATAACGGTAGCTTTAAAGGCCAATTTCAAGTCAAGTACGGCATTGTTCTCCCGAAGAGAAGAGACATCTGGCTTCCCTTTTCCGGAAGGGTGTCCTAAACCCCCGAGTGTGACATCGGGATCAGGCTCTATGGACCTTCTCCATTGACGATTTGCTACCAGATGAGTTAAATCACGGTGTCACACATTCTTACAGGAAAGCTAGAAAGGGCTGGAAAGCAGGAGAGTTAGGCTGTGAAGTTAGCCACTTCTTCAACAGCAGTAAGACTCTCTCTCTTTCTCTCTCTCTCTCTGGTGTGCAGACTAACTGTTAGTGAAAGCGTTATCAGAATTTGTACCAGACTTTTCCTTCCTCCACTGGGAGAATGACTGGTTCTTGGCGGCATACTGGGACAGAGAGCTATAAAGGGGGTCCTTGGGCAACTCTTCACTGGTCAGCTTCATCCTGTTTCCACAACGTGTGTTCTGTAACCAAACACAAAGAGTAAGACAGACCCGTCTTCCTGCGAAAACAGTCTCCATGCCCCCGCGACCCTCTATGAAAAGCAGCCGCCCCGCGTTGTCTGGGGCTCGGGCGCCAACTCTGGGTTGTGAATGTTCCTTCTTTGGAAACCAGGGCCATTCACAGCCAGGAGAAGCAGCACAGCTGTCTTCCTGTCCATTCCCACAAGAGCTCTCTGCAAATCCTCTCGATGGATTCACACGCTGCAGGGGGCCTCGTCACTCGCAACAGCTGCTGCCACTGGTAGGATGTGGGGACAGCGCCCACAGACAGTTCTTATGCACTGGTACCTTCCTATGGCCCTCTCTCTGAATCTCATCCGACTAATCATCCATTTCACATCAAAGCATTCATCTCTTTTACCTGGGAATACACTTTATTTTAGCTGTGTTGTTCAGTTTCATCTTCCTGTCTGTACTGGATTGCCATGTTATAAGATGGATCACGGCAGAATGAAAAATCAGAGCCTTCATATAAAATGTAGAGGCCACCTCATTGGGGATGAAGGAGTCCAGGTTGGCCTAGGTCGTGGGTAGTGAGACAGCAAACTCAGCTGTTGCTATGCTTTTTTGTTTACTCCTCCGCATTCTACTGTTGCAGCTAGCTCTCACCAATCAGGAACAAGCCTGTAGTAGAGGTTCCTGATTGGTGGGGGAGAGATCAGCCCTTCAGTGTGATTGGAAAGCTCTATTTACACAATTATATGACACTATTTCAGATAATAAATTACTTCATTAAAGAGAATGAAGTGCCTGAAAGAGAGAGAATTCAGTATAATAGGGGAAAAAATCAGTGAAGTATCTATGATTTTGGAAGAGTCAATATTTTTAAGAGTCAATTTCCTCATCTGTACTATGGACTGTAAGTATTTTGAACTAGAGAATTTCAAAATGTCTGTTCCTAGATATGTAAGATTCCTTGATTATATGATTTCACAAATATTGTAGTTGCATTAGTGAATAAAAAGTTTCTGATGAGCTTTAGGGTGAAGCAATATCAGGTAAAGTGTGTAGAAGGAAAACAATTCAAAAACCGGTGATGGAAGTTTTTACACTATCTCAGTGAAGTCACTCAGTGTCTTCCTGCACCCCAAAATAAAGCCCTCAGCAAGCACAGGAAGGTCATGGGAAATGAAATGACTCAGACAGTGACACCGTAGCTCCTTTGAACCCAGGCTGTCTTCTGCGGGAACAGCGCTGCACTTGGTTTTGGTTGCTGGGGTTTACAAGGACAGTCAGAGGGCGTCCAGAAAACATATACAAAGATTTACTGAGCTTTTCCTAAATGCCAGGTATTGTTCTTTGTTGTAAGCACTTTACAGGCACTCACTCACACAAAACTTCACGAAATAGGGGCTAGTAGGAGGCCCACTCAGCGTACATGGGGACTGAGGCACGGTGAAGGAGCTGAGTGACTTGCCTCGGGTGTAGGGCTGGGACAGCCGGCGTGTCCCGGCACCCGCGCACGGCGTCGTCACCCTCTCCTGTTCTCCGAAAGGCAAAGCTCCTGTGAGTTTTTAAAATGGCAGGACTCCTGCAAGAGGCCGCGCCAAAATTTAGTCCTTTTTAATTTTCAGAAAAGGAGAACTAAGAGATTTTTAAAAAGTAAGAGTATGTGTTTATTTCTGCCAAATTTGGCATTAGATATAAAATCATCATTTTAAAACTCGACAACTGTTTGCATTGTATGCAGTAAATTTATAAAATTATACACTACACAGGGTAGACACAGATGATAAGAAACCTGAAAGAAACCTGAAATTTTAAAGGAAAGAGCAGGCGGAGTGGATGCCGATGGGGCCGTCCCACATCCTGTCCTTGGCCCGTCCCCCGAGACTGGGAAATTGCAGGGCGCTCAACCACCACCGCTCTCTGATTCCGAACCTTCCATCACTCTAAGAAAGCCCTGTGGACCTTCCCAGTTGCTCCCAGTCTCTCCCTCCCTTCAGCCCCCAGCAATCACTGATCACACTGTGATTCTGTCTCTCTAGGTCTGCCTGTTCTGGATGCTTCATGTAAATGCAGCCACACAATATGGGGTCTTGGGGTCCGGCTCCTTTCACGTAGCATACTGTTGACAAAGGTCACGCATGTTGTGGTGTGTTTCGGTACTTCATTTCCTTCTGTGGCCCAAAAGCATTTCATCATACGGATACATCACATTAAAAAAATCTGTTCGTCATTTGATGGACAGGTGGGTTGTTTCCAGCTTTTGGCCATGACGAACAATGCCGGTAGTTTTCAGGTGCTCATGTATGTGTGGGCGGGTGGTTTGGTTCTCTTGGGTGTGTACTTGGGCGTAGAACTGCTGGGTTAGGTGGGAACTGTTTCCGATTTTGAGAGACTGCCGAATTGTTTTGCAAAGTGGCTGCGCATCTTACATTCCCAGCAGCAATGTACTGGGGGTCTACATCCTCATTAACACCTACATTGTTGTTCAGGGTTTTGAGAATAGCCACCCTAGTGGATGTGAAGTCCTATCTGGGGGTTTTGACATGCATTTCTTTAATGAAAATGATGTTGAGCATCTATCTTTTCATGCACTTATTGTCCATTTTTAAGTTTTCTTTAGAGAAATGTCTATTTAAATCCTTTGCCCATATGTTTTTGTTGTTGAGTTATAAGAGTTCTTTATATATTCTAGATACTAGATTCTTATTAGATATGTAATTTGCAAATAGTTTCTCCCATTCTATGGAGTTTTTTTACTTTCTTGACAGTTTCTTTTGACCCCCTCAATTTTTTTATTTTGATGAAGTCCATTTAAAAAAGCATTCTCAAATATTTTATTATAATTTAAAAAGCCACTTTATTACAGTGTGACTGACATATAGAAAACCTGAACATACTTAAGGTATACAAAGGGTTAAGTTGCAGGTAAATACACACCCATGAAACCATCATCACCATCAATGCCTTAATGCGGTCATCACCTCCAAAGGTTTCCTCCCACTTATCTGTCTTGTCTATAAGAACACTGAACACACGACGTACCCTCCTAGCAAATCTTTAAGTACTCACTACAATATTGTTAACTACTGGTCCTGTACCCTACAGTAGATCTCTAGGACTTACTCGTCTTGCATAGCTGAAACTTTACACCCTCTGTCCGGCACCTCCCCAGCCCCTCCCCATGTGCCCTCCCCCTAGCCCCTGGTAACCACCACGCTACTCTCTTGCTCCTATGAGCTTGGCTATTTTAGATTCCTCATTTACGTGGGATTGTGTTATATTTGTTCTTCTGTGTCTGGCCTATTTCGCTTAGCATAACGCCCTCCAGGTTCACTCACATTACGACAAATGGCAGGACTCCCTTCCTTTTACAGCCTGAATACTATGCCATTTGTGCAAATACCACATTTTCTTTATGGATCCATTGATGAGCACCCAGGTAGCTCTCACATCTGGGTGAAATTGGGAGCAAAGGCCTGATGCTGGAAGCGCGCAGCTTTCCGGGAGGGGCCCTTCTCTTGCCTAAAGACGGGCGCTACTTGGACACGCCAAATGGAACCCCCTCGTCAGTGCCAGTGTAACTGTAGTGCAGAACGAATTTGCCCCATCTTTGACAGTTGATTTACCCTCATCTACTTCGAAAGCATTTTTCTGAGTGACTTGATGACTTTGAAAGCATTCAATTTAGTTTTCTTAAAAATTACAGCTGTCACTTCTCACTCCTATTTCACCAGTTACATCATGCTTAATTATATTACATATTATAATAATCCTTACAGATGTGGAAAAAATTTAAACGGATGTAAGCACAAGTCACTGAGCATTCGAGAGAGGAGCCGGAGAAGCCCTTCCAGCCATCGATGCGATGGGCAGCGTGTTTGGCAGAGGGACTGAAGTACGGCGGTTAATCAGACCCAAAAAGTAAGTGCACATTGGTTGTGAGACCTTTGCGAGATTTTGCTCCTTGTTTGATAAAAACTAGCTTCATACTGGAAGCTAGTTTTAGCTTCTGTCATTATTATTTTGAAAAGAGAGCTTACCTAAAAGTGAAACTAAACATCTGAACAAACAGAAACTTCTTTAGTAGCTATGGCCTACAGAAAGAAACATAATACATCATATTTAAAGTTACCTCCAGTCTTTTTTAGAATAAACATTATGTTTTAGGATAACCGGAGATTGACAGAAAAGCTGCAAATATAGCACAGTTTCCCCTTTTGTCAATGTCATGT
This sequence comes from Trachops cirrhosus, assembly GCA_028533065.1. NCBI lineage: Eukaryota > Metazoa > Chordata > Mammalia > Chiroptera > Phyllostomidae > Trachops > Trachops cirrhosus. The sequence continues at coordinate 77,157,383 of CM052548.1, read as the reverse complement.
TATTATGGCACATTAATCACAGCTGAGAAACCAAAATGGGTACATCGCCGTGAACTAAACCCTGCACTTCATTTGGAGTTTGCGAGTGTTTCCACCGGAGTCCTCTTTTTGTTCCAGGATCCCATCCAAGTTTCCAGACTCACTTAGTCATCAGGTCTCCCAGCCTGCTCTGCTCTGTGACCGATTCCCAGATTTTCCTGGTTTTTACAACATTGGCCGTTCGGAGGGGTACTGGCCAGACATCCTGCGGAATGTCCCCAGTCTGAATTTATTTGCTGTTTTACCCATGGGGACACCTGGTTGTGGGCTTTAGGAAAGAGCAGCAAGAGCTGAAGTGATCTTCTCACCACGTCACATCAGGGGCGCGCGCTATCAACATGACTTACCACGATGATGTTAACAATGACCTGGCCAAGGCAGTGTTTGATAGGTTTCTCCATTATAAAATTACTCCGCCCGCCCCAGCCCTTCCCATACTCTCCTCTTTGGAAGCCAGTGCCTGTGTGTAACCCACACTCAAGAGGACAGGGTTGGGGGAGGATTCATCTCCACACAGAGCAGGGAGTGTGTGTTTTGGGGTGTCCAGCCCTTTGGCGTCTCTGGGCCACACAGGAAGAAGAAGAGTTGTCTTAGGCCGCACGTTAAATCCATTGCAACATGTAATCACAAAAAAACCTCATAATGTTTTTAGCAAATCTACGATGTTGTGCTGGGCCGCATTCACGGCCACCCTGGGCTGCCCGAGGCCCATGGGCTGCGGGTTGGACACCTGTGGATGTGAGGTGTTTGGGATTCTTTTGTAAGGGCTAGTTGTCTTTCCTCTCATTTCTCCAATCATTCGTATCGGTCTGTTCCTATGGGTTTCTACTTCATTGAATTACAACCCAACAGTCCATCATTGTGTTGTTCAAGTTGCTTTGGCCCTTGGGAGCTCTTTCAGGGTGACGTCTGTGTCTCTTTGACCTTCCTGGACTACCTAGCAAACATTTGGTCTTTAAGACTTGGCCCACACCTCTTTCATTCACTTGGTCACTTAGTCATCATTCAGTATATTTTTAAACTCTCACTCTAAGTGGCATCCTTGCTTTGGGAAAATACTTACCAGCAAGTTAAACTGAACCATTGCTGCTCAGAAGAGGGCCTGCTGAGTGTTCATCCGAGCCCATCTTCCTCTGCAGAAAACCGACCCCGCTGGCTACATGTTTATAAAAACTCCAGTTCCTTGCCAATAAGATACTCTCCTCCAAGTGTATTGATACCGTGTATTTTTGTGCTCCGCCAGCTTTGTTCAGTTTTTAGAAAGCTTTCAGGCCCATTACTAAGGGTAAGCCAGACTCCCAGGTAAGACAAAGATTTCTCCTCAAACGATGTGAGAAATGGACACGTACAGCGTGATTAAAGGGGGGAAGGCTTTAAAAACTACTCAGAAAATTCCCTTTCCTTGTGAAACTTCCATATGTAACAGGAAGTTAACAATAATTACCAGACTTAATGCATACTGGATAGAATCTTGTTTTAAAGGAAAAGGAGACCATAGGGAAGCACATTCGTCACACAAATATCCCATTATATATGTTAACTACAGTGCGTATGTTTAGAACGCTGAAGAACTTCTCTGAGAATGCCTTGCATGAGTTAGGAGTTCCTGAAAATGAACATCTGTGCAACCCTTTAAAAAAATAGTGCTAACCTAATAGATCCACGTGGGAGAAGGCAAATTGGCAACGTGGATGCGGGTTCTCACCTGACAGCAACACTTCTGCAGTGCCATTCTTTAATATCATAAAAAAGTACTGTGAGTCACTTACATATAAAAATACAGAACAAAAGCATGGTTCTATATAGGTGTTTGAACATAAATAAATATCCATATTTATGTTCAAATACGCATATAAATAAAAATGTCTAAAACTACCCATGGGTCAGTACCTCACTCTAGTGATATAAATTTATTATTGCAAGAATTTATGGCTCTCATTACAAAATAATGTACTGTAACCAGAATTATAACTCAAAGGTCACTATCTTTACAGGACAATGAGCTTGTCCTGTAGAAGCATCATAATGAATGTTTCTATTTTTCAGCCCTGCTTTCAAGGGGAGCAGTAGCTAGAAAGGACACACCCAAGGCTTTTTTAGGGAAAAGAAATATATGGCTGGAGCTTTAGCGTTTAGCTAGGTTAATGTGAAAAAAAAAGCGCTTAGAAAAGGATAGTCAAGAGATGACACATGTGTTCAATGGCTACAATTGGAGGCCAGGAAGTCCGTTTCTCGAGTTTTAGGAAAAGGAATGATACAGCTCAACAGTGTAAAGAGCTCCCGGAGGGCCATTTCCCCTGAGCAGCTCCGAGGTGCGTCAGCGCTGCCTGTGGGAAGAACCCTTTGTCATAAACATCCAGGGCCTGGTCCCTTCGTTTATCCGTGAACTGTCCCCGAGTGTCAGGAGAAACACGTTTCCCCCTTCTTTCTGTCCCCCCATCCCCTCAACCCCGCCGGTCTCAGCAAGCTCAAATTTAATAGCTTGGACTCTCAAGATTTCCCCAGGGACAAGCAGCGGCGCGCCTTAACTTGTCTTCAGGAGGGGACACATTGCAAAGGTGGGTTTATTTTACAGGAGTTCCCAGTGTAGGCAAAAGGGTCAGGTTTGATAACATTTAATTAGGGGGGTGGGGTAGTCCTGTGGTAAGCCTACCCTCTTATTCACATTACACCCCGCCCCCTTTTCCTTCCAGCCTTGGTGTAGGGGGGACAGAGGCGAGCGTGGGGCAATTTTGAACTTGAAGGCAGAAGACACTCTCATTCCTTCCTCCGGAGATGGGGGGCGGGGGACGCGGCACCAGCACCACGCCGGGCGGTTTCCAAAAGTGGTCCCGCAGAGCTGCTTAAAGCTCCCCCGTTTCCTGGTTACGTGCGTGCTCTCAGAACTCAAAACCTCCGCCCGAAACTCCCCCTTCCCCAAAGGGATTAAAGGGCTGGGTGGGCCAGTGAGACGTGCCAAACTCTGCGCGCTTTAGGGCTGCCGCAGAACCCCGACTGCGCAGACGCCAGCCCTGCCCAGCTCCGGTGTGCCGGGCTCCGTTTGGGTGGCCTTGGGCCCCGCCCCGAGGTGGGCGGGCCTGGCGCCTCCAGCTGCCCAATCGGCTGACGGGGCCGCACCACTTCCTCCTCCCTCCTTCCAGACAGCTGCATCCGGTTCTAGGTTGCCTGTGTCAGTGTTTGTGTACGTGCGGCCGCCGCGGGGCTGGAAAGGGTGGTTCAGCCAAGGGTTAGGCTAATGGGGCGCGGCCGGAGCTGGGGCTCAGGGGTGACGGGCGGGCCCGGTAGCCCCGGCGGTCTTTAAATTCTCCAGCACTTGGGCGGCCTGTGCACTCTTACCTGCTAGTCTGCAGCGAGTGCCCCAACGCTCTGCACGCTCAAGGACTCCTGTCCTCTGCTTTAGGCGGGAAATGCTGTTGCTTGGTGGCAACCTAGAGGTGAGACTCGGTCCCCTTTTGGCCCGCAAGCTTAAGCTTCCAGATGTTTGTCCTGTCGGAAGCGCTAGCGAAGGTGACAGTGGACTAGCCACGGGGCGCTGCCGAATTAAGCCCCTTCAGCGTTGGAAGGTTTTCAGCCCCAGGAGGGCTGGGACTGCACGGAGGCAAGAAGGATGCTGGAGCTTTTCTCTTCCCGCAGGTGGATAGTCTGAAGCATCTGCTGGAGGCCGGGGCCTCGGTCAACGCACCTCCGGATCCCTGCGAGCAGTCGCCTGTCCACTTGGCCGCGGGTGGCGGCCGTGCCTGCTTTCTTCTCTGGCAGCTGCAGACCGGCGCGGACCTTAACCAGCAGGTAACTAGGTAACTGTTACTGTGTACAACCCTCCTCTCCACCCCAAATCCACACAAACATTTCTTAGACGCCAGAATATTCAGTTCAATAGTTAGAAACGTGATAGCAGCGATGTCCAATAGAAATATGAGACATGCATGTATTAAAAGTTTTTGTAGCCACATCAGTGAAGTAAAATGAAGCATAAAATTAGTCTTATAATTTAAGCCAATTTGCCCAAAAATTATCATTTCAATATGTACTCAGTATAAAACATTACTGATAGATATATTACATTTCCTTTTTGTATGTTTTCTCAGTCCGGTGTGTATTTTATGTTTACAGCACATTTCAGTTCAGACTGGCCACATTTTAAGTGCTGATTAGCCATGTATGTGCCTGCTGGCTACTACACTGGACAGTATATACGTCTGCAATTTCAAAAGGAACAATTACTACGTTATCAAATTAAAAGTCTAGGTACAGCAGTTAAAATAGTTGTGAGGCATGCTCACAACCATTAGTTTCCTACAGAACTTTTTTTATGGAAGTCTGCATCTTCCATTGAATATTAAAGTATGGTGAATTTTAAATTGTGATTTTTTTACTTTCAAAGAACTGTTTTGCTTTTTATTCACTTAAATTTTAATGTGGCTGTGACTGCATGTTTTTATTAATGAAAGCTTTGTATTTAATAACATACCAAGTGAATCTTATAAGGAAAAAAAAAACAATCTTGAATTAAAAAAGTCAGCCCTGCCTTGGCTGGTGTAGCTTAGTTAGTCAGAGCATCGCCTGTAAACTCAAAGGTTGTGGATTCAATTTCCAGTGGGAGCACATGCCTGGGTTGAGGGGTAGGTCCTGGGAGGCAGCTGATCGATGTTTCTCTCACATCAGTGTTTCTCTCCCTCCCTTCCCCTCAGTCTAAAATCAATAAGCATGTCCCTGGGTGAGAATTAAAAATATTTTTTTTCCACCCAGTACAATGCAGGTCTAACTAGCTTCCTCAAACAATAGACTTCATGTACGAAGGGCCACAAGAAAGTGTTTTGGAGAGAGACTAAAGTGTGCGTCTTATATTTAAGGACGTGTTTGGAGAAGCTCCAATCCACAAGGCAGCAAAAGTTGGAAGCCTGGAATGCCTTAGCCTGCTTGTGGCCAGTGATGCCCGAATTGAGTAAGTTTTAAAGTCAGTGCCTTTAATTTGGATTACATTAATCAGACTCCTACCGCCTACCGTTTTTTGCCGTGTATAATGCACACCCATGCATAGTGTGCACCCATGTTTTTGGCCCAAATTTTCAGGAAAAAAAATTTCATTTTAATTTTTTAATTCAATTATTTATTTATATTTAGAAAGAAAACCGATTATTGTATTTCAGGGTATTATTTTGCATACAGATATCAATATTGCTTTCTAGAGTTAGTTACACTTTTAATGCATAAGCATAAATAAAAGAATTAAAAACATTTATATACATACAGAACTAGTACTACCTATGTATAATGCACATTCTTATTTTCCCCTCAAAAATTTGGGCAAAAAAGTGCACATTATACACAGCAAAATATGGTAATTACATGTGCTTTTAAAAAGAATGCTTGCCTAAGACTGTACTTTCAGGGAGCATTTCTACAGTTCTTTAAAAAGAATGCTTGCCTAATTGATAGTTTAGTGATATCATTTAAATGTTAGGCTGTTATAGCTGATGTTATTCAAGTAGAGTAAGTAAAAAAAAAAATGGATCCTGAGCAGGGAGGTGCAGCTGTTCATCTATTATGGCGGTGTTGTACCTTAGTTTCCGTTTAGGAAAATCCATGCTATAGTGGTTCTCGTTGACTTTCTTGGGTGCTTCTTTATAGTATTGAATACATTTATTTAGAACTGAAATGCCCACTCTGGCTGGACTTTGCTAGTAGCCACGGAGGGCACCAAAGTGAGCAAACATGGAATTTCTCTGCGCTTCCTTTCCCCTTTCTAGCCGGCAGCCAACCTATGCGAGCCCTAAGCTCTTTTGTTAGGGAGGTACATAAAAGCTAAACGATCGCCAATTTTTATTTAACTTGATTTTTATTTTAAATTCAGTTTATGTAATAAGAATGGGCAAACAGCTGAAGATCTTGCTTGGTCATACGGATTTCCAGAATGTGCCAAGTTTCTCACAGCAATTAAACGTATGCAGACAAAAAGAGCAAGTGAACCATCCAGCAGAGAGCATGGTGTGCCAACGCTCAGACAGAAGCGGAGTTTTGGAAGCGCAGAAAGTACAAGCGGGAAAAGGAAGTGTTGGTGAATAACTCACGGTTTCTTCTTTCTCCCTCCCTCAAGCTTCTCTTATTTAGCACAGAATTTGTTGTTTTATTTAACTCTTGGCAGTCTTATTTCTAATATACCTTTTTGATTCTCATTAACAACATTTTAAGACTGGTTCTAGGAACTATTAGTAAGTAGATTCTAGAAACCAAAAATTGTCCGGCAGGGTAGAAGGTTGGGGAGATAACCTTTTTAAAATAGTTTTTAAAACTTTTGCTGTTCTAAAAACATTAACTGTTGCTAATGTTTTTTAACAACAGATGTGTTGTTGGTTAAGAAGGGGAGTGAAGAAGCCTTCACTTCATTGCAAACCTACTGCTCAGCTATAAGCCGTGGCTTCTGGCTCACCAGGTGTGTCTAAACTCCTTCTAAGAGGGAGGAAACTTTCTTCTAAGAGAAGATAACATTTATGAATGCATGCATTTATATGCCTGTAATACTTTGGTTGTGCATGCTTTGTTTCTTAAGTTATTAAAGGAATGTCTAAAGAATAAATTATTTTTTTGTGTAGTATTTACACCTTTGGAAAAAAAATCAAGGTTAACCCATCAGACTACATCTAGGATTTAATTTGAAATTAAATGTATTTTTTAATAACATATTTATAATAAACTCTACTGCAGTCTTCGAGTCCAAGAAGTTTTAAATGACATTTGGTCGCTGAGGAAGACATAAATTATAGTAAGCATCCTTGTTCCAGAAGTCCGGGCCCTTCCATCCACACCAGCCCTAGATTTGGGGACAGGGAAAGGAAAACATTTTACAAAGTCACAGCACTACAGGATCAGAATTGTAACGTTTTACCATCCTGCTCTGCCCGCAGGATCTTGGAATAAAACTCTAGTGGCGTGGGACAGTTTAACTGGCTGTTTTTCTTGGTAACACATAAAAGACTGAAACGTGTTCCGTGAAGAGGCACGTTCGCTATGTGGAAACACGGTCGTGAGAAACCTGAGCTTGCCCCGAGTGGCCTCCACGCCCTCCGCCCTCCTCAGGCTGCAGTCACCCCCCACCCCGCACTCTTCCTGCCAGTGTTCATCCCCAGCAGAGAAGATCACTTCCCAACAAAATCTCCCTGTGAATGTGAACGTTACAGATGTCCTCCCGGGCCACGGATTCATTTTCTGAAGGACCCGCTAACAACGGGCCTGTGTTGCATGATCCCGAAATGAAATGCTCTGTGTGCTGAGCCCGGCAGCGAGGGAAGTGGGGGTGGCACTCCGCACCCTGACTAACTCGGAGGCCGCGGGGCGCTGCCAGGGCCCCGAGGCAGAGTCCAGAGTTCCTACACAGGAGCCTGTGAGCTCTGGTTTTGGGTGTGGGGGCCGGAGGGTCGAATAGAGATGCTCTTTAGTTTCTTCTTTTTCTCATTGCAGCAATAAGATACACATTGTAGAAACTCAAATGAGATGAAAGTAGAAAAGTTAAGAAACCCTCCTCTACTCTGTTTTACTGCCCCTGCTCCCAGCTGTTAAGGTAAATTTGGTTTGTGTTTGTATACACAAATAAGCTTCTTTATATTATCTGCTATTTTCAGAAAAACTTTCTCTAAAAAATTTAATGTCCTAAAATCCCCCTTTTAATGATGAATAGGAAAAAAAGGCTTACACGATCTGTTTAATCTTTCCGTGATCCTTTTACACCTGTAGGCCTTCTCCAGCTAACCAGACTCAGTTTATTTTTAAGGACCTGGGTAGAGAGGGAGCCCAAACCAGAAAAGCTGGTGGCAGCAGACAGGGAGGCCACGCTGCCTTCCTCTGAGGCGACTGGCCTGGGATGTCCGGCAGGAAAGCTCAGCAAGAGGGTGAGAGGCAGAGGCAGGCCCTCCCGAGGGCCCCTGCTGGGGACTGAGTGTTTGTGTCCCTTCACAGGTCAGAGGTTGAAACCTAATCCCCAGTGTGAGGATACCCAGAGGTGGGGGCCTTTGGGAGGTGACTAGACTATGGGGATGGAGCCCTCAGGAAAGGGAGCAGCGGCCTCATTAAAGAGGCCCCCGCAAGGTCCCCCATCCCTCCTCCCATGTGAACACAGCGGAAGGACGGCTGCCCACGAACCAGGAAGTGGGCCTCACCAGGCAGCGGGTCAGCTGGTGCCCTGGTGCTGGACTGCCCACCCCCAGAACTGAGAAATGAATGTCTTGTTTGTAAGTTACCTGGTCTATGGCATTGTTAAAGCAGCCCAAATGGACTGAAACAGCGCCTTAGATTCCAGAGTCAAGTAAGAGTGAATAGTTCCTACTGACGGCCAGGCCTTCATGGGGTCTTAGATGCACTAATAGGGCAAATCTATTATTATATTCAGATCCTTTGTGGAATGAGATTAAGTGAATGTAAATAACTTAAAAGTAGTCAAGCCTCTATAATGTCCAGCATCCTGCTTAGTTATTTTTGGTTGATTCAAAAGTTATAAAGGCTATATACGCCACTCTCCTACTTCGAGGCATTGATAAACCTCAGTCTATTTGTTTATGCAGAGCTGCAAAATCTCCAAAGAAATATATTTTTGAGCTCTGTGCTCCATTACTAAGTTTAACAGCCGAGAAAACCTTTATAAACCTAAATTTCGTCTTTGGCGATTTCCTGTGTTTCCCTCACGCTCCGTCTGCAGAGAGACTGGGCTCCTCACAGCCTCAGCTGTCGCCCTCAGTCTATAATCTGCCCTGTTCGCGGCCAGTTTACCGTCCCCTGTTCTGGCTTCTTTGCATTATATCTACATTTGTGTTACCTTTTCCAGAATAACCTGCAGGTCTTCAGCGCCTGTGTAATGTGGATCTAGAATCAGGAATTTTATCTGCCCTGTATTCTCACTCCAGGCGACTCCCAGGATGGTGTGGGCCAGGACTCCTCCCCCTGGAGAAGACAGAACAGGGACTGTCAGAGGGCACACGCTAACCTTGGCCCCTATTCAGCTTCAGTCTAAAAAGATTATTTGCCTATTAATTGCTCGGACAGCATTAAAATGGACTAACCTACACTGTGAAAGACCACAACGTCAAATATAATCTAAAATGATAAAATTACATCTTTAAGACAGAAAGATACAGTCCTGTCTCTAATCACATAAGGCTTATGTTCCGTGGCCACATCCCTGGAATTACCTAACCTGGAGTTAGAAGGGGCACAGAGGGCCCGACCTCTCCCACCAGAGCTCCGGTCACCGCCGTGTGGGTCTCCGCAGCAGATGGGCCTGCTCTCTCTGCCCTCAGCGCCTCCCTGAGACAGCCCCACCTCGGTCCTTTCTTTCCTTCCAATACCCTGCTGCAATCTGCCTCCCTCTGTTTCTTACACACCCCGTTTTTTCGCTTTCCCTGTGGCGTCACAGGGCAGTCTTGCTCCTCACAGAATCCCGAATCTGTAGGTCAGCTAATCCAATCCTTTTATTTTACAAATAAAGCCGAGAGAGAGTAAGCGATTCGCAATGATGTAACACAGCCAGCCGAGTTAGTGACTGAGCCCCGACTGATGACGCTCGGGCGAGTGACCGTCGCCCCCTTTCCATGCTGCGTCCAACTCTTTAAATATCTGAACAGTTTTCATTTCTCTTCCGAGCCTTTTCTTCTGGTTGTTATAATCTCTGTAACTCTCCTGCCTTGCACATTTGAAAATGAATACCCAGAGGTCAGTCTGTATGGTGTAAAAGCTAATTTTAGAGTGACTGATTGTACGTGGCATTAAATATTTACACAAATGGTAAGTGTCACATACCCCCCCCCCCCACCAAAGGGGCACAAACGCCCGGAACCCCGTACCGATCATCACCGGGGTTCCTTCGGTCTGGAAGTGCCGAGCCAGTTCCCGTCCTTGAGCGGCCATTTCAGAACCTTGGCTAGAAAGAGACCATTTTCCATTAGATGAACTACTTCGAACACAAAGGTCATATAAGTGAGCTTAGGAACCAATGTTTTGTACATTTCTTTTCTGTGTGGTTAAAAAAGAAAAAATTTATGAAAGGACGCAGGGGTGAAACCAAAGGCAGGTAGGATCAAGGATGGGAAGTGGGGATGGCTGGGGTTGTGGGGGGAGTGACAAAAAAACCTATGAATTTAAATACAATTAAGTGGTAGGGAACTGCCTGAGAGCAAGTTAAAGCAATAGAAACTTTCTAGACAGTAAGGCCACTGGCACTGCATAAAGAAGGTCTTGGATTTTGGACCTGAGGTTGAAAGCAGCTGCCTTGCTATGCAGGGAGTTCTTATAGACGGATTTAATTTCAGAAAAGTCAGTTTTCAGTCCTGGGTTCTTGTCTTCCTGCTTTCAGACTCTGAGTCTGTACGTCCTCGCCTTTAAATTTTTAAACCGGGCCCAGCGGTCCCCGTCCTGTCTGCACGACAGGGGAGCCCAGCACTAACTCAGACGAGGTCTGTGAAGCCCACGTGAAAAGTACAAACTGCTTTCAACTGCAACATTGTTTTTAGGGAATGTTTCACTGTGCTGTGCAGTTTCAACTGTTGAGAAGACAAAGAAAGATGGACAGATGGAGATACTTTTTTAGAACGGGGGTGCCAGGTGGCGTTAAACCTTAGCTCCTGCACGGTAAGGAATGCACAGTGTTTTAATGTGCTAAAAATCTCTCTCTAATCACCATACCTTCACTGCTTAATCTATCCTTTGTTCATTAGCACTGATTTCCACAGCCAGTCCAGACTGCAACAGTGAAACCAGACGTATTAAAGTACGTGGCCAAATAAGGATGATGTTACTGTGTTTATCGCGGTTGTCATAATAGAAGAAGCCTTTAAAACATAAGCTCATAAAAAAAGGAAGCTAGTTATGGTCCCAGAAGTCAACCTTATTTAATTTAGATTTGCTCGTGTCATAATGTTGGCAGTATGGCTAAGCTATATTGGCAAAAATGAAATGAATATGCTATTTGGACATGTGATTAGTTTATTAACATCTTAAGAAGAAACAGTGCAGGCAGTAAACAAAAAGGTCAGCCAGAGGCCAACATTTGATTTTCTTCTTTCAAGACTTTTTGAAGACTTGAGCATAAAAAAAAACTTGATTTTTCTTTACACCCAAAGTTGACATATTTCCAAGTTTTTCTCTTGGCTAAAAGGAGGCCTCACTCATGTAAGTATGTATTACAGAGTTTACTCATAAACTCCAAAGTCTTCTAAAAACTAACTGAAAACAATTTAGGGTAAAAAAATGAGGTTTATAAGGCGATGAGGCAATGAGGGAAGAGGAGAGAGCAGTGAAAACGAGTGTGGGGGAAGGACAGGCTTTTTCTGTCGTTCTAATCAAACAGGAGACTCATCGTAAAACGACTTCTCCTTCCCCACAGTGTCCTCACCTGACGAACAGGATCTTTGAGGTCACACCCATGAGGTGGTTCAGGGCCAGCTGCACCTCGATGGAGCCGATCCACTGCCGTGATCCCACAAAGGTGGCTGGTTTGTCCCCGGCATCCACCAGAGCCTTTTTGTATTTAAAATACAAAAAAAAATCCATGCAGAAGACAGCTATTAAAAATGACACATAGGGCATTTTCCCTGATGACCAGAATATTTTTTTCCTTCAAAACAAGTAAGTCTGTGCTCCGAGGCAATAATTATTAATAGCCACGCTCGGTATACTAAGGGCTGATGCAATGCACACGACACCGTAGTTTGAGACAGCTTGCCCTGTACCTGCTGGATTTCTCTGTGCGTGGGAACGGGCTTTTCTGTGTAGCCCTGGTGTCTGAACCAGGAGCAGATGGTCTGCAGAGAGCGGTACGCGCAGCCCCAGCCGCTGTCATCCGTGCGGTCCTGCATGTAATGATGGTAGCCATACACGCCCTGGACCAGGTAAACCTGCAAAGAAGGGAGGGGTACAGTCAAATATTGACTTAAGACACAGGCACGCGTTACATACATACTCCTGCGTTGAGTTTCCCGTACTCAGAGCGAGACCGTTACTTTGGTTCCTTATAAAAGTGCCCGCACAGAGCTACAGCTGAACGTTAGCCTCGCTTGGCTTTTTATGAACGGTCCGAAGTCCGCGTCGAAGGCTGTAAGGCTTGGCAAGTCCTGCTTGCTGGCTTTCCCCCTAACTTGACCTCCTACCACTTTCCCCTGTTGCTCGCTCTGCTTTAAGTTCAGATAGGTCGGGGGCGGTCTGACATCAGAGCCTCATGGTTCTCTCTGCCCGGAACGCCCTTTCCCCAGACAATTTTAGAGCCTGCACCTGGGTCTCTGTTCACAGGTCAGAGGCATCCCCGATCATCCAACCTAAAAATGGCGGGTTCGCTCCCTTACCACCCACCCTTGCCCTGGCAGTCACCCTCTACCCTGCCTGACTCATCTGTTAAGACAGCACTACTTGACACATTACTTTCTGTTTTTTAAAAAGCTGCCTGCCCGCACTAATATTTGAGTTCCACAGGGGCATGCAGTGTGTCCTATTTATTTCTGAGCCCAGGGTTCTACAGTGAACTTGGCAAACAGTTAACAAGTGCTTGCTGAATAAATGATGAGTGAAGGAAGGAAGGAATGATGAAGGGTCCATATAACAGGATCTATGGAGAGAGTTTCTGAAATTTTGCAAGCCTGCCAGTGATTATAGCCCAGGTATGCTCTTTAAAGATCCTTAAACAAGGACCAGTATCTTATAAATCCTTGTCATGTCATGCTAAAAGTACACATATTTTTTTATAAACTGGCATTTTTTAAAAAATTAGGTAAGAGTGATAGACAAATATAGAATCCTCACTCGATACTTAGGAGATACACATTCAAGCACCTGTAGAAGATTTATAACTAGACCATTGTGGCAGGCTGAAGAATGGTCCCCAAGATACCTGTCTCCTAATCCCTGGAACCTAGGGATGCTATCTTAGTCTTTGCACATGTGATTAAATTTAAGGCTCTTAAGATGGGGAGATTTTCCAGGTGGGCCCTAAAGGCAACCATAAGTATCCTTGTAAGAGAGAGACAGAAGGAAATGTGACAGAGGGGAAGCCACCGAGACACTGAGGCAGATATTAGAGTGATGTGGCCGCAAGCCAAGGGGTGCTGGCAGCCGCCAGGCTCTGGAAGAGTCGAGGGGATTCTCCTTGAGAACCTTGGGAAGAACCCTGATTAACTATCTATGTAACTAACTAAATAGATAAGTAAATTCTGATATCTTTGGATGTTAAAAAACACTTCTAAATAACACATGGTTTAAAAACCCACAAAGATACTTGGAAATGAATAAAACTAAAATACGCCAAATTAAAACCTGTGAAAGCAGTGTTTAGATTGAAATTTAAAACCTTAAATTAGAAAATAAGGAAGACTAACAATAAGCTAAGTGGCCAACTCAAGAATTTAGAAGAAAAACAACATAAATCAAAGAAAGTAAAGGAAGAAGAAAATACAGAGTGAAAATTAATGAACTAGAATACAAAAATTACAATAAAAGGGGTCAAAAAAGCCAGAAGTTTTTTTAAAAAAGGCATAAAAATGAAATGAATGAAAAAGAAAACATTACAACTACAGCAAAGACTAAAACTTAGGTAAATATAACTTATAAAAATGAAAAAGCTCTATAACCATTAACAAAATTAAACGCTATTAAAAATCTTCCCACAGAAGAGCTCAGCCCACATTGTTTTATAGGTGAGTTTTACCAAATGATCAAGAGAAGATCATGCCAATCTTATATAAACTCCTCTAGAAAGTTAAAAAAAGAAAGAACGTTATCTAACTCTTTCAATTTGCTGGTATATTGATACCAGATAATATTAAGAACAGTATGAGAGAAAAAAATAACAAGGAGGAACCCCCACAAAAAAAAAGGAATTATTTTCTGGAGGGTGTGCTGGCTCAGTGAGTGTTCTAGGATCCCATCTGGATCAGTGTGCCAGCTGGCGTTATTGTGAGAGGCTGCATTTGGCTTCAGTAACTTTGAAGACTCTTTCAACATCTTTGCCCATTTCAAGATGGGTGGTTTATGAGCGCATGCCCACACTGTGCTGAGTGCTCAGCAGTTTTTGACCAAAAATGACATGACTCCCGGGACCTACCTATTCACCTAACCTTGCCCTGAGCAACTTTTTCTTTGTTTCCCCAAAATGTCCTCAAAGGGAAATATTTTGCCGACATGGAAGAGGTGAAACAAAAAATGGCAGAAGCACTAAAAGGCATCAAAATTGACGAGTTCAAAAACTGTTTTGAGCAGTGAAATAAAAACATCTCAATAGGTATACTACATCAAATGCGGAGTACTTTGAAAGTGACTTAAGTTTAAACGTGTAAGAATAAATAAATAATTTTTTATAAATAAAGTCTGTTGTTTTTGGATTCCCCCACATATAAGCCATTATCATTCATGAACTTAGATGCAAACATCTTAACAAACTATTAGCAAACTAAATCCAGCAGAAAATAAAAAATAATAATCATAAACAAACTAGGTTTATCCCATGGATGCAAATCTATCATTGTCTGGAGATGTGTGCTGCAGTTTGTAGGGTAAATGGCAGGCTGTCTGCAATGTTCTTTGAAATGACTCACGGGGAGAAAAAGAGAGAAATGAAGTAAATTAAGTAAATGTTGACAAGTATCGAACATACGTAACAAGAAACGTACAGGACCGACTGCAGCAGGGCTGTCTAAGTAGCGAAAAGCCTGGGGAACATCACACAGAGGTACATTGTGCAGCACTACGGGTTACCGGAACAGACACAAGGCCACGGGCAACTTAGACACCCAGCACGGACTGAAAAAGCAGGCTGTGGAAGACTGCAGACACGTGGCACTTTTAGTAAGACCTCAACGTGAAGCGAAACGAGCTACATTGTTGAGGAAACATATACACATGTGGCAGAACTATTAAAAGAGAAGAAGGGGATGGATGATGAAGACACAACTCAGCACAACAGCTCCTCTGCGGGGCAGGGAGACCACGGCGTGGGCAGGGAAGGAGCGCACAGACCGGTCACGTGCTGGTTCTTAAATCGGTAGGGGGCGCTCCAGCCTTAATTTCCTCACTGCTTTACAGCTTATATGTATGTTACAGGTACATATCCCATGTTCTACAACAAATATTGAAAAATATATAAATGCTTCTCGTATCTCTCTAATAGAAATAGTAAACCCATTTCATCATAAAAAATCGATCAGCACTTATCCAATATCTTCTGAGTGGCACTTTATAAGGAACTGTTAAGAATTCAATCAATATATGGTAACAAGATCTACCCTAGAGGAGTTCCGAATATAGCCTGAGGGAGAAAGCACTTGTGTAATGATCTACTAGAAAACCGTCAAGAGTTACACTGTTTGGACTCTCACTTTCGTATTTCCTACCCTGTGATTCTGTGACTCTGTGACTGACAGCACAAGATTTCCAACCAGGAATACTGGAGGTCTCTCAAGCAAACTGAATGGAATCAGGCGGCATCCCTGAGACGCCGATGAAAGACGCACTCGTGTGCAGCGGCGCGAGCGTCCACTCTGGGACATCCAGAGGGAAGCCGCTCTGCCCAGGCGGCCCGCTGTCCCCACGCACGCTGACAGCCAGGACAGCGGTGGGCCTCTAACTCCCCTAGGCGAGGCTCTGCATTACCTACTCACTTTTACTTAAGATTTCCTTACAAAGCACCCGGAGACTCAGCAGGTACTGAGCAACTGCCACGACAAGATGGCCAGTC